>OX438810.1:20998358-21678152 GCA_949316475.1 Hypomecis punctinalis
CCGTCCGCTGCGCCTGCGACACTACTACGAAATCACTGCTACTATACGACCGATGTCTCGACTCCAGCTACTCGATGTTTCGTGGAATTCGCGCAGCCGGTTAGAAAGATACAACGATTTTTATTTCGCTGGGGTTTATTAAACCCCACGTGGTGCACGGAAGGTTAAAGTAATTATAATAATAGAAATAATCATCACCCCGTGTGTGTCCATCGAATGAAAAAACATCCTGTATCCTTACTATTATTATTAATCCGCACGTGTGTTTGTTTGTTTATTGGTTTGTTTCTCTTTTAAGCAACAATGGAGCAAAAGATTGGCTTGATTTTTGGCACTGACAAAGTTTGAAAGACGGAGAGTGAAACAGGCTACTTTTTTACCCAGAAAAATGAAATTTTCCCATGGGATAGTACAAAAATTAAAATACGCGGGCGATGTCGCTTTTCCCGCGACATCGCCCGCGTATTTTAATTTTTCTAAGCCCTTCGTAAGTCCCAACTAGTCAGCATGATGAATGGAATGGCATCACGGATTATGTCCATCGTTTAAAGAAACAACCTATATATTTTGCAAGCTCTTCGTATGTCACCAACAGGTGTAGGCGAAGTGGGTCAAGCCTCAAGTATCCGTTTATTTTGCATGGAAATCGCCTCCGCAGCCCGCTTTAATAATTAATTTCATTTTCTCTTTGATAGTGTTAATAAAACAACGGACTTGAAACTGATGGAGGAAAAATGATGCAATCAGAGTCCCGTAGTAAGGGTTTCCGCTTTGGCAATTTTGTGTTTGCATCAATATCGCATTAGCATTTTATGGGCTTCGTATTATTTTTTATTTTTGTTCTATTTAAAAATCATTGACTTGTGACAAAATATGTCAACATTTGTCATTATTGCACACAATCTCAAAGCCACAATCCCAAAGCACCGGCACTGCAAAAATCACTAAACATCTACCTACTTGTACTATTGAAAAATTTTGACATCGATTCTGCGACTGAAAACTTAGCCTAAATATCTACACCAAGTGGTTTATTTATGGAATAAAATGGCCATTAAGAAAATAATTAGCATAAAATAAACAGTTCTATGTAATTATGTAAACTAGAACTTGTTTCTTTACTATACGATATACTATAATTGAGAAAATAGCTAGAAAATACCATCAACCTCTACCATGAACTTGACCTTAAAAACATACACCAAATAGCTGATATAAAGAATAAGTTGTTCTTTTAATATTTTTAGTTTATTTACATTTATATATACAAGAGAGTAAAGGTTGTTAAATATTAATAACAACAATAACAGTAGATAAAATACATATACCTACTTAGGAAAATTAACATTTTAATTCTATTAAAATTAACTATATCAAACATGCACAGCATTAAAGCGCGTACAAAAAATCACGCCATGTACAGTATTTTAAAATAAATTAATAGTTTAAAAAACGCTAGAAAAACACCTAATTGTTAAACCTAATTGTGGTCAAAGTTTATTACAAGACTTTTCTAAGAAATCCAAAACAGCTATGATACGATTTTCCGTCATGAAGTTCCAGTTCATATCTTCCGGCTCCATCATCAGATCAGTTCGACAGTACCATATTATTGTGTTGTCATCAGAACTACATACAGCTGCCAATATTCATTACGTTACGACTCTTGGAAGATGGTTACATTAGTTACCTTAAATTCCATTACATAGGTACATACAGGTCGACCCAATAAAAGCTTGTAAAAATTGCATATATGCATATAGTTTTATGCAAATTAGAACCTTTTACTGCAATTGAGGAAATAGCTGGAGTTTTGGCGGGAACGCGGAAAAATCATGTCGCCTCATTGTATTATTTTGTTAAACTTGTGTTTTTACCAGTGATAATTAGTGAAAAATGGTGGTATTTCGTTGATTATGAGCTGATTTACGTGCATGAATGTAGGCAAGTGATATAATGTGACGTATCATATTGTTCCGTGTTGTTATCAAAACTCCATAGACGCCTCTAGTAAAGTCTCCACTGCTTTACTGAGGTATGAATTGGACTATGATTGGACTTGACAGCGACTTTATTGGACTATGACGAGACAACGACTGTGACTATTTTGATAAAATATTATCAAAAATTATTAAAACTTAATACTTGACACTGGCAAATGCACAATAATGCGACGCCAAAACTAAGAAGAAGAAGAAGAGGAAATAGCTAACGAAAACCATTCATTCCTTAACCAACCTGACATCAGAAATCTAAACGTATGTTAAAAGTTGTTTTATAAAAAAATACTCAAACATGAATAGCACAAAAGAACCACGCCATGTCTTTTGAGAAATAAATTGTACTTTAAAAATATTAGCATAATTAGGCAGTTTTTGTGCAACTGGGACCTTTTTCCGTGACTGGGGCCCATACCCCGACCTTGACCTGAAGTTCGTCCCTGATTGGACGTTGCAAAAACATGCCTGAAAAGGCTGGAAATAAATTTACTTTTAAATAGCTGCGCCCAAATTTTCAGATGCTTAACAATGTGGATAAAACCCATTAACAAATAAATTTTAGAATTTCGTAAGGAGTTATTCGAAGATAGAAATTAATGAGTAAATCAAAAAGAGGAGACCGATCCGTAGATTGACCTAAGTTACCTATATGGTTCAACAAATCAGCAAGTTGAAAAGTCAGTGGTAATGGCACTCAGGTACGTCACGTAAATAATAGGAAATAACTGTTTCAAAAAGAATTAACTACAATCCATGTTCGCATTTTTAAATTATGTTTACATTTCATGAGGTATAGCAAAATGAAGCAAAGCCATTTGATATTTTAGGACAGTGCAATGTATTTTTCTATGGAAATTAACGTGGTTTTCACACATTTTATACGAAATATAACGGGACTGAACTCACGTGTAGGGATAGTCGTAACGACTATAGTTTCGGTCGCATTCGGCGACCTTTCTCAAGTTGGCGAATGCTAGCACGCGGAGCCGTCTTGCAATGCACACTATCCCTACACGTGAGTTCAGTCCCGTTATATACAGTGCAATGTAGTTTGTATGTTTGTAGGTATATCAGTTATTCGCTCATTTTTATTTAAATTCAGGAATGTAATAAGATACTGATATATGGGGCTGTTTATTTTAATATTTGAATTATTTAGTTATGATAATATGCAAGTTATCTAGTCTCGTCATAGCTAAAAAAATATATAGTAATTATATAATTTTAATGGCGCCAAACTACGTCATTTGTGCTATATTCTAGTGTCGATAAGGCATATTATATTATGTTGGCGTACAATAAATAACTTAGTTTCTAGAATATAGACAACGTGGATCGAAGAGGTCTGGTTGAGGTAAAGACCACCGTTGACATCGTTGGATGCCAGCGTTTCCATCCATCACAGCTCTTTAGGTTAGCAAGTTGATGAAGCTTTAGGTAGGGCACACAATCGTAGAAGTAGAACTGACAGCCAATGTTTTGCAAAACTTTAGAGTAAAGACAAGATCAAAAACAAGTGTACACGGGCGAAGCTCGAACGGGCAGCTAGTAAATTATAAATTGAACTATTGATGTAAGATAACGAGACTTCGTGATCTACGCAGCCAATTTATTTATAAAAAAAGCAATGTGCTTAAAATTGCGAAAATATAGTTAACTAGAAAACTAATTTGTTCCAGCCAAGTTATTTACAAAGGTTTAGGCAAAGATGGACCAATTTTCAAAATTGCATATACGAGTACGCTCTAGAAGGACCAATTCTACAAATGCCTATTTCTCAAAATGCCTAGTTTTCAGTGTTCAGTGTTTTGCTGCCCCCAAGCTCGATGCCTGAGTCCGTCCTCATGCCATGGTAGCTGTAAATGAACAAATTTCGAATACAATAGGTCTGTTGTTTCTGTGCAAATCATTTTTAGAGCGCTGATTGTTTAGAATTGATTACAGCCTTTTGAATTCTAAATACAGTTGGGTTTTTTGATAAAATTGCTCTCGCATTAAACGCGCGTTTGTTATTTTGCGAATGGAAAATGAAATAGCGAGAAGTTTTAATATTTTTGTTGTTCAATATTCAGGGCCGTAGAAATGTTTAAACATATCGTAGATGGTTGGTTTCGGCCATAGAAATATGAGGTCGTGAGTTCAAATCCCTATCCTGTAAGTATACTTTGAGTTCTTAAGGATTCATGTGTCTACGGTTATTCACACCACTTAGGGTACCAATGCCAATACCATCACCAAAGGTACCATAATTAACATCATGATTTACGCCATATGGCATCCACTGCTGTACATAAACCTTGTGTAGATCTAAGCAATAAGACTGGCTGGAAACCACATTAATTCAGTGCAATTCTGCGGTCTTTAAGGTCATTTGTCTACCTTGTGGCTGGATGTTATACGCTGCGCTTATTTATAACTAGCTATTGTCCGAGTGATATTTTAATTTTCGTAAGAATATTTTATTCTTCCGGGATAACTTAACGGTGACTTAAGATCTTGGTCAATATCGTTATCATCAAACACATGGACGTAACAGGTTTTCTCGGCTTTGAGATTGACTCTGGACAGACCTGGGAAAATCATATCCAAAAAGTGTGTGGTGGCCCGTGTCGTACCGGTGGAGGTCGCCCAAACGTGGTATTTCGCCAACGTGCACTAGGTGCTACAATATGGCGCTGAGTTTTACGGCCAAGTAGCAGATTGGGAACGTGCATTCCGTATGCAAAAATGAGCCGTCCGCGCCATAGCAGCAATCAGTAGCGACCAATAAGCAAAGCCCTACTTTAAAAAAAATCAAATTATCACTCTACCTTGCATTGTGAAACTACAAGTGGCGTTGTTTGTAAGGAGTAATCTGGATAAGTACAGTGAGTTCACAGGGCACGGTGACCAACCTGCGCTTCCGAGAAGACGCGCAGGAAAACTAAAGCAGATACGCAGGCAATTGGCTAAGTCGGACAAGCTCACCCACGTCATGGGGCCGGCCGCGTATAACAAAATTCCAAAGAGTATCATTGAGGCACCTAGTCTCACGTGCTTCAAATTTCGCTTTAAGCGATGGCTTGTCGAGCTGACGTTCTATAGTTACAAGGAATTTCTAAACTGTAAAGTAGTAGAATCGATAAGCTCTGCACAATACTTGACATACTTGATTTAATTGAACTGCTATTTTATTACCATCTGTTATTTAATCTATTATTATTTCTATTTGACATTGTAATTATTATATTGTATTATTTTTGATTTAAGTATGAATTAACCTGACGAGTACATACTATTTATGAAATAAATGATTAAGATTGTTACTTCATTAAAACTAGCGTGAGGATTCATTATTAAAATTTATATGAACACCGGATACAACTCACGATTATTTGAGCGGTCGAACCGCTATGCGTCCGACCGGTTTCAGAGTAGTTAGTACTCTTTCTTCAGGGAATACGCGCGCCCCCGACAACGGACGCCCGCGCACTGGAGTCAGCGACGGCCGTGAGCTGGGCGGCGGCTCGCGCCTCCCGCGCCACTGCCCTCGCCCGTCGCGCCTCAGGGCGTCCGATGTCGGGGGCGCGCGTATTCCCTGAAGAAAGAGTACTAACTACTCTGAAACCGGTCGGACGCATAGCGGTTCGACCGCTCAAATAATCGTGAGTTGTATCCGGTGTTCATATAAATTTTGATTAAGATTATGATTAAAATTTAAAAGTAGCTTGCGTAGGAGACGAGTTAGCTCAGTTGCTTATCACAAAGATAACTCTTTGAGATAAAAAGTAGCCTATCTCATTTTCCGATCTTTAAACTCTATTCATGCCAAGTGAATCAAGTCAAGCCATCGCTCTGTTACTGCGTGAAAGAGTGACAAACCAACAAGCCAACAAAAACACTTTATTTATAATATTAGTAAGGATAAGTATAATAATGAGGTAAAATTTGCTATTTGTGAGGATGTAGAGGGTAATCTCTAAACCTATTATGAAAATCCTTTTACCAATACAAAGCCACATTATTTGCGAGTGTCATAGACTGCTAATTAATTATGGACGATGCCGCGGGAAACAGCTAGTACTCAATTTACCTACTTGTAGATACGAGTACATTTATAAAAGTCGCACTCATGGTACCAAGCCGACTTGAAAGTTCTCCGTTACACACATTAATATCAAGTTGAAGCGTTAAAGTGTTCCTAATAGCCCGCTCAGAAAATAAACGAGGCAGACGGGAATTTATCGCGTATTGCCTCGATACGATGTACTAACTTCATTATGAGGCAGCAGTTATACGTTTACGTTGATTTTTACAGAAATTGCGATATTTTTAACCAGCGGCTGAAGTTACAGAATATTGCAGCTGTTCTTTATAGATGGAGCGCAAGCAAAGATCTCCGTATTAGACACGGTGATTTTCATTCTTAATATACAGGGTTACAGGCTAAGTCGACTTATTCCCGTTAAGTGTGTGTAGTTTAGTACGTTACTGACTGATTTGACTATGAAACACCATATTCTAAATCTCACAGTTTTCGAGATATTTGAATTCAAATACTTGTTATAAAAGGTTAATTTAGGGACAATATTGGGAAGTAGAGTCATAAAACATTATTTTACTTGTAAAAATCAAATAAAAATAATAATACGACTTACACGTTTCAAAACATCTGAGCTGATAGCCGAAAATTAGAAATTTTATAAATACTAATTTCAAATACCTGTTTGTTTTTTTAAATTTAGGATAGTGTATTTCATAGTCAAATTAGTCAGAAACAAAGTAAACTACACACCCTTAGTAGCGCTCAGTATTATAATTTGTTAATAGTACGTAGTTTATTGGAGTAGGTAGTATTATCTACTAATTTGACATGAAACCAAGTTTTTTAAAATAGATTAATAAAGTTAATGTTAAAGTGTTCCTAATAGCCCGCTGCGAAAATAAGTGAGACAGAGTGAAATTTACGGCATAATGCATATTGCCTCGATACGATGTACTAACTTCATTATACGGCGCTACAGTAGGCTGGGGTTTTTAACTGACTTCCAAAAAGAGGAGGTTCTTTGTTCGTCTGTATGTTTTTTTTTGTGTATGTTCATCAATATTTTCGTCAATTGTTAACCTAATCGAAAAAAAACTTTTTTAGTTCTAAAAGATAAACTCCCAAGGCCCATTTAAATTTTCTCGAAATCGGCTGAGTTTATTTTTTAAATCAACAATTATGGAAAAATTTAAACAACAATTCGAGCGTACTATTCGGATTTTCTTCACGATGGAAGTCGGTTTAGCCATTTTTTGCGAAAAATAACTGTTACCTACAAATTTTTACCCCCAAGCAAAGAGAATGGTGTTGTAAAAGAGATTTGCAAAAATATATGGAGCTAATGTCACGACGTTTTACCGTACGTGGATATTAACCTCATTTGTTTTGCAAAACGGTGTTGCTATTATTTTCTTTAACAACGACCAACAGTTTAGATAGGAAAACATTTTCCAATCATATTATGTTGGCTATCCATCCATCCATCCATCAGCCAAAGGACGTCCACTGCTGGACATAGGCCTCCCCTATGGATCTCCAATAAGACCGGTTGGAAGCGGCTTGCATCCAGCGCGATCCTGCGGTCTTAATGAGGTCATCCGTCCACCTTGTAGGTGGACGTCCTACGCTGCGCTTGCCGGTACGTGATCTCCGTTGGCTATACAAACAAACATTAATTAAGAATGTATTTTTCGTTTACAAAGCAAGTAAACATTAAATTCGGAAGTTTTGCAGGCCATTTGTTTGTTATATTTTACGCTTATTTTTAAGCATGGTACAAATTCTGGACCTACGGTAAAATATTGTCTTTACCATCTGTATCTGACTTTGTTTATGACATCAAATCTTCCAAAGTATTGGAATTACGAGTAAAAGTCTACGTTTGCATTAAAAGGCTTCTTTCAAAATAAGATTGCTCTCTAAATCTAAAATTGGGCAACTCTCTCAGACATTTTAAAATGAAACAGTTTAATTTGTTTTACATTGTTCCAAATACAAATAAATTGCATTATAAAACTCGGTCGGAAAATCTTTACTACGCGAGTAGCTCGCGCTGCCAACTTTTGGCAGAATGTTTCGAAATTCGAGCATTGCTCTAGTTATTCAGTGCGATAGTATGAAATTAGTGTTGTTGAAATTGTAGCTCCAGTTTTAAGGCTTGGAACTGAGCTGGCAACTGTAACTGCCTCCAGCACGTGCAACGGCTGATACAAACTAGTAGTAAAGCTGTGGAAAGAGACAAAGACAGCCGTAGCTGCGTCTGCAAGTGGCGCTTTAAGGCGATCGTGAGGCGCCAACTTGTCCATACAAAAGCAATAAGCTGTTATCTACCTCTAAATATTATCCGATTTTAGTGATTTATTCATGTAATCAGCGCCTTAATCGATTATACGTCTTAGTGTTTTTTTAAATGACCTTAATGTTATTATAAGCCTATAAAAGTCATATTTTTACGCAAAACTTCGGCTGAAAAGTATACATAAATTAATAACACTGGTCGATTTAGAATCCTCTTAGGACTATTAAGTGTTTGCTCTGTGTCTGGGTGTAATTTAGGTAGGTATTATTTATATTAAGTACCTATGTATTTAAAAATATGTATATGTTGTATATCAGTGTCTGGTAGTTTGGTGTCAGAGCCCGTGTGTAAGATGGCTCATAATATTTATTTACTAAATTTAACCGTTGGACTAGGAAACTGTAAAGCTCTCGCTCTAACTGTGCCAAATAGAAAAAGTTTATTTCTAATCAGAAACCCGAAAGGCTTTGTTGGTTTATTTGCTTGTTATTGTTTAACGCAGCAACAAAGAAAGGGTTCAATTTGATTTTTGCAAAGATAATAATTTAAATAATAATTAAATATTTTTTTGTAAAGATAATTTTTTGCTTAATAGTCGGGAAGTTTCATAGACTACTTTATATTCCGAAAAAATAAATTTTAATACTTAAACAATCGGAAAACTTCACTAAATTGGGAAGTAAGTTGTTAAAATCTCTATACTATAACCATCGACAAAAAGTTTTTTCTTTCACTTTTCAAGTCGTAGGTACATTGAAAATTACACATTGTTAAACTAATTAAAAACTGTTTTATCATGTGATAATGAAGTTCTTTTATATGATACCTTACAAGAACTCACTTTGAATTTTGAACCCATATTTTGTGAATTTTATTACCCCTATTTTTTGTGATTTAAATAAAAATGTACATTTTTTAGACTTATTCCTATATGTGTAACCTGAGACAATGCTTCTCGCCAAATGTCATGGTTCTATCAACGGGAAGTACCATGTAGGTTTTAATTTTTGTAAGTGTCGAAATATGCGGTTTTTAGGACATTAAATTTTTTCAAACGAAAACTGAGCAGTTTTTCTTTTACACAGTTTAAATTTCAAGTCCATATCTATACGCGTTCCCGAGATAAAGAGTCTTGACATACACACAGATCGACAGACGGACAACAAAGTGACCCTATAAGGGTTTCGTTTTTCCGTTTGCGGTACGGAACCCTAAAAACACCGATAACACAAAAACCAAAATTTTACGCGTGCAAAGCCGCGGGCTGGAAATAGTTATACTATATGTACAATTCTGTCTTTGAATAGGTACTATGGGTAGCCAGCACTTGCAGCCAACTTTTTCCAGAATTATCCAAAATTAGAAAAAAGCGTTTTATTGTCACTGCCTGTTTGAATAGAGTGAACGAAATAAATATTAAATTCGTCTTTTTCATCGTATTGTGACAAATAATAAAAGCATAAGAGTGCAATGCTGATCATTCATGCTGACCCTGATGGTGCACCGCAAAATGCATGCCAGGTACAATCAGGCTACTACCAGCACAAATCCCACGAAAGTCAAGAGGAGACCGCCCCGTGCCACTGAACCTCGAACTAAGACGGTTTTTGCACAACGTTTGCCAAGTTTCAGATTTCCATTGATATACAACAAAATCAGCAATATTCGTGCTACCGTGTAAAAAACCGTATCTAAATACCTACAACAGTTATACATACGCTGATACAGAAAGACTCCTGGACGTACTCAAATGATTACATTGCACACACACACACACACACACACACACACACACACACATACACACACACACACACACACACATACACACACACACACACATTGTAACTGTAATAATAACTACTTGTGTATTTATATAACTCTTAACCACGGTTTTTCTGCTATCTGTATTTAAGAACTAAAATCGCACCAAACATATGGTAATCGTCACATAAATGTAGTCCCCGCGATACAGGCTTTGCTTAGTGCAGGGACTACAAGCATAACCTTTTGAAATTTATTTTGTGTAGTGCACTTGTTAATGTACCTTTAAGTTCAATGTAAATGATTTATGATAATAAATTATTTTGTATTTCGCCCTAGACTTTTGATTTTGATTGCATATAAGGTTTTACTATTTTTCCATAGGGTAACAAAAATACTATACTATTTTTGAGACGGTTTTTTGGAGCTGACCACATAATATTCTACATCGATGATTTTTCAAAATTATAATACTTGAGAATTGTCTTGTAGAGATGAGAAATTGGATCAATTATACAAAAAATGGTTTATTGTTTTGGGGTTCTAGTACTTTAGAACACATAGCTCCCTAACATGTTAAAAACGAGACCGAGTTAAAACAGGGGCGAGCATTATAAATCTATGTTAGTTATCTATGAGTAAGTGACGGCGTATCACTCGATTATAAAAGTCATATTTCACTGTTTCCGAATTTGAGCTCATCGTCTCGTGATATTTGAATAAAATAAGGATGTTTTTAAATTTTGGAGTAGTAGACTGCTTTCAAAATAACATTTTTACCATCTATACCTATTGTCTTTTGCTTAACATCAGACAAAATACCTAGTATAACATAAAATGAATTATTAGTTTTCACAAAAACAAAATAAATTGAATATGTACTTAAAAGTCTTTAGCTGGAAGGCATTGCAATTAAAAACCCATTGTGTCGCCGCCGTCTGCATCAAAGAAAACTTTTCTCTCGCTTAAAAGAATATTTTAATCTCAGACGGTCTAAAATGTAAATTCCTGAATCTACATATCCGAATAAAAAAGAGGAAGAGTTGAGCTAAAAAAGTAAGTACAGGGCTAGCCCTAGTGTCAGAATTTATAAAACCATCCGAAAGTATCTGACTTTACAAATCGGTTTATATCGGTATCGGTATCGTTTAATCATCAAGCAACTGGAGCTTCTCATTTGACGTGCCATTTGACCACGGTAGCGCTCAGTTGTAAATGCCATCCGCGGTCATCCTAAGACTGACCGCGCCGAATGCTACTTCGGTGATCGCTGAAAAACGCCTAATCGAACTACGCTATGAGCGCTATTTAATTTATAATGATATTGTTTATTGCCCGCGTGATACTTATTTTGAAATTGAAAAAGCCGTGGTGGTCTAGTGGTAGTAACACCCGACCTGAGGTCGTGGGTTTAAATCCCGATCCCGTACTAATGAGTTTATTTGGAACTTATGTACGGAATTTCACATCATTGGCTTTTCGGTGAAGGAAAACATCGTGAGACAACCTGCATACGACCGTAGAAGAAATTCGATGGCCTATGTGAATCCACCAACCCGCACTGGGCCAGCGTGGTGGATATGGATATAGATACATCACCCTTCGTGGATAGGCCTACGTCCTGCAGTGGACTATTAAAAAGGCTGGTACAGTACAATACAGTACAGATACTTCTTTTGGATTTTGTGGTACCCCATAGGAACCTATGTATTGGGATAAAAAGTAGCCCATGTCACTTTTCGTTTTTCGAACTATATCCATGCCAAAATCAAGTCTATCCGTTGCTCCGTTGCTGTGTGAATGAGGAACAAAGCAACAAACCAATAAACTAACAAATACACTTTTGGATTTATAATATTATTACTAAGGAAGTTAGGATAGTTGAACGTCATGTATTTACCCTTTAACTTTAGCGATTGCTGAAACACCTTGCCAAACTACGCCATGAGTGAAGAGCTCGAAATTAGGTATCTAGAATGTTTCTCGGTCACCCCGGCCAGGGAGCGATGCACTCGTATCGATGGCACTACGGGCGTTCACCTGCAACGGCGTTAGCTACGCCGCTATACCGCTACGGTGCTACGGTGCTACGGAGCTACGGAACATGAAATGGTATGGAAGTTTTATTTTTGTGTAGAGTTTTCGGCGCATTAAGATTGAGAATTTAAGTGTTATGTGGTCTACGTTGATGATATCCAAATACGAAAAACATTAGCGTTTTGTATAGTTAGTGACTCTCTGAAAAAAAAATGACTATCACTATTTTTTTCGAATAGGAATGTGCCTTCTTTTTGCAGTATTTTTAAAAAGGTTTTGTGACGAAAGTTCTATTTTATAGGATACTATATTTTGCCTGCGGCTCTGCCCGCGTGGTATTTTGACTTTTTTGCTATCCCACAGGAACCTTTTGTTTTTTTGGGATAAAAAGTAGTCCATGTCACTTTCCGTCTCTTGAACTATAACCATGCCAAAAATCAATTCAGTCCGTTGCTCCGTTTCTGCGTGAAAGAGGAACAAACAACCAAACTTTTCGGATTTATAATATTAGTATGAATATGAAAGTATGATGATGTCGGAGATTTTATTTTCTAACAAAACAATGAATCCAGATTGAGCAACTTAAAAAGTCGTTGGCAGTATTTAAACATTTCCAATCTCTACTGCCCCAATTTATTATTATATTTCGAATTTCTAAATATTTTGTTTCTTGCATTTAATCTTTTAAATTGGTTTCAGATTTATTTCAAACTAGCGTCCCGCCCCGGCTTCGCACAGGTGTATTATGCATAAACCTTTTCTTTAAATTACTCTATTTGTGAAAAAACCGCATCAAAATCCGATGCGTAGTTTTAAAGATATAATCATACATGGGGACAGACAACGGGAAGCGGCTTTGTTTTATTCTATGTCGTGATTTACTGATTAATATTTTTTGTCTCATTTATGATTAATGAACATTTTAACCATATTTATTACAATTACATCACATACAAGCTGAAATACACTAAACATTTATTTAAAGATACAGATTATTCAATAATATTTTGCCAACCACTGAGCTTACACAATAAGAGAAGATTGTTACCAACTGCCTATTTTTTTTTTCATTCGCATAATAGCCCGGAAGGAAGCCTCATATTTTTATTGCCCCATCCACCATCTTTGGGCGACTTCCTCTCCTACAATCCGGGCGATATTGGCAATTGTCAAGGATCTGTTACAGGCTGGCCGGCTTCCAACACGATCGATCCTAGGGTTATGTAAGTGGTGGCTTGGTTGATGCTCTTGCTTTCGCCACGCCACTGATTTTTAAGGCCTTATTTAGTAAGTTTAGTGTAATACATAGAATATCATAAGTGTCATATAGTAGAAGAATTCGTTAGTTTGTTTTAGTCATAGGACTGCTACTGCAAAACATAAACCTAACTTATCTCTAGTAAAACAAGAAGGAAAAGGATTGCCTAGAGTGTGCTCCACCGAACCACACATTTTTCCATAGTGAATGAGCTTTTTCTATGAAACAATTTAACTGTGTCAGTGACGATATTTGTTTGGTAGTATAACTTTACGGCAGCGTCTAAAATCTAATCTAATATCAATACAAACGAAGTACGCCCTCAGTTTACAAACACGAATTTCAGCAATATAATGTAAGCAAGTCGGGGGCAAGTTCATTATGGATTCGCGTCGTCTCAGGTGGATTATAACTGCGGAGTAGGGCAGCCACGTTATTGGGAAACTCGCTTTAACTGCTAGGTGATGCGCGAACACCCTGCTACTACTACACGAATACTAATAATATCCTAGAATACGTCGACGTAGGTGTAGTAGGTAGTTTAGTTTTTTCATAAACATGAACGAATGTAACATATATGAAACTGTAATGTTGCTGATTTTATTACAACAATATATTTTTAATGGGAGCATAAATACAAGCTATACTTAGTTTGAAGATCCAAATAACTGTTCTAACGCTGAATTATAGTACAATCTTCGATTTTTTTAATACATATTCATCATCATCATCATCATTTCAGCCATAGGACGTCCACTGCTGGACATAGGCCTCCCGTAATGATTTCCAATAAGACCGGTTGATAGCGGCTTGCATCCAGCGCGATCCTGCGGTCCTAATAAGGTCATCCGTCCACCTTGTGGGTGGACCTCCTACGCTGCGCTTGCCGGTACGTGGTCTCCACTCGAGAACTTTTCAACCCCATCGGTTATCAGTTCTCCGCGCTATGTGCCCTGCCCATTGCCACTTCAACTTTCCAATCCGCTGGGATATGTCGGTAATCTTGGTTCTTCTACGGATCTCCTCATTCTTGATTCGATCTCGCAGAGAAACTCCGAGCATAGCCCTCTCCATGGCTCGTTGGGCTACTTGGAGCTTACTAATAAGGCCCATAGTGACAGACCACGTTTTTGTGCCATAAGTCATCACTGGCAACACACACTGGTCGAACGTAATCCATATTGTATAACTATAAATGTTTATTGTGCAAACTAAGTCATGTCTGTATCAAACTAAGTCATGTGTTAATCAACTACTGGGCATAGGCCTTGGTAAAAACGAAGTAATACCTTTCTCCAGCAGGGATTGCAAACTCAATTCAGAAAGATTAGTGATGACCTTTAATCAGCAGTATAATGCGCCGTGCTAGCTGACAACGATAGCATTGAAAACATGATACCAAAATGACGTCAAATGCAAGAACATGATATTTAGCTAAATAAACTTAAGCAAGTTGGAAGCAAATTCATTACATATTCGCGTCGTCTCAGGCAGGATTATAACTGCGGAGTAGGCCAGCCGACGTGATTGGGAACTCGTGCCAGGTGAGGCAACCTACTGGCTCTGCTACTTCACTAATACTAATGCCTGCAGAGCGGTTGAAAGGTTATAAGAGGCTTCTTAACCATTACTATGATATTTTTCAAGCAATACCTATCAGATAGCAGAAGTTTAGAATCTTTTTATAATTTGTGTTTAATAGGGTTACGTTACTCTTCGTTTGATGCAAAGCAATGTAAGACGAAAGACTCCAAAGACGAAGTAAGTATGTAGAACTAGAGGATAACTTGACTCGTATCTTAACCCACTTGTTACTAGCGTTTGATATACGGATCAATGAACAATAAAAAATATTAAACAAAACGTGGGTAGTTTCAAATTTCTTTGTTTATTGTTTGTGATAGCTGGATGATCCTTTTGTCGAATAGACGTGGTTTGTTCTAGTTTGAGTTGGACGTGTAAAATTTATAAGTGTTGATAAATCGTGGTTATTTGACATGAGTGTTTCGAGGTAAATAGATAATATTAATTGTATTTATATTGGGTAATTGTTGTAAAAATATTAATATTTATAGTATTATCTTTAATTTAAGTTTATATGTTTATTGATTTGCTAACAATTTATGTCACTTATTTGTCCATAAAGTAGGTGTTCCGTATATCAAACGATAGTAATATGTACTGCTATAAAGCAGTTGTACCAAAAATATTTAAAAGAATATTTTTAGCAGTTTAGATAGGTAGTAAAATACAAATCACTCTATAAATAATAAAAAATATTTATTTCATTTTTTTAGGAACACCACTTTACGTAAGTAGGAACGTAGTAGTCAAAATAATTTACTCAGCATGTGTGTGATAGGTTTCGAAACAAACTTTGGGGTGTAAAGAGACTTTACATTTTACACAAAAAAACAGCATTTTTATGACACAGAACATCGCAACTGTTCCGTTCTGTGCTTCATTTTATGTGATCTAATTCATCATAGCGTGAAGTTTCTTGATAATTTTTTGATGTCCGTCTGGCTTGCCTGGCTTTCAAGCTGTACCATTACCGTAAGATTCTAATAAACATGTAGCGATGCTTCTTCGGAATCCGAGGTTGTCATACTCCCCACCGTTCTTTTTGTAAAGCTGCTAAGCATTATGTACAGCCATCTAAGCAATGGGAAATCAAGGAAGAGTATAATTTCTTTCCACGAATGGAAGTACGATATACGCCAATGTATTGGTCAGATCTACCTACGACTCTCATGTTTTCATTATAGGCCTTGATAGCAGCAGGTTGATTAATTTGGATGTATCTCTTTTGCAGTTGGGAAAGTTTTCTAGTCTTACATGGGATGCGTAAATAGATCTGACCAAGACATTGGCTTATACCGTACTTCCATTCGTGGCGTGGAAAGAAATGGTGTTTTTCCCGGATTTCCTATTGCTATTCAAGTATAGAACGGAACAGTTGCAATGTGCTGTGTACCATAAAAATGCTATATTTTTTTGTAAAATTAATCTTAGGTCTCTTTACACCCAAAAGTTTCCTTGGGAACCTATCACACACATGCTGAGTAAATTATTTTGAGGTAAGTACTAACCTACCTACGTAATTGGTGTTCTTAAAAAATTAAATATATATTTTTTTTATTTATAGAGTAATTTGTATTTTATTACCTACCTAAACAGCTAAAATATATTAATTTTTAATGTTTACGGTACATCTGCTTTATAGCAGTACATATTACTAGCGTTCCGTATATCAAACACCATTTTCCAGCTTTTCCGTAACACCTACAATTTTTTATTTATTTTTCCTCATATAGCAAGCCTATAATTAGACCGAATACAAAAAATCAGAACGATCCACCGAAAAAAGGGATATCCGTAACAACTGGGTTAAATATATTTAAATTGTAATTATTAGGAAACAATGACGGAATGTGATGTTTTACATCACAAACTCTGGCGTTTCGTATTATGAAAAAAATTCTAAATTAAACAAATTATACATTATTTTTTATCCGTCCATGTACTATGTGAATAGCTGATATTATTCGGTAAAGGATCATGATGACAGTTTTTCTCATTATATTTCTTTTACTGAATGCCAACGTTTGAACGTAATGAGAGAAACAAACCTCAATTTCGAATTGATGCTAAAGAATTTGCATCACAAAACAAATCAAGTAACCCGATACTTCACTGAAATTACTCGTTCAAGAAATAATGAAAAAGACAAAAGAGCCAAAATAAATGACGGGACCTTTTCATTACATTACAATCCAGCTTATGGTAGATCTTGATTGCGTTTTGTAAAAAAAACGATTTCTTGATTGTCTCCAACATGACTTCTGAGGCCCAAACTCCACTGAAGCGGAGCAAAGAGTAATAGTCCATAACCCCATTGCAGAGATGGGATATTTGATTAGCCAAGATCAAAACATAACTCTGACGATTTTGTTTTATTTGATTACTAGCTTTTGCCCGCGGCTCCGCCCGCGTGTAATTTGACTTTTGTGCTATCTCACAGGAACCTTTTATAATATTGAATATAAGTATATATAGGTATATCATATTATTATGATAATATCCAAGGGTTGATTTGACAGTTATTCGATCGACAGTTGTTTATTTTGACATTCTTGCAGCGCACGCTAGAGTAGCTCGCAGATGAATTTCCCTACCTACTCGACATTTATCGTTAGATTTTGAACAATTCACATGATATAGTTATAAATTGTAGCCTATGTGTTATGATGTTCTGATAAATAAGCTATATTATTGTAAAGTTTCATTAAAATCCATTCAGTAGTTTTTACATGAAAAACATCCATCCATCCATATCCATCCTTACATACTTACAAACTTTCATGTTTATAATATTAGTAGGATGAGAAATGTCGTGGTATTTGCACATTTTTAATTACAATATAAGATACCTTTTGCTAAGCCCCACATATCTTAGCTTCGCACTCCTTTAGGTTGAGTCTGGGTCTTAAAGGCTACGTATTCGACTTTTGCCAAAAAGAGAAAGTTATTTTTGTTCACTTCAATTACGCGAGCAATTACCAATTACTGAAATACCGAGTCAGAAATATTCATTACACATACCTTACAGTTCGTTAGTGCCATTTGTGGGCTACATAAAATTGTTTTTTGTTCATAGACATAATGTTAAAAACTATGTCAGGACGCGGTAAATAAAACCTTAATCAAACGTATATTACGTTGCGGGAAATGTATGGATTGTATCCATGAAATACTGCAATACTTATAATAAGAGTAAGATAGAGAGTAGATTTATCCATCATCAATGAGACGTCTACTACTTCTCCCCTATGGATTTCCAATAAGGCTGATTGGAAGCGGCATGCATCCAGCGCGTTTCAGCGATTTTTATTATATCGTCAGTCCACCTAGTCAATGGACTTCCTACGCTGTGCTCGCTGGTCCGTGGTCTTCATTCGAGAACTTTATAGATAAAATAAGTTAGTAGATTATATACTTCTAAAGTAAAAATATGTTTCCAAAAATATTTTAAGTTTGGTTTGGCTATTTGGTTTGGTTGCTTATTACGTCGGAAATCGGATTGCAGTCCCAAGAGAAACCCTTTCAACCGTCGCTGAATGTTGCAAGAGACTGCTTGGGAGGCACGTTAGGAGGAGCGAGTATAAAACTACGCAATGGCGGATGGCTTAAAGCGTCCCCCCCACAACTGCTCTACACCGCCCTGCCGTCTCCCGCCCTGCCGCTACAGCTGCGGTTATGATACGGCGCCCGCGCTGCCATCTTGATACTAAAACAGTAGATTCAACTCAAACGCGTCATCGTAAATTTATTAGTAACATAAAAAGTTTTCTTTCTATAGAATAAAAGAAACAGGAATCTAAATAGCTAATATAATAACGATGGCGCCTTCATAATTATTGGGCTTATTATTCATCTAACTTGCTTTTCACTCAGACGTGCCCCATGTCCGAATAGGTCAAATGCCTAATACATTTCCTGAATGAATACTACTCACACTGGTGCGTCTTGGTCCGGCCAAACATTAATGTGATTAAATAAATGCCCATTTACTACCGTCGTCTATCACGATTGCCATCTCCAGAGGAGTACTTCAATGGCTTTCTTTTATAAAAAAACAAGGCCTTTTGCGGGCAATTTGGTAAATTGAGCTGAGTTCAAAATAAATCCTTCTCGGAATGAGCTTTGGTTTCGATGATTGGCGTAATTACAGACAATTCTCATACGATAGCTGAAATCAGAACGGGAAAATGGAGATGATATTATTTTTTGGATCAAATTATGTAGGTTAAAAGAAATGTTATATTTCCGATTATGGAATCTAGCATAGTTTTTGCAAATATCATTTTAAGCAAGTATTGAGACAACGCAGGTCAAATCGACGATTATTATCATAGCAAGTAATACGACAACGCGGGCCAAACCGCGGGCTATTTTCATTTTCATCAATTATTACAACAACGCTGGCAGCATTGTTTTAGTAAGCTGCGAGCTTTAAGCTAGTCTTTCGTATTTTTTTATCTTAGCAGTGACAAATCTAAGCGCCAGTACTTAATCTTGATAAAGATCGTCAAATGGAGTCGAAACTATAGAAGATATTTTAAAACTAATATTATAAATTCGAAAATGTGTTTGTTGGTTTCTTTAGTAACAGTGAGAAAGATTGTCTGGTCGGAGAAGGTATTAAACTAATTTTTATCTTGCAAAAAAATAAATGGTTTCTAAAAACCGAAATATCACTTAGCCAAGCTGCTGACAAAGCTAGTTTGAGAAGAAACCGCATATTTTATAAAAACGCTTGGAAAGTGGCACTTTTTCAATTTTCGTTGTTGGCCTTATTCCGTATTGTTCTTTACTGATTCAAAATTAATTGTCCGATTTACGGACGATAATTTTATATCATATAACGTCAAAGATAACATTCTTGAATCAATAACTGAAAGAAACCAAACGCCAATCGGGCCTCTCTATCGCTTGTTCCGCGCTCTTGCTTGCACGCTCGGTTCAGGTGGAACGTGATACTTTTTCGTACGTGCAGCCGACGTTCATGGATATATAAGACTGTAGGAGCATAACATCGTGCAGCATTCATCGCCGAGCGCGCGACTGCCAACTGGCGAGAGGCGAAGCGCCGCGCACACGCAGCGCGCGAGGTTTAGAGCGGAGCGACGAGCGACGTGCACTCACCTTGGGCATGGAATGGATACTGGCGGTTTAGGCAAATTGCATATATCTTTATAGTTCGCGACAGAGACGGATGATGTGACGGCTCGCACCCACAGCTGCACTGATTGCAGATTTAAATAATAAGATGCTCGGTCCATGAACTATAGGTATGTTATATAAATAGTTTAGTTAGGATATAAAGAGCTAGATTTTAATAAATGGATGGAATACTTATTGTGATATTAGAGTTTCACTTTACTAGTAAGAAAACCTTCTGATAGGAGCACACGCTATCCCCACAAGACGTTATCATGTAATTGATTTGTTTTGAAAAAAAATAGAGCGTGTACATTGAAGTTGTACAGCTACGAGGGCCTAATTTCTCATACCCTAACCTCCCGATGCCTCGAGCGCCACATTTGTTAGCCGTGGCCTTCATACAGCCTTGTCGTCCCGGCCTACATTTTTGTAATGACATCCCCAAGGCTGCTTCGCTCCGCTGGTAATGTCAAATGAGACACTATTAATCATTAAGAATTGAGAACGGAGACTCGAGTGGAACATTTGTTTTGCTTAAAACTGAACAGCTTGGGACATGTGTGATTTGTCAGTCATATTGATGAGACGTTGGCGAATCGAAATTTATGAACACTTTCAACTATAAGACGATTAATTCTAAATATGAGCCGCCTTTAGATTTTCAATTAAACTAAATCTTATATAAAAAAAATGCCTTTTATTTATGGAATATAGGTAGGATATATTTATATAGGTATAAGGTAGTTAAGAATTGAATATCTATGTTTTTTAAGTTATGTAAAAATAATTATTAATTAAAAAAAATCGTTTATTACACAAAAGCTTATGTACTATACCTACATTAGACAATAAAAGATGGAATAAATTGCTAAAATTAGTCTATTGCATGTTACTGAAGTAATCAGAAAAAAAAATAAGTTGTTGTTAAGTCAGGATAAAAACAAGAGATGTGGGTCTTATCAAACTTAATGATTAGTATGAAATTTAGAGAGAAGATAATTTAATTATTTTTAACACATTCCTATAATATTATAATACTTATATTAGTGCCACTCAGGCGTTCCGTGGTACAACATAATTTTAGCAATAGACCGGTGTCCGGTCCGGTTTTATTATACATAATAAACTTTCTTTTTGTGATAAACATTTCGAAAATTGACGCGTTCGCAGGATTTGAACCTGCATCTCTCTGGGATTCCGGCCCAGATTCTTTGTGCAAATTAAGCTAGAACGCTATCTGCGAAAACGTAGAATTATTGAAAGTGGTTTATCATTTTTTTAACAACTACTATTGTTGGAAGCGCCATCTTGTGAGAACTGCTTAAACCAGTTAGTTACTTAATGTGAAATTATTAGAACTTCTACCATTAACGAGAAAATGGCGCATTGCTTAATTACTTAAATCAATGAAATTATTTTTATCGTTTCATAATAAACTGGCTGAAAGCAGCTAGTAGCCAAAGCAATCCTGTTCTCTCAATAAGCACATCTTACCACCTTATGGGTAAATGTTTTACTCTAGGTACCTGGTTATCAATCCTTCATGCTACGTACCTTGCCTGCTATATTTTACAAACTTTTAATTAACGTGCAATGAATGTACCCTATGAATAGGGCCGGGAGCTCATCTTGTTTTCAAAACTCTTTCTGAGCGTCTGGTGGATGCGACGCGTGACCAAAATGCTGACAGTGTTTATTTGGCTCAAAGTATAAGCTTCGAAATTCAGCGTGGCAATACTGCCAGCGTGCTGGGCACGCTGGCAGTGGGCTTGAGCATTTGGATTATCTTTAGACCTTCAAGGGTCTGTGGATAATCCAATTGCTTTCTATGTAGTAGTAGTGTAGGTAGTTTTAGCATATAAAGTAGTATTGTATATTATTGTAGTTAATAAAGGCACTTGTGCCCGTTAAAAAAATGTACCATACATATGTAAATATTTATGTAAGCTGGGAGGAATCTGGCAAGTAAAATTTGACCAACTTCCCGGTTTCTGATCGAGCTGAAATTTTGCACGCATACGAGTGTGTATATCGCGTGACAATGCAATAACATGGTATCGTGGAGATGATCTGATGATAGAGACGGAAGGTGGCCATAGGAACTCTTGTACTAAACAATATAGACCGTGTTTGGCTCGTTTTACTTGTCTTGGCTAGCACTCTGCTGCTTCATGATATCCAGGATATCAAAAGCTTATAAAGATCATGGACCAGCAAATGCACCGCACGACGTCATCAGATCAATAAACAAAATGGCAACTCTTAATCTTTAATGCATCCCGTACCTTAAGGAATGGATCTGTCAGCTTTGAACTGACTTCCAAGCTTTTCAATTTGCTCTGTCACATCATAAAAAGTGAGACAAAAGTTAACACGATCCGACTTCACACTGACAACTCAATGTGACTTGGAAACGTAGATTCAGAGCATAAAATTTTAGAGCATTCTCAGTCCGTTTATTTTTCCAAGAATATAGCACGCTAGAGGGCCATATCAAGTGGAGTTCATGTCACTTCACGTCGCCTTAGGTATGCGGACGACGGTTACATGACGCCATTTCATGAATAAATCCTGATTTCACAATATTGCACGGCTGGCGGAGATTTGAGCAGACACTGCGACGTTGCACGAATAAATTCACGAATGAAATGTTACTGCTAGAAAGCTAGATTTAAGTACGTACTCTTAAGATACTCGCAGTAGCTTAGAAGCTAGAGTATCTCAGAACAAATGTATATTATTATAGTATATACTCGTACGAAGTGACTGATTGAATAATTACAGAATAGGCATGGTAAAAAAATATAATTAGTCCGTTAGATAGACCATCAAAAAGTATTAGACACGTATTTTTTCTTTGGTTCATTAAACAAACACTGATGAAGATATAGTCCGTCAAAGTTCCGCGCGTTCCTAAACTTTGACAAGGTTTATCTTTGTCATTTGTTGTTTGAGTGACAAAAGAAAAAATATGTGCCCAATATTTTTTGATACTCACGACTAGCGGACTAATTATAGTTTGATTTTTTTACCTTGTCATCATGCCTATTCTAGGATGTCATTGTACCTACTCTTTATGATAAACAACTTTTACTGTGACACCAACTTTGGAATCTCAAATAATTGGATTGGAACCAGTGGTTTTTTACCTGCTTTTTCTTTTAGTAGAACAAATTGATCCAGCCAAATGGCAAGTTGAAATGGCAGTGGGCAGAGCAAATAGCACAGAGGACTGGTGACCAATGGGGTCGAAAATTTATCGAGTGGAGATCAGGCAGCAGCAAGCGCAGCGTAGGCCACCCACGAGGTGGACCGATGATCTCATCAAGACCGCGGGTTCGCGCTGGGTGCGAGCAGATTCCAACCGGACTTAATGTAGATTCATAGGGGAGGCCTACATCCAACAGTAGATGTCTAATGGCTGAAACGACGACAATGACGAAAACAAACTGAAGAAATCGTGGTGCCGCAGCGGCACTATGGACCAACGCTGGCTCCAGAGGAACCATGTACGGTCACTAAAACGTGTACTGCTTGATATCGATTTAAACTAACTTCCCATAGAGATTCCCCATAAAGTTTTTTTGTAGACTGAAAGTCAAACAAAACCTAACCACATGGTCAGTTTCTTAAGTATCCGCCCCACATTATCTTTCGAAAACGTTATTCACAAATCATTTTCACCATTACGCCTAAAAATCTTCAGAAAGTTAGTGCCTCAAAGCCACTAGTCTTCACGCTCGGCTTCGCCTGAAACAACGCTAAATGGTCTGTGAAATTAGAGTTTCTTATTCATGAACCGACTTCAAGTTCAGTGACGACCGCGAGCCAGAAATATGAATAACGACGGAGCAATCGACCATTTGTTGACGATTAATATTTAACAGGTTTGTGTTTTCGGTGTTTTCGTCCTTAATGAGGTGGTTTGGGGACTACTCTGTTATTATTTTGACAGCCTATCATTTATACTTCGTGTATTTTAGCTTTGACAGAGAAATGGGTAGGAGAGTGGGCAATGTGCACAGCTTGAGTGGGTCATTTATATTGCGCTGTTAGTGCTTACTATGCTTAGGCCTAGAATCCTCTAAAGCAAAGCTGGGAGAAGCATAATATCAAAATAGCATTTATGACATAGGATTAAGTCAAGAATAGCCACAGAAAAGGTTATTTTATTCTGCTTTCTGTAAGTTCACTTAGCTCCGTTCTTCTTTAGTGGTGCTGAGAGGCCATGCTGCTGCACAATAGCTTCTACAGTAGCTCAGTAATCAGTACTGAGAGGTTAGTCCAGGTTTACACGTAAATTGAAACTATAGCTGTTTCCGTATGGCTCGATACATTTTTGAACAACGCCCCTGGCGGAAACGAGGAAGAACTTACCAAAATGTATGGAGCCACACGCGAACGTGTTCTTTGTTTGTTTATTCATGCCTACTTTCCAATGTCTTCTACCTGTAGGTTGACTGGCAGATAATGCTATTTAGCGTTAAGTCCTCCTTTTGTACAAATGGTGTGCAATAAAGAGTTAAATAAATAAATAAACGTGAAAGCTTATGTAAAGTACGCAAAACCTGGAACCTAAGGGCTCTGGCTAATGAAATGTTGCCACTTCTGCCTCTAAAATTGAAAATACCAGTCGTATTAGCACTTGTTCAAAATTATGTAACCTAATCATAAGTGCACAAACCATAAAGTCAAAATTTTATTTATAGACAAAAATAATTTTATGATTTATATGCTCTAGGTTTGAATACTGCCATTGTATCAGCGAAAAATGAAGGTGGTTATCAAGTTGCAGCGTTACAGCACGGTACGCTAAGAGCAAAGACGCTAAGTGAGCAAACAAAAAACTTTTTTATGGGCGAAAAAATTGACTTCAAAATATTGTAACAAGCTTTGAATTATACAGCTCAAATAAAACCTCGACTCTATCAAGCAGAAAGCCATCGAATAGAAATAATATTTACGCCCCTCTTTACGTTTCTCAATCCTTGAAAAGGCAATAAACCTACAAAGGCGCTGTAATATTTCGAATTGCCGCTATTATATTACGCACTGAAACCTTATTTAAGTTTACAAACATTTTACCGCTCGTAAATCAACAATGGCCAATGGGGAAGTAAAGTTAAAGGATGGAGATCATCAGGGTAGCGTAGGACGTACACCGACAAGGTGAATATGTTACCCGATTAAAGATGTCTTTTGGAATCGAGCTACCGACAACACGTGCAGCGGCTAATACAAACTATTAGTGCAGCTGTTGCCAAAACAAATTAAGTCGGCCACATCTGCACTACCAGTTTGTATCAGCAGCTGCAAGTGCTGTAAGCAGTTGCAGTTAGCAACTCGACTCCAAATAGAACCTTAAGTATGACATTGAATATTTATTTTTGAATATTGACAATGAATATTACGTAGTTTAGACTGTTTTCCATTATATTTGATGATTTTTATTATTGTGTTACAAATACACATTTATTTGTTAACTAAGTAAACTATGCAATTTTTGCCATGAAGAAATTCAGCATTGTTCAGATTTGTGTTGAATGATTAGTATGTTGTTTATACAATTTAATATTTGATAACTTACTTAAATTTGTTATTTTCTTATTAATTTTAAGTAATTACAATTTTAAGATAATTGTGCTTTGCTGTAGCATAGCTGTTAACGATTAATATTATTATAACAACAATTGTAATTGACTTGTATCTTAAATTTTGATACCAATAAAATAATATGAATATATGAATATGCAACCTTAGACGCCGAATTTTCGACATTCCAATAAGATTGAAAGCAGCTTGCATCTAGCACGGTAAACCTAGTAAGAGTTCGTCAAGTTTTTTACGCGACAGACTTATAAACACGCATACTAAACTACACTTTTGAATGGGATTTTTATGCCATTTGTAAGCATTATAATGACACATATTAGTTTCCATATAAAATTGCTAACTATCGAATGCGCAAAAATCTTGATAAAATCCTATTAAGGATATCATGCAAGATGCAAGCCGCTGGAAAGAAAAAATGCAAAGTCGATGAATCTTACGGACTGAACATTATTAAAGTTTACAAACATGTTACGGCCGTAAAGCTACAATAACAACGAATATAAAAACGCGCTGACTCGTGCTTGACCGTTCCTTTACTGTTATGAATCCCGAGATTTATGGAAAGATTTGGCCTATAGGCGGAGAGGCTACTGCCGTCAGGAAACCCGACAAAAATTGTGTGTTATTTAACGTGTATTGTTATTCGTAAGCAATGATTAATTAAAGAGTTATTTTTGTGATAAAAATTTCAAAAATTTGTCGCGGATGCAGGACTCGAATCCAACGCTCTGCCCAACTGAGCTAATCCGTTCAAGCAAGGTTCGAGTCCTGCAACCGCAAAAAATTTTTTGAAATGTTCATCACAAAAATAACTCTTTGAGATAAACGTAGTGTGCGATGCACTATAAAATTAAAATCAATGATTAATTATGTATGTATATTATTATTTATAAATAAAATTTATAAATTAACTAGCGACCCGCCCCGGCTTCATGTGTATTATACATATAAACCTTCCTCTTGAATTACTTTAAGTATCTATTAAAAAAACCGCATCAAAATCCGTTGCGTAGTTTTTAAGGTCAGAGAGAAAGGCATACATAGGGACAGACAGAGAGCGGAAAGCGACTTTGTTTTATACTATGTAGCGATAGTGATTACAAGAGAAAACTGACTGCTTGATATGAGGTATATCACCGCCTTCTATACAATATACTAGCTGACCCGGCGAACTTCAATATCTTTATAAATTATAGCATATGTAATTCTGATGTATAAGCATTACTATTGCAAAGTTTCAGATCAATCCGTTCAGTAGTTTATACGTGAAAGTGTAACAAACATACATACGAGTACATACTCAAAAACTTTCGCGTTTATAAAATTAGTAGAGAGATCTAGATATTTTATAATCAAAACATCATTTTAACTTAGGTGTCTGTAGATTTGATCGATTTATTTTTAAATACCTTTTTATGTATAATATTTAAGAAAAGAAGAACCTGATAAGGGTAAGAAAAATTCACTAAAAACATGTTTTTTACCACCAATCTCTTTTCGGAGAAAGTATCAGAAACTTCGGAACTTTGCACTAATTCCTCCCAGAGAAGTTCGAATTCTCCCCAACAACACTGACCCCTAGCTCTTGCACTATAAGTATAGAAAAATTGCTTAACCCAGTGTGTGGTAAACAAGTTATAGCCGGACGCAAGTGGCGACGCGTGATTTATACGTGCTTTTATGATAACTTCGCTGGATAAAGCTTTGGTATCTAATAATTGACCGCTAGTTTATAAATGTTTTGGAAGTAACCTTACCTTCTGCTTTGTTAGACTTGAATAACACCTATTTAGAACGGTTTCAGATTAGCGTATTTTTCTACGTGTATACGGTTGTTTCAGGATGCGCGCTTACACGCGCACTACATTACGCGCTTCATAAAACCAGTCTCGCGTAAACGGGTATATTTCGGCGTGTTCACTCGAACCGCTACCGGATTCGTGTCAGTATACGATTTTAAAAGCGCGTTAACGCTCGTACGAGGTACGCGTGTGACAAAAGGGGAACCTATAAGCGCTTACATGCGCTTCCAACAACGAGTTAAAACGCGCGTATAAAACGCTAGTCTGAAACCGCCCTTCTGACCTACATAGTGAGTAAATAAGCAAGCGCTTGGACACGCGACGAATGCCTTTTTTAAGGAAGCCCGCGGACGCAGTTTCAAATCAAACCATGGTCCAAGATTCTAGAACTGCCAAACTTTACTTATTTTCTCACAATATGTAGTATTAGTGTGTACCCTGAGTGCACGTGCTTTTGCCAGTTTGTGTCGATGGCCAATCATTTACAAGATTAGTTAAAGTTGTACTTACTTTACTATTCGTATAATATTGAAATTGATTGGAAGTACTCAGGGACACAGGCGATTTCCCGTAATGTAAACCAAGACGGTAGAGCACGAACGCAGCGAGCGCGAAAATGTTCTATATCTTTGCAATAATACCTACTGCCACTGGACATAGGTATCTCCGTGAACAGTATACGGCTAGATATTTTTGAAAAATGTTATAGTAGAGACGCATTATAATTTTGGAATAAAAAGAGGATTAATATTACTAATATTATAAACATGAATGTTTGTGAGGATGGATGGATGGATGGATTGATGTATGGATGTTTGTTACTCTTTCACGCAAAAACTACTGAACGGATTGAGATGAAACTTTGCAATAACATAGCTTATATATCAGAATAAGCTATATTTATTTGCGTTATTTTTGAAATGTAACTGCTATTGTGTTTTTTAGTTGTTTTAAACTGTTATATTTGACGATGCTATTGCAGATATTTCTATTACAGTATTTCTGACATTTTTTTTGTAATTTTGTATTTTTATGTAATGTACC
Source organism: Hypomecis punctinalis (assembly GCA_949316475.1). Lineage (NCBI taxonomy): Eukaryota > Metazoa > Arthropoda > Insecta > Lepidoptera > Geometridae > Hypomecis > Hypomecis punctinalis. The sequence continues at coordinate 21,026,926 of OX438810.1, forward strand.
GAATTTTAATTAATTTATTTTAATATCATCGCTAATAATTCAATTCAATTGTTATTTTGACGATTCATAGGGTGTTGCTCTTTGTATATTTTTGCATACGAATGTATGTAATTATCCCTACTGAAAATAAATTATTATCTATCTAATAACACATAGGCTATAAATTATAATGATATATTGCGTATGCGGGCGAAGTCACGGGTAAAAACTAGTCATTAATATATCCCATCCCATAGCTACCCTCTTGCTATACTCGTTATGGATGTCCGCCAAGTGCAAGGTGACCCACAGAAAAATAAAATATTAAAGTGCCGACCCACTCCAGATTACTGTTTTACGACATGGTGCGCAGTAAAACGGACAAGTGCCACAAAGTTGCGTTATTTTTGAAGTCAGAAAATGTGTACTGTCATAAAAAATGGTTGTTTTGTATCTTGTTTAATTTCTAGCTACTACTTAATATTTTTTTACTTTTAACGAGCCGTGGTGGCCTGGTGGTAATGACATACGCCTTGCAATCGTGAGGTCGTGGATTCAAATCCCGGACCCGGACCAATGAACTCCTTGGAATTTATGTACGGAATTTCACACCACTGCACTGGCTTTTCGGTGAAGGAAAACATCGTGCGGCAACCTGCATACGTCCGTAGAAGAAATTCGATGGCGTGTGTGAATCCACCAACCCGCACTGGGCCAGCGTGGTGGATATGGCCCAAACACCCTTCGTAGGTCCTGCAGCGGACTATTAAAAAGGCTGGTACAGTACAGTACAGTACTTAATATTTTTTAAAATAAGATAATAAATAAATATAATTTATTTGAAACTAGCTGCCCGCCCCGGCTTCGCCCGGGTACGACTGGTTAAAAAAGACATTTTACAAGTATTGTGCTTATATACTCGTACCTACCATGTAACCAAGTAACGTCACACACATGCGCACAGTTATTTTGGCGCGTTTTCATCTTACATTAGCTTACCTATACGCAAATATTTTCACCATAGAACACCCACTACTAAACATAGGGCTCCCTTATTAGATCTTGAATAACACCGAATAAAACCTTTGCAAGAGGTTTGCATCCAGCTTCCATCAATGTATCTACCAAAAAATGAGGTTCTCAATTAGATTGTGTTTCATTTAGTATGTACATATGTTATGCGATCATTCCGTCAATTAAATTTTGACTCTCAATAAAGTGTTGTAGTCTTGAAATGTACCTATCTATTATAATGTCATTGCTAGACATACCGGACGAACCGATAGGATGGGTTGAAAGCTACTCGTAGGTACCTGAATCGCGGGTGTTCCCGTAGTCTTAATCTGTTCAACTATTAACATAAAATAAAGATAGTATTGGCCATCTAAATAAAAGTAAGTTCGTATGGGTCGGCTATACGTTATCTATGGCTCTGGTTTCATTGTTTTTAAACGGTTAGAATATTCAGTCCATCTACATTCTACCTACGTAAGTTAGTTGACGTTTCTACTATATACTTGTATTTGATCTTTTCTTCATTTGATAACTTTGTAAAATATTCGCCAGTTCTACTTCTACGAATTGTGTGCCCTATCTAGAGCCTCTACAACTTGCTAACCCAAAGAGCAAATTGAACCGATGGAAACGCTGGCATCCAACGTGATCTGGTGGTCTCGACCTGATCTTAGATTCACGTGGAGACCTTTTCTACGCTTGCCAATAGGTACATTGTCTACGTTCATGAACTTTAAACCCTCATCGATCATTCGTTTTACGAACTATGTGTCAGTACCTATTAACTACCACTACAACAGAAATTTTAAATCGTCGGTATGTAGGTTCGCCTTACTTCGGAGTAGATTTGGAGAACCAAATCTCAAGGTGTTACATAAATCAGCGCACTAATAGAGGTGGTACCTATATAGAGCCGTGGTGGTCAAGTGGTAGTAACACCTATCCTACAATCGAGAGTTGTTGGATTCAAATCCTAATCCCGTATCAATGAGTTTCTTTGGAACATATGTACGGAATTTCACAATGTCGTGTGGCAACCTGCATACCTATGCAGCTATGTACCTACATCCGAAGAAGGAACTTGATGACGTATATCAACCAACCCGTACTGGGCCACCGTGATGGATATGACCCAATCACCCTTCGTAAACAGACCTATGTTCTGCAGTGGACGATTAAAGAAGACTGGTATATAAACAGTACTTATAGGAATAGGGGTGATATAATACATGCACAACGCGACAGCGTTTATTTTTTTATATTTCTATTACTTAAAAAATTATCTAAGTTTTTCGGAATAGCCGATTTGAACGATTCAAAAAACAATTTACTTATATACATATAAATTGAAACAGTCTTGAAAACAATATGATTTATTTGGATAAGGATTTAAACAGAAGTATGGTCGAATATTGGTCGGTATTTCTATGAACTTTTAAAAAGTAATAAGTGGTTATTGTGACATAATGATAGTAGTTGGACATTATGGTATTGCGAAGTTTTTTTGTAGATATTGATATGTTCTTTAATAGGTATTGTAGAACAGACTTGTTCTATCATCAATAGTTTCCGCAGCGCATGCAACGAAAGACGTTTTAATTAAGACATTTTTTACACGTTGGGTTACGTTACTTAAGTTTTACTAAGGATTCGTAATCTTTTCTAGCAATAAATATAAGGGTACTTCTTCGAAGACAAAATTTTGGACGTCTATGGGTTTATTTCTGAAACCAACAAACAAAACAGTGTGTAATTTTTTTTCTATACAGTTTACCTTTAACTCTACCTGGGACAAGTGATATTTTTCAAATCATTGCAGTCCAAGTATAAATTAAAAATATTTGAAGTTTGTTCTCCTGATTCATATACCGCGTCCGCTTGCCATTTTTCGAAAGAAAATGGTCGATATCGCATTTTCCCTTTGGTAAATCATTATAAATTATAATTATATCAAAAGGAAATGAATTGCTCTTTTACGAAAAAAATGTGTATTAGTTATAACTACCTTAGTATGTTTATAAATAGGCTAATAAGAAGTGTCCGGCATATAATACTGATTAATGTGGCGTATGCTGCGCTTGACCGTGCTTGGTCGGGTGATGATGATGAGAGCCTGACTTCTCGCGCGGGGGGAAGCCAGTCGTGCAACAGACGAGCCAGAAGGTGGATATACGGCTGGTTCGCTTGGATCCCGGAGTTACAAAGATAAATGTCTGATTCATCTGTGCTTAGTTCAGGTGGCATTATGATTACAATGCCTGTTTTATAAAATTTATTTTATGGTTTTACAACTTCAATCTGTATTTCGTGTAATGCTTTTGGATTATAGATTCAAGTAGAAAAATGACAATACTGAATTCAGTATGAATGATGAGTTATGCATATATTACGGCAAAATCCTGATTCATCTGGCCTGATTCATATGGTCAAAACGCCATATAAATCATAAAATTCATACTGGAAAAGCTTTGAATATAGCTTATATAGCCCAACAAGACCTCGATGACGACAGTTTTTGGATAGAAACTTCGTCAATCGATGAAAAATATTATTACTCCAAAATTCACCAGAGATGTTTTATCGACCCTTCTTCAGAAAAACGTGGATGATTGTTTAGATTCAAACGATGAGGGCATTTTTGTCTTTAAAAAGCTTCAGTAAAATAAACTTACAAAAGAGTCTCACACAGCTAGTGAAGGTATGATTACTCAATCTTCCATTAAAAAATCAAGATCTCGTCAACAAGAAAAAGGTTTTAAAGATGACATTGAAAGTAGCTCGGGCCCTTGCAAAAAGCTAAAGATTTATTTCTTGTAGTACTTAAATGTGACTTCATTATTTATAGTTAACGATACTAAGAAAAATTATGTTTCTGTGATAGTTACCAAGGAAGATTACTGTCAAAAATTCCATTTAATTGAAGTTGATCTCATGTTTCTTACTTTAATCTTATTTTTTTCATTATATAATAAACAGGATTCGTGAATTGTACATGGAAAAAAATAAAAAAAGAGAATAATATAATGTACCAATTGCTATACTTACTATTAGTTCAGTTCAGTTCATTTATTCTCACATAGGTACAATAATGCACACTTATGAATGTCAAAAGTAAGGGTAAAAAACGGTTTTTCTCGATTTCCGGCAAAACTAAAAGTCCTATCGAAAAAAGTCAAATCGCAAAGTTGTAGGTAATAAGAAGATCTAAAACTTTTGTATTGACACTTTTTTCACATAACCTCAAAATTTATGTGAAAAATCCAAAAAACCATGTTTTTGGTTTTTTTATTTTTATCTTTTACAAAATTTTTTTTTTTAAGTATATTTGGTGAAAACTTACCTTTTTATGTCCCATATACGCTGTAATTTATTTGATTAAAAATATTTATTTTTTCACCTTATTTTGAATTAATATCGAAGAAACACCCTAATTTTCAATCGAAAATTCACCCGTCAAAATATCAGCTTTTTTCAAAAAGTTGGTATGGTTTCTGTTCGTTGAAATCTCTACTTTCTGATGGTGAAAAAAAAAATATGTTACTATAGCAAATCTTCTCAGAAAATGCAAAAAATCAAAAATAACTCGAATCCGAAAGCTTTTTTTTTAATTATTATAAATAATTTTGAGCTATTTATTAAAATTTACACCTTAATTACTCGAAAAACGTTAGATTACATGTGACATTGATAACAAAAAAATTGCAAATAAAAATATACTACTATAATTAACAAACAAATAAGTTAATAAAATTAATATTTAATAAGACATCTACAATATTTGGAGAAAGTTGTCGAATCTTCTTTAAATTATATGCGTAGATGCCTATTTATAACTATTTTAAAATAAATTATATATACCTGAGTAGATATACCTGAGTGACCTACGAAAAATTGTAGCCCATCAAAAGGTATTTCGTGGAGAAGTGGGGAAGGGGCTAGGCGGGTCTGGGTCTTACTACATACTCGTACATACCTACTATTATATACTATATATTTCGTAGCAGCTGTCACAACCGTTAGCCTAACCAGTATTCGAAATACAGTACAGTATACAACATCGTTTATAAAAATACACGTGCGCGCTGAGTTTCTTGAAGATAATTGTGACAAGTAACTTAAAAAAACAAAAAAACTTTTCGAATCTGCATAGGAAGGTAAATACTATCTCTATTTATATCTGTATCAATCAACTCAAACATAAAAATTGTAATATTTTTTTTAAAAAATAGTATGCTTAACGTAACATAACCTAAAGATTGAAATTAAATGATATTTTAGTACAAGATAAAAAAATAATAATCTCCTTAATTTTGTACAAACAAATTTAGTTAATCCCATGAAAAAAAAATAATTTCAAAAAAAATAAAAAATATATTAAAAGTCTTTAAAAAATATATAAAATATATATCGTAAATATATTTTTAATAACAAACTTTTGGCCGATTTCCATATATATTTTATACATTTTTAATAGATTTATAATATATTTTTTGTACATTTTGACATTTATTTCTTTAATATTTTTTTTGATTTTTTGCATTTTCTGAGAAGATTTACTATAGTAACATATTTTTTTTTTCACCTTCGGAAAGTAGAGATTTCAACGAACAGAAACCATACCAACTTTTTGAAAAAAGCTGATATTTTGACGGGTGAATTTTCGATTGGAAATTAGGGTGTTTCTTCGATAAAAATTCAAAATAAGATTAAAAAATAAATATTTTTGATCAAATAAATTATAGCGTATTTGGGACATAAAAAGGTAAGATTTCACCAAATTTCGTAAAAAAAAAAATTTTTTGTGTAAAAGATAAAAATAACAAAACCAAAACCTTGGTTTTTTGGATTTTTCACATAAATTTTGAGGTTATGTGAAAAAAGTGTCAATACAAAAGTTTTAGATCTTTTTATTACCTAAAACTTTGCCATTTGACTTTTTTCGATAGAACTTTTAGTTTTGCCGGAAATCGAGAAAATCCGTTTAATCCCTTAAACCCCCCCCCCCCACCCATCACCTTCCCGACCTCAGATCACCCGTAAATTATTTTTCCTTTTATTTTTATAATATTCCCCTCCTTTTCTAATGGGGTTCATCCTACTATTATTTTTTTGGTTGTAAAAATTATCGACCCTGGTGTATGTACCTATTTATCAGTAACAAATATTAGTAAAGGTTCATTTATGTAATTTAAAATGTTTTCGTTTACCCAGGTAATATTAAGTATTACAATTTTTAGATTTCTAAAATGTAATACAAGAAATATTGTTCATTCGTCAACTTTTTTTCGTGCTATGATAGTGTTAAAATTTTATGTACGTATGTAAAATATGATTAGATTTCCCTATTACACAGCCAAATTACATAGTTTTTCATATTCAGTTCTGTTCTGATTCATCTGTAATCAATTCTGATTCATCTGGGCACAAAATATTTGAACGTAGATATCTTAAAAACTACTTAATAAAAACAAGTCCCTCATTGAAATATATGTTCTTTAGTTACCTTTTTTACATATGAACATGTGCGACAGAGCTGAAAGTGAAATAAAATTTTGGCCAGATGAATCAGTCAAAGAATGAAATTTCGAAGAAGTACCCATAACTTATGTTACTTAAAGTGAATGTAGCTTTCCAATGGTGAAAGAATTTTCAAAATCGGCACAGTAGTTTTCGAGTTTATTCATTACAAACATACCCACACACACACGTAAATACAAACGTCCGCCGCGCGCCGGCCGGGCCGCTACCGCCCGCGCCGCACCGATATGTCCCTGCATTTTAAATCTGTAATATCTTCGAAAATATTCATTTAAATTACATGGTCATGGTGTAAAAGACCATATTGATCTATATTGAATGGACAATGTATTTAAGGTACTTAATTTGATAAGCATTAATTATGTATTGCTTAAAATAACTTTCTAAATAAGCCATTTTTTCTCGTAAAATGTAATGGATAAAAAATGGTTATTGTGGGCTATCCTTAAGAGATAGACATATACCATCGCGGATTTTTTTGTTGACCTTTTTAAGGTGTACAATACCGTAGTACATTATTTTGATTTATCTCGTGGGGTTCAGTCAGCGTTTGCAATGTAAGCCCAAAAAAACGTGTTTATTTACGACATTACATTAGAAACCTGTAAATTTATCAGTGTTCCTCTACAATATTATGCATGTATTATACATATAAACCTTCCTCTTGAATCATTCTTTCTATTAAAAAAAACCGCTTCAAAATCCGTTGCGTGGTTTTGAAGATTTAAGCATACATAGGGACGGACAGACAGCGACAGCGACTTTGTTTTATACTATGTAGTGACTAATAATAATATGCTGATCATGGTATTTTAGTCATAACCAAATTGACATAAAAATAACAATTTAATGATATTGAATATACTTGATTTTATACAATTACAATTATAAGATTATTTTCAAGATACTATTATATGTAGTTGCAATTGAATGTTCAAGTATGAATTAATTTTGCCTTTATTATCCATCATTTATTATTCTCTAGCCGCCGCTGTAGGATTCCCTGTGTCGCGGTGGCTAGTTCCTTTTCAAACTGTTCAAAAGTGCTATGGTAAATGTTTATAATAACAGTAAAAAAAGATTTCAAAATAACTGTGAAATCTTTTTTTACTGTGTGCCTCTACATTAGTGAATGTAAGTTAAATCTGAACAGTCTCTCTGATGTTACAAAGCATATATACATGGTGTATGTTGCAATATCTTGTGTCTTTCACTGTTGCGCTTGCTCGGTATTTTGCTTCATGAAAAAGATAATCTGCAAATAGAGTAGATTATATTTTTAGTTCTTTTTCGTATATATTCTGCCACATATTTTTTCTTCTTCAATGCAAACATTGTCATCACCAATAACATTCACCATCAATTAATGTCAATTATCAATTAAATATTTCAATATTTTAAACAATAAATAATCTAGCTTATTTAAGTAATAATATATTAGCTTAAGGAACAACATTATGGTCACGAAATAAATTATTCTTCTTATATTCTTACCATTATCGGCCGTACGGCGTCCGATGTTAGACATAGACCTTGTCTATAGATTTACATAAGACCGGTTAGAAGTGGCTTGAATCCAGTGTGATCTTGTGGTCTTGCTTAGGACGCCGACGCGCCGGCGCACCTTGTAACTATAGGTACTTAAATTCATATTACTGAGTAGTACTCTTGGATTTTTTATTATAATTTAGTCTTTAGTCGGTGGTTTACAAAAATTTACATTTTAATCTTTTATTAGCTAGATATTAGCTCCAGGAGTTCGTGCCAGATAGGTACAGTCGTTTGGATAATTCATAGGCGGTTAGATCGTTCCATCAAGATTACGAGCAGACTATCACTGTTGCCATTTGCAATAATTTACTGAATTTACTATAACGATAGCCGCTCTAGAGGATTAACCAAATATTGAGCGAATTTCAGTAGAGCCTACTTGGAAAATGGTTATTTTATAGCCCACCTTTTCTAAATTTTACGTTAAAAATATGCTGTAGATTTTGCTGGGCTTTCAATCGATTGTGTGGACTGGTTAGTTATTTTTTTATTATTTATACCTGGAGATAGAATATTTTATGAACATTTTATACAAAATATATTTGATTATATTTTGAAAAGCGTAATGAATTCTTCGTTCATTTATAGGATTTCTTCGTCGACTCGGATTTTTTTATTTTTTAATATTAATGGTTTACTCTAAGTTTTTTGTTTGATAATTCATAAGCAAGGGGTCCAATATTCAAGTTTCTGCTTTATCGACGATAGATATTCGATAGATAATTGACGATTGCTTCATCCATTGGTCGAAGAAATCGATGTAATCGATCACAGCATCCTCTCGTTCTATTTCACCGATAACCCGCCTGTGACGCTAACATAAAAATAGATTGTAAAGAAAAAATCCAAGTCTATGGACGCTAATTATGGCTCGTGAAATTTAATAGAACACCGATAAAATAACTAAAAAAACTTCGTTGAAGTAATATATTATTTATACCACAGACAGACGCTAGCTAGTTGTTTACAAAATAAAATACAATAACAAATAAACGTTGCATGAAAGTGACCAAAGTAATTATCCTATTCTAAATTTAAATAACTTAATGCAGAAATTATTACACAATTAATTTAAAATTTAAGCGACACCAAGTTGCACGCAGACACGACCACGAAATATAATCAAAAACTAATTTAAATCAATTAAGTTAAAAGCACATCTGTTTTTAACTCGCTGAAGCAAACAATTAATGTACAAACTTTGTAATTAAACCAAAGTTTATCTGGATTTACATAAATCAGAGAGCACTTGAGATATTGCCTAATTTACGTTGTTTTCGCTGAGGATTGTTTGGAACGCCAAAGAAATTCATAAAGGCTTCAAATCGTTGGGTTATCTGCCTAATTGCTTTGCTTTTGTGTTTCACTTCTCTTTTCTTAAACTATTGGTTTTTAATTAAGCCTAAGATATTTTTGTTGCGTAACTAACACAGCGTAAGTCTTTGCGTAGTTTAGCAAATATCTGTAGAGGCACAATCATGCAAAAAAGTGTCCGAGACTAAACCCTGCCCAAACTACGTAGTGGACAGGTCGAGCAAATATCTATAGAGTTACAATCGTGCAAAAAAGTGTCCGAACCGAAACCTTGCCCAAGCTATGTAGTGAGCAGGCTTTTTAGTTAGTCTTAGTGCGATTGTAAGTCGACTACAACGCCGCGCGATAACAAAGTGCTCGGTTACAAGCATAAATTAGGTAACATAACGTCGAGATTCGAGAAAACATGTCATTGTGAATTATTTAATGTAAATATCTAAGTCGGTATACATTAATGCTCTCGGACATTTTTTTGCTACTTTCATATAGAGACTGTGGCTCTGTCGATATTTGTTCGAAGGACTAGGTAGATGTTTTTAGGTGTTTTTCACCGATTAATTAATGATTGGTCTTGCTGCGCAGCGATCTAAGGGATCACCTTAGTAAAAGCAGCGTTCAGCAGGGTCAGTGTTTAGGCATATCCAACAGAGCGCTGCCGTGGCTCAGACAACACATTACATTGTGTTTCCCAGTTGTTTTAAATATTGAATAGTAATAACAGAACGAAGTCAGAAGGCTTCTGGAAACTCTAACACCACGGCTAGCTGTCGATTGTGTACCTAGTAATTTTGTTTGGGATTGCTGATTTTTTTTAAACTTCTGGATGGCTCCACTGTATAAGTTGTTGATAATGATGGTCCGAATTACCCCTTTTATGCTTAGTGCCTACATTTTTTCTGAAACGCTGAATTACACAAAACAATATGTATTAGGTTTTATTGCAAACTATATCACTTAAAATAGCAATAAGTACTTAATAGAGAGGGGTTGAACTGCCTCGTTGGCCCAGTCGTTAATGATCCTGACTCCTAGGTCAAAGTGGCGTGGGTTCGATTCCCACTCAGGGCAAATAATTTTGTGAAGGATATATAGATGTTTGATCTGAGTCTGGATGTTTCTAATATATTATATTAGTATGTATTTAGAAAAATTATGTAGTATTTAGTATTTTGCAGCCATATCACAAGCTTTGCTTAGTTTAGGCAAGGAAGATATAATAATATCACGTAGTTTAGGATCACAGACCGTGTCTTAAGATGTCCCTTGATATTTATTTATTTACTTAATATTCTGCTTAGTACGCTCTTTACGAATAACCCTGTATCTACTTATAAATAAATAAAATAAAAACAAAAAATAAAGAAGCCTTTTTACTTCCAGTAATTTTTTACATATCTAAAGTCTATGTATGTGTTAGTTTTAATTTGTTTATTTCTATGTTATTATTGTTCTCTTATTTAGTCAATTTTTTATGTGTATCTTATGTATTTTAATCATAGTATTTAATTTTATAGTTACTTATTTTTTATTTAATCTACCGGAACCCCAGAATGGGTGAAGGCCTCCTCCAGTGATGCCCATTTAGTTCTGTCTTTCGCTACTTGTTTCCACTTTAGACCAGTTCTCATTTCCGATATCCCAATGATTTCGTATTTTATATTTCTTAATTCCTCATCAAATTCAAGCAAGCGATCATATGATGAAAGAATCCGAACGATGTATGTTGCAATCGTTAGTTTATATTTATCTAATATGTTTTCTTCATCTATAGGTGTATTCATTGGAGGGTTTTGGTCGTATTCTTCCACGGTGACCAACCGGGTTGGAAGATTTTTTCTATCATATTTTCGTTTATTTTTTTGTTCGATTAAGGCATCTGTGTGTATCGACATATATTAGAGTTTAAATAATAGCTTGTACGGCCATATCTATAATTGCAGTTGGAATAGGGTCCGTGATTCATGGGCCGTTACGGCGCCCCGAGGCGGCCCCTTGAGATAATCTCAGAGCACTCTTGGGGTAAATGAGCCGAGAACTGTATTACAGCTGGATTACCTGTACCACCTGAATACTAAGCACTAATTAGCAGACTGGTAGATCCTAACCTTTTCAATATTGTTACTCCAATGACCTATTTCAGAAACTGATTTTATCCCAACCCGAATATGCTGTCAATAGAAACTATACAAGCAATATATTATGACTCCTATCCATCAGCTGTAGGACATCCACTATTAAACATTGGCCTACTTTATAGATGTCCAATTAGAGCGGTGGAAAGTAGCTTGCATCCAGTCCTACAGTTGCTGGACGTCCAACGCTACCTTATCGGTACGTAGTCTCTATTCGAAAACCACTCAAACATTCATATGCCATTCGTTCTTCGTTCTGAGTGCCTTTTAACTTGCGTTGGGCTACGGCAATATCATTTTCTTCAGATTTCGTCATTCCTGATTAAATTTCGTAGACCAAAAAGCTTATATGAACTTATCTTTCTTCTTATTCTTTTTTATTTTAGATATAGTAAATACTAGCGACCCACCCCGGCTTCGCACAGGTGTATTATACATATAAACCTTCCTCATATTCTCTATCTATTTAAAAAAAACCGCATCAAAATCCGTTGCGCAGCTTTAAAAATATAAGCATACAAGAAGACAGACAGCGGGGAGCGACTTTGTTTTATACTATGTAGTGATGTAACGTACTTTGTGTATTTTTGGGTGTAGAAAATATATAAAGAGTGTATGTAGGTGTCTACTTCTTCTTTCTTCTATTTACTTTTTAGGGGCACAAATTCGCTGAGTCGCGGTTTGGTTCAGCACCCGTCTTAAATTGCACAACCTCAAACCCGATACGAAGCAGCCGAGGAAATTACTTACCTAACTTCACAAATGGAGTTTCGCTTCCGGCACCCAGCACGCGATTTGTCACGGAATTGCTCAATTTCACGATATTTGCCTCAAAAGTTTCGCACTTAGCGTTTTTCTTGCATCCAAAATGTGATCGATAGGGTTGCAAGGGTAAAAGTTTGACTTAGCGAAGTTTTGTATGAATACTAAGTGTCATGTTTTTATACCTAGCTAAAAATCTTTATTGATACCACTTCAAACGTAATGGTCTAACGAGTTACTGGACTTCTTGGACTAAGTTAGCTACAGCTAAGTGACTAAATAATCTGGGTCTATATTCTCCATATGGATGACGCCCGCGTCCACAAGAAAGAAGTAGCTACCCCACCCCAGAGTAAGCAGAGCTTTTAACAACATGATGGAGTGTTTCTGCCGTAGCCCCAGCGGCACAGGTACCCTGATTGTTAGGAAAATCCGTGCATGAGTTCCAAAAAAGTCCTTAGAAGATCAAGATTGAAGCCCGCGACCACGACGATTGTAAGGTGGGGTTAGTTCCACTAGGTTAGCAAGAATTTCTCCATTTTTCTTAAAATTTGTTTATTTATGTTTTTTTACCAGGCACTATGTAAACTATAACAAAATAACTACTTACTTACAGTTTTAGTTTAACTGCATACATAAACTACTGCTGCATAAAAAGCAATTGGATAATCCGCAGACCCTTAAAGGTCTAAATATAATCTAAATGCTCAAGCCCACGGCCAGTTGGCTCCAGCGCGTCCAGCATGCTACCAGCATTGCCACGCCGAATAGCAATGCTTATACTTTAAGCCAAATAAAACTCAGCATTTTCGGGAAATCGAGTAAATATAGATTTTTTTACAGCAACCCTGGTTACGTGCCAAGGGGAAGGGACGTTATGCTAACGATAATTTGGGGTATGATGGAAACTGCCGAGTTGGTGAACAACTTCGTGATTTAATTCTTTCGTTTTCGCGTGATGTTTACATCGGGAACTTTGGAGCTATGTTACAGTTGATATAATTAATTAATAAGTGTCAAATTAGCTGGAAGTTTATGCAGCTATTTTTGGAAACTTTCCGGTTCCACATTTTGTTTATTTGGTTTTTGTCATAATTAAGCTCCGCACTCATAGTCCCTGCTAAGATTATTTATGTTGGGGTGATAGAAAACACAAACAAAGACGAGTAACGCTCAGACCCAGAACTATTACTTACTAGTTTTTACCCGCGGCTTCGCCCGCATGATATTTTGATTTTTGACGCAATATCATTATAATTTATAGCCTATGTGTTATTCTGATATATAAGCTATATTATTGCAGAGTTTCATTTCAAACCGTTCAGTAGTTTTTGCGTGAAAGAGTAACAAACATCTATACATCCATCCATCCATCCATCCTCACAAACTTTCGCGTTTATAATATTAGTAGGATAGGAAGTAGGATCTATGATCTAGGATCTAGCAGCGGCAGCGTGTCCAGCCAAGACAAAAAGGCGAAAGGTCAACGAAAAAAGCGACGCAGCAGCCGTGTGTAATTACATAATATCACAGTCACATTATATTGACTAAGCCGTAGAATTTGCGGAGTAAGGACTTGTAGAGTTACCAACTTTTTGATAGTGCGAACTGTGGTCTTGTCTTGGCTACATTTCGCATGAAAATATTTTTGGAAAAATTCGTGTGAAGAAATTCAATATATTCATTTGTTGAATATCCAATTCAACACATGAATGTAATGGACCCAGCCGGGAACCGAACTGGGATCCCTGCCTAAAAAAAACAAAGGTATCGGAATTGCGACGAAAGGAGCGTCAAAAGTATAATCCGAATAGGTACTAGCTAGGAGCCTATAGTAACTAATATGCTATAGTGACAAAGATGATCTAAAATATTTCTAAAAAACGTAATTAATATTATTAAAATTAATTCCAAAATGGCACAAAGAAGAGAGGACGCCATACCTCAACAGGGGGTACAAACAATATAAACTGATGATGATGATGCTTCCAACGATTTTGTGTATCCTATGTAGATATATCGTCGCTTTGGTGGTGAACAGAGGTTAACCCACATTTTTAGTAAAATTAGTTACATAGATAATTACCAATTATTATATTTAAACGGGGATTCAATAAGCCTACTTTCCTTATACGACTCAATTTTCATCAAAATCGGACCAATGGTTTAGAAGATATTATAAAAATATATTTTGTAGTTGACCCTTGTCCCTTAATTGCTCATTATCTCAAAACTTGATTTTGTGGGTTATCTCTCATCACCACCAAAGCGACGATATTACCTCATTGATTTATTCATATAATATGTATGATTATAATCATAAACCCCACTTATTTCTTACAATTTCTTCTGACCAAATTTCCACTCTCAGCACATCATAAAATTTTATTACTGAGCCCATTTCGTACCATTTTCACAAACTCCATCTGAACACAAATAAAATATGCTTAAGTGTGTTTTAGTAACGTTGAGTACACACATTATTCAAAAGAAAAACCTTTTATTAAAAGAAACGAAAATGCACTTAAAACGCTTCCCTACAAAAATATTTTATAGACGATCATAGAATAGTCAAATCCATCTTCAAGAAAAACATTTTTACATGGTTATAATGATGTCAGCTATTTATATTGAAATCTGTTGGATACTTTACTGGGTTTTTACTGATCCTATGCTCAGTAGGCCTATGCCTACCTGAGTGATTGAGACATCACGCGGCCCAGTACGGGTTGACCGATTTACATATGTCATCGAATTTTTTCTAATACTTTTATAGAAGAAATTCAAAGATTAATAGAAGGAAGGAAGAATAGGTTCGTTTTTTCCAAAGAACGATAATATAATTTCATAACAAGAACTTGAACCCACGACCACAGCGGTAGTTACGAACGTAAGGCGAACGTAACTACCGCTATGCCACCAAAACTCATTTCTAATCTTTCATGCCGTAAATCATAATACCCAAATCCATCTTCAACAAAAACATTTTCACAATGTTATAACGCGGTTTACTTAGCGGCTATTTATATTCAAATCTGTTGGGTATTCAGAGCATTTTGTGAAAATCAATGCAGTAGCGGCCACAATGGAATCAATTTGCCCATTGTGCCGCTAGGACCGTTCTGTTGCTATTGTCTGCTTGATGGATCATCGCGGACCGGGGCGGGATGGTGTGAGCGGAGCGTGGGCGGGATGGTGTGAGCGAAACGAGCGGAGCGTAGGCGGGATGGTGTGAGCGAAACTAGCAAAGCTTGGGCGGGATAGTGTGAGCGAAACGAGCGGAGCGCTGTCTTATGGTGACGCAAACAAGCAAAGGCTACACAAGGTTTTTTTGAGTTCCGTACCAAATAGTAAAAACGAGACTTTTACTAAGACTCTGTTATTATTATGTACTACGAGACTAATCGCGCACTAAAATCTATGTTCAAATCGCGAAAGTTTAAAAAATAAATAATAAGACTGTTGTACGTCTGTCTGTCTATCTGTCACCAGGCAGTATCTCATAAACTGTGATAGCTGATCAGTTGAGATTTTCACAGATGATGTATTTCTGTTGCCGCTATTATATAAACATCTACTTAAAACAGAAGAAAATAAATATTTAAGGGGGGCTCCCATACGATATACGTAATTTTTTTGTCGTTATTTTCTCTATATTAATGGCGGCAATAATCCATGAAATATTTGAAAAAAATTAGTTGTAAATTCACTTTAAAAATAAATAATGAAATAAACTAAATATCCGGGGGCTACCGCCAGATTTTTTTGCCGTTTTTCTTTTGTGTGTTAACCCGACTCGCACTTGGCTGATTTTATTATGAATAACAAAGAGTTGTTGGCCTCCAAAGCCTTTACAGTTAAGGTATTGAACCTGAGGGTGAAACTACAGTTACAGTTGTTGTTTCCGTATCTATACATTTTTGTACAGCGCCCCTGTCGGAGACGAGGAAAAAGTAACCAAAATGTATGGAGCCACACGCGAACGCGAAAGTAGTAAACTGCGCAAAACCTGGACTAAGGGTTCTGGGGGAGCGTAAAAAGTGCTGAGCCTAAAGTTTTGTTCGAGGGGCGACTAGCGCAAGAGCACCTTGAAAGAACGGACCTCGGCTTGGGCTACCGACGCCTGGGAAAAGGGGAATCAGACTTGCCCACCCACTTGGGCACCCCAGAAGGGCTGTGCCCTGTGACTTTAGCTGGTTGATCTGTTTGACTGTTTGGAGATACCAATCTGAGGAGTGAGGATACCAACCTTGCCGGTGGTGTCAGTGCAAATATAAATATTGCAAGAATACTTAGGCACCATTTTTATCCCTTTTCCGCCCACTTGGTTCTGCGCAGGTATATCGAGCTTTTATTGGTTTTTCTCCAATATCACAACGCATTGTACGTAGTTTTTTAAACAATGAGCGTTTTTTTCCAATAGCTTTAACTTATCACTTTATCGAGAAATATAAAGCTCTATCTAGTTCTTTCTTTCTCCTCTTTCTTTCCCCTACTCTCCCCTTTCTCTTTCTGGCTATGTATCCCATATAGTGGAGGGGTCAGCGTTCCTCAAGTGTCTTCTATACACATCGCTCGTTCTTCGACATCGTCTTCAGGAAAATAATCTCACAAGATGATAAATAATAAAACAACCTATTATATATATTCATTACTACAAGTGCCAGCCAATTTATCCATTTTCATATAAATCAGCCCAGTAAGCCTCGCGAGCCGTGAATCGATACATCATCGAGTAATGAGAAATGAGGTCGATTAAAAACAAACCAACATTTCCGAATAGCAATTTATTTTCAACACAAAAAGTTCTCATTCCAGGAAAACTTTTTCCACGGCAAATTCAAAAAATATATAATCATGCGATAAAACATTTGAGAAAAATCGTTCCATAAATCGTGTTAGAAAACATTCGATTTTCAAATTAATCAAACGTTTTTGTTAACGAAAAATGGTTGCTGCTGAGTTCCTTCTCCCGACTTTTCCACTTTAGTAGTTTTTTTTTTTCAATATCCATCACCATTCAATATACCAATGTTTATCAAAAAAATAAATATAAGTAACTTAAAGTCAAGTCATATTTAGAAACTGTGTCAAAGAGCACAAAATAACCCCCGCTAACGGTAACTGAAATTACTAAGTATGCCCATTTATTATTTTCATATAAATCAGCCTAGTAAGCCTCGCGAGCCGCTAGCGTGATACATCATCTCACCGTAATGAGAAAATTGGGTTCGATCAGACTCGCACGCAGCTGCGTGAAAAGAAATGAGACCGCTTTGTTACATGATATCAACCTCTTTTGTGGTCTCAATGTTTTTCTAACAAAGTTAATTAATGGAAGGAATATGCGTCGAAGAATTTTTGGTGGAATTGCAAAAATTAATACGCATTATTGTATGATATATTAATATTTTGTATCTCTGAAAATAAGTTTAGAAAATGAGGAAATATCAGGTCTCTCCCGTATTTTTGATCGACGAAACGGAGGATGTACTCAATTCAACGCGTAGGTATATGTATTTTTAATGTATAACCACGCATAACTTTTTATTGGAAAGAGTATACTCAATCAAAAAAATATGTTTTATTGGAAAGAGTATACTTTGAAAATGGTCTCATTTAATTTTTATCAAAATCGGCTGAGCCATTTTTGATAAATCAACAATAAATGCGTGATACACGGTTGAAGTCGGTCATGCCATTTTTAATTATAAGCAATGCATAAAGTGTTTTTCAGTAAAATATCTAAGTATCTATTAAGTATTCGAAAAAAAAAAATATTATCAAAATATTTTTAATTATGTAATACAGGTACTGTACTGTACCAGCCTTTTTAATAGTCCACTGCAGGACGTAGGCCTACCCACGAAGGGTGATTGGGCCATATTTACCACGCTGGCCCAGTGCGGGTTGGTGGATTCACATACGCCATCGAATTTCTTCTACGGACGTATGCAGGTTGCCTCACGATGTTTTCCTTCACCGAAAAGCCAAGGATATGAAATTCCGTACATAAGTTCCAAAGAAACACATTGGTACGGGATCGGGATTCGAACCCACGACCTCACGATTGCAGGTCGGGTGTTACTATCACTAGACCACCACGGCTTTAAATACAGGTAATACATATAAAATGGGTTGGCGAGATTTGGCTACAGAATGCGATAAATAGAAGGAAGTGAGGGAGACCTTTGCCCAGAAGTTGGACAGCATAGGTTGAGAAAAAAAAAACTGACAATCTTTCCCATGTTTGTTTGTGCGGATTCCTCCACCAAATGTTAAAAACCCAGCTGACTAACCCCGGGGTATTGATGTACACTACTTTGATAACATAATAACAAAAATTCAGCTTTTAGAAAGTATTTGCATTTTTTGAGCTTACCTCCCGGGCCAAAATAAAAGCTGAAAATGACACTGACATTCTATTTTTATGCTACATTAAAAGTGTCAGCTGTCATTTTACATTGCTAATTTTTTTTATCTTAGGCAACTAACTGTTTACTATAAATCCTGGAACGGCTTGGGTGAGTTTTTACGTAATATCTTTGTAGTTACTGCACTCTACAATTAGGAAAAATAAGCACAATGATCAGCATTGCAATATCTCGAAATGGTTTTGTAATTTCATAGCCTTATCAATTGAATTTGAAAACTTGTCAATTGAAAACAATTTGACTTACGATTAACTGAATCCAACATCGGTTCAGAAAATGTCTTTGTGTCAACAAAGTCAGATGTTTCCACTGTTCCAAATATAGGATTATTTTGGTCAAAATGACCTTTGTAAGTGTCACTTACAGCTTATAACACACACATTTGAGTTGAGAGATCCACGATATAGCTCGTGCGGAATCTTATCTAAGCGGGGTTATAGTTTATCGTTAACATAATATGTAGATAAGAAGCGTGTATTCCCAGTAGGACCAGTGGAGAAGTCCCATGATATAAGACACGACTACTGATAATTATAATCACAGAGCTCCTTTGACTTGACTTTCAAAAAACCAACAAAACTGCGGGAACGATGTAGGCCAATTTGTTCCTGAACCTCTGGTACAAAAAAAATACCAGTAGTCCTATCATGAACTAACTACTCCACTGGTACTACTTGGAATACAAGATAACACTGCACAAGAGCACAGCTCGTAGCTAACTTCACAGCCGCCATTAACTTTGATTCGGCCTATACTTAAAGAAAAATTATTATTTTTTGCAAAAATTAGCATGACCGACTTCACCCGTGTACAGAATTCGCGAATAAATTTCGCACGGATCGATGTAGCATTTTTCACATTATTGTTGATTTATCAAAAACGGCTGAGCCGATTTCGATAAAATTTAAAAGAGCCCAATTTTGAAGTGTATTCTTTCCAATAAAAAAAGAATTATTGAAATCGGACTACTATGAAAAAAGTTATACGTAAAAAAAATATACGCGTCGAATTGTATACCTCCTCCGGTGGTTCGTCGGTCAAAAATATCAAGTCGATGGGCATATAATACATTTCAGAATGCAGCGTTGTATGAGCACATAAGAGTAGGTAAATGATTAGCTGTGCTCTATGAATAATACCTAATTGACATGATTGGGTTACTAAAAAATACTGGATCCGTATTTTTTTCTTTTGTCAATCAAACAATAAATTACAAAAATAAACCTTGCCAAAGTTTGAAAGTGGGGGCTCGTGACGTCACTAGTGCGACGTAGTCTGTACATTTGTAGAGCACTCGTGACGTCGCGCGGAACTTAATTGGGCTAAGTATTCGTCAATTTTTGTTTAATTGATAAAAGAAAAAATACGTGTCAATTTTTTTTTTTAATCTATCCGATGGACTTGTTTCATTTCTTAGTCGTTATGCCTATTGTGTAGGTAATTAGATATAAATGGCACTGACATGACACGTATTTAGCTAGAGCTAGATTGAGACGACATGTCTCATCTCGAGAAGTTTGTGGTCGTAACCCATAAAAAACTTGCTAAACTTGCTATCTTGTTAAAACTTCATTACAAAGTGAATGAATATTTAATCATTTCAGTTATCTCGATTCTGGTCATCAAGACCTAAAAATATCATGACATAATGACTTTGAAAAGATTGAATTTAGAGTAGATAGGTACCCTACCTACCAGTTATTCTTACTGGACGCCTTAGACTCAGTTTTACAGAATAAATTGCACGGTTAAACAATCTTTGAAGCGTGTTTAAAGACGGAAACATAGTATCGCGACTTACAGCCGCGACTTAGCAGTGAGCACGTCTTAAAACATCCGGCGCGCCAGATCACTCTCGGACGCCCGAACGCTCAAGGTCAGCCCAAGGTGACGTCCGCACTTATGCCCGATAGTGTGCACGGCCCAGTGTATGTACACTGGGCCGTGCACACTATCGGGCATTATCTAGATACCAATAAGTCGTGACTGTCAGTCGCGTCCGTCAGCCGCGTCCGATAGTAAATTTCCAGCTTTAATCTTTTGTTCTTTTTATTTATTTTGTGGTATCATATGGCGGATAGAGTTTTTAGAATTACAGTAGGTTATAAAATTTGAAAATGTGCAAGTGAGATACTTACTTGTAGCAGCTTTATAGCCAAACTATCATAGGCGTGTTCGTAAATAGATTAAATATATATTTTTTAAATAATATACAGGGTTACAGCGTAAGTCGACCTATTCCCGTTAAGGGTGTGTAGTTTACTTTGTTTCTGACTAATTTGACTATGAAATACACTATCCTAAATTTAAAAAAAAACAGATATTTGAATTCAAATATCTCGAAAACTGTGAGATTTAAGATAATTATGGTGTTTCATAATCAAGTCAGTCAGAAACGTAGTAAACTACACACGCTTAACGGGAATAGGTCGACTTAGCCTGTAACCCTGTATTTCTTAACTGGTTATCACGTTGGTGACGGTTGATCTTCAGCGGCTCTTAGTCCATAGACAACATCGTAGATTTGCAGAAAATGTTTCTCAACTAAAAGGACCATTTAGGTAAACATCACAAGACAATATCGTGCGTCTTTTTAGTTCCCTGATCTAACGTCTCAAGGGAGCTATACGTTCTATTCGAAACATCAACTTAACTCAGTGAAGGGAACATCTAAGAAGATTTGGGAGCTACTTTATGGCAACACAGGAAGTAAACCTTTGACCCTTGGAGCAGGAAACACTAAAGACGCTAAAGATCTTAAAGTAAGGTGAAATTTCGCTAAGACGCTAAGTGTATAGAAGATTCAATTTCCTTTGAAGCCAACCCGAAAAAAATGAAAAATATACAAAATTACCAAACTAAACATCATCTCTGCAAACCATTTGGAACCTTATTTGTTATCACAGTGTGGTGTAAATTTGAATGCATGGTAATGGGTCATAAGAAATTCTAACCTCTGTTACGATCAGTCTAAAGAACGATCACAGAAAAGAGTGTTCAAAGTAAGAAACATATTGACCTAATGGGAGTTATTGTACATGAAAAATATGGACAAGTTTTTAAACATAGTTCAATAGAAAGTTTTATTCTTTTCCGTCATAACATTTTTAAGACAAACACTGAACAACTGACTTCAAAAAATCGAGATGCAATATTTAAAAAGTGCTATTCAGATGTTGCTATGATATTTTAATGGAGCGTTATAAAATTTACTGTATAGGTAAAGATAGAAATCAACCGGACAAGTGCGAGTCAGGCTCGCACACCGAGGGTTCCGTTCAATTCCAGAAAATTTCACAAAATTGGGAAGTACGAGTAAGTTGTTAATATTTCTATACTATAATCATTGACCAAAAAGTTTTTTTTCACTTTTCTCGTCATACATCTAACATTACACATTGTTTAAAATAATTGAAAACCTGTTTTAGCATGTGCTAATGAAGCTCTTTTATATGATACCTTACATGATACGAGTACGGTTTACTCACTTTGAATTTTGTACCCATATTTTGTGAATTAAATAGACCCTATTTTTTGTGATTTAAATAAAAATGTACAGTTTTCAGGTTTATTCCTATATGTGTACTCTGAGACAATACTTCTCGCTAAATTTCATAGTTTTATGTCAACGGGAAATACCCTGTAGGTTTTGATTTTTGTGAGTATCGAAATATGCGGTTTTTTACGACATAAACGGCTCTAACTTTTTTATACGATAATTGAGAAGCTTTTTTTACACAACTACAACAAACCATAGATATACGTAAACAGTTTCAATTTCAACTCGATATACGACGAGTTCCCGAGAGAGAGTTACGGGTTCCGTTCTTTGGGGTTGAGGTGAGGTATGTTGAGGTACGGAACCCTAAAAAAGACAAAGCAAGTTTTTTTACAGGTATTCATACAAACAACATTGTATATTTAATCAAACTTAAAAAACATTTCATAAACTAATAAATAAATTAAAATTAACCTACTTAAAATAAAAACTAATACTAAACATTAAAACTTATATTACTAATATAAAAATAAAACTAATCTAAAAGACCCGGGATAGAGGGTAACGTGGCCAGCATGCTGGCGGCGTTGCCTCGCTGAATTGTAATACTATTTTTTTGGCCAAAGTAGATGCCAGCATTCTGGTCACGTGTCACCTCTGCCAGTCGCCTAGCCTGATCTTTATACAAAAGATGAGCGTCCGGCCCCCACAGGTATTAAATCAAACTAAATACTTTTTAGAGTCTCGAATTCCATTCAACATAAGTACAAATGAAATGGAGATTTAGCTAAGAATGTCCCTAAACATATACCATCACATAATAACATATAATAATAATCACGACAATTTTGACACTTTTGATTTCTAATCTTGACATCGTAACGCTGTATTGTAATAGTAATAATAATTGTATCCTTTATAAGTTAATTCTATTTTTGATTTGTATTTTGTGAGATATATGTGAATGGTGTAATTCGTTTATATCTCAATAGTAAATAAATAAATAAATCACCGCTATCAACCCTTCAATTTTCCTTCATACGAAGCTTTTTGACTCCAAAATGGACACTGCTATTTTAAAAGTAACAGTAAACTGCATAATGGGAATCAAAATCAAAATTTTCTTTATTCTTTGGGCATATGGAAATGCGCTTAGAATCGTCTTTTTACAAAGGTTTTCGATAACATAAAGATACGTAAAGAAACATTAAAAAATGCCAAACAACAGTAAAATGATTGTTTTCTCCTAATCTAACGACAAAGTCAAATGTAACCAGCGGGAGACGATACTCAAGTATGCAAATTTGCAAAAACTGCATATTTCTGTGTCCAAATTATAAAGAATCCTACTTATCAATGCTGCCACTAATTAATTAGTTGCATTTCACTGAGTCTAGACGAAATCGTAAATTATTATTTGAGCTGAAAGTTCCGAATGAAGAAGTGATGATATGCTCCAATTAATCAATGCAATGGCCATATATTTACGAGGCCTTACGTTATAAAAAAAATACCAAAACAGATTTGTCGAATGACAAATACCTTGTACTTAAATACAAGCTTCCATACCACAAAAGCTTTAAACACGCTTTGAACACTGTTTAACCGTGCCATTTGTACTGTTAAACATTGTCTAAAGCATGCGTAAAACTTTTGAGGTACTCGTAACACGGTTAGTCTTTGGCAAATGGTTAACGAACTGTCAAATGTCTAATATTTCAAAATTCCCTATACATATGTTCCTAGCCGATCAAAATTCAAAAATAGAGTACAAGAGCTTTTCCCACTGCTCCACAGCTGTGCCGTCAGCTTTACCTACTAATTTGCCTATATCTAAATATTTAATTGAAATAATCTCCGGTCTGGCGGCGAGTTAATTACGAGCCTCGGGATCTGGGGCTTTGCCATGAAATATTACTCCATCTTTGATTAAAGACGAGGAAAGTAGCGTCTTTACTAAACACTCGCGCAAAGCTCTTTATACTTACTACAGTCGTTTTCATATACTCATATACTTTTTATTCATAACAGATAAGTGTTACATGTCAACTTAATAAATCTTATAGTACAGTTCTTATAATTACGAGTATATAGATTAAAAAATCAAATAATTATAGAATAGTGTACATTATGAAAAATGATAAATAACAATAATTCAATGCATAAATAATGTGTCAATGTGACAATTATTTAAATATTTTGTACATTGTTTTTGTGATCATAAATAAAAATAATTATAAACAATTAAATTTAAAAAAATAATAATAAAAAGGCGCAGGGGCGGTTTTGTGGCGAGCAGTCGGTGAGTAGCGACACCGCGAACCCCGATTCCCTGGGGCTAAATGAGACCCCTGACTCCTCTCTTGGCTTAACCGGCCGGCTAGGAGTGGAAATCGCAAGAGCTAAGAAACTAAGCTCCATGGTTGTAGTGTTAAAGGGCATAACGCTGCTAGTAGCTCTTAGTGAACGCGCAGCATACCTCTCGACACCCTTAGCCGTCCACACCAATGGGCAACATTGGTGTGGACGGCGCTCCGGCGCCAATATACGGTAGCTATTATGGGGAGCCCATTTGGTGGATGGCAAGTCACCACCCGCCTGAAAATTTGAAACGAGGCATTATTTGGCGGGTGCCGTACCTCATTCCATAGCCCATATTTTTAAGTCATCGATCAGCGCATCACAAAGGCATAATATACTGTAAGTCGCATCTAGCAATAGTTATTTTATATTTTCATTCTACTTTATGTACATAACATTTTATATTAGTTTTATAAATAAAAAAAATGTAAAAAGGCCTCTCAGTGTTGGCTTCGGCCCCACTGATGCCTACCAAAAGACCAAGCTTTGCTTGTGATTTTAAGTGAATTAAAAAAATATTTTAGGACATCTTACACACGGTCTCTGACCCCAAACTAAGCATAGCTTGTGATATAGCTGCCAGAGACTGATTTACTACATGTGTTTATTTTTAAATACATACTTATATAGATAGTAACTAAATAACACCCAGGCACAGGGCAAACACTTATGTTCATCACATAAATATTTGCCCTGGGTGGGGATCGAACCCACGCCTCTTTGATCCAGAAGTTAGGGTCACTAACCACTGAGCCACCGAGGCAGTCAAAACAAACGTCACATACATTTAATTACTACTACCTACTCTACTTTTGGTAGAAAATCGTCCAGCCTATAAAATGCTTGCTCAACAAGCCAATTCTTAGTTATAGTTTTTAAAACTTGGCGTGATAGTGATAAGACCTTATGTCGTATCTTATATTTCATTTAGTAAGTTCGTAGAACTTATGGTGGTCATGGCTAACATGCGCGTATCTCGATGGCATGTCAAAAAGATCATAGATTAGTCAATCTATGATGAAGCATATAATTATAACAAACCATTGTTCGCGGCTTCACCCGCGTGTAATTTTACATTTTGTGATATCCCAGATATAATGCCGTGGTGGTCTAGTGGTAATGAGAATACAATTGCGAACGCCTTACAATCATGAGGTCGTGGGTTCAAATCCCGATCCCATACCAATGAATTCCTTGGAATTTATCTACGGAATTTCACACCACGGGCTTTTCGGTGGAGGAAAACATCGTGAGGCAACCTGCATACGTCCGTAGAAGAAATTCGATGGCGTATGTGAATCCACCAACCCGCACTGGGCCAGCGTGGTGGATATGGCCCAATCGCCCTTCGTGGGTAGGCCTACGTCCTGCAATGGACTGTTAAAAAAATAAGGCTGGTACAGCTATCCCAGAGGAATTATTAATTTTTCTGGGATAAAAAGTAACCTGTGTCACTCACCAATCTTTGACTATCCAAAATCAAGTTAATCCGTTGCTATCTGGTTTGAAAGAATAACAAACCGACAAACACACTTTGGGATTTGTAATATTGGTAGCCATAGCCATTCATATTTGAATCTGTAACATTGTTATTTTAACTTCATTAAAATAATGTCGTGGTGTGTATGCTATCTGTACAGGCGTCCAGCACAAGTCTTAATTCTGAAAGGCTTTGATATAAATAAACAGTTAAAATAATCAATTTAATGTGCCATCCGAGCTATGGTAGCTGTTAGTTGAATTGCCAGTCGCCTATCCAAAGCTTGAATTTAATTATTAGGTACTACTGTACTAAAGGAATATCTAGTGAAACTATTTTAGCACTATATTTTCTGTTAGTTATAAAGGGTTAATTATAAGGTTCTGAATTTGAGGCTTTGCCATCAAATAATACTCCATCTTTGATTAAAGGCGAGGAAAGTAGCGTCTTTACTAAACATTCTCGCAAAGCTCTAAGTGTAATTAGGGTATTGCGCATCTAGTCATCATCTACCTACATCATCATGATTTTTTTTTGTATGTTCGTCAGGTCTTCCTCTGACAAAAATATAAGTCATAGTCGTTACTGGTTGCGTAACAAACATTATTGCATAATTTTTTAATGCAAAGTTTGCTGTAGATTATCATGGATTGTAGCCGTTGACTTGACTCTTTTTTGATAATTGACAACATTTCAAATATTTTACGTATTTGTTTTTATTTTTTTTCTGAAAGAATATGGAAAATTAAGAAACACGT
The DNA here is from genome assembly GCA_949316475.1 of Hypomecis punctinalis. NCBI lineage: Eukaryota > Metazoa > Arthropoda > Insecta > Lepidoptera > Geometridae > Hypomecis > Hypomecis punctinalis. Next base: position 21,053,748 of record OX438810.1, read on the forward strand.
ATTTTTTATTTTTTTGATATTACTCATATTTTGCGCAAAATTAATTTTTGAAAAAGAGCTTATTCCAAAAGGTCGTAACTGCAAAATTCAGGATTCATAAAGAGTAATGCTGTAGCCACTTTCTAAGCTTTGCTGTCACTGTCAGTAGTGTCAGTGACAATCAAAACATTCATGAATTCACAACTAAATAACATTCCACGAAAATAACAAATTCAATCATAAATTACTACGCTATATCTTTAGCCTTTATATTGTAATAATAACTAATTAATCAGTCATCTATCTTCATCGGCTAGGCATAGAATCTAAGGCCATAGATTGGAATTCCTAGGGCACAATGGATTCTCGGCGACTAGATCCTATAACTGCGTGTTTTGTGCGTTTTCTCGCATATATTGCAGTAGCATCATGTAATCTACTTTAGGTAGATTACGGCTGTCGGCCATTGTGTAGCCGTCCGAAACTTTCATTTTATTAACGTAAGGAATCAGGAGAGATCAAATAAAAACTTCCAAGAGAACACCAAACAATTTTAGGACGTAAATTATGAATTTAATGATAAGATTTATGTCGAGTCGAGCATACGTATACTTGCGTATAACCTTGCTAAGCCTTGCTTGACACAATAACGAAACAAAACGTAACCGAAAGTCAGTGTCAACTGTCATTTTATATTGCTAGCGTTTTTTTTTTATCAAAGGCAACTGAACATGAATTATGAATCCGTAAACGGCTTGATGGATGGGTTTATTTAATAACTTTGTAATTACTGCACCAATAATTTTGGAAAAATAAGCATAATCATCAGCATCGCAATATCTCGAAATGGTTTTGGAATTTCATAGCCTTGTGAAATATGAAAACTTGTCAATTGTAGCCTTGTAGTACTTTGCTTGCCTTTTTGTGCATGTTTATTACATTTTTAGCACTACTAACATCACTTGACGCTATCGACTTGGCATTTTTTTGTATGCTTCATGCACTTAATCCAAAGCGCTCTGTTAGACTGAGCTTTAGAGTTCTTTAAAAAAACAACTCAGTTACTAGTGATATTCACTTTACAAAAAAAAAAATAATAGTAATAGTAATAGTCTATCTTTATATTTGAAACACATTTAAACTTTACACTTTACTACTAGGCACCTTTCCTAGACCAATAGGACTTGGTGGAGTATATACCGCGCGCGAAATTCCCTTTAGAAGACTTCTTTCTCAGGACCTGCGGACAGGAACCAGGTCCGTAGCCTGAGAGGTAGAGTACGGAGTTCGGAGTTCGGAGAACTAACTGGAAGATTTAAATTGAAAATATGAGTTTATATTTGTTAATAATAATTGCAGAGTCTCCTATATTAGTAGACGTCAATCGGCAGGGAAGTGGGGGCTGCATAGTCAGCAATATGTTGGTTGTAACAGCTCGTCAAACTTACAAAAACGTCAAGAAAAAATGTAAATAACAATTCAAATTATAACAAAGGCATGTTCTCTAATTGTTTGTAGAAATGAAAGGTCACGTCCACAAACTACGAAACGTACATTATGATTGTGCCGCCCACATAGCTCGCGCGCCGGTTCACAATGGCCTCTTTGTGGCGCTGGGACCGACAAATGATACTCACCCATAGCGTTAGCTGGCGTACTCCGCTATCTTGCTGAATTGATGGTGAAAATGGACTGAAAAGTGTTGATTAATGTACCTACCTATAGTTAAAAAAATTGGTTGTCTGTCAAATCAGCTTACGGACGATAATTTCACGTTATAACTTCATAAGAAAACGTTATAATCAACAACTGAAACAAGCCGAACGCTTAGGGCGATTGTGCCTATCAATCGCTTGCTCCGAACTCTTGCTTATAAATCGATTAACGCCGCCTGTACACACGAAAAAGTCACGTTCCGCATAAACTGAGCGAGCGCTCGACTATATAAGGCGTTATCACGCCAAAGGAATCATCAAAATGAGACTGCCTCAAGGGTCAATCCTTGGGCCCTTTCTTATTCTTGTCTACGCAAATTATGTCCCATACATAATTAAAGAGTTGGTGAACACTGATATTATTGATTACTGATGATGATCTTTATTACTTGTAAGATAAGATAAGTATACTGTTTTTTTCTATTGCTGTGTGTAGCCCATAAAACTTGTACATTATGTAGCCCACGCGAGCGAGCTATTGCTCGCCCATTCACAATAACCTTTTTGTGGAGTTGCGTATCCGGTATATCAGGGTATATCCTGCTGAATTGATGGTCGAAATTTACTGAAAATTGTAGAAATGTTATTTTATCGTGTACTGTCTTACAGAATTTAAAAATAAGCCAAAGATAACAGTATGATTTTCGATACTCAAAAACATGTGATTTCAGACTACCACGTAGTTTTTTTTTGTTTGCTAAATTCTTCACTTGACTGAGATTATTCTCAGAAGTTCCTACCTATATTTTTCATTCCCTAATACAATTTTTATGTTCCAATTTTATTCTTATTTGCCAGCTTTAGTCTAGTCTAAGTCCCAACGCGATCAGAGTCAGAACTTAGTCCAGTCACAAATAATAATTATTTTATTTATTAAAGTATACATTGCCTTATAAGTCTAGTTACAATCATAATTATGAAAATGTAATGTTATACTGTACGTAGAAATCCGTTTAATAATCCAGTCTTGAACATAAGCCTAAGAAGAGCGTTACAAATAAACTAAAACAAAAAGCCTGTCGCTATTCTCAATATGATTGGCATAATCAAACGAACAAAGTTCCCTACTCCATCGGAATATTAATTTCCTGGGCAAGCAGTGACGGAGAAATGACTGATAACTTGGGAATTTAATCATAACGTTCTCGGAGACTTTAGACCTGGTGCTGCGAAATTAATGAGGCCCTGATAGTAGGGAGCCGAGGGATATTTTTCTTACTACTACCTGATTACACACCTTCCTTGTTCTAGAGGAGAGATTACGCACCTACTTGCATAGATTAATACAGTTCTATTTAATCTATGCTACTGGTAAGCGTTCTCGCTAGCGTTGGAAATAGTTCTCGAGTGGAGACCACGTACCGGCAAGCGCAGCGTAGGACGTTTACCTACAAGATGGACGGATGACCTCATTAAGACTGCAGGATCGCGCTGGATGCAAGCCGATACAAACCGTTCTTATTGGTGATCTTTAGGAGAGGCCTATGTCCATTAGCGAACGTCCTATGGCTGAAACGACGACTTGTAAGCGCAGCGAAAGACGTTCATTCTCTAGATCTAAATGAACATGCAAAAAAATGCTGATTGCAAGACACTTTCAATCAGCTTTATTGGAAAGATTGCCTTAAAGTCAGGCATATGTGCATCAGTGGACGGCTTGTGGCATTTGGCTAAATAATATATCGTAATCTGCTTAATATCAGGCAGTGTGTAATCAAACTCAAACCTCCCGAAATTAAAAAAAAGTAGTTGCAGTGTGTTGGTATTATTCTACAATTTTCCGACAAATTTTCTCTATCTCTCTAAATAGCCGAAATGGCATTTTAACCATAATATCTCCGTAATAATTTATCATATAACTATTTTATTAGGCCGTTCTAGCACAAAGTTCATCAGTTTGTCGGCAACGCATTGTTTATCTACCCATAGGTAATAATTTTTTTTAAAAAATTCACATTAAAAATTAGCAACGTAATCTGCTACGCGGCAACAAATTGGCAACAAATTGTGTGACGACGGTTTTAAGTTACGTATTTTAGTAAATAATTCCAATAAGCTCTCCTGTACTAAACTCTTAAGAAAGTATCTTGAGTTTTGGTATTAGTGAAATATTGGGAAGTTATAATCTTAATTGTAAAAGGTAGTGCGGTATACACGTTTACTTTAATTATAAAGGATAGTAGATATATTATAGGGTGTAGGTATCTATAAGTAGCATAAACGAAGGGTACATTCGAGTATATCATTGTTTTTATCATTATGACTAACGTTTACTAGAACTAACTCTGAAACCCCAAAAAATAACAGTTCTTTTTACCGACTTCCAGAAAAGAAGAGGTAATATGTTCGTCTTTATACAACGTGTAACGGAAAGGCTGTATATATAAAAAGTGGGTTGATATTATACCTTATATAGATGCTGTATTTGAAATTCCGAGCCAAAATAACAAAATTCACTTTTAAAAAAAATTTAATATGACTTACTAGAAAAAAAAAAGGACAGCAGTTCAAGGAGGTGTGGTCTGATTTTGATGGGCAAGGTCGTGTTATTAACCTCACAGCTATTTAGTGTGATAGTGCTGTACAAATGTGAATTAGTCATAAAAATGACTAGTTTTTCAAAAAAATATTAAAAATCAGCAAACGAACTTACACGGCTAAACATGCCCCCATCTAGTTTGTTACCGTTATCTGATTTGGCACTTTCAGTATGTATACAGTCTTTCCGTTACACGTTGTATATGTATTTTTTGGGTATGTTCATCGATATGGAAAACATATCGGACATATTGGAGAATTGTGAACTGATTTAAAAAAAATACAGTTCGAACGAGTATACTTTCGAAATGATATTCATTTAAATTTTATCGAAATCATATACTTTCGATGCACTAACTAGAGTAGCTGATTTTTTCGCGATTTAATGGTTGATCTCATAATTGGTCATAATGATGAATACAGTTATTTCTTAGAATATTTCTGTTGTCTAGAGTACCTATACCTTTCGCGTAAGGACTGGCATAAAATCCTCGAAGCTTCAATTGTCAAGTGTTTACTACAAGTAGTTGTACTCTATAAATGCTATAAATACAATGTGTGTGTCTACCGGTGTCAGAGCCTTAAGCCGGTAGTCAAACACGTTTAACCCGGTCAATAAAGTCCCAACAAGCTGAATTTCAGTAAAATTGTTCAAAATATAATTATAAACAATGTCTAGAAGTTCCCCATCATTCCCATGTAAGGAAAAAAAAATATTCAAGGTCAAAGCTCAAAAAAATGAGTTTTTCGCGATTTTCAGCAAAACGGTAAGTTTTATCATAAAAGTACTTCAAACAAAAATTGTAGATCATAAAATTATCTATAAAAAATGTATCAATACTTTTTTTCTTACGAGCCACCGTTTCTGAGATATAACGATTCAAAAAGTTATAGGTAAAAGTTGTTATCGTTAGTTGTATATCACAGAAACTAAAAGTCCAGTTTTGGTTAATAATTTATGTTGAACATTATAATTTGTACAAAAATCCTCGTTAAAAAACATTATTATCTTTAATGAGTGCAGTTTTACACATGTCATTCAAAAACAATTACGCAGTTTGAATAAATGCTAGTCACTTTATTAGTAGAAAAACAGAGTAATTTACGAGTAATTTGTTTTTAGCTCAAAATTATGTCTCTCTTTAACTTTTTGACGTCTTAGTATTCTTGGTATCATCATGATACTTCATAAATTGGCTCTCATATTATTTAGCAAACAGAATAATAGGTGTATGCTTTTATCAATTTAAAGGTTAATATTTACTACGAAAGTATTTGTGCTGCTTGCGGGTCGCCTGCTCGTGGCATTTACGCATTGCACCAACGAACTAACTTAGGCTAAAATTTCAAGTACCTACTAACTCTCTTTGTACAGTATAATCTAACAATTGTAATATTAGTTAACAAAGGGCACATACCCTGGAGTCTGTAGCTATTTTTCTGCCATTACTCCTCCCGACTTTTCTCCCTTTGAGTTCAATCGTTTCACTGAATGTGATGTTAGGAGGAGCTTAATGTCGATCTCCTCCAACGCGGTTGGCGGTGACAATGTAAGCCGGAACATGCTTTTGCCTATTTTAGACATCATACTTCCTGTCCTGTGTACCATCTTTAATAAATCCATCTCATGTGGAATATTTCCTTCAATCTGGAAAGATGCACAGATTATTCCACTACCAAAAAAATCCAATCCCAAGTCCTTTTCCGAATACCGCCCTATCTCTATCCTTCCGTTCTTGTCCAAGGTTCTGGAGCGTCTTGTTCACAGTCAGATGAACAATTACCTTAACAAACATAATCTCCACAATCCTTTCCAATCCGGTTTCCGTCCTGGGCATAGTACTGTGTCTGCGCTTATTAAGATCACCGACGACATCCGCTTGGGTATGGATAACGGTAGGGTTACTGTTCTAACCCTGTTAGACTTCAGTAATGCTTTCAATACCGTTGACTACGACATTTTATTAGCATTATTGCGCTCATCTAACATATCTCCATCAGTGATCGACTGGCTTCACAGTTATCTGTACGGGCGCCGGCAGCGGGTTCGCCTTGGTGACAATTTTTCTTCCTGGTGTGATACTACTGCTGGCGTACCACAAGGCGGCGTGCTATCTCCTCTTCTTTTTGCTTTTTTCATAAATTCCATATCGCAAAGGTTTACTTCTTCCTATCACCTTTATGCAGACGATCTCCAAATTTATTCGCAAGCTCGTTTAAATGATATAGATTCAGCGATAGCTGCAATAAATTCTGATCTCCATGAAGTAACTGAGTGGAGCAATTCTTTTGGCTTAAAAATTAATCCTGCTAAGTCACAAGTGATTATAATTGGCAGCTCATATAACATTTCGAGAATCGACTGGGCCAACCTTCCTTGCGTAGAGTTCGACGGTATCACTCTGCCATATAATGAATCTGTTAAAAACCTCGGAGTCATGTTTGATCGTACGCTATGCTGGGATACCCATATTAAAACTATTAGCTGCAAGTTGTTTGCTGCTGGTAGCTCTCTTAGACGGCTCCGAAACTTCTTGCCTACTGCTACTAAAATTGCGCTCGCACAGTCTCTTCTGCTTCCTATTTTAGATTAAGCTGACGCCAGTTTTTTAGATCTCACCGAGGTCCAGCTTGATAAGCTTGAGCGTCTCCAAAATTACTGCATTAGGTTTATATTTGGGTTGCGCAAATATGACCATGTATCTCATTTTCGCACCAAGCTCAAGTGGCTTCCAATTCGTCTTCGTCGGAATGCTCATATCCTGTACCTTTATAACATCCTTTTCAATCCTTCTACTCCATTCTACTTAAAAGACTCCTTTTCTTTCTGGCATGATGCTCATCCACTTCCCCTCCGATCCAAAGATAACCTTTCCCTTATGACTCCTACCGCACGGTGCGAGACTTTTTACGGCAGGTCGTTTGCGTTTCAGGCGGTTCAGTTATGGAATGCATTGCCGGTAACCGTTAGAAAAGCTCCATCACTGAACATATTTAAGGATCAGATTAAAAACCATTATCTACAGAAACTGTCGCTTTATTGAAACTGTTGTTGTTGTTTTTCTGTTGTTTTTATGTATAAATAATCTATGTAAATTATAAATTATATGTATTAGTTTATTATTTAGTTATAGGTTTATTTTATTTTTATGTATTTTAAGTATTTATATCTTTTATTTAGTGTATGTAGGTTTATGACGTATAATTGAATTTATATGTATAACTATATTTATGTTTTTTTTTTATTTAATGCGCACCCCGTCCATTATTTATACGCTATCTATCCTCTCCATCCTAAGGTTGCCTGGCAGAGATCGCTATTAGCGATAAGGCCGCCCTTTGTTACACTGTTTTTGTATCTTTATTTCTTCTTATTATGGTTATTTCTTGGTGTGCAATAAAGCGTTTATCTATCTACCTATCTATTAGGAAAAAAAAAATTGTGAAAGTATTTATAACGCCGAACACACATACTCAACTGATACGGCCGCAAATCAACTAGTCGAGCTAACAAATCCAACATGGACCCAATTCGTTAGAGTGTGGCTACACACATCAGAACAATAATTTAGAGGGGCGACCATGTTAGGTATCTAAGAAAATTTCTACGTACTCGTATGTTTTGGTTTTATCTAAATACATACAAATACAATTTAAAACCATATAAATCTAGTTCTTGAGAGGATTTGTATGATTTGCACTGACAATCCCACTTGTATTGTACCTAATACCTGCCTGTGTTATAAAACTATTATCTTCATACTATACAGGGTTATACAGAACTGGTGTATTAAACTGAGAGGAGGTGATTCAGACCATCATCATCAACAACTTTTAGTATAGATCCTGGGATTCGAGAAAAAAAAATCTGCTGTTTCATACTTTTAGTCGATCCCGAATTGCAATTTTGTACTGTACAGTACAGTAGTACTGTATCACCCTTTTTAATAGTCCACTGCAGGACGTAGGTCTACCTACGAAGGGTGTTTGGGCCATATCCACCACGCTGCCCCAGTGCGGGTTGGTGGATTCACATACGCCATCGAATTTCTTCTACTGACGTATGCAGGTTGCCTCACGATGTTTTCCTTCACCGAAAAGCCAGCGGTGTTAAATTCCGTACATACTCGTAAATTCCAAAGAACTCATTGGTACGGGACCGGGATTTGAACCCACGACCTCACGATTGTAAGGCGGGTGTCACTACCACTAGACCACCACGGCTTCGTTCAATTCGGCAATTTTGTACGGAACAATTTATTTTTTTCTTGATTCCATGATGAACTCAAAGTTAAAGTTGTTCATAATGATGGTGTTAATCACCCACTTTCGGCTTAGCACTTACAGGACAAGTAGGTATTTGGTTTAGGTCGTGCTTTTTATTTAATTTTGCTTGAGCTGTGACACCTGTGGAATTTTATAACAATACATAAACTAAACTTACCGTCATAAACGACTCCTTTGACCAGCTCCCTCGTCTCGAACACCGGGTGCGTGACGGTCAGATTGACGTCACTTTCCTCGACAGTCAACGTCACAACCTCGTCACTGTCACTCGGAACCCGCGCGAAGGCACACGCATCGATCACATCACTAATCTCACTCACTGTCGTCTCTATCACTTCTACTGTCGTAGACTCCACTTCATCTACACTAGCTTTTATGTCCTCAACTTTAAGGTCTACATTCTCGGGTGGTCCCGGAGACCGGCCCGGCGCGGGGTCTCCATTCGGTAAGGTTAGAGTCGAGCTGTAAGGCAGCACTGTCACTATTATGACTACTACTATTCGAATGAATCGAATCATCTTCCGGTTCAGCCATCTTTGTGTGTTTGACTGTTTGTATGTTAGAGAACGGTTAGATGGCATGGTTACTTCTTCAAATCTTCAATTTCACTAATATCAATCATTGCGGCATCTGGAAAAGAAAGAGGAATTTTTTTGAAAATATTTTCGCAGGACAAGAAAAATTTACATCGAAATCAGTTGGTGGTGGGTAATTGAAAAGGTAAAAAGGTTGTTCCTTTGTTTCGGAGTATCTTGCAGATATAATTTTATTTCATTGTTTCGCAACAGACTCGTGCCCTGATTGGAAATTGCGGAAAATAAATCGAATTTTATATTTTGTTACGTTGAATAGGCTAGATATTTGTCCAGAGGTTAAACACAGACACAATCGTTTGTTAAAACATCTCGAAAAACGCAATCGTTGTTCCATCATTTGCTGAAAAGGTTATAAGGTCATATAGGTTAGTCCAGGTTTACACGTAAAAAAGTATATTGGAAATTCAAAATAATATTTTCTACGAAAATAAATAGGGCAAATAAGCGCTAGATAGCCCTCTCCGGGCTAAATCATTACACTAATGAGTAAACAAATACAAACACAAGGTACACCTACAGTAAATAGTGCTAGATCTAGCTCCAAAAGGGCTAAGGTGGCAACACTGATCGAAAATCAAATTAATATTCAATTTCCTTTGACATTGACATTTCTATTATACTTTTTTTTTAAATTGGCTTTGAGTTTTTTCAGTTTAGCGTGTTTCTTTACTAGATATCCGTTCCGTTTCACGTTACATACCCCAAATATATATTATCGATTTTCTAAATATTGCAGGGCTTTAAAAATATGTTTTTATCAGATAATAATTACATTTTGAATGCTCTTTATAAAACAGCAATCATTGATCTGGTTAGAATTTTTATTAATTTTAATACCGGTAACGGAACAAATCCTTTAAACTACAGCAGTTTCCGTATGGCCCTATACATTTTTGTACAGCGCCTCTGGCGGAAACGAAACTGAAATGTAGGAAGCCTCATGCGAACGCGAAAGCCTAAGTAAACTACGCAAAACCTAGACTAAGGGCTCAGAACTCAAATATCAAACTGAAAATACCTCTCAAAACATCGAAAGACAAACCAGCATACTTTCAAAGAAAACATTCGATGGCGTATGTTAATTCACCAACCGCACTGGACCAACGAGGTACATGGTCGTTTCTTGTGGCCTAAATTCAGCAGTACACTTTTAAAATGGCTATTACAGTAGGTACAGTACAAAATATCAAAATAATAAAAAGTAGGCCATAAAAATAAAACGAATATCAAATATCATCCTGACCTTTAAACTAATAGTATCCAGAAAATTTCTCCAATGTTCTCATATTACTTTATTGAAATGAACATTTTCACCAATAAAACAGATCGCTTCGTTTATCTCCATTTTATTTGAGCGTTCATATTCTCATGAAAAATATCAATCAACATTGTTTTCGCAAACAAGAAAAAATACCCCCGAAGGGAGTAGAACATGATAAATAGATTACTTTTGGCATGCTCTGTAGTCGGGCGGGGGCGTCCTACAAACCTATTTATCTTGAGTAAGGCTCACACTCCACCAAAACGGAGCAAAGCGGAGCGAAGATATGCAGAACTACTCCACCACTGCATAGCATGGCATAGGGTTAAAACCACATCTAACTAACCAGAGAAATGGCGCTGTTTTCGCTTGAGGCCATTCTCGACCATAACAATGCATTGAAAATCTTACCTAGAGCTGACAAAACTGTCAAATATGGATTGTAATTTGACTGAATCAATATATTTAAAATGTCAATTGTCACTGTCAATTATACTTTATTTCCTCTTCGACGGGGTATAAAGGTGGAAAGATTATTAGTCCCTTTGCCGTGCTTCCCGTGCTGGTATCTTTGTGGTTAAAATCATTTTATCCACTTTTAATGTACCTAAATTGTCAATACATATGTACTTTGTTGACACTGTGAGGGGATAAAATTGCGGAAAGTATTTTTTTCTCCCTTTGCCTTTCAAGGAGTGCAGGAGCTAGTAGAATTTATTTGTAAACAGAAAGACGAATCAAACTTAATAACTTCATTTTACAAATTACAAAATAGATAAAATAATAATAAATATCACTTATTTTCACTACACTCTATTAAACAGAAACACGTGTCGAACAGAGTGTAGTATATATATATATATAGTATTGAGTTTATTAAATGTATAATTATCGTAATATTAATAATTGTGTAATATTATTTTTAACTTCCTTAAACTTATTTGCCTACAATAATATCTTATTGTAGACAAATAAGTTTAGTTTAGTTAATTAAGCGAAAATACACTAAATATTTATTCAAAACAAAGATTTGAAGATGAATAGCATCTGTAAAATTAGCTACAACTACTACTCATTTACTATAAATCACATGTCAAATTAAAAACATATATTAACCTGCGCAAATTCCCTTGTCTCGCGCAGCTGACGTAACTTTGCTACTGCACAATGACTGCGCAATGTTCACAGACGCCATAAAATTTGATTCAGTTTATAGTTTCCGTGTGGTTTCATACAATTTTTGTTCAGCACTCCTGGGAAGTCCTCTATTCGCTATATCTTCGCTTCGCTACGCTATGGTAGAGTTCAGACCTAACAGGGTTCAGTAGGTATTGTTGGATTAAGTGTGGCTTGGTAGTCATTTAACTTAGAATTTGGATCAACCCTCTTCATAGCTCGTTGTTCTATTGGACAGGCGCCATACTAAGCACGAGGAATCATCAAAATGATTTATCATTACAGCCGTAAATAGGACGTCCGCTACTAAATTTAGATTTTACCATTAAGGCAGACTTGTCGATGAATCTTTTTTAGGTATAAATTTGCAATATAATTATTCGTAAATGGCGCAGCGAGACCCTGTGATCATCATGTCATAAAAAATGACGCAGAAAATTGTTTTTATGCCTACAAGATGCACTAAAAATCATAGGATCAATACGCGTAATAGGGTAAATGACAAAACAAACATAATTAGTCCGTCAGACATATTAAAAATTTAAACAAATGGTTTTCAATTGTCAATTAAAAAAAATGACAAAATCATAGCCGGGGATGTTGTATGTTATAGCCCTTTAAAGTTCCGCGTGACGTCATGCGTGCGCTAGTACAGACTACGCCGCACTAGTGACGTCAAAAATTTGACAAGGTTTAGTCTATCATTTTCATTTATTGTTTGACAGACAAAATAAAAAATACGTGTCCAATATTTTTTTGATAACGGACTAACTGGCTAATCATAGTAATGATATTTTACCCAGGCATGATGCTTATTTTTCTGGAGTTTTTGAAGCATATATAGATTCACAAAAGACAAAGTAAGGAACGCAGAAATCAGGAGAGAAACTAGAGTCATAGACGCAGTATCGATGCTCTGTAGGCTTAAATGGAAATGGGCTGGTCATGCCGCCCGAGCAACAGACGGAAGATGGAGTGAACGGATTATCCACTGGCACCCGAGAGACAGCGCACGGGACAGAGGACGACCCCGAAGAAGATGGTGCGACGACATCGTAGAGGTCGCGGGAGCGACCTGGACGCGAGCAGCACAAGACCGCGAGAAATGGCTTAGCATGGAGTAGGCCTTTACCCAGACATGCATGGGTGCCCAAAAAATTATAATTTTATTAAATATAGCTTAGTATACACAAACTGTTGTTTTAAACTCAATAATACTTTTGTTAATCTTGTACTATTTTTTTAAGGGAAATAAGGCTATTTTATTTATTTTATTTTATTATAGATTCACAAATGGCGAAAATATCATGTAACATACTCGTACAAAAATACAGCGATATTGAGAACCTGCTTATTCTATGACGCTAATTAAAAACGAGCAAAGCCCACTTCAAGCAAACGTTGCATGACTCACCAATAAATTTTATTCTACACACAATGTCAAGATAAAAACGCAAAACATCACATTAGCCTTATTTGACGAATAAATATTGTGTAATATGAAACAAACACACCAAATCCCATGTGTATAATTTTACGTAATCTTGTATGTTTGCCGTTCTTTAAAACACACGCCTTTTGTAAAAATTACTTTCCATTTTTGAAGTAACTGTTAGTAACTCTGTGTCTTTCTGTTTGCTTTTTGCATTATTTTGTGTACTTGTGTCGTAAAGGTAATGCGTTAGAATGGTTATTTTTATTAAGCAAATAAGTTTCAAATCTTATTTGATAAAATTGTTGCTTGGTCTTGTTGGGTCACCATTACAAAGCGTATTATTGATTTTAGGACGTTTATTAACAGTTTGTTGTATTTGTTCCTGAATTACAAGTCTTAATTATTTTCCATAGTCATCATAATTGCGGCAGTAGAGTTTGTGCAAAAAGAAAATCATCGTGGCGTTACGGAGAACTAACAAAAATTTTTTAATCAGCAGCCAATATCCCGACTACTTGGTAGACGCGAGTCTACTATACTCTATAAAATTTAACTTGATCTCTGCGACAGCTGTCAGAAAAATCACGCATATGAAGTCCTGAATTTCTTAATATTACAGACAGTACCTGTCAATGTCATACTTTATGAGCATGCCGATTAGTGATGGGCGACGAATGATCGTAACCACAGAGTTTTATTTAAAATATCGATAGTTTATACTAACGATATTTTAAATAAAACTTAATTTATCATTAATTTTATTGTATATTTTAATATCATAACATTTTTTACATGCGTAATTAAAATAAACCCAATTATATGTTACATTAGCATCGATAATAGTGAAAAACGTCGATAAATACTATCGTTACATTATTATGAGTATTTAATTAATATCATAACATTATTTACATGTGTACGTACTTGATCTTAAATAATAGTAAGTAGATAAAATCCAATTTCTAACCTTCAACTACTCATTCTATTTCATTACAACATTGTTTGAAAATCGATTTTTTCCAACACTATCTCAACTCTAAAAGTGTGTAAACTTCTATGTCAATGTCACTGTCGCAGAGATCAAGTTAAATTTTATAGAGTATAATGAAAATCGAATTGATGTCTACCAAGCTTCAAATACTTTTAATTGTACTATCAATTACAGAGCAGTAATGTCAACGTAACAAAATTAGTCAAATGGCACACGGGCGACCTCATCTAGGACGCTTCTCCTTTAGCACAAACTCTACCTGCTACGGAATAAAATTAAAAATTGAATAACACTCATCTCGCTATGATTCCTACCGGCACCTAAAAAAAGAGCTGATAACATTGAAACTGCTGAACCAACTTAGATAAAACATATCTGAGAACATTTTCGATTAATCCACTTTTCAAATAAAACAAACTAAATCAAAATCGGCTCATCTGTTCGGGAGCTACGATATAAACGCCTCAGATACAAACAAACACACAGACACGTCAAGTTTTTACGTCGGGAGTTAAAATGCGGAAACTAGAGACATTTAACAATTAACTAAACAATTGATAAATGTTCCAAACATTTGTTGTCATTATAATCCTACTAATATTATAAACGCGAAAGTTAGTGAGGATGGATGGATGTTTGTTACTCTTTCACGCAAAAACTACTGAACGGATTGAAATGAAACTGCAATAATATAGCTTATATATCAAAATAACACATAGGCTATAAATTATAATGATACTCGTATATTGCGTATGTGGGCGAAGCTGCGGGTAAAGACTAGTAAACAATAATTCTACCATATGAAACGTTGAAGTACAATAATTTGCTAATCGTTGGCTGTCAAAGTGAAATACAGGTGAAACGTCGATGTTGGCAAGTGATAATTGGCCAAACAATTTTCCACAAAAAGGCAGGAAACCATATACAACAATGTTAATACCAAGAGCATCTCATAAAACACTGCCGTTATGTTTAGCCCAAACCCGACAAATAGTCACGCACTTAATATAATAGTGGCCCATTTATGTTATTTTTCACCTGGTTTATTATTAAAAGGCACTAAGTATTAGATATGCTTATCAGTTTATTAATAGTGTCTCTGCCCGTTCGAGAATATGCGACCAAGCCAGTCGCTTTTCAGTTCAGCGTGCTCTATCGCCATTAAGTACCTAACCAAAAAGAGTCGACACTGTAAAGCGTACCCCTCTGCCAAAAGTACGCGACCGGCGGTCATGCTCTTTATATAAATATATCGGTCTAGTTGCGCTTGTGTTGCGTTAATTTTCAGCTAGTGTTAGTTAATCACATTTGTGTGCTTATATTTTGGTTTGTGTGCGTTTCTTCACCCCCCACTGACTTGGCAGACTTCGGTGCTTAGGCGTGTCGACTCCTTTTGGTTAGGTGCTCAATGTCTATCGCTTTAGTACCTGTAAGATTTTACATGAACAATAACTACGGTAGTTTTTGTGTAGCTCCATACATTTTTATAAAGGGCACAAAAACGAGGAAGAACTATTAAAATTGTATGGAGGCTTTTTATTAAGGAGTAAGTATGAGCACTCTTCTGAACCATCAATCAATCAATCGTTTATTGCATCATATGTAGTATAATTTACATGCAGGTCTTAAGAAACATGTTTAGTATCTATATTCTATAAGTTATACATATGACCTATTAGGGTATAGCAATATTGTGCGGCGCGATTTATTTGTTTCAATTTGCTATTTTATGACTGTCCAATAGGTACTCGTTTAATGTATAATAGCATTTCGTGATAAGTAGGTTCTTTAATACTTTTGCAAATTCGATTTCGTCATCAATTTTCTTAATTTCGACCGGAAGTTTATTAAATATTTTAACAGCCATCGAGCATGGCCCGGAGCTGTGTATCGATAATTTTGATTTCGGTAACATTAAGTTATGCTGATATTGGGATCTGGCAGGATGGACACGTGCACTTGATAGTTTTGTGAAAAACTGTGGGTATTTTTTTACGAATTTGCACGCTTCGAAGATATATATTGACACCACAGTTAATATCTTTAATTTAATGAAGTAGGGTTTGTGGAATTGTTGTCTATTTGTATTTGGAAGCTTGATATTGGCCAATATCCGTACGCACTTTTTTTGGACTATGAACAGGTCGTTAGCATCTACACTGTTTCCCCAGAGGATGATGCCATAGTTTAGCCACGAAAATGCAAACGCGTAGTACGCTGATAAAGCTGTGTCTAGATTTGTTGCATATCGCAATTCTCTGAGTGCGTATGTGAAGCTTGATAGTTTAGCTTTTATTTTTCTAACGTGGCTTTTTCAATTTAGGTGCGTGTCGATATCTATACCTAATAACGTTGTCATGTCCACTGAGTCAATTTTATTATTATTGTATGAAAAATTTATGTCAAGGGGGATTTTTTGATAAGGTCTAAATTGTATAATTGAGGTTTTTGATAGGTTAATTTCGAAGTTATGATCAGTCATCCAATTAATTATATTATCAAAAATGTCGGTTAATTTATCGTTTAAATTTAAATTATTTTTACAAGACGTCAAAACTGTTATATCATCCGCGAAAATTACGCAGGACTCGTTAATAAATTTAGGTAATTCATTTATATATAATAAAAATTTTATACATCCAAGGACACTTCCTTGGGGGATTGAGTCGACATACCTAGTGACAAAAAATAATATTTTAGCTGTATGTGACTCCAGTTCGTCTATATTCAAATTGAACTCAGAGTCGACCTTTGGTTTCGGCGACAACAGACGCCTGTGAAGTTTGAAATCCAGATGTAGGGTGTCTATATTATAAAACCATAAAACAACGAGAGTGCAGAAGTAAAACTAATGTTTTTGTTCGCTACTTGCACCTAAGTTTAGAGATTGATGCCTAACAAATGTGTTTCAATTATCATAAGTACAAAACGCTGATAAAAACGATGAAAAAAGGATATTTATGATGATAAAGAGAGTCTAACAGTTTGTATAGTATTTTAACTAGTGATTGATTCTTAACGAGGAAACAGAAAAAGAGAAACAATAATTAATTTTATTCTATTTTTAGATCTAGTAAATTTGTATTTTATTTTTTAAATATTTTGAAATAAATGGTAAAAGCGGTGGTCGCTTCTAATCAGGGATCTACAGGGAAGGCCTAAATTCAGCAGTGGACATCCTATGATTAAGCCACCATCCAATCTCATAATACCTGTATAGAGCCCTAGTTAAACTGACTTTTCTCCATCAAACCTTGAAGTTGTCATAAAAAAAAAACATAATGTTCTCTAAACTACACGGTAGAGGATTCAATAACTCGAAACACAATTCAAAAATCTTCGCTCGATAGAAGATTGCTTCCTTCGTAGACTCCCTACCTCAAATCGCTCGCAATAACCGACCAAGTCTAGTCTAGTTTTCAACCCTATATTAGCACGAGTGAACAATGCATTAAGCTAACTTTTGCACTATTCTTGTTTTGTTAGGCCTCAAATTTTCCGGTCAACGACCGGTATACACGTCGGCTTTTGAATAGGTACCAGGCCCACAGGCCGGGATGATATTTAAATAATAAAAAAACATCTGCTTAGTTTCTTTATTAATAATTAACACCTGGTTTCAGTGGTGGATTTCAACATTCTACATGTTTGTGGCTTTCGAAAGGGGGAAAAACGAATAAGCTTTTCACACATATTTACCGACTCTGTATTGTCGTATGGTATTGTTACGCGTGTTTACGTCATCAGTTGAGGCTCAGACGTTTTATGACAGCTTTTGAGCAGCTGAGAAACAAGAGAGGTTAACGAGCAAACCACTTTTTACAGGGTTATTTCTAATCAATTAGCATCCTTTTAGGGGCTTATTCTGTACATCAAGACTAACAACTTTTGTTCTACGACTTTAGTTAATTCTCAACCAAAAATGCTGTTCCATAGAAAAATGTCGTTCACCCTCGACAAAATATATGGAACAGCTGTTTT
Source organism: Hypomecis punctinalis (assembly GCA_949316475.1). Lineage (NCBI taxonomy): Eukaryota > Metazoa > Arthropoda > Insecta > Lepidoptera > Geometridae > Hypomecis > Hypomecis punctinalis. Next base: position 21,071,707 of record OX438810.1, read on the forward strand.
TTTTGAGAATTAATAAAAGTCATAGAACAAAAGTTGTTACGTTTTGATGTACAGAATAAGCTCCTAAAAAGATGCTAATTGATTACAAATAACCCTGTATAGTACCAAGAATGGTTAAATGAATCGGGCCCTTATTCTATCTACGTTTTAAATTATTTAGAGAATATAAGCCGAGCGCAATTTTTTTTTAAAAAGGAAGTTATCTATTCCACTGTTTTTTTTTTGCGAATTACGCGACCACTACCTCGACGTCATCGAACGACTAAAACACGCAGACTTAGAAAATATCTTTGTAATGAGTGAGAAGTGTTATTTATATATTTTCCGTTAATTTTAATCCACAATTGAAAATAAATAAATAAAGTAGGAGTAGAGTTTGTGAAAAAAGGGAAGCGTCGTAGGTGAGGTCGCCCGTGTGCCATTTTACTAATTTTGTTGACCGACGCACCACCGGAGGAGGTATACAATTCGACGCGTATATTTTTTTTTATTTATACGCATAACTTTTTTCATAGTAGTCCGATTTCAATAATTCTTTTTTTATTGGAATCATTCATTATCAGTCAGTATCCTGTACTGATCCATCCACCTATCCACAATATCGCATCTACCCATGACATCATTAGCAGTAGACTTGCAGCGATGCAGGAACATGCTTCTACTTGTCAACTAATAAATATATGCGATCTGCCTACCGCCATTCCAACTTGCTAATCTGTTATACTGTTGTTAACTCGAACAGCCCAATTTTGAAGGCGCCATCGTAAATTTAATAGCAACAAACAAGATTATTTTTTGCATAAAACCGACTTCACCCGTGTACAGAATTCGCAAATATTTCGCACGGATCGATATAACATTCTTCACATTATTGTTGATTTATCAAAAATGGCTCAGCTAATTTCGATGAAATTTAAATGGGACCAATTTCGAAGTATGAGTACGAAGTACAAAGTATGAGTATACTTCGAAATTGGTCCCATTTAAATTTCATCGAAATTGGCTGAGCCATTTTTGATAAATCAACAATAATGTGAAAAATGTTTCATCGATCCGTGCATAATATTTGCGTTCTAGCGATGCGTCCCGGCTTCACACAGGTGTATTATACATATAAACATTTCTCTTAAATTACTCTATCTATTAAAACAAACTGCATCAAAATCCGTTGCGTAGTTTTAAAGATATAAGCATACATCGGGACAGACAGCGGAAAGCGACTTTGTTTTATACTATGTAATGATGAACCAACGAGCCATGGAGAGGGCTATGCTCGGAGTTTCTCTGCGAGATCGAATCAGAAATGAGGAGATCCGTAGAAGAACCAAGGTTACCGACATAGCCCAGCAGATTGGCAAGTTGAAGTGGCAATGGGCAGGGCACATAGCGCGGAGAACTGATGACCGATGGGGTCGAAAAGTTCTCGAGTGGAGACCACGTACCGGCAAGCGCAGCGTAGGACGTCTACCCACAAGGTGGACGGATGACCTTATTAGGACCGCAGGATCGCGCTGGATGCAAGCCGCTATCAACCGGTCTTATTGGAAATCATTAGGGGAGGCCTATGTCCAGCAGTCCTATTGCTGAAATGATGATGATGATGATGAATGATGATTCTGTACACGGGTGAAGTCGGTCATGCAAATTTTTGCAAAAAATGATCTTGTCACGTTGACAACACTGCTCTGTCATTGCTAGTACAACTAAAAGTGTTTGATACTTGGTAGATACCAATTCGATTTTCATCAGTACTCGCACGCATCTACCAAGTACCTACAGTCGGTACCTTGGCTGCTGATTAAAATCTTATTGTTATAATAGATCCAACCCTTTATTTTCTTTTTGACAGCACCAATAGAACGTAACTGCGTCATGTTACGCAAAAGTTCACTTTTAATGCAAGGTTTTAAAAATATGACAACTGCCTCAGTTTGCTCCTTGATCCCGTATAATAATCATCTTTGACAAATTGAGTCCATAAGTGCAGTAGTTTTTTTTTATAAATTACATAAAATAACAAACGTTTTTGGAAAGGTGACGTTCACATGTGGTATATTATTCGGAGAAAAATCGAACCAGATTTTTCTGCTCTAGCGGGCCAAATTCTACTCCAATCTTTCCTTTTTTTCTTATTTTCTTTCGAGGTAATATTTGTAGAGCTAGAGATAGTCAAATAATTGTTTTCTATTGTGTTGTAATATTCGGTAGGTTTTTGACAGTCGCGGCTCATTGTTGTTTTCTTGTTTCCATGTCAACGCCATCCGAGTCTGCGCAGACCGCCCACGTCACGGTCTGACGTCCTGACGTCTCCACTTATAGAACCTAAGTTTATTTTTATTTATATTTGTAGTATAATTCTTGTTATTCATGGCATTTTGCGCCCCGGCCGGGCCAAATGCAGTTTCCCAATACGTTAATGTGTCGCAGGGGGACATGATTCAGTGCCTAGAGTGTTCCCAAGTGCGATTTTTTAAAGGACAGAAAGGCCTCAAAATTCACCGTACGCGGTGCCATAAAAATAGCCAAATTACACTTTCGGCCCCTATTGCAGGCTCTGATGGAGCCAGCAGCAGTCCCGTGAGCGTTGCTGCTCCTTCCAAACCGCTTTGGGAGGTTCTTAGCTCACTCAAAAGTTCTCTTCCTGTTTTAAAACGCATCCCGCGTGGTGCACGTTTTTCGGTTGCGCAGTGTTTATCTGCTGCTATTCGGAATGTTATTTCTAAAAATTCTTTAGTCGCCTGGGAACACCTCTTGACTTTTCCCTACGTTGTGCTTTACGTACATTCGGACCCAACAAACAAAAAATCCCTTACCACTAGGGTAAAGGAAAATTGCGTAAAGTACAGCGCATTGGAAGAGAACTCTTTAGATTTTGAAAGCATTATTCCGCCAACAAGGCAGAATAAACCAAATTCTAAAAAAACAGACGATTCGGTTACCATTAAAATAGTAGAGAGCAAAATTAGTGATGGCGATATCAAAGGCGCCGCACGAGTCCTGTTCTCCAGCGACACTATTGCCCCCCACACACCCGATACGGTCCAGTCACTCCGTGACAAGCATCCGCCGGCAGCATGTCTCCACCTGCCTGAGCCACCACACCCTGATGACGTTGTCATTGAAGTGTCAGCTCAGGAGATTGCAGCGGCCGTTTCTTCTTTTCGGAGCGGCTCAGCCGGAGGCCTAGATGGTCTCTCGCCTCAACATCTAAAAGATCTTCTATCTTTTAGCTCTGGTGAGGTGGCTGAGTCTCTCTTGAGAGAATTAACGGGTTTGGCAAATCTCATGTTATCTGGGCAGGTCAGTGATGACGTTATCGAAGTCTTGTATGGCGCTAACCTATGCGCACTTGTCAAAAAAGATGGTGGCATCAGACCTATTGCTGTTGGCACCACATATCATCGTCTCGCAGCCAAAGCCGGTTGTGGAAAAAAGGTTGCTCTTTTGAGTAGTCTTTTTCAACCAATACAGCTTGGCTTTGGTTCGCGGGGTGGATGTGAGGCTGCTGTTCATTCGCTTCGTACTTTTCTCGGTCAAAATTGTGGAGAGGTGTTGCTTAAGGTGGATGTCAAAAATGCTTTCAATTCGGTTAATCGAGACGCCTTGTTGGCACAGGTCAAAGACAAAATTCCCGATCTTTTCAATTTTCTTTGGCAATGCTACGGCAAACCCACTAAATTAATTTACAAAAATGATGTTTTGCTATCTTCCGTTGGCTGTCAACAAGGTGACCCTCTCGGACCAGCCATTTTCAGCCTGGCCATTCATCCAATTGTTCAACGTCTCCAATCTAAACTCAACGTTTGGTATCTGGATGACGGGACTTTGGGTGGCGATGCGAGCACAGTCCTACGTGATTTGGAAATTCTTATTGACGAGTTTCGTCAAATTGGTTTGGAGCTAAATTTTTCGAAATGCGAACTTTTCGTTTGCGACTCATGTCCGGATAAAGATTTGATACTTAACAAATTTAATGATTTGGCACCTAACATCAAATCGGTAGACAAGTGTTCTCTTCGCCTTCTAGGTTCGCCGATATTAGATGAGTCTTTTCCGCCTTTCGTTCAAGAAAAAATTCAAAATTTTTTGAGTGCCTCTGATAGGCTACTCAAAATTAACGCCCACATGGCTTTTACCATTATAAGATGTTGTCTGTTTGTTCCAAAATTTATGTACGCTTTACGATGTAGTCCATTGTGGAAACACAATGAGCTCCTTTTGAGCTTAGACGATGTTGTAAAGCAGTCCCTAGTATCGGTTTTGAATATTGACATGAGTGAAAGGGCGTGGCTACAAGCCTCCTTGCCTGTTAGACTTGGAGGGTTAGGGGTCCGCCAAATTTCAAGTGTTGCTTTACCAGCTTTCTTGTCCTCCATTCATAGTACTCAGAACTTGATTGAAAAAATCCTCGCACCTTCTTTAGGCCATTCTGGCGTAGATGTAGCTCATTTGAATGAGGCAACGAATGCTTGGAGGGTCGCTTGCCCAAATACCGAGCTTCCAAAGACTTTATCGTCGCAGAGACTGTGGGATCGGCCGATCTGCGAACTAGCACGGAAATCTCTTCTAGACACGTGTCCTAGCGTCGCGGATCGCGCTCGTATCCTTGCAGTCTCTGTATGGGAGTCCGGTCTTTGGTTGCAAGCATTGCCCTCTTTCAATACTGGTAACCTTTTAGACCCAACTGCATTTCGTCTAGCTGTCAGCTTACGCTTGGGTGCAAGGTGTTGTGAAGCCCATCGCTGTCAGTGTGGTACTGCAGTTGACCAGCTCGGTCACCACGGTCTCTCTTGCTCAAGAAGCGCTGGTCGGATTGGACGCCACGCCAACCTTAACGATGTCATACGCAGGGCTTTTGTCACCGCCAATATCGCAGCCGTACTCGAACCGAGTGGGTTGGCGCGTGGTGATGGCAAAAGGCCTGACGGCATGACGCTGGTCCCATGGAAGTGTGGACGGCCCTTAGTATGGGACGCAACTTGCGTCGATACTTTGGCACCGTCACATCTTCCTGAGACTCAGAGTAGGGCTGGAGCAGCGGCCAATTCGGCTGAGCAGCACAAGCGGCGCAAATATGCTAACCTCGGGAGTGGTTACATATTTGAGCCATTTGGAGTTGAGACTTTGGGTCCGTGGGGGCCGGGAGCTCATCTCGTTTTCAAAAGTCTTTCTGAGCGTCTGGTGGACGCGACGCGTGACCAAAATGCTGGTGTTTATTTGGCTCAACGTATAAGCATTGCCATTCAGCGTGGCAATGCTGCCAGCATGCTGGGCACGCTGCCAACTGGCAGTGGGCTTGAGCACTTGGATTATCTTTAGACCTTCAAGGGTCTGTGGATGATCCAATTGCTTTCTATGTAGTAGTAATGTAGTATTGTCATCAAAAAATAAAAAAAAAAAAACCAAGATGATATATGAATCATTTGAAAGTTTGTTATATGGGCATCCCAAAAATATTTAATTCTGATTTTTTCACCCCTCCAATTTTTTTTAAACGCGAGAAATAAATTGTATGAAAAATAAAAACACATCTTATTATGTTTTCTAGTTTAGCAGTAATAAAGTGCTCCTATCGTTATTTTACTTGCATTCATTGCTGATTTTTCCACACTCATCTTTTAATTTGATAAAATTAAAAATTATAACCTACCAGTGTGACCAGTTAGTAGGTACCTACAATGTGACAAAAAATCACTTAAAATGAATGTCTAATTGGTAAAAATGGTTTTATTTAACAATTTGGAGGTTTCTTAATCAGGGCTGCTAGAGATAAACTACCTATTGAGCGAAATATATTTACTTCTTCGAAAAAATTCAAAATTAATTTTTAAAAAATCGGAGGGCTCTTTTTTGTTTTTAACTGTTGTAATAGACTCAGAAAAATATGAACTTTCTCGAAATGTAACGAGTGTCGTGGTTCGAATTTTTGATTATTATTATACCAGCCTCCATACATTTTGTGGACATGTCCTTTACGTTCTATGGCTACACACAATAGCCATAGAAGATAGCGATAGCTAAGAAAATAAACGGTTGGATCTATTATAGTTCACGGTAAAGCCACGACGGTTCCCTTTTTGCACAGACTCTAAGTACATTAAGCACTTTGCAATTCGAAGCTCATCAATTAGTTAAGTGTCGAACCAAATATACCTCCGTACATAAAACGAACCGTACTAAATGTCACGAGTAATTAGTTCGCAGCCCTCTGGGGTTTACTGTCTTTTTACAGTAACAGGGTCTATAGATATACGCACAGGACGGAGACAAATGGCACCGTAAGAGAGAGGCCTACATCCAGCTGGGGGATAGAGAAGGTTGTGGATGAGGATGACGATAAGTATAAGCAAAGAATGCCTAAAATTTTGCTATTTTTTATATATGTACTGTACTGTACTGTATCAGCCTTTTTTAATAGTCCACTGAAGGACGTAGGCCTACCCACGAAGGGTGATTGGGCCATATCTACCACGCTGGCCCGGTGCGGGTTGGTGGATTCACATATGCCATCGAATTTCTTCTACGGACATATTATGCAGGTTACCTCACGATGTTTTCCTTCACCGAAAAGCCAGTGGTGTGAAATTCCGTACATACATTACAAAAAACTCATTGGTACGGGACCGGGATTTGAACCCACGACCTCACGATTGTAAGGCGGGTGTCACTACCTCTAAGCCACCAAGGCTTTTTTATATGTGTCATAAGCAAATAGTAAGTTTAATATAGTATAAGGAATTGTTAATTATGTAAGTAAATAAAGTAATAGTACTTAAACACCCCCGATTTAGTTAGGGAGAATCTCGCGGGCTCGGCCTATGCGCTGGGACAGGTTAAAAAAAAATATTTGTCATTTACCTGATAACGTGTCACAAGAGTTGGAAAAAGAAGGTGAGGGTCTCTCTTTTATTTTTAAACAGCAATTTATGCCGTAAGAGTCATCATCATCTATTAGGGTCTTCGCTACGTTAAGCGTGCGCACGCGGCAGGTGCACGGAGCGGGCGCCCGCCCCGGACTTCCGACACGGGTGTAAGATCCGCGGCGCAGCGGGCGCCCGACACTGCATCTAGTGGTGCTCCGTGCTAGAAAAATTTACACTCGCCGCGCACCCGCCACCCACCGCGCGTGTACAAACCCGCCGCACGCGTCCGCGCCAGAGAGTGCTCCTACTTTTCTTTCAGTACATACACACGAGGCAGGTACCCGCCGCGTGCACACACTTAACGTAGCGAAGACACGCGTTTGACGACTAATTTGAAGCTCTTAGCGGCAACCACTCATCCTATATTTACTAAATATGCTTATAAGCTACTCTATTACCAAATTTTGACATAACTATAAATAATTTAATTCGTAGACTACATTATGACCTAATATTGACATACCTACCAATGCCTACTCAGAAGTTACCGTAGGTAATGGGCGCCCTTGCTCGGCTAAATCGATACTTTTGTGGTGACACATTTTCATGGAAAGTGCCTTTGCTAGTAGTTATCCTTACTATACTAATATTTTTAAACACAATAGCATTTCATGTACAAAGTTTTCATAGGTTAAATGTTTATTTTATTCACTTTTATGCGTGAAATTCCACACCACTGACGTAGTGGTAAAGGAAATCATGAAGCAACCTTTATATAGGGTCACTAGTTTTTACCCGCGGCTTCGCCCGCATACGTAATATATCATTATAATTTATAGCCTATGTGTTATTCTGATATATAAGCTATATTATTGCAAAGTTTCATCTCAATCCGTTCAGTAGTTTTTGCGTGAAAGAGTAACAAACATACATCCATCCTCACAAACTTTCGCGTTTATAATATTAGTAGGAAGTAGGATACATAGGTATTAAACGCAAAACCTTTTAAAAGCGGGTCTAGTACCTACATCTAGACATACAACTTTTGTAGGTACTACGACTTTTGAATATTTGCAAATAAAAAAAAATCGTTTCTCCATACTATCTTGCCGCGCGTTAACGAACTTTTTGTATGAAAAAGCTGATTTTTTCATCGTGATTTTCCAAAAGTTCTTAGTCTAGATGTACTAGACCCGCCCTTAAAAGGTTCTGCGTTTCATACCTATGGCCCTGTAAATGTACTTAGATTAAAAGAATTGAAACAGTATAACATGGCTATAAATGTTTCTCCAGACATATTCTATAAATTATTTTTACTCATTATGATGACACAGTATAAGATCAAACAATAAAAAATCAAGAAAATGTTGTTGCATACACTTTCACTGAAGTATGATTTCAAAATTTGCTACCTAATGAGCTGCTTACTATACCTACACCAAAAACTTGCTGCTTGTCTCGGCTTTGCCTGGCTATGAAGGGCCTAGAGGTAGTAACACCCGCCTTACAATCGTGAGGTCGTGGGTTCAAATCTTAATCCTGTACCGATGAGTTATTTGGAACTTATGTACGGAATTTCACACCACTGGCTTATCGGTGAAGGAAAATATCGTGAAGCAACCTGCATAGGTCCGTAGAAGAAATTCGATGGCATATGCGAATCTACCAACCCGTACTGGGGCACCGTGGTGGATATGGCCCAATAACTCTTTATGATTAGGCTTACGTCCTGCAGTGGACTATTAAAAAAGTTAAAAAAGTTGGTACAGAACATCGCATTGCAATGTGTTGTGTGATATCGAAGATCTAGGAATACACAGCCAGGCACACAGAAAATTTGGCTTTGATTTATAATTTATGAAATGACTTGGGATAAGCTGTTGGTACAAAACATCGCATTGCAATGTGTTGTGTGATTTCGAAGATCTAGGAATACACAGCCAGGCACATAGAAAATGTGGCTTTGATTTATAATTTATGAATTGACTTGGGATAAGCTGTTGGTACAGAACATTGCATTACAATGTGTTGTGTGATTTCGAAGATCTAGGTATACACAGCCAGGCACACAGAAAATGTGGCTTTGATTTATAATTTATGAAATGACTTGGGATAAGCTGTTGATACAGAACATCGCATTGCAATGTGTTGTGTGATTTCGAAGATCTAGGAATACACAGCCAGGCACACAGGAAATGTGACTTTGATTTATAATTTATGAAATGACTTGGGATAAGCTGTTGGTACAGAACATCGCATTGCAATGTGTTGTGTGATTTCGAAGATCTAGGAATACACAGCCAGGCACATAGAAAATGTGGCTTTGATTTATAATTTATGAAATGACTTGGGATAAGCTGTTGATACAGAACATCGCATTGCAATGTGTTGTGTGGTTTCGAAGATCTAGGAATACACAGCCAGGCACACAGGAAATGTGGCTTTGATTTATAATTTATGAAATGACTTGGGATAAGCTGTTGGTACAGAACATCGCATTGCAATGTGTTGTGTGATTTCGAAGAACTAGAAATACACAGCCAGGCACACAGGAAATGTGGCTTTGATTTATAATTTATGAAATGACTTGGGATAAGCTGTTGATACAGAACATCGCATTGCAATGTGTTGTGTGGTTTCGAAGATCTAGGAATACACAGCCAGGCACACAGGAAATGTGGCTTTGATTTATAATTTATGAAATGACTTGGGATAAGCTATACTGGTACCTTGCTCGTATACTTGTATAGATTTCGTAATTACTCGTATGTTTGCACTGCTGGTAGTGCTGGTATAACCAAATTAGTGTTATATAGGTGGGCGTCAAATTCAACATTGTGATTGTGATTGCTGAAGGGACCTACTGTGAGTTTTTGTCAGTTGGTAAGTGAGTTAGGCTTAATAGATATGTCGAATTCATAAAAGGATCCGTATCAGTTATGGTGCTTCAATGTGGTAATGATTTTATACCATCTGACCCAAGAATACTTCAGTGTGGCGTGGCGTGAGTTAAGCGGGCGAGGAGATAAATTGCGATGTCACGAACAATCAGTTTATTTCACAGAAGATTACGTATGATTACAGTTACAGAGAAAACTTGAAGCGAAGGACATTGGCGTTCCGCAGCGTAACGCACGCTGCCACCATTTTATCAAGAATCACAACTCGAGCCATTCTAAACACAGTTCACCATAACCTCTCCCGAACAAACTCTCTTTACAACTCACAAATGACATCTGACAAGTTATCATCGCATTTTCCCGCCCATCGTCCAATCATGCGATGCACTCAGATGCACTTAAAACCTCCTTGGGACCAATCAGCAGCGTTTGTCACAAGCGTTACCCCAGGAATGTTGCCACTACCTTTCCTAGTCCTTCGAAATTATACTAAGTGGTACTATTTAAAAATAAACTTAAAGCTATTGTCCCGATAGATATATTATTAACGATGTTGATTGATAGACAGGGTTATTCCCAATCAATTAGCATTCATCATTTTAGGGGCTCATTCTGTACACCAAAACTAACAACTTTGTTCTGCGACTTTTTTGATCTGCTACTTTCGTCAAAAATCAAAAAAAATCAGCTGTTCCATAGGCCCCTAAAAGGTTCCTAATTGATTAGGAAAAATAGGCATGAGTTATGTTCATATATTTTGGTTTAAAAATTTAAGGGTTTTTACACCAAAGTATTTTTAATATAATTATTTAGAATAGTATCTTAAAGTCTTCAATGCAGAGGCTCCTTCATAGGGACTGCAGTGAGTTTTTCCTTGTCTTAGCAAAACATAAAAATACAATGAAACACTACGAATGAAATGATAATATTTAAACCGTAAAAGTTTACAAGCTTTATTCCTTGTAAACTTTTACGGTTTAAATATTATTTTATATTAATTATATAATATTATATATGAAAAATGCCGATTTAACTGTATGCATTATTGTCCTATTTTATTTTGTTGATTTGCGACTAACGACTTGAGCTCAGATGCTACTTTTTAACAAACATATACAATGTAAAAAATAATAATTATAGCGCAGCTTTGAAACTGTATCCAACAAAAACATTTTCTTGTGAAAAATAGCCAAGACAAGAGTTCGCACTTTCAAAAAGTTTTCAGATCTCATGTAGAGCCAAGCTTCTAATTCTACACGCCTTAACTCTAAAAGTCCTTACTCCACAAACTCTACAGCTTAGTCAATATTGTGTGAGTGAAGGGATCAAAAGTGTCTCGAAATGGTTCGTGTACACACGTCGCGTCGCCAGTTCTCTTTTCTTTGTCTTGGCTGGACACGCTCCCGCGTGTCTAGATACGAAGAAGTGATGACACGGTGAAGTGATTCCATTGTAGAATTGTTTAAACTTTTATGTACCTATTTTACTTTGAAGACTTATATATTCTTGTAATAAACAATAAAATAAAAATTATTTCAAATATTTTCCAACAACAAGATTTGAACTTGCATCTTTTGGAACACCGGTCTTTGCGATAAACCTAGTGTGGGAAGTACTATAAAAATTAAATTAAAATCATCTTATGTATACTTATTGACAGGTAGTTAATATACGTAGCATTTGAAATGACTCCAAAACTGCGAAGCGGCGTGGAGGTCTAACGTTGTATGATTTTTAGAAAACAGCTTGTCTTCTCCGTTACTTGCCTGATAAAACTGAAGTAGGCCTCCTATAGATATCGCGTGTAGTGCCTATAGCACGTAGGCAACTCGACAATCGACCGACCCCGCCAAGGCCGCAGAACAGGTGAATTATATCGCAGCCGCGGGCTTCGGTAAGGGTACGTCTATATGAGTCGCCGGCGTACAGCCAACTTGCTACAGACGCATCTATTAGTCTACATTGTGTTTTTAAATGACACAAATAACAGGTGAAATAATAAATCGCAAACTTGCACTTCGGTTAGAGCTATATGAGTAGCTAGCGTACAGCCAATCTGCTAGGGTAAGTCCCGGATAGATGCCGCACTGGGATAGACGCCGCGTTTTCAAAAATTCCAATGCGTCCATTTGCGTAACTACCTATCAGTTCTAATACAAGTCATAACCTTGCTCTTACCCCGCCTCGCACCGGTCAGGCGCTTGGCAGCGTGTGCGACGACCGTGTGCAACTCTGTGTGACACGAAAAAAAATGTAGGCGTGGAAATATCCTTCATATTTATAAAGAAGTGTTTTCAAAAGGTGAGTTTTTTTCCTGCTCAATATTTTGTTTTAATTTCTTAATAACGATAAAGTAAAACTATTATATTGGCTTTAAAATGTGTGTGTTTTTTTTTTCTGCTGAATTTCTAAGTATTTTTAAAAGGCATCTGTCCTTAACTAATCGGATAGATGCCTCATTTTTGATTGGGATAGAGGCCTTTAGAAGTGTATAACCTTCCACCAGGACATCTATCCTTTACTTGTAAATAGTAAGTACTCACATGAAAACTAATTTGTTGCGGTGAATAAATGCCCAGAAAATAAATACAAAACCAGAAGTCATGCAGCGTGCAAGAAAATGGAATTAAAATGACTTGGAAGCTGCCTGAGCAGATTTTTTTTAAGAATTTAATGAGAGTAAATATACATTATTAGTAAAAATATTAAGCATTTTATTTTTTTTTACCTACCTACCCGTAATCATAAAAATATGTTTGACTGTCGCTATTTCATTCATTTTTATATGTTTTTAGATCATATTAGATGCCCTTTATAAAGGGCATATATCCTTTGGTTTAATAACATAATATGGTTTTCCAACAAACAAAGGATAGATGTCCCAACACAAACGTTTAAATATATGTACTTAAATTATAATAATAAAGTTAACTAAAGGCGTTGAGAACAAAAATATTGAGCTATGTTTTTGCTTGACATGAGTATTTACAACGAATATTAGGTGGAATGTGTTTTTTTTTAGTTGAAGCGTCTATCCTTAACGTTGATACATAGTAAATGCTCCTTTCACAATTTATCTATGTACTTTAGGTGTATCATAAATACATTATATATCATATTTACGCATGACTAACTTTTATTATAAATGTATTTCCCAAAGTGGCATCTATCCTTCGGTCTAATTTATCAGGCGAGGCGACTATCCGGGGTGGGGCATGTATCCGTAAAATTTTAGAGGTCTACAAAAATTGTTTTTGTTCCTATTATTCATGGCTTTGACTGCTGACTTTGTAGACTAAACTGTAGTCTAAAGACCATACTTTAAGAATGCATAGCCAGTTTATTGTGATTATTTATGAAGCTGTGACACATTTCAATAGGTGCGGCATCTATCCGGGACTCACCCTACAGACGCGTCGTGTATCTACATTCAGAGCGTTTTGAGAACAGCCGCAGCTCAGGTGTTATTTCGCTGCCACGAGCTTCGGTGATGGTGCGGCCTTATGAGTCGTCAGCGTAGAGCTGCTGCAGACGCGACATCTGCCTACATTGTGTTTTGAAATAAGCCAATTAACAGGTTAATTATATCGCAGCTGCGCACTCCGGAGAGGGTTCGGCCACATGAGTAGGTAGCTAGCGTACAGCCAACCTGCTACAGATGCGTCGTGTACCTATCTACATTCAGAGACCGTTTTGAGAACAGCCGCATCTCAGGTGTTATACAGCTACGCGCTTTATTTAATTTATTTACTCCAGACGGAGTCCATATTATAAGCATTTACAATACTTAAGAATCAAAAAATAATATCATTTAATCTAAATCCTATCTTACTAATATTATAAACGCGAAAGTTTGTGAGAATGGATGTATGGATCGATGGATGGATGGATGGATGGATGGATGGATGGATGGATGTATGGATGTATGGATGTATGGATATATGGATATATGGATGTATGGATGTATGGATGTATGGATGTTTGTTACTATTTTACGCAAAAACTACTGAACGGATTGAGATGAAACTTTGCAATAATATACCTTATATATCAGAATAACACATAGACTATAAATTATAATGATATATTGCGTATGCTGGCGAAGCCGCGGGTAAAAACTAGTACTAAATAAATCTTACAAAAAGTCAATCCAACTAAAACTGTAAATATATATAGTTCAACACACTCACCAATAAATAACTAAATAAATAAATATTTTGGGACATCTTACACACGTTCTCTGACCCCAAACTAAGCAAAACTTGTTTGATATGGCTGCCAGAAACTGATATACTACATATACTTATTTTAAAAACAATCTTATATAGATAGTAACTAAATAACACCCAGACACAGAGCAAACACTTATGTTCATCACATAAATATTTGCCCTGGGTGGGAATCGAACCACTAGCCACCGAGGCAGTCAAACACAGAGCTTAAAATGTTTTTATTTACATGCTGCTGGACTGTATGGTTGACAAAAGGGCTGTCAATCAATGATCAGCTGTACAATGCTGCTGGTGCTGCTACGGATGCGGCTTAGCAGTGATACAGCTTGCTTGCGCATTATGGCAAGAAAACCATCCAATCGAGAATCAGCAAACATGCCCGATACACTGCAGTGCCAAGGCAGACATCCTAAATGTATTGTTCTATATGTTAATACTTTCTTGTTGGTGCCAATAAATGTTCTGATTCTGATTCTGCCGTCTTTTGCGTATAGGTAGTTGACCCACAGTCTGCACGTATAAAACGTCTGACAGAAAGCTTTAAAAAGCGCTATCTCCAGAGTACAGCCAGAGTATGGCGAGAGTACGGCCATATGAGACCCCGGCATATAGCAAACCTGCTACGGCTGCGGCGTTTATCTTCATTGTGTTTTGATATCAGCCGTAGAACAGATGAATTATATTGCAGCCGCGCTCTTCAGCGAGGGTTTGGCCATAATAATATGAGTCGCTAGCGTAGAGCCACTCTGCTACAGCAGCGGCGTCAATCTACATTGGGTGTTTTGAAATCAATTGCAGAACAGGTATAGGTATATTATATAGTCAAACGCAAGTCCTATAATACACAAGTGTAAAGTCTAAGCATCACTATCACTATATAGTATAAAACAAAGTCGCTTCCCTGTCTGTCTATTCCTATGTATGCTTAGGTATCTCTTTAAAACTACGCAACACATTTTGATGCGGCTTTTTTAATAGATAGAGTGATTCATGAGGAAGGTTTATATTTATAATACACCTGTGCAAAGCTGGGGCGGGTCACTAGTATAATAATACATAATATGTGAATTCACAAACTCGCAACAGGACCAAAGCGAAAGTAAACCAGAAAAAAAGTTCATGTTGATGGTGGAGAATGATAATATGCTCAAATCACCTTTCGAGTGTATTATTTTGTTCGGCAGTAAACTACAAATAAACTAAAGGCTGATACAACAAAATGGCGATTCAATTCCGATCTTTCCGCAATGAAATTGTACTCAATCGAGAACTGAAACATCTCAATCATTATGTTATCGGCCGAACCGTATAAGGAGTACTTGCCCAAAACACCACTTCTTCACACATTTTACTGCCCATAAACGTCCACAAAGGCCCATAAATTGGTCAAACGTGTTTGGTAAGCAATAAAAAGTGGAATTTATATCACTTTTCCCACCTACAGGTAGGTATCCTTGAAGTTCCTCGGCTCCGAATGTTTGCGAGCAAGTTACTTCGGCTGGTAGATAGGAGTTATAGGGCTAACACAGAGAATTTTGAACATTATTATTATTCGTGTTTGTACTATGGTGACAGACACGTGCTACACCCCTAGCATGCCTGAGGGATTAAACCATTTCAGACACTCGTGCGCCAAGCCGTGAGTTATCCAACTTAATATTAAACGCAAAAGTTTGTATCCATAGATGTTTGTTCCTCTTTCACGCAAAAACTACTGAACGGATTCAGATGAAACTTTCCAATAGTAATGTCTATACACCAGAATAAAACAGGCTATAATTTATAAAGATATTGCGTGAAACGAAGTTCGCCGGGTCAGCTAGTTATGATATAAAGCAGGTACCTACTTACTACGACAACGGAGGCGATGCCGCAGTCCTTTGGGCATTTAAGATAGTAACAACTTTTCAAATTTTATGGCACTAGACCTCTAGACTCTTGACCATCTAGACCAACTAGACCTCTTGTTTAGATTGAAAAATAAAGTCTCAAAGTTTTAAAAATAGATTAAAACACGCTAATAATATTGAAATAAATATCGTGTTCAAAAGAGTAAAAAAGGTAAAAATTAGTTTTATTCCGGTAAACAAATATTGCAAGCAGTATTAAAAAGGAGGCAAAGTTAATTTAAGCAATTATGGTCCGAATTCTGCTGCACAAAATACCTACTTGCGTGGCTTTTTAGAGTTCCGTACCTCAAACGGTAAAAACGGAACCCTTATAGGATCACTTTGATGTCCGTCTGTGTGTATGTCAAGACTCTTTATTTCGGAACGCGTAAAGATATCGAATTGAAATTTAAACTGTATACGTATATCTATGGTCTCTTGCAGTTGTGTAAAAGAAAAACTTCTCAGTTATCGTTTACAAAAATTAGAGCCGTTTATGTCGTAAAAAACCGCATGTTTCGACACTCACAAAAATCAAAACCTACAGGATACTTCCCGTTGACATAAAACTATGAAATTGGGCGAGAAGCATTGTCCCAGAGTACACATATAGGAATAAACCTGAAAACAACAATTTTTTATTTAAATCACATTAAAATAGGGCCTCAAAATTCACAAAATATGGGTTCAAAATTCAAAGTGAGTAAATCGTATCATTTAAAAGAAATTCATTAGCACATGCCAAAACAGATTTTTAATTATTTGTTTGAAGCGTAATTTTCGATGTATGAAGAGAAAAGTGAAATAAAAAAAACTTTTTTGTCGATGGTTATAGTACAGAGAATTTAAAAATTTACTTCCCAATTTTGTGAAATTTTCTGGATTTGTACGGAACCCTCAGTGTGAGAGCCAGACTCGCACTTGTCCGGTTTTTTTTTTCTGTGGTATTTGGGCCTTTTAAGTAGAAGCCTTTAAAAGAAATTAATGTAACAGCCCTGTAAAGGAGGGTAATGTATGTCTTTATTTACTTATTCGTCGAGCGCCCGCGGGGACCTTCGGAAGGTCAGTCTCGTCACGTCGTCATGGGATGACAGGGTTATTGAGATGTAGGTATAACCACACTTAGGTAGATACCTACTTGTACAGCATCGATAGGGAATTTGTGACGTAAATGTAACTTATAAGTTTGAAGCGTGTAAGTTTGAGTCTTTCAAGACTGGCAGTTGCAGCCACAAAAATAACATTGCGGTTGCTCCATAAATCCTTCGGCAAAATGAAATATGTTTAGTCTGTTTAAGACTCCTTCGATCAGATTGTAAATCAAATGTATGAAAGCGGTTATTGTATAATTCAATATGCACTGCACCTAGTAATACCTTAATTTAAAGCTCAAAATATCCAAACTCGACAATTGAGTCAGAATCAATTGGATCTCCAATCCTAGGTGGAAATCGCGAGAATCGTAAACGTTACTTTACTGTTACGTCGTAAAAACAGAATTCACCCGCATTTGCGATGAACTGGTTTTATTGACATTTACTGCAACCTACATTAGCGGGAACTTTGGCAATTTTTTACCAAAATATCGCTATAACTTCGCTCATAAAAATGGTACCTAAATACTATTTTTTCATTAAAAAATCCGGTACATTTAAATGGATTTGGAAAATTGGCAGCATAGTTTTGGCGTTGGTCAGATATGACCTGACTCTCTTTACCCTACTTTTTTCCATGCCAGCCTTCTTACATGTTAATAGGATCCGATAGCCTCCAACCAGAATCTGTAGTAGTATAAAGCAAAACCGCTACTTTTGAGTGTCCGTCTGTATATCCACTTATATTTTCTAAACTAGACAACAGGTTGCAATGCGGTTTTCATTATATTTTAGAATATTTCTTCTGAAAGGTTTATAGTTGCCTACGAGTCATCCATAACCAGGCACAGCCAGTACGGGATGTTAGGTATAAGTATCGCCGCACAAGTCAGCGGATGAGATGTTAGCCGCAGATGACACTTCGCCGTGATTCGCTAATTATTGCGTATGTGTGTATACTTTGTGTAGACAAAATACTACTAAGGCATAATGCCTACACAAGTGGCAATGTAGTGAGAATGGGCGTAGGACGCGCGCGGGAGGCATGAGGTTGGCGTGCGGGTGTGCCCCGGCGTCTCGTCTCTATTTACTACCTATATTTTGCCTTTTGTCATAGACGAATATACTACTTGTGCAGCGTTCTACGCATAACTTCCCATGCGCCGACTTGTATGGCGCTGATTATAATTGTAACGATGTTAGACCGAACACGTATATAGATATCAGTCGTGTAGAAAAACATCAGTTATGTTAACCCTTTAAAATGACTAGGCAAGTAGGCATACTAGAAAATTGGTACGTAAGCAACTGAAAAACCCTTATAATCCTTTTACGTAATCTCATCCTTTTATCCTTCCACTTATCCTGAAGGTCAATCTCACACGAGATTCGAAAACAAAATTCAAGGCCCCAAACCCAAACCCTATCTCAAATTGAATCCCACAGCGGAGATAAATTATGTCACCTCTGCACATAATTACGCGTATATTAACTAACTCTACCTCGTTAAGGTGGTGCAGGAATAGATATTTTTCATCGAACTTTGAATTACTTAGATTTCTTTTAAAAATATTTTTTCTGAGAAGTCAGAACAGATATAATATTATTGTTATTTTTTGACGAAACGTAACAAATACATTATTTATTAATTTTCTGGAAATTCTTCAAAACGAAGTAGAATACAATTTATGGGGCCATTTTGCAATCGTCTACAGATAAAAAAGTCTCGTGAATCTGCCCAAAGTAACAGGAAAATCAGAAAAAGGTAACACAGTCCTCCATTTTGCTAGTAGGTTGAAAATCAACATTTGGTACGTGTGAGATTATGCCCTAATTAATTTTTTGTCTCAAGGATGCCACGAAACGGTCATAATATCGGCCCTGCCAGGAATCGAACGTGTAACTCCTACTTCTTGCATCACAGAGCAGAGACAGTAAGTAAGTTGGTATAGGCCGGCTAGCCCTGGTGTCAGACTTTTAAAGCCGAATGAAGGTCTCTGACATGGTTAAACGGTTAAAACAACGGTTAAATTTAATGTGTCATCCGAGCCACGGCAGCGCTCAGTTATAAATGCCACCCGTAGTCACCCATCCGAAGACCGTGCTGAACGTTGCTTAACTTTGATGATCGCTTACGAGCACCCAGTCAAACTACGCTATGAACACTATGCCAGCATTCTTCGAGAGATCAAATAATAAAGTCAAACGTTTTATTAGGGTATACACATCACTACATAATATGTATTATAAATGTGCTATTTTTTGGTGTGTCTGTCTGCCCTTCTCTGTAACCGCTATTTTCCAAACTAAACAACAGAATTGATGCGTTTTTCACACTGTCTTTTAGAGTGTTTCAACAATAAGGTTTGCAGCGTAGCTGGGCGATGCCGAGACGGGAAGCTAGTATATCCAATAGAAATAGAAATAGAAAAACCTTTATTGTTTAGCTGTGTACAAATACATAAAATTTTAAAGTTCAAACAGCCTGCCCATTTTGAGCGTTATTGTACGCTCAAAATGGGCAGGCTGCTGAACAAACTTATTTTTATAAAGAGTCTTAAGCTAGATTAACATAATAAAATTCAACAACTTTATGAATTGGGTAATCCGAAGGTAATTAATTTGTGGATCTCAAAATATTCTTTGATACAATAGAAAACTTTTGAAACTAGCCAGGACTTTGGAGTTTTTTTAAAGCTATTTCCTTCTAATATGTACTTTTATATGCATGTGTAAACAGTTATATATTTTAATAGCCATAGCGTATGCACTATTTGAGAACATGGCATTATTAAATTGAGGTATACTTCGGACTGGACTTCGGTACGATTTGACTTTAGGTCACTGAAAAAGAGTTTATTATTTTTGACAAACATACAGGTTAACAAACATATAATTGATTGCTATTAGATGACCAAATTATTAAGTAGTAAGTACTTCGATACGAGTATGATCATGTGATTTAAAAACTTGTTGTGATGGATTCAAAATAAAATGTGTTATTAACACTGAAAAAACCACATCTGTTGATAATAACATATGTATTATTTTAAGCAGACAGAGGTAGTTTTTAGAAGGACGAACACATAGAGGTTGACAACCAGCCGGTTGTCAGATGACGTCATCAAACTTGTCGGGAGGCAATGGACGCTAGCACAGGACCGGAAAGTTTCGAGACAGAGGAGGCCTATACACATCGACTTAGCATTTTTTCTTCATTATATATTGATGCCTATTCTCATCAGTGGATGGAACAGAGATAGAAGTCGTTTTTGGAAATCGAATATAAAATTCCAATTCCTTTGATATTTTTTTTTTTATTTCGATTAGGTTCGCTTTCGACTACACACTGCCTGATGTTGAGCAGATGTGCGGTCTAGGGTGTAGCACGCTTACGTAGAAGATACCTATTTACTCGGGATTTGAAGACACCCACGTTGTGCTTTAACGGGAAGACAGACCCAGGCAAAGCGTTCCACATTCCGGCTGTTCACATGAGGAATGAGGATTCGAAATGCTTGGTTCTAACGCGCGGAATGTCTACCATAAATGGGTGGCGCTTTGGTCGCGTCTGCCTAGCCGTACGATAGAAGAAAGAGGCAGCGGGGACCAGGCTGTGCAACTCCTGGGCGCACTCTCCTAAGTGTTTCCGGTAAAAGGCTGACAAACACGCTACCTTGCGACGATGCTCAAGACTTTGCAGCTGCGACTTAGTCAAGGTGTCGTTGTCAATCAGCCTCCTGACTCGCCGCTCAATCGACTCCAGATGTACCTACCTATCTAGTTACGTGAAATTTAGAAGCTCGACTATCCCCTTAATAAGAACTCCTGTGCGCTAGATGCGTAATTAATTAAATTATTACATATACCTACTTTATTATACAAAGATCGTATATTTCATTAAGATGGAAGGTCGGAGAGATTGTTTTTGCTGCTACAACAGGATATTAATGTATCTTGCACAGAATTTAACTGTTTAATTATTTAACCGGCATCCAGAAAACATATAGTTAATTAAGCTTTTATGTGTTACTAGCGACTCGACCCGGCTTTGCACAGGTGTATTATACATATAGTTAAATCTACCTCTTGAATCACTCTATCTATAAAAAAAACCGCATCAAAATCCGTTGCGTAGTTTTAAAGATATAAGCATACATAGGGACAGACAGTAGTGTAGTGAGGTGATGATGTGCCATTGACTTCCGCCAAGTCAGATCCTGGATTCGCGAACACACAGCCACACAACATAAGGAATCACAAGATCTGAGGACTGTAGGACAGTCTAAGGAAAGTTTGCCGGCATAGCCGGAGTAGTCACGTTTGCTGTCTAAACAAGCATCGGCTTAAAATTGGTGTTACAGACAGTCCTCTATGTAGAAGTTGCATGGAGGTAGAAGAAACGACCGCACATGTGCTGCTTGAATGTTGCAGCAACAACGCAAGAAATTCCTCGAGGCATCGCGGACGCTCCGGGAGGCCTGCGCCAAAATTGGCGAGCTGCTGTACTTCCTCGAGGACACCGGGTTGCTGAATTAGCTGCGGCCGGGTGACCACATAAAATGGGCCCATGGAGGGCTCAGTTGTGGAAAAGGCCCGCATCAACAAGCAACGAGTAGTTATGTACCAATCGTGAAAGGAAAATTAATACCTGGTCTATCTATAAAATGAAAAATTCGCCAGTTTAAGTTTTTCCCATTTCATGGTCCAAATTATTGCATAATTAGATTATAAACACCGTAAAATCATAAGTACTGTTCGTCTGAATGTCAAAATTTGACAATTTATTTAAAAATATCATTTTAATTGAGTAATAATTACTGTTGATTTTTCAAAAACGCTCAAACGTTTTCCATAAAATTTAACCTCGAAAATAATTATACTCTTTCAAAATAATAAAGTTTTTTTAAATCGGTTCACAATCAGCAAAAATATCAATGAACATACACAAAAGAAAATACAGACGAATACATACCTATCTCATCCTATTTGGAAATTGGTAAAAATATAATAAAACTCAAACGATCTTAAAATACCTATATGCAATGTTATTTTTAAAATTATTTATCATCGCAAATGATAATTGAATTTCTATGTTTTTACTCCAAAGCCCATATAATTTTATTGGAATTGCGCGCAATTCTAGCGATTATCGGCTAAAGTTTCTCAGCTCTCAATGCAATCCAGTTTATTAGAAAACTTACCGACTGGAATCGGCCATTAGATAGAGCCACAAATTGCTAAACTTGTTACTGCGAGATAGCCGTTACGTCTCTATTTAATAAAGATTGAGTGAAAGGGACGGAATAAATTTACACAATTTATTTGGATTCACTTTTTAACAGTTTATTTGCTTCATTTTTATACTGATAATTTTTTTTACCATTGATGCATGTAAATAAAGGAAATTTATTTCTTTATAGGTATACCCTTAGTAATCCAGTAAAAGTAGCGTTTTTTTTTGTCAACCTCGTTTTAAATTTCCGATCCAACAACTTGAATAAAGTTTTTGGCCCATATCTCAGAAACTATGCACTTTAGCAACCAGTAAAATCAATTCATTAAAGTGACGCATTGACGAATTATTGTTTCTCAAAAATCGAGTACCCTTCACTCGGACAAATTTTACGCGGTCGCGCTCGACAGGATCGCGCCAGAGCGGCGGGCGGCAGTAGTTTTTTATTAATTACTCATAATTTACACATTAAAAAAACAACTTATCGGTTCGTTAAATAGAAAAGAGATCTGGCTATTTTATTCGTATAAAATAATGGGATGTTGTCGCTGATAATTCTGAGCATTCGATTTATTAAACTTTTTTTTGGTGAGATATTTGTGAGTTTTTTTAATAAAGCTGCTTACTTTTCAAAATTTTGTCCGGTTCATAAAATTTTTCAAGATTTTCCCTTACCTATAATATTTTTTAAATTTGAATCAATATCATACGTCCTCTCACATCGCGCATTTAAGTACTCGTTTTAGTGTTTCTCGGCCCGATACCTCGTCTTAAATAAGCCATAAATCGTAACTATACAAAAAAGTATTAGTATACTTTTTTGAGGAAATGAAGATGCAAAATTTTGAAACCTTACAGACTGGAACAGGCCAATAGATTGAGCCACAAATTGCTAAGAGGTTGAGGTTTTTTTTTGAGGTTGCCGTTACGTCTCAATTTAGTAAAAATTTAATATAAGAGAGAATAAACTCATAGAATTTATTTAATCTCTGTCAGATTATTTTATTTGCTTAATTTTTACATATTTTGTTCCAATTTTCACAATTCATATAAAATAAATAAATAAATATAAATATTTGGGGACATCTTACACATGGTCCCTGACCCCAAACTAAGCAAAGCTTGTGATATGGTTGCCAGAGACTGATATACTACATAATAATAATAATACTTATTTTTAAATGCATACTTATATAGATAGTAACATTAATAACTAAATAACACCCAGACAAAGAGCAAACACTTATGTTCATCACATAAATATTTGCCCTGGGTGGGGATCAAACCCACGCCTCTTTGACCCAGAAGTTATGGTCACTAACCACTGAGCCACCGAGGCAGTCTAATATATCTGAAATAATGCCGTTTAGGCTTAAAATTTTTTAGATATCTCGAAGCTAATAACTCTATTGTTATCTAGACAATCCAATTGCATTTCATTATAGTCAAAAACTTATACCTACGTTCATTTCTTGAGGTATTATAGCAGATGACTAATAACTGCAAAAGCCACAGCGCGTAGATTGATTGGTTGATTGTAAGTATAATATGTCGGCCCAGCTATCTATTCGAGGAAACCAGAATTTAAGCTATTACTGAAGAGAATAAACGATACCGAAGATTGAAAATATACCTATACAGGGTTATTTCTAATTTAATTAGTATCCTCTTAGGGCCTTATTCTGTACATACTAACAACTTTTGTTCTGAGACTTTTGACAAAATTTAAAAAAAAATTGGGTGTTGGAAAAATATTGTTCACCCGCGACAAAATGTATGGAACTGCTGATTTTTTTTTCGAGTTTTGACAAAAGTCACAGTACAAAAGTTTTGATGTACAGAGTAGGCCCCTAAAAAGATGCTAACTAATTAGAAACAACCCTGTATATACACGGTTATTTTTCGGATGGGTGACCGACCAAAATTTTACTTGACACTACAGTGGTTCGGATCACATATGATAAATTACGAAACTCAGTTATTTTAAATGCTTAGTATGGACCAAAGGTGTTTATATAAAAACTTTGATACCATGCTCTCTGTATTTAGTTAATTTAGTTTAAATCAAAGGCTCCGACAAAAACTCCGACACCAAGACCAGCCATCTGTCTTACACCAACTTACTTTACTTATTTATCGGATAATGTTTCATGAGCTGAGCATTTCAAGGCAATCTAGTTTATTAGAAAACTTACAGACTGGAACCGACTATTAGATAGAGCCACAAATTGCTAAACTTGCTACTGAAAGCTGTTACGTCTCTATCTAATAGAGATTGAATTAAAAGGGACATAATAATGAATTCCGATAGTTTATTCTCTTGAATCTACTATTTGGGTATACCATGAAATTATTTCCTTGCACATACGCATCTCTTATATTATACGAAAACAAAATCGAAATATCATAAAGTCATTTATTGACTTATCATTCTTATTCATTTACTAGTTGCGCCCCGCGGTGTTACACGCGTTAGCCTGAGGTTAAAAGTAGCCTGTGTTAATCCATGTTATTAATGTGTTAATCCTAGGTGTAAGCTACCTCCATACTAAATTTCATCTAAATAGGTTCAGCCGTTTGTTCGTGAAAGAGTAACAAACATCCATCCACAGAAACTCACAAACTTTCGTTTGGGCGTTTATAATATTAGTAGGAAGTACCACAAAGGTCTTATATTAAAAAAATGCACCTACCAACTTAGTCGCCCTTTTCGGGTATTGCAAATGTTTTAGCGTTATCTATGGCGCTTTTAACAATAATAAGGTAGATAAAATTAAATGTGTCTACTGAACTAACTTAATGCTATGGATACAGGGTCTCTTAACATTAGAGAGAAACGTCGAGATAAAATTAAATATGTCTACGGAACTAACTTAATACTATGGAATCCATAGTATGGATACAGGGTGTCGTAATCTAATATTAGAGAGAAGCGTCACGTCGTTTTCTTGTGGTAGTAGGCTTGGGCATTTGGATTATCAATAGGCCTTCACGGGTCTGAGGATGATCCAATTGCTTTTTATGTAGTTTTATTTTAGTACGTAGTGTGTTTTAGTTTTCGCTTAAGTAAATAGTATTCTTTTTGTGGTACGATTATCAATAAAAAAAACCGGACAAGTGCAAGTCAGGCTCGCACACCGAGGGTTCCGTACAACAAAATTTAATAAAATTGGGAAGCCCTTTGTTAAAATCTTTATACTCATCATCATCATCGACAAAAGATTTTTTTTTTTTACTTTTCTCGTCATTCATCGAAAATTGTTAAAATAATTAAAAACCTGTTTTAGCATGTGCTAATGATATGCTCTTTTATATGATATCTTAAATGATACGGTATACTCACTTTGAATTTTGAACCCATATTTTGTGAATTTTGAGGCCCTATTTTTTTGTGAATGAAATAAAAATGTACAGTTTTCAGATTTATTCCTATATGTGTACTTTAAAACAATGCTTTTCGCCAAATTTCATAGTTCTATGTCAACGGGAAGTACCCTGTAGGTTTTGATTTTTGTGAGTGTCGAAATATGCGTTTTTTTTGCGACATAAACGGCCCTAACTTCTTTATATGATAACTGAGAAGTTTTTCCTTTATACAACTGTAAGAAATCATAGATATACGTGCACAGTTTAAACAACTCGATATCTTAACATGTTACCGAGATAAAGAGTCTTGACATACACACAGACGGACAGACGGACAACAAAGTGATCCTATAAGGGTTCCGTTTTTTCCTTTTTGAGGTACGGAACCCTAAAAAAAACACGTGATGTTAATGAGCTTTGGTTTGGATCTCCGAACTAAACATAGGAGTAGCTTGTATTTTTAAGATGCGTGCTTCCCTTACACTGGTACGATGGCATTCCACGTACACGATTATATAAAAATAATACGAAATAAATACGAAAGTGTCTTTGTAGGTATATTGGATTTTTTGTTACGTTACTCTTTCACGCATCAACAGAGAGAGAGAGAGAGAGAGAGAGAGGGATAGACTTCATTTCTAGCATGCATGTTGTTTAAAGGTCATAGGCTACTTTTTATATCGGAACAATAAAAAGTTCAGGGGACAGTAGGTATAACAACCAAAATATTTCGCGGGAAAAGCCACAGGCTAAAGCTAGTACGTAAATACTCGTAAGTAACCATTTCTCAATGATTATTGTTATTCAAATGATCTTTCGCCTGTCCGCGTGCCGTTTGTAGGTAATCGTCGTGCCACCGTGCTATAATTGTTGTCGTGCCGAGCCCACGTGCCACGATGTGGATGGTACGGAACCCTTCGCCACAGGTACTGTTATAGTTTCTACGTAACACCAATGTCTGGCGACCTTGCTGGGGGAAGACTAAAAGGTTGGTGGACATGGAACGACTCACTTTTTAAAATATGAGCATGAAGCATCTTGTCTTGTACCTTATAAAAAAAGATGGGCACACGCGCCCGATTATATTAATCACTGTACTTGTACTGAGCAGGTTCGCTGAAGAACTTTTCTCGTTTCTCCGCCTCTCAAAAGCTAGGTATCATAAAATGATCCAGCTGACGACAACTGACATTTGATGACGTAAAAATGCGTGACGATACTGAGTTCGAACGTAAGTAATGGTATAATAGATCATCTAACTTCAACATCGATCGTTAGGTTTTCCAGTATCACATACTTTTACGTCATGAAAACTATGTAGCTTGGACGTTTTGGGATAACTTACGAGAGAGGTTCACAAGAGAACCAAGTCTAGTGCAGACAATGGTCAAAGACTGTTTTTACATTGTTTGTTACCGATTATCGGTTTAGTTTTGAATTACCATGCAGGCCTACTTATTTTCTTTTGCAACTTACATTGCATTGTTTTCTAACGTAATGAAAAATCGAGATTTTATCAAATTCGACCTTATGAGCCCTGGAGGCGAAATATTCTACGGTAGAATTACCGGCACAGTTTTGTTCTGTTAGTTCTACTTAGGAGTACCGGGACAATCGTTTCAAAACCTCATATTCGTACCTCATGCGAACAGCCAGAATGTGGAACGCTCTGCCTGGGTCTGTCTTCCCGCTAAAGTACAAAGTGGTTGTCTTCAAATCTCGAGTAAATAGGTATCTTCTAGGTAAGCGTGCTACACCCTAGACCGCATATTTGCTCAACATCAGGCAATATGTAGTCAAACGCAAACCTATACGGAAAAAAACAATTGTGCACCGTTAGTTCTACTAGTAGATCTAATGGTAGAACACACGGGAACAACCCTCATTAGAGGTTCAGATATTTAGTATCGTTTCGTGTCCAAAGCTTAACATGTCCAAGAGGAAATACGAGTATACTGCGGAAGTCATTATTTTCGAAGACTAAAGCAATAGAGATGCATTAGATATAGGAAATGCGCAGATGGTAAAATATCTACTCCTAACGTGAATCTATGAAAATACTAATTAATATGCGGTTAACGTCGAAAGGTAGATGGGAAAGGTCACCTGAACTAAACATTGGAAATTATTTTGATTGCTGTCATTCTAATGATTTTAGATAGAGGAAACGTTGTTTTGCCCTTTTGAAAATAAAGTAGAATAGGGAACCCATATCACACTGGGGAATAAAAATAGGGGATACCTACAATGCGTTGTTACGTACGCTTTCTCAATACTATGGAGATAACCCAATATTCGAGAAAAAAAAAACAACTTTTTTCATACATTTTGTTGATTCAGAGTTGCAATTTTGAACGGAGCAGTTGTTTTTTTTTTCATATTCCAGGTTGGGTCATAGTAAAAGTTATTTATAATAACGGCTTTAATCACCCCTTTTCATCTAAGTACACCAGTTCTGGATAATCCTGTTTAACAGCCATAAAACTTTTTAAACTCTTTAAAATAGATATTTTCTGCATTTTATTATGGAAACTAACGTGGTTTTCACACATTTTATCATAGTCATAGTCATATATCTTTATTGCGTATATGGGTAATACAAGATGGTATAGTAATAATAATTAACCGCCATATTCTACCTGTTCGGCATGCAATAACAACATCAGTGTCAATAATATACCTAATTACTGTACTATTATGAAAAAGCCTAAAAACGGAACCGCATAACATTATACAATTTATAGCACCAAAAATTTATCTCATAAACAAGGGAATGCACTCACTTATGTGATAATGGTAATGACTATGAAAAATATAATTAGTGCATTTCTGTGATATGAAATATTAAAATAATTTCTGTACTTGATTTGACATGAATAAACAGGTAGGATAGGTAAAAATAAACAAGAGCCAAATACAAAATGCCAGCGGGTCACACTGACACTTATGAGGGGAAACGCGTGAAAAATTACTTTTTGCGACATTTGGCGAGCACACGACCTGGGACCGGAGTGACATTTCTAATGTTGATGAAAACTCAAGTCTTTCAGTCTTCTTTTCAAGACTTGAGTATATTTTCAAGACTAGGACTCATTTGTCACATGAGTCCAAGTCCTTTGAGTTTTCTGAGTCCTTTAGTCTTTGAGCTAGACTGAGTAATGAACTTGAATTAGTGTAGTTTAATAAGTAATACTGAGTGATTTGATATCCTCATCCATCTTTATTTAGTAATCTGATCACTTTACTATCAGTACATAGTATAAAACAAAGTCGCTTCCCGCTGTCTGTCCCCATACATGCTTATAATTATCTTTAAAAGTACCCAACGGAGTTTGATGCGGTTTTTTTAATGGATAGATTGTTTCAAGAGGAAGGTTTAAATGTATAATACACCTGTGCGAAGCCAGGGCGGGTCGCTAGTTGAATAAATCGCACAATTATATTAGTATCTAACAATTTAGTTCCATTAAACGCAAATAACCTAATCAAAACTATCCACCTGAGTTAGCGCGGCCACCAAGTATTAAGGCAGATCGCGCGGGACACAAAGGGGGTGCGGGAAGACGACGACTAACCTGAATACTCCGGGTCGGTGAGCACAGCTGCAGAACCTTGATCCTGGTTGCTCCTGGGTCTCTTCTTCAGGCAGTCGCGAAGCGGCTTGAGTGGACTGTATTTGCGGAATGACACTACGTCCAGGACACGTATCACAATTACTTGTATAGGTAAGCGGTTTTACGAGACGGTGCTAGGCACACGTCAAGTGCGTGGCGCGGTGAAAAATGCACCCTGTCCGGCGGTCAAGGGCAGACTGTTCGCCAAAGCAAACAGCGGGTCTCACCTATCCACGAAACGTACCTAGGCGGTCGTCGTCTAGGAAAGATGAGGGTAGGACATATGAGTCGGTAAATGCAGGTGGATAGAAAAGTAGGCAGCTCTAAGGCGCCGTAACAACCTGAACTTAACTGACTGACGACTTGCTAAAATAAAATGTGAACTAAAATGTTTGAATAAAAGAACACACATAATTGCTATTTTATTAACTTCAAACTACGCTGTGGATTTACAAGACTCAATCATACGTTCATTTCATAATTATTTTTTGCAAAAAATAACATATCCGGCTTCCATGGTGTTTAAATTCGAAGAGTTCGCTCGAATTAAACTATACAATTTTTTATATCATTGCTAATTTTTCTGAAACTGTTTATCCAATTTAGATAAAATTTAAATAGGACCACGTCGGGAGTCGCATTAGACCTCGGGATTAGAGTATACCCATTCAAACTAATAAAGATTTATTTAATTCGCTTCACGATTGAAATCACGAAATACATACTGACGAACATAGAATCTCCTTTTTGGAAGTCGGTTAAAAGGACGCAGTCTTTGAGTTCTTTTTGTCAGCATTCAATTCTTTTTACAAAAGACTCCCTTCCAAGACTCGAGTTTCTTATAACAGGTTTCTTATATTGCTCTCTCTTCAGGCTTTGTTATTTTTTCTCTTCAGAAGTCCTTCTTGAGTGTTTTCCTTTATTTATGACACTGTATCAGTCTCCCACTATATGGAAAGAAAAATGAGTTGTCAAGAGCATGTAAACGGACATGTAAAACCTCTGTGGTCGATGAAAAAAGAAACAAGAGATGCAATGATTTAATAGGGCATGAGTTAGAAAGAAATATGAAAAGTATCACGATTCGGTGGCTAGTTGCCGTGTCAGTCTTCACTGCTTTACTGAGGTATGACTTGGACGACGTTTGGACTTGACCACGTCTTGGTTGGACTATGACGTGACTAGGACAGTGACTATTTTGATACAATATCAAAAATTATTAAAACTCATTAAAACTTAATACTTGACACTGGCAAATGCACAACAATGCAACGCCAAACCAAAAAAGGGGAAGAAAAAAATATCCTATACATTTTTGTTGTTGAGAATTGCTCCAAGCGACAACAACGCCATGCCTCTAGTTGTAATAGCTCTGTCTGTGTAAAACATAATTATGAATTAAAAGAAATTACATAGGAAATTATTTTCGCCCTCTTTCATCATCATCATCATTTCAGCCATAGGACCATTTCGCCCTGTTTACCTTAATTTAACTTTATATCTACACTTTGGTTAACTTATGATGTATGATGATTTTCCATTATATAAATAAAGCTATCGAGCTAGTATAGCTCTTTTTAGGGTTCCGTATCTCAAAATAAAAAAACAGAACCCTTATAGGATCATGTTGTTTTTAAACTTTCGCGATTTGAACACATTATTATTATATACTACGGGACTGATCGCGCACTAAAATTACGAGATAAATAAATACCTCCTCATCCCGACGTTTTGGCCGAGTTGCAGTTGGTGCCGCCAATTCAATTTGAACTTGAAAAATTGTCACTACGACCTTATAGGATCACTTTTTTCCGTTTGAAGTACGGAATTCTAAAAACCACATACTCGTACTTCGACACTCACAGAAATCAAAACCTACAGGGTACTTCCCGTTGACATAGAACTATGAAATTTTGGCGAGAAGCATTGTCTCAGAGAACGCAAACATATAGGAATAAATCTGAAAACTGTACATTTTTATTTAAATCACAAAAAAATAGGGCCTAGATTCACAAAACGTGCGTTCAAAATTCAAAGTGATTAAATCGTATCATGTAATATACACCTAAAAGAGCTTCATTAGCACATGCTAAAACTGGTTTTTTAAATTATTTTGACAATGTGTAATTTTCGATGTGTGACGAGAAAAGTGAGAAAAAAACTTTTTTGTCGATGATTATAGAAAATACTTAATTCCAAATTTTGTGAAATTTTCTGGAATCGTACGGAACCCTCGGTGTGCGAGTCTGACTCGCGCTTGTCCTGTTTTTTCTCTTAAAACCTATCATAAAAGGACCATTTTTAGATTTATTTGTTATTCATTTCCATCTCAAAGAGTTGTAGTTGTTAAAGTGTGGTAATTATTAAACAACAAACTATACAGCAAATAAACAAATAAAAAGGCAATAAAAGATCCCTCCAATTCCAGTAAAAAGTTGAAATTACGAAGATAATACAAAACCTTAAACTATAAAGATGGGTAATAAAAGATCTCGGTACAAATGTAGAAATACTTAAATAAGATTTCAATGAGAGAAATGAGACGTTATTCAAAAAACCCTTGGATTTTCGAGTGCTTCAACCTTTGCAAATTGTATAAATAAAACATTTAAACTTGAAAGTTTTTCGAAGAAAACTTGTCAGAAGAAATTGAACTACATTTTCAGTCTAAATGTAACTCTAAAAGTTGTCAACCTATCAAGAATAAAAAAGAAAATAGTAGCAGAATATTTGATTATGATTTTTTTGTTTCAGATAAGCCTTGACAGATAAAGGTTATTGATTGGTTAAAATTATAATAACGAGAACGAGATACTATCGCAAAATTTTATTTGTGTCTTTAAAACATGGTTTAAATATAAATCATAAATAAATATTTGGGGACATCTTACACGGCCTCTGACCCCAAACTAAACAAACCTTGCGATATGGATGCCAGAGACTAATATACTACATATTAAACATATTTTTAAAATAGATAATAACTAAATAACACCCAGACACAGAGCAGACACCTATGTTCATCACATTAATACTTGCCCTGGGTGGGAATTGAACCCACGCCTCTTTGACTCAGAAGTTAGGGTGACTAACCGCTGAGCCACCAAGGCAGTCAAGCTTACATAATATGTACAGAGAATTAAAGTAAAACTAATAATCACCATTTACACCTATTAATTATATGTATTATACAATGAAAATGCATGTGTACTACTATACTGGGTGACTGTGAATGCATTGGCAATACTCTAGGTCTCTAGGATGTATAGGAAAGCACACATTAAAAAACTTAAGACTAAATTAAGCAGTTTCACTTACGCCCTTAAAGGACTCAGACTTGCTACAGATTTACCGACAGCCAAAAGTGCTTATCATGCCTTTGCGTCCTCGTGGCTCCAATATGGAATTATTTTATGGGGGAATAGTGTAAACGCGCATGAAGTATTCATAATACAAAAAAATGTATTCGTATTCTCGCAAATATAAAAACTTTATTACCAAACCAAAATTCCATGAACCATACTTTATAAAACTTGAAATTATGTCCCTGGTATTTATTTATATATTTGAAATGTGCAAATTTGTCAAAAAGCACCCTGACTATTTTAACAAAGCGTCTGATAAATCGCACAAAATCAGATCACAATATAGACATAAACTCGTAGAACCAAAGTCTAACTTAGCAATGCACAGCAAATATTCAATAAATTTCCAAATAATCTAAAAGATATCGAAAGAGAAAACTGTTTCTTAAAACAACTAAAAATAATCCTTTTATCGAAATGCTATTAGACACATTAGACGAATTTTTTAACGATGATCTAGAAAACATAATAATAAATCGTTCCAATACAAATAATAAAATTGCCATACCCTTATTGGGTCATACGTATCACTATACAAACATGTTAACTAAGAACCGCATGTAAATTTCATTTGTTGCAATAAATGATTTTACTTTGACATCTATTAATTAAATGTATTATACAATGAAAATACATGTGTACTACTATACTGGGTGACTGTGAATGCATTGGTAATACTCTAGGTCTCTAGGATGTATAGGCCGAATCAAACTTCTTGGCGGCTAGCAAACATCAAAATATTAGCTACAAATGACGGATAACCAAACCCTCGCGCAAAGCTGTTGTGTGAACTTCAGTCAGGTTTGGGTTATCTGCAGCTTGTAGCTAACTTCACCGCCGCCAAGAAATTTGATTGGGTCTATAGTTATGCTCGCCGCCATAACAAACTATTTCTATGAGTCCAATTAAAAAATCGTAAAAGAAAAATCGTAAAAGACATACCTCAGTGCCTCAAGTCGAAAGTTTTCGACCAGTGTGTGTTGCCAGTGATGACTTATGGCACAGAAACGTGGTCTCTCACTATGGGCCTTATTAGTAAGCTCCAAGTAGCCCAACGAGCTATGGAGAGGGCTATGCTCGGAGTCTCTCTGCGTGATCGAATCAGAAATGAGGAGATCCGTAGAAGAACCAAAGTTACCGACATAGCCCAACGGATTGGCAAGTTGAAATGGCAATGGGCAGGGTACATAGCGCGGAGGACTGATGACCGGTGGAGTCGAAAAGTTCTCGAGTGGAGACCACGTACCGGCAAGCGCAGCGTAGGACGTCCACCCACAAGGTGGACAGATGACCTCATTAAGACCGCAGGATCGCGCTGGATGCAAGCCGCTATCAAC
Organism: Hypomecis punctinalis; assembly: GCA_949316475.1. Taxonomy (NCBI): domain Eukaryota; kingdom Metazoa; phylum Arthropoda; class Insecta; order Lepidoptera; family Geometridae; genus Hypomecis; species Hypomecis punctinalis. The sequence goes on from OX438810.1 coordinate 21,105,603, forward strand.
CGGTCTTATTGAAGATACATAGGGGAGGCCTATGTCCAGCAGTGGACGTCTTTTGGCTGATGGATGGATGGATGGATGGAAAAGAAAATATTTTCCATTCGAGTTCGGCAAACTTTTTGTATAGAGTAGCTGTCTTTTTGCGATATTTGCAGCGCGAGTACCGTTCTTATACAATCGTTAATATGACATTTAAATTGCTAAAAATCATAGACAATACCGATTTTTACCGAATTTAAGCAATTTAAATGTTATAATTATTAACGATCGTAAAAAAATCGCCAAAAGTCACAGAAAATACCAATTTTTAGCGAATTTTAGCGATTTAAATGTCATATTAACGACGATCGTATAAGAACGGTATTCGCGCTGCTTATTGGCCATAATGCCAAGCTCATCTACATTCTATAGAGTAAAGCCAACGAATTTGCTATCACCTTGTATCATAACACACTAAAAATACCTGAGCACTATATACAAATATTGTACATCATAATAATTATAGTTATAAAACTCTTATCATCTAGGCTTTATATACCTAATCTTATGCCACAAAACACTGTTATCTAATACGAGTTGTGTCAACTGGACAATGTTGTAGACCGAAAGTCAAAAACTTCTCTACTTCCAATTCACTGAACAAATAATGGCATTTTTATAGGATACACGCTCTTTTTGATATATGTACCAAGTTAGTGTACTAAGGCACTCAAATCATCATTATGATTAAGTTTTAGGATGGGGCCAGCCCGGATTTTGAAAAAAAATCAGCTGTCCTACACACAATCGCAACTTGAGATCGACAAAATATACGACACAGTCGATTTTTATTTCGAATTTGGGGTTGTTTCTATATTAAAAGTTGTTCATATTTACGATTTAAATCGTCCTCTTTCCAGGTTAGTTCATTATTTTTACACAACTTTGTAAGTAAACAAGTACCCCCTTCACACAAGGCGTCGTATCGTAGGCGTATCGTAGTACGCAAGTAGGACGAGAGCAATACGAGCGCGTACATGTTCAAACAAGTCCGCACACGAGGCGTAGCGTAGTCGTATCGTAGGAGGCACCGCTCCGTGTGCGGACTTGTTTGAACATGTATGCGCTCGTATTGCTCTCGTCCTACGCGCGTACTACGATACGCCTACGCTACGACGCCGTGTTCGAAGGGCCTAACTAGTTTGGTACAATGATGTTTAATGTCTAGATAAGCAGACTCAAACAACTGCGTTGCTAGGCATGGCGACACATTAACCGCCCGAATATCGTTGGTAGGTAATCAATGAATCATATCTCTATCCCTGTTACACTAGTTGCTAAAGTACGGTAAGACGTTGAAAATGACAGAAATAGCAATATTTTTAAATTTAGTCGGACAATGCCTACTTAGGGTGCCAGTTCATTAGATTATAATTTCCCCAAAATGTTACGATATCTTCTCAATGTCAGTGATACAAACCGATATTTTTAATAATCAACATTTTAGAAATAACATTATGAATTTGAGTCATTAATCAAAATCAAATATAATATGATGTAATTATGAATAAAGTTATAATACAAAGAATATTTTATTCATTTATCCGACCAATATTTATTCGTTCTTGATAATTAAAATAATTATCGCCATAATAATACTTAATTATCAAAAACGTGTCATATACAATAGGACAGGATATTCCTTAAGAAAATTCGAAAGCATTGCATGAAGAATCTACAATATATTGTTTTGAAAATTGCAGTTATGTTTTTTTTATTCTGGAACCGTTGGAGTAAACAATTATAATAAACAATAATAAATATAGCAGACTAACAGTTAGCATAGCCACACCGCCACCCGCGCCCGTTCCGTACAGTTCGTAAGCTACCACGCTACCACTAGTTACGCACCCCGCACAGCCCGCGTGCAGTCTGTGTCACTCATACATACCTATACCACGCAGCGCGCGCTTTTTCAGTATCTCTGTATCACGTAAAACTTCTTTGAAAATTGTAGCCTAATATGTTATACTATACCTGTACTTCAATCTCCGGACATAGATACGTACCTGTTGCCGTCGAGCTATTTGATTAAACTAAAAATTACAAAACGTAACCTATTTAAGCCTGATTCTGCTGCTTGATTCATAACTATCAATAATTATAAAAATAGTAATGATTATTAGTATTATTTAAAATCGCTGTAGTCGTTAATGCCGCCCATTAATCTAGGTACCGGATTTGTTATTATCTTTGTACTCTTGTATTTTTAGTATTTATTGAAGTTATATTGTAATCTATTGTAATTTTACTATTTCACTATTTACTATTATTATCCAGTCAGTTTCTTTTCGTAATATTCTAATGGCTTTTATCCATTATTTATCGTTATCTTTACGTATTTTGTCTGCGGATATCCTATAGTATCAAAAAGGTAATTATCAATTAGTCGAAATCTCCCATAATTATGGGGAAACAAAATCATGTTTCACCTGGCATCACCAACTGTAAAATTATTTACTTTTAAAATCATGATAATATATGTGATAGTTTCAATTAATACGAATAGTGTAAACCGTATTTACTTGTGGAAATAAATTCCAGAAGCTTTATGAAGAAATTTAGAACGGGATTAAGAGGTTTTAACTACACATTTCCCCATTTTTAATATTTTAAATAATATTTTGACGTCTGATATTCAACCATTTTGTTGAATCGCGACTAAGGCCGGTCGGCGCGCTTCGCCGGCGTACGCCGGCAGTTGGCTGACGTCGTCATAGACAACAATCTTCAGTTCTCGTGTATTATACTTCAATGGTTTGGTATGACAATTTTTCTTACAAATAACCCCAATCAATAAACTCTTCAACGGCATCTGTCAATCTGTCTTTGAACTTATCATCGAGCTTGAATTCTGCTTCTGTAATTGCTTCTTTAGTAACATCGGGAACATCAGCATTTTCGGACACAAACAAAAATGGAGCAATCATGAACGATATTGCTAAACCAAAATCAAGCTTTTCTTCGAACAAATGCTCAAACAATTTTCTCGGGAAGACAGATTCAGCAGACATATCAAAGTATTGAAGAAAGTCTTCTAAAGCTTTGAAGTAAATATTCTTTAGGTTAGTCATATGGTTGGTTCTAAACTTGCGGTCAGTCGACACATACATGAAGTAGATGAAATCGAAGACTGGACATCCGTAAGCCATGATCTGATAGTCTACCGGAATAATAGTCACCTTGCCATCCTAAAAATTAATAAGCATATAAGAAATATCAAACAATATTTATATTTAAGCACTTAAAGTTTAGACAAACTATATCGATTTTCTTTTTGTGAATCTAGATCATTGCAAGTTATATGATATGAGTATTTGTAGATACAATAGAGACAATATAATAGGCATGATATTTAAAAAATATAAGTCAGATAGAGTATCAAAAAATATTAGACACCTATTTTTTCTTTGGTCAATTAAACAAAAATTGATGAAGATAAAGCCCCTGAAAGTTCCGCGTGACGTCACAAGTGCCATAGAAATGTATAGACTTCTGTAAGAGAAGTGACGACCCCCACTCCCGAAATATTTAAAGGTTGATCTTTGTCATTTGTTGTTTGATTCGCAAATGAAAAAATACCTATCCAATACTTTTTGATATTCTATCCGACGTACTAATTATACTATTGTTTTTTTACCCAGTTATCATGCCTATTCGTTGTAGATAAGCTCTGTGATTTTTCATTTAAAAAGGTTGAAATAACATAAATTGATTGGAGCTGACTTACCTCTTCTTTGGCCATAATATTATTGGGTCTGTAGTCCCCATGACATATACAGTACATAATAGATTCGTCAGTGTAATATTCTTGCAACTTTTTCAATACCAATGGTATTTTCTTATCGATTTTGCTCTTCAACTCTTCATCCAAACAATCCAACCCCAGTTTGCCGAATTTATCAAGAAATTTATACCAGGCTTCCCCAAAATTGTGAGGAACTCTCCATGCCCTTATTTTTTCGGCGAAATATTGTGGTTTTTTACGTTCCATTACGAAAGAAAGTCCGTGTAATTTTGCTAGTTGCTTTACACATTCTTCTGCTACATTTAAGGAGATTACATCCATTCGTTGACCTGCAATATGAAACCCTTTTCTTGCCACATTTTCCATTATTATAGCTTTTTCGTAAGATTCTTCATAGCACTTTACTGTGTTATATCTTTCGTCGAAAGGAACATTTGCATCATCTTGTAGTTCGTTAAATATTTGGGACAGTTCTTTGTAAACGAAGAGTTCGACTTTGTAAACATCAGGAACAGATACGATTTCCATAGCTTCGCAGTCAGAATCTATGCTCTTTACAAAGATAGCTGTTTCTTTTTCTCCATCAGCAGTTTTTCCTTTTACATCTATTTCGCACAAATACGCAAGATAATTGCCTCCATCTGCAGCTATAGTTTTTTTTGTAACATCACATGAAATGTAACCTTCTTTTCTGACGATGCTGTTTATACATTCATCCAGTTTAGAAAGTTTCGGTTTATTATTCTCACTTTGACATATTCTAACATCACTGCAGAAATCATAATGCACAGTTTCAACTACCATTTTAGCTATTAAAAACCAAACACTGTTGTTAATATCATTACATGAACTGTATGCTACAAGATGAGTTCCTTTTATACATTTTGGAGATAAAAATAAAGAAGAATCCATAATGGAACACGTTAAAGAAATTGAATGATACAGCAGAATAATTATGTCAGGATCATAATTATGTAACCTAAAAAGTAAGTTCGTATAGACCGAGTGGCTTTTATTGTCAAAGTTTTTAAGCCACCTGAAGGCCTCGGGACCCCACAATTTAACGTGTCATCCGAGCCACGACAGCGCTGAGTTGTAAATTACACCCGGCGGTCACCCATCCAAAGACTAACCGTACTGAACGTTGTTTAACTTTGATGATCGCTAACGAACATCTATTCAAACCACGCTGTGAGCGCTACAACTTTAACCTCATTTCTATGCAATCAATCAAGCCCAATCATGTTCTCATATTTCATGATTACGGAATTGAAAAGGAATGTATGAGGAAAGCGATTATGGCCTCGTCATGTATTTTAACTTTCATAACTTTAGTTTTAGCAAAGCAACCGACTGCAAACATTAACGTTGAATTTGACCTGTGCATTCTAGCGTTTCTAGGAGCCGTGGTGGCCTAGAGGTAGTGACACCCGCCTTGCAATCGTGAGGTCGTGGGTTCAAATCCCGGTCCCGTACCAATGAGTTCTTTAGAATTTATGTACGGAATTTCACACCACTGGCTTTTCGGTGAAGGAAAACATCGTGAGGCAACCTGCATGCGTCCGTAGAAGAAATTCGATGGCATATGCGAATCCACCAACCCGCACTGGGCCAGCGTGGTGGATATGGCCCAATCACCCTTCGTGGGTAGGCCTACGTCCTGCAGTGGACTATTAAATGGCTGATACAGTACAGTACAGTACATTCTAGCGTTAATAAGTGATACTTTCAGTCCTACACCAATGAGTTCTTTAGAACATACCTATGTACAAATTTTATAGGTACTATTAAATCGAATCCTGCAAGTCGACGGATGTGAAGTTAGCTACAAGCTGTAGCACCTTGTAGCTTCATATCATATCCTGATTTGTATGATTCTGCCTAACTCAATATTAACATTTCAATGTTGCGTTTCTTGAGTAGTAAGTTCATGATAGCTTTTTGGAAATTATCTTCTGATCACTGTAATAAAACTTTTATTTTCGTTTTATATTATTAAACTGTGGACATTAAAGAATAAAGAAGGAAAGACAATTAGAGTTAACATTAGATTCTAGAAATGTGTATGAAACAGTCCTTACCTCCATAGAAGTATCATTATGTGCAGCACACAACATCAGTGGTGGTACAATAGATAATAGTGTGTCTGATAAGATATCATTATGTGTTTTGCAAATCACAATATGACGAGAGACATTCCAGTCAACATGTAAATACAACCTACGGAAATACATTATTTTTGTTTCGTATAGATCTCCTTCGACTTCATACTACCTGATGTTGAGCAATATACGCGGTCTAGGGTATAGCACGCTTACCTAGAAGATACCTATTACATAATTTACCTACATCTATGATATTGTTGGTTTGCATATACACTGTTATTGTTACTTACTGTCGTTGTTAACAATTTAAAATGGCACTGGGAAATGCACAAGTTTGTGGATCGGATGACTGATGGGGCCGAAAAGTTTTCGAATAAAAACCACGTGCTGTGTAGGATCATCGAAAAATCGCTGTGTAGGACGTCTATCAACAAGGCAGACTGATGATCTTCATCCATTCATCAACCGTGGAAGGTCCACTGCTGGACATAGGCCGACTCTATGGATCTCCAATAAGACCGGTTAGAAGCGCATTGCATACAGCGCGATCCTGCGGTCGTAATGAGGTCACCTTGTCGGTGGACTCTCTTCGCTGCGCTTGCCGGTACGTGGTCTCCACTCGAGAACTTTTCAACCCCATCGGTCATCAGTCCTCCGCGCTACGTGCCCTGCCCACTGTCATTTCAACTTGCCAATACGTTGGGCTATGTCGATAACTTTGGTTCTTCTACGGATCTCCTCATTTCTGATTCGATTTCGCAGAGAGACTGATGATCTGATGATAATGATTTAATCAACTGCAGGAACACGCTGGATTCAAGGCGCTTGCAATTGGTATTTATGGAAATCTGTAGGGAAGGCCTATGTTCCGCAGCGAACGTTCCACGGGTGATAATAATGATGATTGTTGGTTTAAGCTGCGCAATATCCAATCCTGACTAAATCTCACATAATGCCGCGCGTTGATTGGCTATTGCGCACCTTGTTGCTAACTTCACATCCGCCAACTTGTGTGGCTCGGCCTATACCAAGTTTTGTCGAGTTCCGTTGAAAAATGCAACAAGCTTACTTAGCATACGGCCACGAAAAAAAATTTGCCGATCTGTGAAAAAGCGACAGACAAAGAGTGTTATTGCGGGATCCTTGTAAGCATCCTTTTCAAAACAAACCACTTTTGTTTTACAACTTTTCCCAAATCTCCCATTTTTTGTGGCTCTTTTTAATAAGTACTTAAAGAATATATTAATATATAAATTAATATCTAAAACGGCGAATACTACGAGGTTGGGGGTTTAGGCTCTTAATATATTTTATTTCTTTTATTTTTGAAAATAATATACTTTGGTTAGTATATCTATACTAATATTATAAAGAGGAAAGATTTGTTTGTTTGTTTGTTTGTTTGTAATGAATAGGCTCCGAAACTACTGGACCGATTTAAAAAATTCTTTCACCTTTGGAAAGCTACATTATCCCCGAGTAACATAGGCTATATTATATTTAAAAAAAAATAGGGATCCTTACTAAAACTCCAATAATGTAACATAAGGTGTAAAAAAAAGACCTGAAAAATTCCATACGTCGCGTGCGCTGAGAAAACTATTGATGATGGAATAAAATAATGTACTACGACTTTATAGAACACACCATAATTTACAAAAAATGTCGCGACAGCATATATCTAACTATTATAGTTAAGCCGTAATAACTGTTCTTTTATTCTTAAAAATTAATTGAGATACCGTCGCAGGAAAAGGATCTTAATTTGTATCTTGGTATTAATCCTTATCAAAATAAATTATTTCATATTCAAGACTGTTTCAATAGCTTTATGCAACTTTTTAAATTATTTAATTCAGACATTTTATTACAAAGATATTACGAGTTCAAAAATGTAAGTATTATAAAAGTTTCGTTTCGCCGCTCACTCCGCTTGGCAATTCATGTACTTTGTGCAATGTACATAATACAAAATTCACTTCGAGCAAATATCTATAGAGTCACAATCGTGAAAAAGTGTCCGAGCCAAAATCCTGCCCAAGCTACGTAGTGGGCAGGCTTTTCAGTTAGTCGTAAGGCGATTCCAAGCCGACTACAACGCCGCGCGATGCCAAAGTGCTCGGTTACAGGCACTTATTAGGTGACATAACGTCGAGATTCGAGGAAACGGGTCATTGAGAATTGAGAAGGGTGCTTGGGCCATATCCACCACCAGTGCCAGGGCCCAGTGTGGGTTGGTGCAGATTGCCACACAATATTTTCCTTCGCCGAAAAGCCAATGATTTGAAATTCCGTACATAAGTTCAAAAGAAACTCATTGATACAGGATCGGGATTTGAACCCACCACCTCACGATTGTAGGACAGGCGTTACTACCACTAGACGACCAAAGTTATATATCTCCGCCATTAGTGTGTCGATTTATGTTTTATTGGTAGTAAATAGGTATCCAGTGGCGTAGCGTGCCTTGGAGGAGCCCAGAATCAAACATATTTGGGGAGCCTAAATCACTCATTTCTCACAAAAGAAACAAATATCCTTGCATTAAATTGAAATAAATATATACCGCCTTACCGCAAATGGTTTAAACACTGTTTAGCCGTACAATTTGTACTGTTAAACGTTGTCTAAAGCCTGCGTAAAACTTTAGTGGTAAGACGGTTATTTATAAGTTGTCACTTCCTCCTAGAAATTGAGCTAGCCAAACAATTCAAATGAAATATACACTTTTCTTGCCTTTTTTTTCAGGAAATTGATAATTGATAATGAAAAGAATATAATTACCTATATCAGCTAAGTAAGTCTAGCTGAAGACGATTTCAGTTGTTATAAAATTTCTGCTTCTTAGGACAACTTTTGGAAGAATGCTTAACCCGGGAAAAAAAGAGATGATTTTTTCGGGAAGCACGAGATTAAGTGACATTGTGGATTACATTTTACTACGTTTTGCTTACACACGTTAAGGCCCCTGTAGCCCGGGAGCCCCGTATTATTGACACGGCTGATACTGCGGTAGCTACGCCCCTGCACATAGTATGTGAAACGAATTGTCGACCTTAAAGTTCTCGAATGTAGACAATGTATTGGCAAGTGTAGCGAAGGTCTTCACGTGAATCTAAGATCTGGTTGTCACGTCCGGAACACGTTGGATGCCAGCGCTTCGATTCCTTCCATCACAGCTCTTTGGGTTAGCAAGTTGAAGAGGCCTTAGGTAGGGCACACAATTCGTAGAAGTAGAACTGATGTCCAATGTTTTTCAAAATTCTCGAGTGAAGACAAGATCAAGAAACTAACTTACATGGGTAGAATGTATAGACTGTGGGCCTGTAATATTTTAACGTCGCTTTCATTCTCATCATTGTCATTTTCTGAAATCAGGGCTATATATTATGTACAGCCACCCAACACCTACGAACTCACTTTTATTTAGATATGCCAATACCTACTATCTCTTTTTCATAAACTTCGAAAAGTTTAAGACTACGGAAACTCTCGCGATTTGGGTAGGTTTTAACTCATCATAATGGTTCATCCGGTATGTCTAGCATGTGTGTGGCGCATACCTACATTACGTGGTAAGTATATGTATAGCTAATCATACCCGGGCAAAGCCGGGACGGGCAGCTAGTCTATACTATAATCTATACTAATATTATAAAGAGGAAAGATTTGTTTGTTTGTTTGTTTGTTTGTAATGAATAGGCTCCGAAACTACTGGACCGATTTAAAAAATTCTTTCACCTTTGGAAAGCTACATTATCCCCGAGTAACATAGGCTATATTATATTTAAAAAAAAATAGGGATCCTTACTAAAACTCCAATAATGTAACATAAGGTGTAAAAAAAAGACCTGAAAAATTCCATACGTCGCGTGCGCTGAGAAAACTATTGATGATGGAATAAAATAATGTACTACGACTTTATAGAACACACCATAATTTACAAAAAATGTCGCGACAGCATATATCTAACTATTATAGTTAAGCCGTAATAACTGTTCTTTTATTCTTAAAAATTAATTGAGATACCGTCGCAGGAAAAGGATCTTAATTTGTATCTTGGTATTAATCCTTATCAAAATAAATTATTTCATATTCAAGACTGTTTCAATAGCTTTATGCAACTTTTTAAATTATTTAATTCAGACATTTTATTACAAAGATATTACGAGTTCAAAAATGTAAGTATTATAAAAGTTTCGTTTCGCCGCTCACTCCGCTTGGCAATTCATGTACTTTGTGCAATGTACATAATACAAAATTCACTTCGAGCAAATATCTATAGAGTCACAATCGTGAAAAAGTGTCCGAGCCAAAATCCTGCCCAAGCTACGTAGTGGGCAGGCTTTTCAGTTAGTCGTAAGGCGATTCCAAGCCGACTACAACGCCGCGCGATGCCAAAGTGCTCGGTTACAGGCACTTATTAGGTGACATAACGTCGAGATTCGAGGAAACGGGTCATTGAGAATTGAGAAGGGTGCTTGGGCCATATCCACCACCAGTGCCAGGGCCCAGTGTGGGTTGGTGCAGATTGCCACACAATATTTTCCTTCGCCGAAAAGCCAATGATTTGAAATTCCGTACATAAGTTCAAAAGAAACTCATTGATACAGGATCGGGATTTGAACCCACCACCTCACGATTGTAGGACAGGCGTTACTACCACTAGACGACCAAAGTTATATATCTCCGCCATTAGTGTGTCGATTTATGTTTTATTGGTAGTAAATAGGTATCCAGTGGCGTAGCGTGCCTTGGAGGAGCCCAGAATCAAACATATTTGGGGAGCCTAAATCACTCATTTCTCACAAAAGAAACAAATATCCTTGCATTAAATTGAAATAAATATATACCGCCTTACCGCAAATGGTTTAAACACTGTTTAGCCGTACAATTTGTACTGTTAAACGTTGTCTAAAGCCTGCGTAAAACTTTAGTGGTAAGACGGTTATTTATAAGTTGTCACTTCCTCCTAGAAATTGAGCTAGCCAAACAATTCAAATGAAATATACACTTTTCTTGCCTTTTTTTTCAGGAAATTGATAATTGATAATGAAAAGAATATAATTACCTATATCAGCTAAGTAAGTCTAGCTGAAGACGATTTCAGTTGTTATAAAATTTCTGCTTCTTAGGACAACTTTTGGAAGAATGCTTAACCCGGGAAAAAAAGAGATGATTTTTTCGGGAAGCACGAGATTAAGTGACATTGTGGATTACATTTTACTACGTTTTGCTTACACACGTTAAGGCCCCTGTAGCCCGGGAGCCCCGTATTATTGACACGGCTGATACTGCGGTAGCTACGCCCCTGCACATAGTATGTGAAACGAATTGTCGACCTTAAAGTTCTCGAATGTAGACAATGTATTGGCAAGTGTAGCGAAGGTCTTCACGTGAATCTAAGATCTGGTTGTCACGTCCGGAACACGTTGGATGCCAGCGCTTCGATTCCTTCCATCACAGCTCTTTGGGTTAGCAAGTTGAAGAGGCCTTAGGTAGGGCACACAATTCGTAGAAGTAGAACTGATGTCCAATGTTTTTCAAAATTCTCGAGTGAAGACAAGATCAAGAAACTAACTTACATGGGTAGAATGTATAGACTGTGGGTCTGTAATATTTTAACGTCGCTTTCATTCTCATCATTGTCATTTTCTGAAATCAGGGCTATATATTATGTACAGCCACCCAACACCTACGAACTCACTTTTATTTAGATATGCCAATACCTACTATCTCTTTTTCATAAACTTCGAAAAGTTTAAGACTACGGAAACTCTCGCGATTTGGGTAGGTTTTAACTCATCATAATGGTTCATCCGGTATGTCTAGCATGTGTGTGGCGCATACCTACATTACGTGGTAAGTATATGTATAGCTAATCATACCCGGGCAAAGCCGGGACGGGCAGCTAGTTATTTATATATATATTCTATGAAAATTTCAGGTTTGTTGTATGGGACTTAAATATATTTTTTTCTGTTTGTAGTATTTGTCGTTATAGCGGCAACAGAAATACGTCTAGCCATCACGGTTCTGGAGGTACAGCCTGGTGATAGACAGACGGACAGCGGAGTCATAGTAATAGGGTCCCGTTCTTACCCCTTGGGTACGGAACCCTAAAAAGCTATATCACCATGTCTAAAACGGAGATTTCTTCAATATTTCAAGTCATTTGTGTCAAGATTACACGGCAGCTTCTATACGTTTATGACACCATCTTGCTGTGATTATGCATTAAAACTTGTTTTCTCTATGTATCACTTCTAGTTTTTTTTTTTTACAAAGCAAGTGCCTTTATTACCTACTTACCACTAAATACAAGACCTACATAATTTAAAACTACATAAACTACCACTACATAACAGGCAATTGGATCATCCACAGACCCTTGAAGGTCTAAAGATAATCCAATTGCTCAAGCCCACTGCCAGTTGGCAGCGTGACCAGCATGCTGGCAGCATTGCCACGCTGAATGGCAATGCTTATATGTTGAGCCAAAGCATTTCTACTATCTTTCATTATTCTGATATCATAAAACGCTGATTCTAAGGTAGTTTAACCTTCCTATACCCGCGTCAAATTTTGTAACACCTATACCCGCACACGGTGTAACTTCGGGACCCCATTTTTTTATGTATTTATTTTGTATTAGCAGTATAAAAACTACTTAGGTACCAATTTCCGGTAGCTGTAAAATATGAAATAACAAAATAATTTGAATTAATCGTACAAATAATTTAGTATTTTACTGATTATCAGACTTCGCGTAACAGCCTTGTAAGTGTAAAGTGTAGAAAAAACTAACTAAATCTGTACTTTTTAAAAAATCAGTTAAAATGAGTTGAGAAACGAGATGTAACTCAGGATTTTGCGCTTGGTGCCAAATGTTCCCAAATGCTGTACTTGCACAAGCTTGTACAGCGTACTGAAGTGAAGCCATCAACAAATGAGGCAGCTAGCAAAGCAAAGCAAGCTCAAAGTCGGTGCAATGTCTCGCAGACCAACGCGCGGGTATAGGAAGGTTAACAATCTTGCTAAATATTATCCAAATCGGCTGAAAAATAACGCGTCAGCAAATTCCTCCCTTTTTGAGGGAAACATCAATAAATAATAATTAATCCCTATCCATGGTTAGGTAGGCGTCTCTCAAGGATTTTCAATTTAGACATATACTAATGTCTACATTCGTTTTTTTTACTTAGTAATATCCAGGCCGATAAAGTGACCAAGATCACAGCAACACGCTGAATGCAGGCCGCTTCCAATAAGTCTAATTGAAAAGCTATGAGAGAGGCCTACGTCTACCAGTAGACGTTCTAAGGCTGATAATAATGACATTGACGAGAAAGACAAACAAGCATGATATATATTTTCCAATAGGTTTAATTTGATAAAAATAGCATAACAAAATATTAGACGATATATATTGTTTACATTACATTATCACTTTAAACTTACAACTAGTCCGCTTCCGGTATTTCTTAAAGTTTTCCACCCCTTTATACAAAATGCCACCAACACAGCTAGCATAGCGTCAAGACACAAATTTATCGACGTCTAAAAATGTGACAAATATAAACATATAATATATTAGAGGACATCTTACACACGGTCTCTAACCCCAAACTAAGCGAAGCTTGTGATATGGCTGCCAGAGACTGGTATACTACATATACATACTTTTAAATACATACATAAATAGATAGTACCTAAATAACACCCAGACACAGAGCAAACACCTATGTTCATCACATAAATGGTTGCCCTGGGTGGGGATCGAACCCACGCCTCTTTGACCCAGGAGTCAGGGTTAAGTAAACCAAAACCACTGAGCCACCGAGGCAGTCGTGCTCAGATTTACCTACTTCACCGTAAATTTGTCTAGTTATGACACGTCGATAAAATTATCGATGCGTGTGCTAGTAGTGGTAGCTTAATATAATTTATATCATATATATCCTAGATCAATGAACTCTTCAACTGCACCTTTCAGCCTGTCTTTAAATCTATCGTCGATATGAAAGTCAGTATCAGTCACTCCTGTTTTAGTTATATCAGGGATTTCAGCATTTTCAGCTACAAACATGAACGGACAGAAAAGGACCGACATCGCCAAACCATAGTCCAAATTCTCTTGATATATGTGCTCAAACACTTTCCTCGGGAAGACAGATTCAACAGACATATCAAAGTAACAAAGAAAATCTTCCAAAGCCTTGTAGTATAGATTCTTGAGACCGGTCATGTGACTGTCTCTGAACTGCCGATCCGTCGACATATACATGAAGTAGAGGAAATCGAAAACTGGACATCCATACCACATAATCTGATAGTCTACTGGAATAGCTGTCACCTTGCCGTCCTGAAAAGAAAAAATAACTTTTCGAAAATGGTACATTACCATTCAATATACTTACCGTAAAATAAAATAATTAAACAGTTTATTTATTATGTCTTAACATAGAAATGTATGGTCAACTTACTGCTATTTTGGCCATAATATTATTAGGTCTATAGTCCCCGTGGCATAGACAATACATGAGTGATTTGTCTGTGAAATATCCTTCTAACTTTCCCAACACCTTTGATATCTTGTTCTCAATTCTCCTCCTTAATTCTTCATCTAAGAATTCCAGGCTCATTTTGCTAAATTTTTCAATGAATTTTTGCCAGACTTCACCAAATATGTGAGGAACTTTTATCGACTTTATTTTCTTATCAAAATATTCGGGATTTTTTTGTTCGAGTACGAAAGACATGCCGTGAAATTTTGCAAGTTGTCTGATACATTCTTCGGCTACTTCCAAGTTCATTACGTCCATTCGATTGCCTGCTATATTGAATCCAGTTTTGGTCACATTCTCCATTATTATAGCTTTTTCATAAGATTCTTCATAGCACTTAACTGTATTGAATCTTTCGTTAACAGGAACATTCGCATCATCTTGTAACTTATTGAATATTTGACTTAGTTCTTTATAAACAAACAGTTCAACCTTGTAAACACCAGGAATCGAAAGAAGCTCCATACTTTCGCATTCTGAATCTATGAATTTCACAAAAATTGCGGTTTCTTTGTCCCCATCAACAGTTTTTCCTTTAATATCTATTTCCATCAGCGACCCCAGATAATTTCCTCCGTCTGCGGCTATAGCTTTTTTTGTGACATCGCATGAAATGTAGCCTTCTTTTTTAACTATGCTATTTATACATTCATCTAGTTTAGAGACTTTGAGGGTTTTATCTACACTTTGGCACATTTTTGCATCATTGCAGAACTCGAAATGTTGAATTTCAACCACCATTTTGATAACTGAATTCAAAGCTTTATTGTGGGTACCATTACAAATATAAACTAATTATTCGACGCAAAACGAGTTCCTTTTATAGGTTTTGGAGATAAATCTAAAGGTGAATTCATATCATGCACTCAATAATTTTATTTAATCAATAATAAAATAGTGTGTGTAAGAAAAAATCGTTATTAGAATAGACTCCAGCCTAAAATGCAGTTCTAACTGCGTTCAACCATTAACACCAAAAATGTCATTTATAAATCAAACTTCTTTATATCTACAATAACTGACGTCTGAACTGATCTGATCACTGACGCGCTTTTACTGATAACTAAGGTTTCAGGTTTAAGGTTGAGCAATTTGAGAAACCAAACTACTCAATGGCTGGTGCTAAGCCTCGGAAAAAGAATTAGGATTGTTATTCAACAAAGTAATGTCACAAGCCAATAATGACTATCCTATTATTTACGATTTGTTTAGTAAAAACCATGTGCATTTATTGGGTATCTAATAAATAAACAGTTCGTGTCTTCATTGTTACCTGTGTTTGCTATCGAAATCGCTCGTAACGCCTTGACCGATTATTATGATTTTTGTTGTAGGTATATTTGGTCGATCTCAGGGGTTAGTAGCTTACACGAAAATTGAAACTACTGCTGTTTCCGTATGGTGCTATACATTTTTGACGTCGCCCCTGACGGAAACGAGGAAGAACTAACCAAAATGTTTGGAGCCACACGCGAACTCGAAAGTATAAGTAAACTGCCCAAAACCTGGACTAAGGGCTCTGGGAATTAATCGTCAGTTAATTTTCGTACCCTCGGCGATAAGGGTGACCCTCTCTAAAAATTTCTTATTAGGCTATTTGGGTCATCTAGTAGGTATGTAAATAAAATTAAACACACGATTTGTAGTGTAAGCCGGTTTGTGTAACGTGTAAAACAGTCTTTACGTCGTAAATGATGCCATTATGTGTAGCACACAGAAGCGCAATTAGAATAGATAATGGTTGTATGCCTGATAAGATATCATTATGTATTGTACAAATCATAAGATGACGAGAAAAAATTTTGCCAACACTTACTCGTATATCATAGACGGGTCTATATGCGCACGAGTGTAATACTGACGGTCTGAACAATAATTAGATTATTAATTTGACATAGCATTGAGTAGGGTAGATAGAACAAATGGCCAAGACCTCGATGAGGCTAGAAATCGTTTACCAGCGAACGCAGAAAATACAAAAAAAGTAGATGCAAGCCGCTTCCGAACAATAATTTGAAAATATGTTGTGGAAGCCTATGATATCTAGAGGTAGACATTTTGTAGCGTATAATGAGATGAGATTGTACCGAAAACTGAAAGACGCTAAAAGAGGTATAGGCCGAATCATACAAGTCGGCGGATGTGAAGTTAGGCACAAGCAGCGCAATATCCAATTTTGACTGAAGCTCACATAAAGCTGCGCATTGATTGGATACTTGACAGCTTGTAGCTAAGTTCGCATCCGGCTTGTATGATCTGGCCTATAGCGCTAGACGTGTCATAATGTATAATGTAGATGAGATTTTACCGAGAGAAGAAAAGAAGTTAAGCGAGGTACTATGGAATGATCGCAGTCAATTGTTATTGGTACTCATACCTATATTATTATGTCCGTCAAGACAAATGTAGCCCTTATCTAACCACTTTTAAGGAACATTCACTGCTAACGTTGCGTCAGTACATCAGCCGTGTGACGATATCACTAACCACCCAGATGCAGAAAATGGTCATCATAGCTGAAATCGGCGGGAAAATCATAATCATTATCATTGTGTTCGTTAGATTACATACAAACAAACAACAACACTTTATTAGACAACCACATTACATAAAAAACAGATTATAAGGACAAAACAAAACAATAGGTTTCTAATTGGCGGCCTTATCGCTTTAAGCGATTTCTTCCAGGCAACCAAGCACGGCAGAAAATAGCATTTGACAAAAAAAACGTGACCATAACTGCAAGAAAATTTAAATAGCATAGAAACAAACACTTAACAAAACAAAAAATAATAATAATACTAGACAATACCTAACAAATATACAACTAAATTATATTTCAAGAAATATATCTCTACAGACATACATAACATATAAACTACATATATGCATAATATAAAAACCCTACATATACACTTTATACTTAAATAAATATTATATTAATACCTATTTTGTACAAGAACAACAAAAAAAAGAAAGAAAAGCTAAGATGACAAATAATGCAGTCTGACTTTACTTTTAAAAACATTTAGCACATTTTAAATAAGTAATTTATTTCGTTGCCAAATCATGAACTAATTACAAAGTGATCTCAAATTTAACTTAATTAACAAAATTCATGCAGGATACACTTTATGACAAAATAATTAAAACTATAAAATCATATAACATATTCATGTGTAGCCCTAGCTCCAGCAGCAGGATTCCCTGAGTTTGCGGAAGCTAGTCCTCTTCTGTTGTGCTTAATTTATGTTATTTCATGTCTATCGTGTCTCATGATTGCTGGGCAGTTACACGTAGTTCCAACCTCGATAGGGTTAGACTCGTGCAAGTGCCCATCATGTTAGGTAACTGTATTATTAGTTAATATTCTTAATATTTATATTCTTTCTAGCGTACAGAAAACACGACCAGCCCCCCTACCGCCTAGCAATAGCAATCGTAATAACAATCGTTTATGACTTCATTTTAGTCATTTGGCACCGCCTATGTGACGTTAGCCATCAATTGCTTTGTGCGGATTGCGAAAGCAATCGTTGAATGAGCAACTTTGATGGCTAACGTCACATAGGCGGTGCCAAATGACTAAAATGAAATCATAAACGATTGCTATTACGATTGCTATTGCTTAGGCGGTAAAGGGGCAGTTTACTTTTTGAGTCAATTTTAGACCACTATGTAACATCTAGAGATTTAAATTATTTAAGCATGTGAATCGACCGCAAGACATTAAAAAATACAACTAATCTAAGACTCCTGCTGTTTGACTCCCAGTCAAAATTAATCTGAAAAATATGACATGAAAAAATCATAAACTAGATCCGGGAGAAACCACTAGTAAATGATATTATTTTCCTAAAGTTCAAGGTAACGTGTAACGTATTGTATGCATTCAGATAGTGGTTATTTAAGAAGTTATTTCTGTGTTTTTCAAATAATCACATCTCTACAAACCTTCCATCAATTGTGCAAACAAAAAATGTCTTTTGTTGTAACTACATATGTTTTCTTTATACTTTACTTCATACACGACATATTATATTTTTTGGATGAATTACATGTATTTATAACTAGTTTTTACCCGCGGCTTCGCCCGCACGATA
This sequence comes from Hypomecis punctinalis, assembly GCA_949316475.1. NCBI lineage: Eukaryota > Metazoa > Arthropoda > Insecta > Lepidoptera > Geometridae > Hypomecis > Hypomecis punctinalis. The sequence continues at coordinate 21,124,162 of OX438810.1, forward strand.
TTTTAATTTTTGACGCAATATCATTATAATTTATAGCCTATATGTTATTCTGATATATAAGCTTTATTATAGCAAAGTTTCATCTTAATCCGTACAGTAGTTTTTGCGTGAAAGAATAACAAACATCCATGCATCCATCCTCACAAACTTTCGCGTTTATAATATTAGTAGAATATAATTTGTCTACTTCAAATTATGATTGTATATAGTCGCAGATTCGAGTTGATTAATTCATAATTCATTTATTCTGCTTCCATAAAGTACATGATGGTAAAAAATATAAATGGTACAAAGTGGCATATGGACCCCGTCGGGCGCAGCAACAACAGAAAAGAGGAAGGCACCATAATTAATAATTGTTATTTTTATAATTGATAAAGTTATTTGATATGAATTTTACAAGTATTGTAATTTATAAAAAATATTGCACACCTGTATTTAACAAGTAAAATGCTTTTACCAATAAATATGACTATGACTATGATAATCAGAAAAAAAACCTGATAATAGCTAAATAACTCTAATTGAAAATCCTGATACCTGCAATTTTTTGTATGGTTTACAGATTTCTATGTAAACCTACGAGTAAATCTTGTTAAATAATTTTAAACGTACTGAGTTTTAGTATGTCACAGCGGGACATAAGACTCTCTTTTGAATTGCCTACAAAACTGCTGAATGTGCCTTTCATCTCGCGTGTTCCTGAAGTCTTGATCAGATCATCGGTCCACCTTATTAATGGACGCCGTATGCTGCGTTTGCCGGTACTATTGGGCTCTATTCGAAAACTATGTAAGTAAGTAGGTAACGTAATGTAGGGGAGTTGCACAATCTGGTCCCCCCTGCCCTTTTCTTCTATCGTACGGCTAGAACAGACGCGACCAAAGCGCCACCCTTTTATGGTAGACATTCCGCGCGTTAGAACCAAGCGTTTCGAATCCTCATTCCTCATACGAACAGCCGGAATTTGGAACGCTTTGCCTGGGTCTGTCTTCCCGTTAAAGTAGAACGTGGGTGTCTTCAAATCCCGAGTAAATAGGTATTTTCTAGGTAAGCGTGATACACCCTAGACTTCACATCTGCTTAACATCAGGCAGTGTGTAGTCTAACGCGAACCTATTGGAAAAAAAAGGCACGCCTCTGACATGGCTAAACGGTTAAAAAAACTCGGACCAACAATTGAACGTCACCAATCATCCGAGCCACGGTAGCGTTCAGATGAAAAATGCCAGCCGCGGTCACCCATCCGAAGACTAACCGTGCGGAACATTGCTTAACTTCAATGATCCCTAATATTCAAACTACTCTATGATCTCTACACTTTACGGTCCCCTCAGCTATCACCTACGTAGGTACCCTGCTTACTGCCACTTCAACTTGCTGATCCGTTAGACTACTCCCTAAATCATTGAAGGTATGTCATTTTATTAATGTAGAGCAGACGACGCAAATTAAGTTTTGTAGAAAATAGATTAAAAAGTACAATATTTCTTAGAAGCCGAAGTAATATTGCATTTTCATGAGGCTATCGCATGTCTGGCCGCATGCAATGGCCCCTTTATAGTCCCTGGAAGCCACTTTTGTTATATTGTACTCTAACCGCGCTACGTGGCTTCGCACATGGTTAAAATTACGGGTATACTATACTAGAGACAAACCCTGTTTACAGTAGACATGTTATTGTGTTTTATTTTGTATACAGGTCAAAATAACAATAATAGGTTTATTTGATTTTAAATTGAAACGTTACATACATATTATGACCTACAAGCCCCACAACCATCGACTTGGCTTTTTTTTTGTCTCCCTCAACTTTGCAATCTGGCTTTTATTAAATACAACGTAATTGGTATATTACTACTACATGGCCATGGTGGTCTAGTGGTAGTAACAGCCGCCCTGCAATCGTGAGTGACCAATGAGTTTCTTTGGAACTTTTGTACGGAATCACACCACTGGCTTTTCGGTGAAGGAAAACATCGTAAGATAAAAACATCGGCATACGTCTCTAGAAGGAATTCGATGGCGTACGTGAATCCACTATCCCGCACAGGGCCAGGGTGGTGGATAAGGCCCAATCATCCTTGTTTGGTAGGCCTACGTCCTACAGTGGACTATTAAAAAGGCTGGTACAGAATACTACATACACCACTACCTACTACTTGTATATAAAAAGCAATTGGATCATCTACAGACCCGTGGAGGTCTAAAGATAATCCAAATGCTCAAGGGCAATGCAGGACTCATTATTTATTTATTTATTACAAATTCTACTATTATTACAGGCTTAGCCTAATGCAATAGTGTATGTCACGTGCATAATAAGTTATATAAATTCATAATTCATGTCCAAAAAACCATATAAAACAATGTCATTTACACAAAAAAGTAAATTCTTAAATAATTTAAATATAGAGTCATCTATTTATTATTATAATAAGTTGCGTCAAATAATACAGCCCTTTTAAAACCTGCAATTGAACATGCAAATAAATCGGGTGCGGGTGGTTTGGTCTGAATGTCAAAATGTTCTGATCTACGCAAAGTACGTATTTATAAAAGAACTTTTCCCAAAATGACTGATTTTCTTTAGGTCTTCATTGTAAAATGTCGGAAATGAAACTGTCAAAGGTATGTACAGTCAAGCTCAATACTATATTTTTAAAATATATAAAAATAAAACAAATCCTTCACATTTTAGACAAACGAAAGTTTAGCGTAAGCGCTTTTTTAAGGTTATGATATTTTTTAAAAATTGGATTTCATTAATATGACCAGATTGCAACTCATTTAACTGTTTTTGATAATTTTTATCAAATAAAATATCACACCGCCGTCTAGTTGCACCACTAAACATTGAGTTTTTTAGTCTCGTGTCTTGATATTTCGCCTCTTTTTTTAATTTATACAAAAATCTGATCATGGTAGGTTTGTGCGGCATACGTGCGTTCAATCTCCTATGCCAGCCCTCGACAGCATTATTCGTTCGATGCTTATCATTTCCGCATCCAAGAAAAGATGCACACAAACTCATCCATTGCTTATCGAAGTACTTTTGAAATTTTATCATCTCAGGAGAATGCGGGAACGAAGCTTCCAAATTCACCCATGCACTATGAATTTTTTCTTTGGGTAATAAGGGTAAATTAGCACACATTGTAATTAATGCTCTATTCTCCATATTGGCGGTAACCTTTAATTTTTTCGCTTGTTTCCATACTGCTCTGCTGTAATGATAGTAACATCCGCTGATCGAAGCAGACGGATAAACCTCTTTTACGGCATTGATTATAGCGATTTCGAAATCGCACTTAAATAATTCGATTCTCAAACCCAATCTGTCCTTCAACAGATTAAACATCCTGGTGTAGGTCGCCTGAGATTTGTTAGGTAACAGAACGTACACAACTGGTACTACATTCGTTATTTCGTTGTTTCTGCTAATGTCAATATGGATAGTAAATATCTGATAAAACGGATGAGGAGTTCGTTGAAAAGTTCCATCCCCAAACTTCATTTTGTTTTTATTGTCAGCATGGAGAAATTTTCTGGCTTGTTGAGTTGAAAATACCAGGATTTTCTCTTCCAATCCATCATCAATGACAAGGAAATTGTCAGATATCAGTTGAGGAATTTTCACATCGGCCAACCGATTGAATTCAGTAATATGCTGATTTAAAATACTACGTCTTATTCTGTAAAGGGAACTTTTTTTTTCCTCAAACGATGGCATTATAGTTTGTGCTGAACCTTGAAATTCAGAGAGATGTTTTTCAAAAACCTTTTTAATTGGCATCATATTAGAAGATATCGCCTTTTTACAGGTATCTACAAATATTTCTACTTGATTTTGATTAAAATGCGACTGACATGCGTGTTCACTTTTTCTTAATATAGAAGTTTTTTCAGTATTTAGTGTAACCGATGCTGAGCACTCACTTCGATTGATGCACCTCCACATACTTGTTCCAGATTTATTATTGTTTGAAAAGTTATACCTATGTCCATCGTGCACCAAAGTAGGCTTCCCTTTTTGATTGTCTATAAATTTTAATGTATTTTTATCCATTTTAAAGCACAACAGAATTAAATTATGTATCACTCAATCTGTAATAGTAAAAATACTGAAATGACAACGTGCGGAGAGTGTATTGTTTTTCAAGTGTCATTCAATACAAAGTTACAAGTGGCCAGTAAAACCCTGAATGTTTCCATCGCATTCTAAGGAGTATGTATATCTGTTGAATTGAGAGCTGCTTCGAGGGCGATGTATGCGGAACTCGTTGTTTACATGTATCCCCGCACTTGAAGATTATAATTATGTAGCTAAATGTACCTTTTGTGTCAGGCTTGACGGATTTCCGACATTTTACAATGAAGACCTAAAGAAAATCAGTCATTTTGGGAAAAGTTCTTTTATAAATACGTACTTTGCGTAGATCAGAACATTTTGACATTCAGACCAAACCACCCGCACCCAATAAATCTATGTTCTCGGCAACTCGATTTAGAGCGTGCAAGCGTCCTCACCAGCGGCGACTTGGCGAGTACGAGTTTACAGACATGCCACACGGGCGTTGACGCCGCGTAATTGCACCGCGGCGTCGCCGCCGCTGCACCGCCGCGGTGCAGCGGCGGTGCTGAGCGTCGTCGCGGCGTCACCGCGGCGACCAGTGTTGCCGGTAGCGATTTAGACATTAAATCTAGAGTATTCGAGTATTCTATGAATTTTTAGCGGGAAAAAAGGTTTTGACGACAACCGCTCAATCTTAAACTGAAGATGAGAAAAATCCCTCGTACACGTTAGAAATCAGATCGTGTAATTTGTCACAACGAATGTCACAGTAACAGCTTTCCAAGTGACAGCTGTCAAACTTCAAAGTGATTTATCTCGGTCATTATCAATTCTAGACTACTGTTGTTTTCATAAAAGTGATAGTACTCGACAAGATCTACATTTCGGATGACAGCTGTCAAACGTAAAAGTGATTTATCTCGGTTATTATCGATTCTAGACTATTGCTCTCTTGACAAAAGTAATAGAGCTCGACGAAATCTACATTTCGGATGACAGCTGTCAAACTTAAAAGTGATTTATCTCGGTAATTATCGATTATAGACTACGGCTGTATTCACAAAAGTGATAGAACTCGACAAGATCTACAGTAGATTTCGTCGAGTTCTATTACTTGTGCCTAGGCACATGCCACACGGGCGTTGACGCCGCGTAATTGCACCGCGGCGTCACCGCCGCTGCACCGCCGCGGTGCAGCGGCGGTGCTGAGCGTCGTCGCGGCGACACCGCGGCGCCCAGTGTTGCCTTAGACACTGATGACATCTAGGCAGTTAGCGGAAAAAAAGGTTTTAGGGATAACCGGCTGAAGATAAGTAAAATCTCTCATATACAGTCTGATTTTGTGTGAGCCAACCGCAGAAAGAAAGTGTTTTGTTCTTCGTTTGATATATTAGAGAAATAATGTGGCCGATCGATAAAATCTGAAATAGATGCATTGATTTGTGCAAAGTGACATGAAAAATATCTCATGGGCCCATCGAGTATGGACTTGTGTGATTTGTCACGACGAGTGGCACAGTAACAACTGTCCAAGTGACATCTGTCAAACTTTAAAGTGATTTATCTCGGTCATTATCGATTCTAGACTACTGCTGTCTTCACAAAAGTAATAGAACTCGACAAGATCTACATTTCGGATGACAGCTGTCAAACTTCAAAGTGAGTTTATCTCGGTTATTATTGATTCTAGACCATTAATGTCTTCACAAAAGTGATAGAACTCAACGAGATCTACATTTCAGATGACAGCTGTCAAACTTAAAAGTGATTTATATCGGTTATTATCGATTCTAGACTACTGCTCTCTTCACAAAAGTAATAAGGCTCGACGAGATCTACATTTCGGATGACAGCTGTCAAACTTCAAAGTGAGTTTATCTCGATTATTATCGATTCTAGACTACTGCTGTCTTCACAAAAGTGATAGAGCTCAACGAGATCTACATTTCTGATGACAGCTGTCAAACTTAAAAGTGATTTATCTAGGTTATTATCAATTTTAGACTACTGCTCTCTTCACAAAAGTGATAGAGCTCAACTAGATCTACATTTCGGATGACAGCTGTCAAACTTCGAAGTGATTTATCTAGGTTATTATCGATTCTACACTACTGCTGTCTTCACAAAAGTGATAGAGCTCAACTAGATCTACATTTCGGATGACAGCTGTCAAACTTCAAAGTGATTTATCTAGGTTATTATCGATTCTACACTACTGCTGTCTTCACAAAAGTGATAGAGGTCAACGAGATCTATATTTCGGATGACAGCTGTCAAACTTCAACATGATTTATCTCGGTTATTATCGATTCTAGACTACTGCTGTCTTCACAAAAGTGATAGAGGTTAACGAGATCTATATTTCGGATGACAGCTGTCAAACTTAAAAGTGATTTATCTCGGTAATTATTGATTCTAGACTACTGCTGTCTTCACAAAAGTGATAGAGGTCAACGAAATCTACATTTCGGATGACAGCTGTCAAACTTAAAAGTGATTTATCTCGGTAATTATTGATTCTAGACTACTGCTCTCTTCACAAAAATAATAGAGCTTAACGAGATCTACATTTTCAGCTGTCATCTGAAATGTAGATCTCGTTAAGCTCTATCACTTTTGTGAAGTCATCAATGGTCTAGAATCAATAATAACCGAGATAAATCACTTTTAAGTTTGACACCTGTCATCCGAAATATAGATCTCGTCGAGCTCTATTACTTTTGTGAAGAGAGCAGTAGTCTAGAATCGATAATTACCGAGATAAATCACTTTTAAGTTTGACAGCTGTCATCCGAAATGTAGATTTCGTCGAGTTCTATTACTTTTGTGAAGAGAGCAATAGTCTAGAATCGATAATAACCGAGATAAATTACTTTTAAGTTTGACAGCTGTCATCCAAAATGTAGATCTTGTCGAGTTCTATCACTTTTATGAAAACAACAGTAGTCTAGAATTGATAATGACCGAGATAATCACTTTGAAGTTTGACAGCTGTCACTTGGAAAGCTGTTACTGTGACATTCGTCGTGACAAATTACACGATCTGATTTCTAACGTGTACGAGGGATTTTTCTCATCTTCAGTTTAAGATTGAACGGATTGATGAATTCAAAACCTTTTTTACCGCTAAAAATTCATAGAATACTCGAATACTCTAGATTTAATGTCTAATGTCTAAATCGCTACCGGCAACACTGGTCGCCGCGGTGACGCCGCGACGACGCTCAGCACCGCCGCTGCACCGCGGCGGTGCAGCGGCGGTGACGCCGCGGTGCAATTACGCGGCGTCAACGCCCGTGTGGCATGTCTGTAAGTTAGTCCTGGCGCGCGGCACCGCAAACAACCGCGGCCGGCGGCGGCACGACACGTACCCGTCCGGCACACATACGTACACTCATCAGAGACAAAACATTCACATTCGGCAAAACGCCACGGAATACTCTCAGCATATAGAATGCGAGAGCACAATCTCTTCTAACCTCTAACTTGTTGTATCCCACCATGCCCAGAACGAACAAGGTTGGATACATTAGAGGATAGAACCGGTACACTCCATACAGTCTTAAGTCCTTAGAAACCTTGTAAACTAGTTTTGCACCCGCTCTAACATTAGAGTGTACTTTGCCTCGTGCGGAGACCACACGGCAGAGCTATATTCCAGCTGTATGGCGTATAATGTGGCGTATATGTTCCTAAAACCTGCTGCTCGCCGCAACACAAAACCCAGCCTTCTGTAAGCTTTTTTACAGATTCGCACGATATAGCTCCTAAACGTCAACTCTCTATCTATATCGACTCCGAGATCTTTGACCGTCTCTACTCGTTTCAAGACTTCGCCATTGACATTGTAGTCGAAGTCTAAGGGTTCTTTTTGTCCTACCAAAAGAGATCACCGAGCATTTAGATATATTATGTAAACTGCTGTAATTTATTTTTTGCACTCCACTCGACCACTCTATCAATGTCCCCCTGCAAACTCTGACAGGCACCATCGTAATTATTATAGCTAATTAGACTATTTCTATTTCTGTTTCACTTTAGGAATTCGATTGAGAAAACACTTTTGTTGGTATTAAATTTACGATGGCGCCTTCATAATTGGGCCGTGCGAGTTAACAACAATAGAACAGACTAGCAAGTTGGAATGGCAGTAGGCAGATCGTATATACTTATTAGTTGACAAGTAGAAGCATGTTCCTGCATCGCTGCTAGTCTACTGCTAATGCTGCCATGAGCAGATGCGATATGGTGGATCGGTGGATGGATCAGTATAGGATAATGACTGATACGGACAGTAGTTTTATTTTTAGATATGTTGTATCTCTTTTTAACCCCCGATGAAAAACCGACGGGATAGTAAGTTTAATGTGGCTCCGGTGTATGTGTCTGTCTGTGGCATCATAGCTCCCGAATAGATAAACCGATGTGATTTTTGACCGACGAACCACCGGAGGAGGTATACCACGCATAACTTTTTTATACTAGTCTGATTTCAATAATTATTTTTTTTATTGGAAAGAATATACTTCGAAATTGGTCCCATTTAAATTTTATCGAAATCGGCCGAGCCATTTTTGATAAATCAACAATAATGTGAAAAATGCTACATCGATCCGTGCATAGTATTTGCGTTCTAGCGATGCGCCCCGGCTTCGCACATGTGTATTATACATATAAACATTTCTCTTGAATTACTCTATCTATCAAAACAAACTCCGTTGCGTAGTTTTAAAGATATAAGCATACATAGGGACAGACAGTGGAAAGCGACTTTGTTTACTTTGTTAGCCACACACAACAGACCCTGATACCGATATGTGTTTCATAGCTATCATCATCATCATCCACAGCCTTCTTTATCCCTCTGCTGGGTATAGGCCTCTCTCTAACTGTGCCATCTGCCTCGGTCCTGTGCCAATGGTGTCCAGGTTCGACCCAGGTTCATAGCTTTGATGCCAAAAAAAGATACATACAGATACACACACATACACAGGTCAAACCCATAACCTCCATCTTTTCATCGGGGGTACAAAAGTGAATACCTGAGTGCTTGAAAGCAGACAAGTCATTTATTTACCCGGGTCCGTATCGCCTGATCCGGACGTCCGGGTACAAATGGAAGGCGCGCCCGGCCAGTCCGGATCGCGATCATTACTCCGGAAATCGAATCTCCGGCGCCGGCATCATCAGACTCGTTTGTCCCGGAGACGGCACAATGCACCGACACTTCTTATCAGGTCATGTTATCCTGGTACTTTTGCGATTGTCTTCGATCCTTCTATTGATTTTGTACCACCACAGATGTTTTCCTTATCCTCAATACGTCTCGATTTATACCTACTATATAAGTACTAGCTGACCCGGTCACGCGTTGCTGTGGCTAAATAAATTAAAATTGCGACTATAATTTGAGATTTAAACTATCCTATCTCTCAAGTTGGATCGAACTGCATATGGTGTGCGAATTTTATTATAATCGGGTAAGTGGTTTAGGAGTCCATTGAGGACAAACATTGTGACACGAGATTTATATATATTAAGAAGATAAATCGAGACGTTCGACCAGTTACTGCGCACTGTGTCGTAGCGTGTGGACGTTTTCGTAATTGGGATACTAAGGGAAAATAAAATACCTAATAATATACAGTCAAAAATAGCCGTATCTTATCCACGGACAGTACCCGGCAGCTGCGTGCAGCCACCAACCCTAAAGTACGAACAATTAGGAAGTAAAACAAACAAAATAAGTTGGTGTATAAATGCACAAACTATTAATGACCCCTTATTATTATTTTATACTACGGGACTAATCGCGCACTAAAATTACGAGATAAATAAATACCTCCTCATCCAGTCTACCCGTGACCACGGTCGATGCAACTCGGCCGAAACGTCGGGATGAGGAGGTATTTATTTATCTCGTAATTTTAGTGCGCGATTAGTCCCGTAGTATAAAATAATAATGTGTTCAAATCGCGAAAGTTTAAAAACAACAATTAATGACCCCGACGCTAACAATTGGTGACCCCGCCAACAATTGGTGACCCCAACACAAAAACACTACACAAAAGGTTGGAAAGCTACTTTATATCCCAGAAAAAATAAAAAAATGAAGTTCGAATAGGTATGACGACCAGTCTCTACCTAAGAAACAGATATTTTAACCAGTTAAAAGCCTCAAACATAGCTAGTATCTATCTACCAACCTAATACGGAATTAAGCGCCTCGGTAGGTATAATTGAAGATTATCATCAACGGCAGCCTCGCCACGCTTGTTTGTCCTGGAAACTGCGGTAAACATTTTAAAGACACTTTTTGTCAATTCATTTTGGTAAATACTTATGTACTTAAAATGTAGTAGGTAGGTACTACCCCAAAATCTGCCTCGAAAGGCTGCCTCGTTGGCTCAGTGGTTATTGAACCGGACTTCTGGATCAAAGAGGCGTGGGTTCGATCCCCACCCAGGGCAAGCATTTATGTAGTGAACATAGGTGTTTGCTCTGTGTCTGGGTGTATTTAGATACTATTTATGTAAGTATGTATTTAAAATATGTATATATATTCAAAAAATTCAAAATTCTTTATTTCGTACAAAAAAAAACATAAGGTAACATATAACAAAAGAAACGATGCTACCCGCAGTAGTCAGAAAGACTGTGTCGCAGATAGCAACGCCCACCTCCAGCAAAGAATTGTACAAAACAGGTATATATACACATAATAAATAAATAAATAAGAAGTTAGTATAACAGAAACCAATTTTGAACAATCAATTGAACATGCGCGCTTGTGTGTGTGTGTGTGTGTGTGTGTGTGTGTGTGTGTGTGTGTGTGTGTGTGTGTGAGTGTGTGTGTGTGTGAGTGTGTGTGTGTGAGTGTGTGTGTGTGAGAGTGTGTGTGTGTGTGTGTGTGTGTGTGTGTGTGTGTGTGCATGTATATGGCCGTGTGCGCGGCTAGTAATGTGAGCACATGTGAGTAACACTGCGATACACGAGATCTCATAAGAGTCAAGGTTCGCAGCGTTACTCATGAGAAAGTGTGCATTCATTTGCGCGTGTTAAAGGTATGAGTGGGTCTGTGTTGCCATATACATTATGTAATAACCGTAATCAAGTCCTCAGTGTCTTTGTAGGACAGAGACAAAAGCCATTCAGTACATTTCACTTTACATTTGTAAGAGGCGAGTGGGTAGATACAAAGTTTTTTATTTAATCTATTATACAACAGGGAGCTGATAATTTGGTAGTGTCGACTTGCTATTGCTGTGCGGCACTGCTCGTAGCCACAAACCTTATCAGATCTACGTTTATTGGCAGTTAGATCTGGATCATACTGCATTTGCGAATGTTTTTTCATAACAGTTTGTAGTACGAAAAGTTGCCTCACAGTAAGCACTTTACACAACGTGTATAAATCAGTGGTGGGAAAGCGGAGAGGTTTCTTAGCAAGAACTTTAAGTACAGCTCTCTGTGCTCTCTCTATTCTTAACATGTAGGTTTTGGCGGACCCACCCCAAGAGGTAATACAATAGGATAACACAGATTGGGCTAACGCGTAGTAGACACATTTGAGATATCGTAAGTCCACCACCGATCTGAGACTTTTAAACACATAGATTAGTTTACGGACTCGGGACACCAAGGAGGCTATGTGCGATTTCCAGGTCATGGCATTATCCACAATGACACCCAAGTACTTTACAGTTGTCGTTCGTTCAAGATTGGTGCAGTCACAAGTGATTGAGTCTTTTGGGCAAGTGTGGGCACGGATTTCAAACAAAGACTTGGGTTGCATAGAAATATTAGGTGCAAAAGCTATGACCTTTGTTTTAGATATGTTGAGCGTTAACAAATTATCATTGAGCCAAAGCATTACAGTACGTAGGGCATTTTCACAGGAGTCGCGAACCTCTTTCCAATTCTTTCCATGGATTAATAGTACAGTATCATCGGCGTAAGTAATTATTTTGCAATTTGGTAAGGGCATATTACACAGGTCGTTGATGTAGAGCAAAAACAAGATCGGTCCAATAACGCTTCCTTGAGGGACGCCAAATGTAAGGGGCTCATCTTTGCTATAATGTCCATCAATGACTACACGTTGCGAACGATCACTGAGGTAGCTAGCAAATAATTTCAAGGCAATACCTCTAACACCAATTGAGTAGAGTTTTGATAAAAGGATGGGAATGGAGACAGTATCGAAGGCTTTACATAGATCTAAAAACACGCCAGCTGTCTTGCGTCGCTTATCAAAGTTATTAACTATATTTTGAGTTAGTTCCAAGACAGCGTCTTCTGTTGAGATACCACGTCTAAACCCAAATTGATTTTTTGAAAGGATATCATTGGCATTTAGGAAACCAACGAGGCGCTTATTTAATATTCTCTCTAGAACTTTTGATAGAGCTGAAAGAACTGAGATAGGCCTGTAATTACTGACACTGCCTCCATCTCCGCCCTTGAAAATTGGATGAACAATAGCTTTCTTAAACACCCGAGGGAAGACACCAGACGTGAGTGATAGGTTGAAAACATAATTGATTACAGGAATGAGGATATGTTTTGCAGCTTTTAAAATGGATGTAGAAATACCATCCCATCCTGTTGCACAACGTTCTTTTAGACTTAGAATCACTCGCTCGATCTCCTCATTATCAGTGTCCAAAACAGCCATCGAGTTCAGGGGAGAATTGATAGGGCTGATTGAAAAGTTACCTTTTTGAGAAGAGGTATTATCTAAATCGGGTACAAATTTTGAGGCTAAAGTTTTTCCCACACTAGCAAAAAAGGAATTAACAGTATTCACAGAAGACGGAGGATCATCTGTTATTTTTAGGAGATCTGTGGATCTGCTTGGTTTTTTGTTTATGTTAGCAATTTTATTAACCATATTCCATGCTGCTTTAGGACTTTTTCTCGCTTTAGTGAATTCTGATTTATCGTACTCGAGCCTGACTTTCTTTAAAAGTTTGGTACAGAATTTGTTGTAACGGGTGTATATCGTTTTGTTTTGATCAGTTGGATTAATTTGAAATTTGTGATAGAGCTTGTCTTTCTGTCTGATACACCTTAGAAGACCAGGTGTAATCCAGGGTTTTAAGATGCGTTTCCTGCTGGGTATTTTACGGGAACTGGTATATTTATCCACGGACGAAGAGATAATTTTGACAAGATTTTCCGCGGCTAATTCAGGGTCAGTACAGGACAGGACACTGGAGAAATCCTGACTGGATAAGTCACTCACTACAGCAGGTATGTCTGTATACGAGGAGATATGGCTAGTTTTTGAACAGTTAGTTACCACGGTATTCATGCTGAAAATGACTGGGGAATGATCAGTGATAAGATTATTTAATATAAGAGTTTTTGAAAGAGTTGGTGTTCGAGCCATAACATGATCGAGGCAATGCCCCTCTCTGGTCGGATAGAGATGAGCTGGGAGCAACGCATGGCTAGCCAACATGTTTAGGTAGTCATCAGCCGACGAGGTTGAGTTAGAAGGAATTATATTGATATTCAAATCTCCAATTACAACCACAGATCCACACGGCTGTAGTGCATGAAGTATTCTATCGAGACTATTTATAAAAGGGTTTAAGTTCAAGTAAGACGGTGAACGATAAATAGCTATAATTGAGAATTTGTCTGAGAAATTTAAGTGCAAGCCATTTGCTTCAGCAAAATCAGCTTTTAAAATGCTACATGTAATACCATTTCTTACGTAGGCAACTACGCCATCATTTTGCTTCGTGAAATCCGATTTGTGACACTGGAATCCAGGAAGAGAGGGCAAATAGGGGTTCTTACTGAGCCAGCATTCAGACAATATAATCACATCAAGAGGGAAATTTAGTCTGTGTATTAATATCAGTAGACTATCAAAATTTTGTTTGATACTTCTTATGTTAACATGGAGAATTTTGAAGGCATTTATGCTATGCAATTGAGTTATAGCATCTTCCGGAGAGCATATTGTAGAATCAGATACCGACAGCTGGTCTATTTCTCTATTTATATTATGTAGTTCATCCATTATTAAATATATTGATCAACGAGTGAACAGACGATTGGTACGGTATTAGAACCGGCATGTTAGTAAAGTGATTGTTGTTGATTCCTATGGTGGTCAGAATAGGACTTGAGTGAGTTATGTTCGAGTGTAAGGTAGATTGTGTGTGTGTGATAGTTTTTGTGTGAGCGCGGCATATAAAGTGTATTGAGCTAGATACAAAACAATTTGCAAAATTAAACAGAGTTAGTAAAGTGAAATTGACACCCATAGCTGCATTCGATAACAGATATTGGTACCAAGTATTTTTAAATTTTAGATAAAAGCGAAATATAGTAAGTGATTCTTCTTCTGATACTCGTAGAGGTAGTCATGTCGAAGTCGCAATATTTCCAGTAAGCGTAGATTCATTTACTACACGTACGAGGGGGCTGTTTTCCTTTTTCCGCAAGTATATTTTGCCATGGGAAACCCAGCAAAAAGCGTATTTGTTTGCTTTGGCGTGCTCTCTTGCGAGGTAATGCAGCCTCTTCATTTTTGGGGTTAAATTTTCCGAAATGAATATTGGCCTAGATGTTCCCGGAATTTTCAGGTGCGAGGTAGACAGTCTGCTTCCTTTTTTGAATTTTCTATACATAGATATAACGTTTTCCTTCATCAAAGCGCTGTTCAGTTCCACAATAATTGTCCTGCTTTTAGGATCTTTAGTTTTGATCCTAAATATATCTTTGACGTCGTCCGGCTGAACCTTCACATTTAAAAGCTTGGTGACTCCCATGAATGTGTTTATTAGCGATGGTTTAGTTTCCGAGCTTTCTGAGGGTACGTTTCTTATTTCCAGGCAGGTTGAGCGGGAAAGCTGTTCCAGACGCTCCACTCTTTCTTCAAGCGCCTGAATATACGAAGCATCGGCCTTTCTTTGTTCTTCTAATTGATTCAGCCTAACGGACAGTGCTTCATATTTTTGGGAGTAAAAATCGATTGAGGAGCGGATATCTTCAACAGCCGAAAGCATTTTGTCGCTCCTTGCCTCTTGCTCTGATTTAAAGTCACTGAACATTTTCGTCATTTGGTTCATGAAACTATGTAGAACTTCATCATTATCCACAGAGCGCTTGCGTTTACGTTGGGAGGTATCACTGTGATAGATGTTAGGGTCTGAGCTTGAGAGGTTCTGGACAGCGGGCACTTTCAGCGACTCAGTACACAGCGATGTAGTTGTCGTGCGAGCCGTATATGTATAGTTTATCAGTGTCTGGCAGCCATATCACAAGCTTTGCTTAGTTCGGGATCAGAGACCGTGTGTAAGATGTCCTCCAACCCAATATTTATTATATTTATTATCTATGGCAATGATGAATAGGTAATCGCAAATGTATCAAAATAACCAAAATACTGGTAGAACTTTTAAAATCTAAGGTTATACATAAAACAGGCCGTGCTTTTATCAGTTTAGCCGGAAAGATGACAGACGAAATTATCCACCATCTTGCTAGCTTCACCAATACGTCCATGGTTAGACTAAACCAAAAATTCACTTAATACCATAATAAACTAATTTTTATTGCGTATAAACCCGTGACAATCAACACATTCCACATATCATACGATCACCTCCAAATTGCATTTCCAGTTCCAAATTCCTGGAGACTCCGTGCCGGTCCAGGATAGGTGTTAAAGGCATTTTTATGTCTTTAACAGCCCCAAGGAACAATTCGCTAGCACATTCAGGCAGAATAAGAGGCCACCAAAGTTTTAGACGATCGTACGATGGCAATTTATAGGGATTTTAGAAGTTGTAAATGGACACATTAACCTACATTGAGCTGGCTTTCTGGATAAATGTGGAAGAAGATTGATGCCTTGACTGAGCTGAAAAGTGGGTGGGAAGTGAGGTTGCTAAAATATTTCGTCAGGCACTTAGCGATAGGTAGGGTTTAGTAGGTAATATAATTAATATAAGGCGATTCTTTACGGTTAGTTACAGAATACAGACAAAGTTTGAGCTTGGAGCTTGAACAAAATTAACAGTTAACTAAACTGTTAATTTTTTCAAGCAAATAGAATAAAAGTAATGATCGGTATAATGATTTGTTTTTACTGAAGATTTTTTTTTAAGAACAGTTATGTAAATGATTAGGAACTTAATAGTAAATATAAATAACATTTAATTAATAATAGTAGTTTCCCTACTATTAAATTAACAGATTATGAACCTAAAAGAGCAACTGAGAGTTTACTGTTCTCCTTTGAATTTCTTTGGAAAAATTGCTTAACAATCTGAAACACAAGTGGCGAACGAATCCACTGCTCGACGACTGAATAACAGATACAGTTAAAAAACTACAAAAAGGCCTGTATATAAAGCCTCAGAATATTTGCTATCCAGCTGGTAAAGACTTCCTCTATTTGTTCCATATCTCCAATTATTCAATTCACCATACAGAACCACCCCCACTTCCCTCTAAACATACGAATCTCAAAACACTAAAATAAATTTTAACACCGAAATAATCCCAACCTCTTAAAAAATAAGTATCCAAAAAGATTAACCGTTATAAAAGATGGCAACATTAATACTTATACAGCGTGCCCGGAAACATTCGCGTCGGTCATAATGGCTCGCAAAAAGTTAATGGACGTTTCTCGCACCACCCTGTATACACAGCCGCGGTGATACTGCAGATTTCGCGAACGCTCCGCATTTCCTTTTTTATGTTGTTTTGAATAAATAAAGTGTCCCCCGAAGCTATATTTTATGTTCACAAAAAGGCCCTTTTCGTAGCGAAGTGATGGAATGCGGACGAATAAACTACTAGATATGAAACGCTATGAAACGATGTGACGTGAATGAGCTACGTTTGAATGGATTCTCTGGGGCGTAAAAACAAAAGACCGAATTCTTTTGTTTGACTTCTGCAAAGAGACATTGAGTGAGAGTTGAGATGACATTGAGTAGTTTTGTATTCATATATGACTAGACAATACATGAATTTAATATATTTTGGCGTCTGCGAAATATAGAATAATATAATGAAATGAAATAGTCGACGTCTACGATATTCGGTGCGGTTTATTTAGTTGATTATAATATTATGTTTGTATTTACCCGCCGATTCAAAAGGCCTCCTTCAATTATTCCCACGCTGATCTATCTTCAGCAACTCTTGTCCAGTATGGTCCAAGGTCCGTCTGAGACCATTCAAACAATATTTTTTGTATTGTAGGGCCGTTTCTTCGGTACAATAAAAGTGACTGGACTAATAAAGCAATTCAACATGTACAATGTACATAGGTACCTGTCCAGTCTCATTTCTGATGGTTGAAGTATACGAGCAATATATTACTTCACTTCATTAAAACTCGCGTGAGAATTCATTATACTAAAGAAAACACCGAGTGAGTAATTAGTACTTCTTCGTCAGGGAATACGCGCGCTCCCGTCGACTGGCGCAGTCCCGTCGACTCAGAGTGCGCGTGCGCCAGTCGACGGAAGCGCGCGTATTCCCTGACGAAGGAGTACTAATTACTTTAAAACCGGTCGGGTTCCCAGCAGCCCGGCCGCGATATTATACGTGAGTAAAAACCGGTGTTTTCTTTAGTAATATATTAATTATGTACCTACTGTATTGTGCTGTAGGTATTGTACCAGCCTTTTTAACTACCTTTACTAGTATCTAAGTTGATCAAGCGCAAGAGAAGATCTCCGTTTTAACACGGAGATTTTGCTTTCATCTGTCCAGAAGTTAGTTTTCTTCTACAGGTCGCATTTTTCGATCTACTGCTGTTCGGAGGATTACTAGTACATAATAGTATAGTGTCCAGTATTTCATTCGTTCAAGCGCCGACCCACGTCACATTTGCGTGTGCCTACAGCCAACAAAAAACTTGTCAAATGTCAACTATGTAAAAGCGTGGAGTGGTTCCGTCTAATAAAAACTGGTAACATAATACCGACTTTGATGGAGTGGCTAAATTAATTTCATGAACGGCGACGTAACATAATTTTATTAAAGAAACAGTCAATGGCGGCAATTTTGTGCGATAATTTTCGTAAAGTTAATTTTTAGTCATCATTAGGGTACAGCTTTGTTTAAATTTCAATTTGAAATAATATGCATCTCTCTTACTGACGTACTCTCTTACCATCTTTCTTATCTTTTTATGTTTATATGACTCGATTTGTGAAATATTTGGAGATATTCGTCAAAAATTTTGGTAGGTTAGGTTAGGTATACTGAGCACCACTCAAATTAAAAGATGGGAAGTTAGCCGCAGATGACACCTCCGTGATTCGCTAATTATTGTGCATGTGTGCACAATGCCTATACAAATGGCGAAGTAGTGAGCTCGGGCGTAGGGAGCGCGCGGGAGGCACGAGGTTGGCGGACGGGTGTGCGCCGGCGTCTCGTCTCTCTGGCACCCGCTAACGTCTATATTTTCGCAATTGCGCAGCTCTCTGCGGCTAACTTCCAATCTTTCAATTTGTGTGGCGCTCACTATACTACTTATTATATCTACCTATTATTAAATATAGGTACCCCTCATTATTTTTTGCTTATCAGCGAACACTGAAGCTAAGCAATGTTCGGCACGGTCAGTCTTCGGGTGGCTGACCGCGAGTGGCATTTACAACTGAGCGTTACCGTGGCTCGGATAACATGTTTAATTGTAGGCCTCGGTTATATTTGACCGATTTTCCATGTCAGAGGCCTGCAGAAGTCTTTAAAACTGAGACCCTGCATATTTACGGCTTTACTTAAAAAGTACCTACAGTGTTTTGAAGCGGTTCATCCTTACTTCCTTATCCTGACTAATATTAAAAATCCGAAAGTGAGTTTGTTGATTTGTTCCTCTTTCACGAGGCAAAGGAGCAACATAGTACAAAGGTCGGAGAGTGAGAAATAAAAGATTCTAAGGGAATAGCACAAAATACAAAATTACACGCGAACGAAGCCGCGATAAAAAACTAGTATATATATTTTTACGGTAACAACAAACATTGCAACATTGCGTAACAAAACCAATCCTAACCTAACCTAATACCTAACCTGATTCCGTCCCCTGCCATCAAAGCGGGCCGGTATATACGAACTTAGCTATAGAGGCCCTAAAACCGTGTCACGGGCCCTCATTGGGTCTGTTGCGTAACCGTTATGCAGGTTTGCGTATTTTGCTAGATCAGTGGAATTTTGCTACACAGGGAATGAAATAATTTTCTAAACAAACTAAGTAAAAGCTTTTACTTTTGCGTGTCGAAAAAAATATTTAAGAAACGATAGTTGGTTTATTTTGTACCTACCTATGACTTTAGAATGTCATTTAAGAAATGCCAAACGTATTTTTATCTAGTCCATGAAAAAATATTTCATCAATGTATAGATTTAATATCCAATGCTGTACGAGTAGCGTAGGAAAATAAAATTACTGGGATATGCTACGAATATCTCTATGATGCGTCGTAGACGTCACGTTTCACTCGTAGCAGAACGCCCGCTACGAGTCGTAGACTCGCAACGTCTACGGGTACGTTTCATGAATTCACTTAATGAATGTGGCATCTTCCAATTGAGCGTATGGATAGTTGTGCGAAAGCAGTTGGTCCATAAGGAACTCCTCTCGATATCGTTGTATGCGAGTGTCCATTTAAAATTATGCGAAATATAGGCCGCGCCACACAAGTTGTCGGATGTGACGTTAGCTGCAAGCTACGCAATATCCAATCCTGACTGAAACTCACATAAAGCTGCTTGTTGATTGGCTATTGCGCAGCTTGTAACTAACTTCACATACGGCAACTTGTGTGGCGCGACCTATACTCCACGACTACAAGTCGTCAAAACTAACCGTTCAGTACACATTATATGGCTATATAGACATTAAAAAAGGTTTAAAAGGTTGCTTGGTAAAAATCGTCAAAGGCGATAAGGCCGCCATTGTACAACATCTGAAAAATCTACATTAATGTATCTGTTATATGGTGTACAATACAGATATTGTTTGTTTGTTAAAAACTGCCAAATAATCTAAAAGATATCGAAAGGGAAAACTGTTTCATAAAACAACAAAAAAATATCTAACCAAATGCTTACACACATTAGACGAATTGTTTAAAGATAATTTAGAAAACTATCAATATACCTACTGTTCCAACACAAGCGATAAAATTTATAGACAGACAGACAAAACTATTTACTTATAACCACAAAGCAAAAATTAAACACTATTAACACATTAAAGACTAAATATGATTACAAATAAACGGCTTTATAACCAAGGCGATTTTTTCCAGACAACCATGCACGAATATGAACTGACATGAACAATAAATAGTGGCTTAAACTAGAGACATTATTAACATAGAAAACACCTAGTTGTTAAAAAAATACTACCTACTTAGATCTAAACTGATAAACTAAAAATAATAAACTAAACATACTTATTTAAACCTTAACTATTATACTCATAGGGTCATATGTACTTAATATGCATATTTATAACATGTTACTGAAGAACCAGATATTACATATGGTATACAGCTATGGGGCTGTACCGCTCAAAGTAACATTCATATTATACAGAGATTCCAAAATAAAGTACTTAGGGACATCACAAATGCACCTTGGTACATAAGAAATGATGATCTCCACCGGGACTTTCAAGTGGAATCCTTAAAAACTATTATACAAAGATACGCAGAAGCTCACGACCATAGACTTCACCATCATGTGAATGTTGCGGCAATCCAGCTCCTCGACCAAACGGACACAGGGAGAAGACTTAAATGAACAAAACCGTTCGAGTTAGTGTAAAAGTTAAACTCGTAGTCATAGTGTTATAGTTATAGTGCTAGTTATCATATTGTTATAGTGCTAGTGCCGCGTATAAAGTACACAATAACGAAGTGTCTTCGCCTTAATAGAGACAATAAGAAAAGTGTTGATGGACACATTCTTAGTTATTATACTTACCTAGCAATTTAAGTTAGATTTATATTACTCATTAGCCAATGGCTAGATTGTAATTTTAGGAATGCACATCGGCGATCCTTAAACAAAAAAAAAATGTTGCAATAAATGATTCGAGTGTGAGTACGGACGTATGAGAGACAGACCTAAATGTATCGCGGCTAAGTAAATTCAATCTCTAGCTTTATAATAATGACATACTTACGCAGTTAGTGGCAGTAGTTATGATTTTGTTTTCCCTTCCACATAATTGGACAAATGCCTACACTCAGTGAATTATCGCAGGGCACATAGTACGAGTATATCCTGTAATTTATTGTATTCTTTATATCTGTACTTTTGGGCACATGCCAGCGGAATAAAACTTGTCTATTCGGTCGTAAGAAAAATTATAGACCGGCATTATATTTGTAGCAAAGTAACGAAGGGTATTTTATGTAGAGTTTTATCTTAAGTGATTTGTTTGTTTTTATCTCGATTGTAATCGCAAGAGTTTATTTTATATCAATTGCTTAAGGTAAACAGACAGAAAGTAACAACTTGTCACAAAAAATACAGTATATGTATAAGAAAAAATGTTTATTGCCCTTAAGTGTATTGTAATATAACCTAATATCCCATTTCACTTATTTTACGACCTCAATGGCTTTAGCCTAGTCTCTACATAAAAAGGGTCCTTATATATCTGTGATAGGTTTTTTTTTTATTTCGAATAGGTTCGCGTTTGAGTACACACTAGGTATATTTTACACTTTCCTTGCAGTGAAAATACTATATAAGTAAATAATAAAATATAATTATAGTAGAGTTCACAAAGACGATAAATAAAAAGTAAGATAATTTAGATATATCGCTAAAAAAATATTTTATGTAAAATGTTAAAAAAGGATAATAATTTGAGACTTGAGCAGTTAGGTACACACATTTTTGTTTTAGTATCGTACCTACATACTTTTACGTAATTACCTATCGCTATGTACCATTTACATATAACAAAAGTTAATTTCCACCAACCACGTCATCACCAACATTTACAGGAAACATCAAAGCAACATTTGTAAAGGCACATCTCGTATTACTTACTCATACTCCGCGCAAATACATAAAGAGTTAATTCAAAAGAACGTCTCACCTGTTAAAATTCTCGCAACCCGTCCGAGTCGTACTTCCAACTATATTTCACACCGATCACACCGCACAAAAATAAAAATAAAAACTACGAGTGTATAATGAAAAACACAAAAGAACACACCAAATTATTTGAATCGTTCGATTCACGTTCTAATTTGATATTTGAGTGTTTTGGCTACATTTTTTCGTATTGGTTTGGAGTGTGAACTTCAGGCGCGTTGCGACAGCGGGTCGCACCTTCCTAGACTGGATACGAGGGGTAGGAAACCCCTACGTTGATACTACGTTGTCAGAGAGTGTTGGTTGGGGCGCAGATGGGACACGGGAAACATGCCTTATTTTGGAAGTACGCTAAATGTTCTTTGTTTTTTTAACTGACACAATTATTGTAGAGAACTTTGTTTGTATTGCATTTAGATAAGTAATTAGTTATGTTGTCATGCTGTTTATTTTAGTGTGGGATTATAATCGGAGGCGTTCCACATTTTTCGAACGAAACAAGAGTTTATTGAATTTGTTCTTTTTCGCAATATTGTACTTGATTAAATTTAGCTATTGATTAATAAAAAAAAACTAGAACTTGCAAAGTACTATCCTGCCGTCCACAAGCTATAACACTGTTAAGCCACAGGGGGTCTTTTTTCACCTTTAAACACATTCTTATAGAGTTTAAAATTATCTATCGGTCACTGTAAGAATTATTTTTATATCGTTTATAGTTTAGAAGATAGAAATTGTGAAAACACCGCTATTGACATTCTTGTTTCTACTTTACAAGTCAATAAAGTCGTCATCCAACAAAACATAACTTAAATACCGCTATGATCCCATAATTATTTAAAAACATCATTATTCTACAATTAATAGCTTACCTTTGAAGCCGTTTTTGCAAATAATTGTCTAAATCATAGTTAAAGTACTTTATCTGTCTAGTCCCGCGTATATGTGGTAAATTACAATATCACACACGCACACAGCAGGAGCAGGCATACATTTTCGGCGCCCGGTAGAAAGAGAGGGGGATATAAATTTTATTTCGTTCATCACCATCATCATTTCGTGGCAACGGCAAAGACTGTTAAACTACTATTAAGGTGTTTAAGCATAAATTATATTACACATTTATAGTAGGTAAATATCTAATCACAAAATAATCAATAATTATTAATACCGTTCACGGATCGTATCGTATATGTACCTACTTAGGTAATTATATAAATTTCCTTCAAACCAGAATGTACATCTAAACGTAATGTCCCACTTCCATACTCTTTGCCGCTTTCCCGGGTGCGTGGGAGAGGGACAGCGCGCTACAGTCGAAGTGAGGCAGAGTTCGGAGTATTGTTGTGGGGCCATGCTGGTTGACCAACTAACTGCGTCCACTAAAACAGTAATCGATGCAACGTTTAACAAAAGCTTTCAAGTAAGTCCAAATTAGACTGTTTCATATACACATTTTGTTTTTATCGCCAAGCCTTAAGGCGCAGTGTTAAGTTACGAGAAAGGTAACTTCATATACTGCCTTCTTATGAAAAAAGCCGTAATTGCAGTCAAAAATTAGTTTGTAAAAGTTTCGCTGCACTTCAGCATAATGATTTTATGAAAATAACTTGTGTCGTCGTAAGAGTAGTAGTATAGGTTGGGTGATAGAGTAGTATAGCCTTGTTATTAGAGCTTTTAAGCGGTTTGTAGGCTTCTGACATGGATTAAAGATTTAAGCAACCGAACCTCTTAATAATTGAACGTGTTATCTCTGCCACAGCAGAGCAGCAAGGCCACCTGCGGTCACTCATCCGAACCTATCAAGCACAGAAAAGAGAGAAGGAAACCAAGCTACAAATCAAATCAAATAGTAGATTGTATCATTTGGGAGCAAAATAATATTATTTTTACGGCGAAGGCGCTTTTTTGAATCCAGAGCGAAGTCAGGGATTCTTTAGTAGAATCCTGAACGTAGCGAGGGATTCAAAGTACGTCGCCCGAGCCAAAAATATTTTTTGCGCCCGAGTGCTACACTCTACTTTTCATCACCTCTATGAGAAAACAAAAGGCGCCTCATATTTTACTATTATATTATTATTTAATAAAACGTAGAGTAACAACTAAATTGAAATTAAATGGTATCTAATAATAAAACAAATGAAAACTTATATTTACATTCTTTTCATTTTCTTGGCGCTGAACACTAACATTACAAATACTTCCAAATTCAAAGTGCGCGGTAAAAATCATTCCGTCGCACTTATTTGTTCCAAATTCAATAAGTGCGCGGCAAAGATAATTCCGTCGCACTTATAAAGTTCCATAAAGAAAACGCCTCCTTTGGGCGAACTTAAAGGCGAACCCAGTAGTCCATTTCGAATAGATGTGATGAAAAATATTTTATTTTCAGACATATAGGATTATGTATCATAGAAACTACGCTATGAGCGCTACATGAGATGAGAAAAGGACGTCAACCGTTAGCTGACGAAGAAAAAAGGCGACAGAAATGTTCAGGGTTACATCGTAATTTACTAGCCTTAACGACCTACTTAATTCTCATTACACTGGAAAACGGTTAAAATAAATCAAGTTGTTTCTTTGCAAAGACAAAGTATAGAGACATTAAATTTGCAGGTACAATAGTCAGCTCTCAGCAAAATTTAATTGACTCTTGGCAAAATGATTTGGTTTAATTTTCGAGATTGATCTCGTAGCAAATGTTATATCTATCTATAAAAAACTCCGCACTTTAGGTACAATGCAAAACCACGTTAAACACTTTCGCAAGAGATTCGATGAGTCTACGTCGTAGACTTGGTACAAATGATATGCCAAATATCAACTGGAGGCTCTGGAGTCGATTGAGCGGCGAGCCAGGAGGCTGATTAACAACGACACCTTGACTAAGTCGCAGCTGCAAAGTCTTGAGCATCGACGTAAGGTGGCGTGTTTGTCGGCCTTTTATCGGATTCACTTCGGAGAGTGCGCTCAGGAGTTGCACAATCTGGTCCCACCTGCCCCTTTCTTCTATCGTACGGCTAGACAGACGCGACCAAAACCCTTTTATGGTGAACATTCCGCGCGTTAGAACAAAGCGTTTCGAATCCTCATTCCTCATACGAACAGCCAGAATGTGGAACGCTTTGCCTGGGTCTGTCTTCCCGCTAAAGTACAACGTGGGTGTCTTCAAATCCCGAGTAAATAGGTATCTTCTAGGTAAGCGTGCTACATCCTAGACCGCATATCTGCTCAACTTCAGGCAGTATGTAGTCAAACGCAAACCTACAAGGAATAAAAAAAAATGTGAATAGTACCATCAGTGGTACTGATCAATGGTACTAGCGACGTAGAGGATATACATTTTACGTCGCTCGTACCATGATGGTACTAGCGAAGTATACATACGTAAGTAGTACCGTCAATGGAATTATTCAATGGTACTACTGACAGAAAACCCTCGCTACCATAAGTTACTGGTATATCCCAATGGAATACCAACTTCAATTACTCAACTTTATAGCAATGAGCAGGGCATATAACACGTAGAGTTGATAACCATCAGTATATATGAGTTTGCTAAGTTTTTACGCGTTCGATAGAGCTAAAGTAAATTACAATTTTGTAAGGAAATTAAACTGCGCCAATTTGACGTCAACAGATACTCGTTGCACATTACAACTCCACTGTAGCACTGTAGTTTAAGATGACTTGATCGAGCTCGTAACTCTCGACGAACATACTAGAAGTAGGTACAGAGACATCGCATAAACGCTGAATATGATGTTCAACATCTAGGTAAATAGACTAATTTAAACCTTCTAAACGCTGGATGTACTGTACTGTACTGTACCAGCCTTTTTTAGTAGTCCACTGCAGGACGTAGGCCTACCCACGAAGGGTGATTGGGCCATATCCACCACGCTGGCCCAGTGCGGGTTGGTGGATTCACATACGCCATCGAATTTCTTCTACGGACGTATGCAGGTTGCCTCACGATGGTTTCCTTCACCGAAGAGCCAATGATGTGATATTACGTACATAAGTTCCAAAGAAACTCATTGGTACGGGATCGGGATTTGAACCCACGACCTCACGATTGCAGGTTGGGTGTTACTACCACTAGACCACCACGGCTTCGCTGGATGTAAGCCGATAATATGTCTAACAGTCGATGTTGTGTTAGTCTGTTAGATACTAATATAATGACGTTCAAAAGAGATTTAAGTGTGTATGGAGTAAACGTACTCGTATACGGTGGTCGATTTACACATTTGATACCTATAGGCTAATTTTGCCGCGTTTAACGTTCTATAATACGAGACGGTGGATGAAAATGTAAAAAACACTATATTTTTTTTCAATAATTTAAAGCTTAAAGTAATTATATATTTTTCATCGCATCTATTCGAAAAGGACTACTTGGTTCGCCTTTAAGTGCGCCCAAAGGTGGAGGAAAGGAACTTTATAAGTGCGCCGGAATGATCTTTGCCGCGCACTTTTTAAATTTGGAACATATAAGTGCGCCGGAATGATCGTTGCCACGCACTTTTTGAATTTGGAAGTATTTGTAATGTTAGTGTTCAGCGCCAAGAAAATGAATGAAAATAATGTAAATATAACTTTTTCATTTAATTTAAATGTAGTTGTTACTCTAAGTTTTATTAAATAATAATATTACAATAAAATATGAAGCGCCTTTTATTTTCTCATAGAGGTGATGAAAAGTAGAGTGTGCCACTCGGGCGCAAAATATATTTTTGGCTCGGGCGACGTACTTTGAATCCCGCGCTACGTTCAGGATTCTACTGAAGAATCCCTCGCTATGCTCGGGATTCTACTCTAGAATCTCTCACTTCGCTCTGGATTCAAAAAAACGCCCTCGCCGTAACAATGTTATTTTGCTCCCATATGATACAATCTACTATTTCACAATATTCCTAGGTGATTTTTATATCCGTATTTACGATTTAGTTATGGATTACTCTGATTTACTCTGACACCAGGGCTAGCCACCCGGCCTATACGAACTTAGTTATAGATTGCACAAGCAGTATTCGGCCACATTCCTGACCTAGTTGTGGTCTCACATTTGCTGCCTTCTAAAATCTGCTGCTCTAGACTTCAGCCTACTCCACCTATGCGTAAATCCACCTGGCCAGCGTGTATTTCGTTTTGTTCAGGGCATCAAATGCTCTTCATTCTGATGTTAGCTACCTGTGGTACTAGTAGTTCCTAGGAGATTTTTGAAGTGAATACTTCTTTAGCGGCGTTATGCACTTTTGCAGGATGAGTAATAGTACATTATGGTAATAAGTGTGTAATGTTGGTGATTACCGCTGAGGCGCCATTGAAACCCGAACCGTGGGCGAGGATCTTAATAGAGTCAAGGATCATCAATACACACGTGTAGCATACGACGTTTTTCAACACACTTCTGAATAAAATAATACTTAAAATATTTTCAACAGTAAAAACAAGTTGTGAAAAATCTTTCGAAATGGCGGAAAAAATTTATCAGTATTTCTATGCGTGCACAATGGCAATCGGCCATACACTAAACGAATGAGGTTTCTTTTTTCGAAAATTTGTAAGACGAAGGGAGAGTAGGCCGCCGGTGCGGCGTAGAAGAGGAAGTAATATCCTCCTCTCATTCTACCGCGCGGCGAAAATGTAAGCCTGCTCCCGCTGTTTGGTTTAAAAAAGTGAGTGGCGCAGGGCACTCGCGCAAGTGTTCGTGTACGTGTAATATTCTTAGATTATAGAAGACATAATATTGCACTTTACCACATAAATGATAGTAGGTACTTTTATACTGATAAATAACGCGATTCGTGAGAAATTATTCCCTAAGCATTCCAAAAAATCCCTCCCTAATCGTTCTTATTGCGAGCTAGCGACCGTTTCAATAATTTGTGTAGGCAAAATGATCTGTATTTGTTCTGCACAAGTATTCATTCGGCTTGACGGCGCTTGAGCAGAGAGTTTTTTCAGAACTAATTAGATACAACTTCTCATTTTCAAAATTATATAGCATATCACTTTGTGTTTTATAGGCTTATTATACATATGCTTTGTAATTATATTTATATTTCGTGAGTTTATTCTATGTTTTGTTAGTTTATTTTTTGGTATATTTTTATACTTAGTAAGTCTATTCAAGTTTCGTAAGTTTATTTTATGTTTTGTTGTGCGATTTATGTTTTTTAAGTTTATTTTCCCACATTGTCACTAAATTCATTCTAAACGTTAGAATCTGTAATTAGCGCTCTGTATTTGTTACGTGGATGTATTTTGTTATTGATGCTGTTGATCCTCCACTTTCACTGCTGAGGTACTTTTGTAAGCTGCCTGCAAATTCTAAAACGCCCACGCCAGGCGCGGGCAGACGCCTCCGCGTTCAGACCGCGTTGGCGTCTCAACGCGAGTACTAAATAACACGCAGGGAGTGATAACGCGCCAGGCGCGTATAGCCGCACTGGCCCTTGTACCGCCAGACGACTTTTTTTTAGACTTCTCACGCGCGGCGCGTTTACGCTCCTGGCTCCCCCTACAACCCACCTATGCCTATGACTTAATTTGATGAGCTTTTAACTGTATTTTTGGAAAAGAAAAAAAACCTTTTTCATGAAAAAAAAATATTTTTTTTAGTTTTCACATAGTTAGACCATTTTGTTGTTATTTTATTTTATGTCCAAAAATAGCTAATATTGTATAGAATATCCTTGCTAAGTTTTATAATGGGCGTAAAACTGGATTAGGACCTAGACTGGAAATTCTGACGAAATGTGGTGTCCGTCGGCCATCAGTATAGGGTGGTGTTGACGTAAATTGCATATACCAAGTTATAAAATATTAGATTAAAATAATTGAACCACTTAATTTATATCTTCATTTTCAAAAAAATTTCAAAAAAAAAAATTCATAAAATTGTCCGATTTAATTTTTTAGCCCTTAATCCAGTTTCACGACCATAATAAAACTTAGCAAGGATATTTTATACAGTATTAGCTATATTTGAACAAAACAGAAAAAAAATCGAAGGTATCTAACTCTGTGAAAATTAAGAAAAAAAAATAAAACGCACATTTTGATGAAAAACATTTTTTTTTTCCAAAAATATAATAAAAAAGCTCATAAAATGATGAAATAAATTTAGTGGTTTAATTATTTCAATCTATAATTTTATAACTTAAAGTTACAAAATTATAGATTAAAATAATTAAACCACTTAATTTATTCACGACCATAATAAAACTTCAAAGAAAAAAAAACGAAG
This sequence comes from Hypomecis punctinalis, assembly GCA_949316475.1. Classification (NCBI taxonomy): domain Eukaryota; kingdom Metazoa; phylum Arthropoda; class Insecta; order Lepidoptera; family Geometridae; genus Hypomecis; species Hypomecis punctinalis. Next base: position 21,153,609 of record OX438810.1, read on the forward strand.
TGATCTAACTTAGTGAAAATTAAGAAAAAAAACAAAAAGGCACATTTTGATGGAAAAAAAAATATTTACATATTTTTTATTCTTTAATACAATAAAAAGCTCATAAAATGAAGAAATAAATTAATTGGTTTAATTATTTTAATCTATAATTTTATAACTTGGTAAATGCAATTTACGTCAACACCACCCTATACTGATGGATGACGGTAGTACCACATTTCGGTAGTATTTCCAGCCTATGTCCTAATCCAATTTCACGCCCCTTAAAAAAAACTTAGCAAGGATATTCTATACAATGTTAGCTATTTTTGGACAAAAAATAAAAAATAATCAAAATGGTCCAACTTTGTGAAAATTAAAAAAAACAAAAATTCATGAAAAAAAAAAATTTGCCAGCATGTTGTATTTGATAGAGTAGCATAAAACTATGTAATTTACCATAATTTAGTGTTTTTTAAAAAAAAAATCGTTTCACACGCCTCGCGCGTTTGTACGCTTTGGCGTTACTTCTGATAAAACACACACGTATGTGTTTTCTCGCACCGTCCTATGGAATTCGATGCAACACGCCTGGCGCGTGTAGCCGCACTTTGGTGTGAGAATCGAAAACACAGACGTGTGTGTTTTCCGCACTGAAAGTGTTAAATAAATAAATAAAAATATTCAAAAAAAGCACAACGTTAATGTTCAAGTTTTCACTTCTTCCGGCACTCCCTGAGTGCAACCCGTTGTTTATTTTTTATACCGTATCCTGTCTGGTAGTACCACGAAATATTACGAAATATAGCTCGTACTATTTGCTCAACTCTCCTATATCATCAACATTATTTTCATGAACTCCAACTCATGAGACATCTACTTCTAGACATAATCCTGCCCTATAGATCTTCAATTACACTATAATGCTTGCGTGCAACGCGATCTTGCAGTCTTTATGAGATTGTCTGTCCTACTTGTGGATGTCTTACACTGCGCTTGACGGTAATCTCTACTCGAGGCCTTTCTGACCCTATATCGGCCATCCGTTCTGCGTACTATGTGACCTGGCTACTGTTATTTCAATTTTGGCGGGTTATATGCTATTTTCTTTATTAATTTATTTTTCAATCCTTTCATTAGATTCTCTGATTCTTGTATGAACTTTGATGCTGACCCGGCGAACTTCGTTTCACGCAATATCTTTAGCACAATTTATAGTCTGTGTTATTCTGATGTTTAAGCATTACTATTGCAAAGTTTCATCTCAATCCTTTCAGTAGTTTTTGCGCGAAAGAGGAACAAACATCCATTCATACAAACTTTCGTGTCTATAATAATATTTGTAGGATTTAATTTTGAAATCAAGATCTGTGATTGGTCAAACACTAGGCCGCAACCGCACCTGAGCCCGCGGTTGTCTGCGGAACACTTTACAAAAGTACTAGCTTTTGCTCGCGGCTTCGCTCGCGTATTATTATTTTTGTGCTATCCCATTGGAACCTTTTATTTATCCAGAATAAAAAGTAGCCTATGATACGTTCCGTCTGTCAAACTATGTCAATGCCAAAAATCACGTTGGCGTTGGTTCGTGAAAGAGGAACAAACCAATAAACTAACAATCACACTTTCGGATTTATAATATTAATAAGGAAGTATAAATAAATAAATACATATTTTGGGACATCTTACACACGGCCTCTGACCCCAAACTAAGCAAAGCTTGTGACATGGCTACCAGAGACTGATATACTACATATACTTATTTTAAATACATACTTATAAAGATAGTAACAAAATAACACCCAGACACAGAGCAAACACTTATGTTCATCACATAAATATTTGCCCTGGGTGGGAATCTAATCCACGCCTCTTTGATCCAGAAGGGTCACTAACTACTGAGCTACCGAGGCAGTCAACATGGACATGGTCTCACTCCAGTGGTGGTGTTCTAAAGCTCTATTGCATTGATGATAATAGGGTAGTTGACTGGTATTGAATTAATAAAAAGTATTAGAATTGGTGAATTTTGCAATTAGTTATGATTCGTGAACTGAAAAAATAATTAAAATTGGCTGATCAAGTCCAGAGATATAAGCTCGTAAAGATTTTGGTAGGGATAAAGAGGGGATGCCCAGTCAGTATCCCTTTCCCACAAAGCATAACATACTATGGCGAATGTATGATACTTATGGAGAGTGACGGAGAGCGCACTATAGCATAATTATTTATTGCAAAAAATAGCATGACAGACTTCACCCGTGTTCAGAATCATTACATAGTATAAAACAAAGTCGCTTTCCGCTGTCTGTCCCCATGTATGCTTATATCTTTAAAACTACGCAACGGATTTTGATGCAGTTTGTTTTAATAGATAGAGTAATTCAAGAGAAATGTTAATATGTATAATACACCTGTGCGAAGCCGGGGCGCATCGCTAGAACGCAAATATTAAGCACGGATCGATGTAACATTTTTCACATTATTGTTGATTTATCAAAAATGGCTCAGCCAATTTCGATAAAATTTAAATGGGACCAATTTCAATGAATATTCTTTCCAATAAAAAAAGAATTATTGAAATCGGATTACTATGAAAAAAGTTATGCGTGGTTATACATAAAAAAAATAAAAATACGCGTCGAATTGTACCTATTTCCTCCTCCGGTGGTTCGTCGGTCAAAAATATGACATTCTGCTATAGTGCGCTCTTTGTCTAGCAAAAAAATAAATATGCGTGTAACATCTTTATTTCTAAGTTGCTTTTAATTGTTCAGCTCTGTTTTACCTGTTACAAGAGGACTTAAAAAAAATTGTCAACTACCCTATTGTATAGAAGGAAAAGACTGTGAAGTACAGTCAGGAACAAAACTACATGTTTATGTAATAATTTCATTTTTATTATACACCTAATTACTACAAGTAGGTACGTTTCGACTTAATCTCCAGCAGTTACATAATCTACACATTTAAAATAGATCGTCTACCAGAGACACCATGTAATGCACTTTAACAGATAATTACTAGAAAAATTCGTATCGTAAGATGTTTTTAAAAATTGGAAGCGTGTTCTATAAAATTGAGAAGTATTTGTTTAAAAAAGTTCCATTAAAATGACATTACATGGCAACACTGATAGATTTTATTTCTCGAATCTAGTTCTGCAGAATGTTTTAGAACTAAAAATTAATTGATCATTGTTTTTTAATGTTATTTTAAGTCTCGTGATCATGACTTTTGTACTTTTGCATTTTGTATTATCGCTAAATTTTCTTTAAAAAAATGCATTTCCAAGACTAAGTGTCATTGAACTTCACTAATCAAATAGGTAGGAACTGGCCTTCTTTCAACTTTGTACTATTTCAACACACTAAAATAATAAAAAATAATAATCAAAGATGTCAGATGTTAGCCGCCTTCCCACAAAAGATTTAAACACTCTTTAAACACTGTTTAGCCGTGCAATTCGTGCTGTTAAACATTGTCTAAGGCGTGCGTAAAACTTTTGTGGCAAGACGGTAAACATTAACTCTATCTGATTTCCATAATCATATAAATCATGCGACAGCAGCGCCATTTCCACAAAACTAGATTCAGAAAAAATAGACCTTAAATTAGCTATATTTTTATTTATACACAGTAGCCTCTAAACTTAAAAAGTAATAACAAAGCAACCTCAAACGCGGAGCTAAGTTCACGAGATATAATTCCTATAATTTCAAAATATCCTACACTAAACAGAGGCCGAGTCAAATTTATTGACGTTAGTCAAGTTAGCTACAGGGTGCGCTAAACCTAATCCAGACTGAGGCTCACATAACAGCTGGGTGAGGATTGGGTTTTGCACATCTCACTTCACAGCCATCAAAAACTTTGATTCGCCCTATAGTGGCTATTTATGTCGATGACTGTACTAGAAATAATAAGCGAAATGTGACAAACTTTATGGTTACAAAATGTTTTATAGATGTTTTACTACAGCTTTTTTATACCGGCTTACGGACGCGACTGACAGCCGCGACTAATAGGTATCTAGACTGAAAGTACACTGAGCCGTGCACACTATCGGACATAAGTCGCGCACATCAGCTTCGGACGACCTTGAGCATTCGGACGTCCGAGAGCGATCTGGCACGCCGGATATTTAAAGACTGTGTACATTGCTAAGTCGCGGCTGTCAGTCGCGTCCGTTAGCCGCGTCCGATAGTATATGTTTCCGGCTTTAGACCACAACTTGCCTTATTTAAAGCAAATATGGGGTTTACAATGTAACATACTTAGACCATACTTGGTTTACTAAGTTATAACATTAACATGTCTTCTATTAAGTAGGTATGTTATTTTTATTCCCAAAGGTGTCGAGATAACTTTTTAATTCAAATTTAAATTGATTGATTTAACATTTTGTACCCATAAAGTTTGACGCTTACTTTTTTGAACTTTTTTTTAGTAGCAAACTAAATCACACAATAATACTTAAACACTAATTAATAACACATAATATTGTAATAATACTCGTACCAATCGATTATCACCTATAAGGCCGAGTACATACAGTCTGCAACACAAGATGCTAATACAAAGTAAACAAAACAATACATGTAAAAGATTTTTATTATTACGCCGAATGTAAATGAAAATACTTAAAACTAAAAATAATAACAGTTGCGGCCTAATCGCCTACAGCGATTTCTTCTAGAACTCCAAGTATCGATGAAATATCTTGAATCTATTCAGATTTGGTCTCCTGTCACGCTGCTGCAGAAATGTAGGTAAGAATGGAGAAAGTAACATATCGCATTGGGATGTCTTTCGATGGCTTCGTTTTCGTGTTTTCTTAGCATAATTTGCAATAATTATAATTGTGCCGTTTAATGTAAATAACGAAAGCTACAAATACCTAAAAACTGGATCGAATAGTTTAATATAGCAGCGTGGTTGTAAATTGACTGCGAAATCTAAATATCTATTGTAAATATGTTCCGTTGCTCCATCTAGCATTTGTGAAATGAAGTTGCGTTGCAGAATGTGTCTACCCAGCTTATAAATTAATAACACCTACACGAAAAATAAATACTTATCTACTAAGTATATTAGATTCACATGCCGTGTCTGCCGACTAAATGATTTCAAAAAGCGTTTATTTCTGATTGAAATTGATTATAACTCAAATTACATGAAAATCAGAGCGGAAGTCACTCTCCACATGCAATGTTTCTTTTTGTAGTTTGATGAGTACTAAGTAATAATATAAAATCTACTGGAATTATATAACATTAAAAGTATCATTAGAAAAACAATGGAACACTATTTGGAAGAATGAATTGTTACAAGCGTTTGTTTCTATCAAACTATGTTTAAACTTGCGAGAAAATTATCAAAAAGAGATATTGCAAAAATGTTTGGAGCTTGGGCCATGACCTTGTACTGCACTTGAATATAAGTTTTATTTGTATTGTCAAATGATTTTGCTATTATTTTCTTTCATAATGGCCTATAGTTTAGGTAGAAAAATATTTTCTGGTCTAATAAAATTTATAATTATATGATCAGAAAATATTTCATATGTTCACGAAAAATATGGCGACCTTACAAACAAAATTCAATTTCGAAAATATGTTTCTATCACGTATATAAGCATTTATTTATGTAATATTCATTTGTTTGCCATATTTTACCTTTATTTTGAAGCATAGTACAAAGTCTAGGCCTACGTCAAAATTGATTTATTTCTCCAAGAAATTGCCAAACAAATTATTTCGACCAGCATCGAAATTCTAGATCAGCTTTTTAGTAAATTTCGAAATATGTATTAACAACTTAATTCTACGTATATCCGAAATAAGAATTAGTGTAATGAATATTTTAGTTATAAGTACAGTTGAATAAAATTTTCTTAATTTCTGCAATTTATGAATTTATTATATATGAGAATTTTGTCACTTCTTGCAATAAATTGCGAAAATTTCTTGCCAGTCTAAAACATAGGTTCATTCGTTTTTAATTGGATATTTTACTAAAATACTAGCTTGATCGTGTTTGTTCTTAAAAAATCTACCTAAAATACTGAATAAATAATTAAAAATAACAAAATCTCGAAAACATAACAATGTGGACGCACACTTATTTCTATTGCGTAAGTATACTGTTTTTATACGACCTATAGATTTTAGGATATCATTGTACCTACTCATTATCATGAACAGTTTTTACTATGGGACCAACCCTGATATCTAAAAAAAGCCGCTATCCCATACAAAAATATTTCCTTTACTTTAAGAAATATACGAATTGAAAGGCTAATATTTTTCCAATTTCAAGGTTAGTCTCATAGTAAACCTAGTTTTAATAAGTAAAATGGTACCCCAGAATATGTCTGTCATATAAAATATCTCGTATAAAGAAATTATAATTTGTCTAAGTTAAAACTCAACCAAGCGTAACTTTGCAACGGAATGGAACTTGCCGGTAGGTTTACATTGAGCCAGTTACTGGCGCCAGTGGAACTCTGACTGGAACAGTGAAGGACTTTAAAATAATGCAGTAAATAATATGTACTAAAGCATACAAAATCTATTTGCATATTTCTGACATTATTCTATTTTATATATTATATTTAAAACGTTTAGTGCAAAAAAATAGTTGACTGGTTTTTTATTTCTTCTCAAAATAAGTTTGTGTCATATTTTATTTCAAGGTCTCGCATGGTATAGCTTTTGTGTATGAGCAGGACGGATACATGCTGCAAGAGACTGTGTTAGAGCGAGAAACATAGTCCATACTCGATGCGGAGTAAATTGGTTTTATCAGTTTGCTTCAGCGTAAGTCATTGTTTTCCAAAAATAAAGAAGACACGTTCATGTTCCGTGTGGCTAATCATGGTAGCCTTTACTATTTAATTTCAATTTAAATCCTGGAGTAAGAATTTTTAAGCTACCTAAAAGTCCAGCTGAAATGGCCAAAACGGCTTTCGCCAATATAGTTATGAAATTAATCAATTACAACACCACAAGATCACCTAGGTACACAAGATTATTTTTTGCAAAAATTAGCATGACCGACTTCACCCGTGTGCAGAATTCGCAAATATTTCGCACGGATCGATGTAGTATTTTTCACATTATTGTTGATTTCTCAAAAATTGCTCAGCCGATTTCGATAAAATTGAAATGGGACCAATTTCGACGTATACTCTTTCCAATAAAAAAATAATTATTGAAATCAGACTACTACGAAAAAAGTTATGCGTGGTTATACATAAAAATATATATATATATACGCTTCGAATTGTATACCTCCTCCGGTGGTTCGTCGGTCAAAAATGAAAACACTTCATTAATTTGGCATGAACGCATGTTACCCAGAGCATCCAAAAATTCGAGTAAATGCAGGCAAAGAAGATATAATAATACTACGTATAGAACGGCCACTCGTTACCCCCCACCCGTTTGAGTCTTCCTCACTTCCACCCCGCGTCAGGACACGATTGACTACTCTGCGCGCGGGCTGCACAGGCCGCCGCAAATACCCGTGTAGCGTTCGTGCGTATGTGTAGTGTCTGTGAATAAATATAGTGTTGTGTGCGTAAGACAGCAGATTTTGTATGAAGAAACGCGGAGTGTCCGGGCTGTGATGCAGGTTCAAATCCTGCTGTCATGATTTTTTTAACGTGTCAACGTGTTATAAATCGATTAACGCCGGCTTCATGCACGAAAAAGTGTCACGCTCCGCCTGAATGACAATAACGTTAATACGTAAAATTATCGTCTGTAAACCGATTTTACAAAGAACGATTTTTGACTGTTATTTTTATTTTTTGATTTTTAACTGTTATTGATACAAAGAACTCTTCAAAAATTATAAAAAAAAAATAACATCACCGTTCAAGCAAATTTCGAGTTTCAAGTAACTAGCGCCAGTAACTGTGCCAGTGTGCCTAAGGCAGCGCGGCGCAGACCGTCGGGATGTGAACCTGCGACCCTCACTGCGACTTCTTGTGCTGCTGCGCCTCGCACGCGAACAGGAAACCGAACTCCGAACGCTTCTGCGCGAATAATATGAACTCATCTGTAGGACAAAAGAACAGAATTCATTTTAGGGTTCCGTACCCAAAGAGTAAAAACGGGACCCTATTACTAAGACTACGCTGTCCGTCTGTCTGTCAGGCTGTATCTCATGTTCATATTCGTGTTATTTATTGGTATCAAAAATTTAAAAGATACACGTCAATAACTAATAACTTAGTATTAAAATAATAATATTTGACTTGTAATAACATCATTTTGCTATGTACCTAGCAAATAATTAAATTATATTGACTTATATGAATCGTGATATAGGCCGCGCCACACAAGTCGGCGGATGTGAAGTTAGCTACAAGCTGCGCAATATCCAATCCTGACTGAAGCTTATATAAAACCGCCGGAAAACCGTGGATTGGATCGGATTGCGCATCTTGTACCTAACTTCACATCCGCCAACTTGTGTAAAACCACAATCACAAGAGTTCAACCCCAGAGTACTGAGGGGTTAGTCCAGTACGCGTGAATTGAAACAACATCTGGTTCCGTATGGCTCTATACAGGGTTATTTCTAATCAATTAGCATCCTTCTAGGGGCTTATTCTGTACATCAAAACTACTTTTGTTCTACGACTTTCGTCAAAACACAAAAAAAAACAGCAGTTCCATACATTTTGTCGCGGGTGAACTACATAGGTATATTCTTCTATGGAACAACACATTTTTTTTTTTGAGTTTTGACAAAAGTCGTAGAACAAAAGTTGTTAGTTTTGATGCACAGAATAAGCCCCTAGAAGGATTAGAAATAACTCTGTATGTGTTTGTATAAGAGGACATTTAAATCTGCTCGCACCATATACAGGGTTAAAGATGCGCAATCAATTAGCATCCTTTTAGGGGCTTATTCTGTACATCAAAACTAACAACTTTTGTTCTACGCTTTTTGTCAAAACTCAAAAAAAAACGGCTGCTTCATTTATTTTGTTATTTTGTCGAGGGTGAATGATATATTTCTATGAAACAACATATTTTTTTTGAGATTTGATAAATGTCATTGAACAAAAGTTGTTAGTTTGATGTACAAAATAAGCCAATTGATTACCAATAACCCTGTATAACTGGCGCTATAGAGTCAAATCTCATAGCACTGAGAATAACTGACATAATATCCAAAGCGTAACCCGTACTGACCATAAGTGTTATTTCCAAAACCGAGAATATTGATATACTAACCGTAAGTGCTATACTGACTGTAAGTTATACACAGACCATACGTGCTACAATGAACGTAAGTGATATATTGACCGTAAGTGATATGCTGACCTTAAATAGTATACTGCGTACCAACTTCTTCAAAGCAAACAATGGAAAGTCATCGCGTGCCGCTTGTGTTATATATCTAACATTACCAGTGTCCAAACTTCAGAATACTGGAATATTCCATCTAGGTCAACGTGTTCGAAAGTATTCCTCGCCTCCTCGCGGCAGCGCGCTGAAACTCGCGACCCGACTTCTTAGAAGCAAGACATGGAAAGTTCCCCGTGCTCTTTATGTTATATAACTTACATTACCGCCAGAATACTGACAGTAAGTAATATACCAGAGCCCAGCATAGAGGCAGTAAGCAATATACTGACCGTAAGTGATACATCCCTTTCCGTCTAGGTCCGCGTGTTGGAAAGTATTCCTCGCTTCCTCATGGCAGCGCGCTAAAACTCGCGACCCGACTTCTTAGAAGCAAGATATGGAAAAATGCCCCGTGCTACTTATGTTATATAACTTACATTACCGCCAGAATACTGACAGTAAGTAATAAACCAGAGCCCAGCATACTGACAGTAAGTAACATACTAATCGTAAGTAGTATTTGCAGATGGCACTATAAGAGAAAGGCCTTTACCCAGCAGTGGGATAAAGATGGCTGTGGATGATGATAAAGTATACTGACCTTAAGTGATATATCCCTTCCCGTTTAGGTCTGCGCGTTGGAAAGTATTCCTCGCTTCCTTGCAACAACTCGCTAAAACTCGCGTCCCGACTTCTTAGAAGCAAGACATGGAAAGTCGTCCCTTGCCGCTTGTGTTATACAACTAACATTACCAGTGTCCAAACTCCAGAATAATGACCGTAAGTGCTATACTAACCGTAAGTGATATATCCCTTTCCATCTAGGTCAACGTGTTCGAAAGTATTCCTCGCCTCCTTGCGACAACTCGCTAAAACTCGCGACCCGACTTCTTAGAAGCAAGACATGGAAAGTGTCCCGTGCCGCTTGCGTTATACAACCAACATTACCAGTGTCCAAACTCCAGAATACTGACCGTAAGTGCTATACTGACCGTAAGTGATATATCCCTTCCCGTCTAGGTCCGCGTGTTCGAAAGTATTCCTCGCCTCCTCGCGGCAGCGCGCTAAAACTCGCGACCCGACTTCTTCGAAGCAAGCCATGGAAAGACGTCCCGTGCCGCTCGTGTCGTATAACTGAAATTCAAAGGTAAAATAAGTTTAGGCGAAAAATTATAAATAGACTAAATAAGAAAAGTTTTGGACAGTCTTAGAAAAAGGTTTTAAGCCGCCTGAAGGTACGACTACTACTACGAAGAGAGTTTTGTAGACGTGTGAAAAAGTGACAGATACATCATAATTCTGTCTCGTTCTGACACGTCAATATAATTAATTCGTGGTCTTTATTCTAGCCCAGCAGGGCTCGTAATTTATCGTGTCATCACAGAATTAACAGTAATGTAATGTGGGGATAGCAAATAAAGTCATGAAGCTCTGACGTTCAACAGCAGTCTATAAGGTTGATACTATGATAATGTGTTACCTTAAAAGCGTAGGAGAGAAGATGCGATAGTGGCGCGTGCTGTAGCGCGAGGAAAGTAGCGCACAGCAGGTAGTCGGGGAAATGCACCAACCCGCTCGGCTGGAACAACATAAACATGTTACTTAACACTTATGTTAACCAAAGCTCAAAGTTAGGGATATCGAAACAAAGAAGAAGCCTGGAGGCATTTGATTGCCTGATCCCACGCTATACTCTGCTGTTAACCTGCTATACTATGCTATTAATAAATAAAAAATACATATTTGAAGACATCTTACACACGGCCTCTAACCTAAACTAAGCAAAGCTTGTGATATGGCTGCCAGAGACTGATATACTACATTAACTTATTTTTAAATACATTCTTATATAGTTAGATAGTAACTAAATAACACCCAGACACAGAGGAAACACTTATGTTCATCATATAAATATTTGCCCTGGGTGGGGATCGAACCCACGCCTCTTTGACTCAGAAGTTAGGGTCACTAACCACTGAGCCACCGAGGCAGTCATAAAACAGTTTTTTATTGGATACACTTCGGAAAATGCGCCCAGGAGTTGCACAATCCGGTCCCACCTGCCTTTTTCTTCTATCGTACGGCTAGACAGACGCGACCAAAGCGCCACCCTTTTATGGTGAACATTCCGCGCGTTAGAACAAAGCGTTTCGAATCCTCATTCCTCATACGAACAGCCAGAATGTGGAACGCTGTGCCTGGGTCTGTCCTCCCCTCTAAAGTACTGGGTGTATTCAAATCCCGAGTAAATAAGTATCTTCTAGGTATGCGTGTTACATCCCATCAGGCAGAGTGTAATCAAACGCAAACCTATTAACAAAATTAAAAAAATACCTCCTTTGAGGCCCAAAGTAATAGGAGACTACTAGGAGACAAACACAGAAAGAAGGCTCATAACTTCGCTCGATCGAAGAAAATCCAAAGTCACCACTGTTTTGAACAAAGAGTAGTTCTTGACGAATTTTTAAGTATTTTTCAAATTATATTTGACGTATATTAAGTAATAGCTAAAGTATTCGCAAATCACATAAAACAGTTAAAAGTTGACTTAATAATTTTATATGAATTTTTATTGTTAATTTCACCATACGAAGACGAGCTACCCTCGCCCCCTCGCCGTCTCACTTTGCTTGCTGAGCGCGTCTACGCACGATACAAGTACGTTCCCTAACTACAAGCTGCATAAAACTCAATCTTGACACAAGCTCATTTAACAGCTCCGTGAGGGTTAGGTTTCGCGCAGTTTGTTGGCTAACTTTGTGTCCACAGTCTGCATTTGGAACATGACAGATGTCGAGCGACCCACCGCAGGAGCTACTGACCTGCAGGAAGATGTCGTAGAGTCTAGTAGATCGTGCGTCGAGCGGGACCCCGAGCCGGCGACAGAACTCCTGTCGAGTGACCCACCACAGGAGCTACTGACCTGCAGGAAGATGTCGTAGAGTCTAGTAGATCGTGCGTCGAGCGGGACCCCGAGCCGGCGACAGAACTCCTGTCGAGTGACCCACCACAGGAGCTACTGACCTGCAGGAAGATGTCGTAGAGTCTAGTAGATCGTGCGTCGAGCGGGACCCCGAGCCGGCGACAGAACTCCTGTCGAGTGACCCACCACAGGAGCTACTGACCTGCAGGAAGATGTCGTAGAGTCTAGTAGATCGTGCGTCGAGCGGGACCCCGAGCCGGCGACAGAACTCCTGTCGAGTGACCCACCACAGGAGCTACTGACCTGCAGGAAGATGTCGTAGAGTCTAGTAGATCGTGCGTCGAGCGGGACCCCGAGCCGGCGACAGATTTCCTGTCGAGTGACCCACCACAGGAGCTACTGACCTGCAGGAAGATGTCGTAGAGTCTAGTAGATCGTGCGTCGAGCGGGACCCCGAGCCGGCGACAGAACTCCTGTCGAGTGACCCACCACAGGAGCTACTGACCTGCAGGAAGATGTCGTAGAGTCTAGTAGATCGTGCGTCGAGCGGGACCCCGAGCCGGCGACAGAACTCCTGTCGAGTGACCCACCACAGGAGCTACTGACCTGCAGGAAGATGTCGTAGAGTCTAGTAGATCGTGCGTCGAGCGGGACCCCGAGCCGGCGACAGAACTCCTGTCGAGTGACCCACCACAGGAGCTACTGACCTGCAGGAAGATGTCGTAGAGTCTAGTAGATCGTGCGTCGAGCGGGACCCCGAGCCGGCGACAGAACTCCTGTCGAGTGACCCACCGCAGGAGCTACTGACCTGCAGGAAGATGTCGTAGAGTCTAGTAGATCGTGCGTCGAGCGGGACCCCGAGCCGGCGACAGAACTCCTGTCGAGTGACCCACCGCAGGAGCTACTGACCTGCAGGAAGATGTCGTAGAGTCTAGTAGATCGTGCGTCGAGCGGGACCCCGAGCCGGCGACAGAACTCCTGTCGAGTGACCCACCACAGGAGCTACTGACCTGCAGGAAGATGTCGTAGAGTCTAGTAGATCGTGCGTCGAGCGGGACCCCGAGCCGGCGACAGAACTCCTGTCGAGTGACCCACCACAGGAGCTACTGACCTGCAGGAAGATGTCGTAGAGTCTAGTAGATCGTGCGTCGAGCGGGACCCCGAGCCGGCGACAGAACTCCTGTCGAGTGACCCACCACAGGAGCTACTGACCTGCAGGAAGATGTCGTAGAGTCTAGTAGATCGTGCGTCGAGCGGGACCCCGAGCCGGCGACAGAACTCCTGTCGAGTGACCCACCACAGGAGCTACTGACCTGCAGGAAGATGTCGTAGAGTCTAGTAGATCGTGCGTCGAGCGGGACCCCGAGCCGGCGACAGAACTCCTGTCGAGTGACCCACCACAGGAGCTACTGACCTGCAGGAAGATGTCGTAGAGTCTAGTAGATCGTGCGTCGAGCGGGACCCCGAGCCGGCGACAGAACTCCTGTCGAGTGACCCACCGCAGGAGCTACTGACCTGCAGGAAGATGTCGTAGAGTCTAGTAGATCGTGCGTCGAGCGGGACCCCGAGCCGGCGACAGAACTCCTGTCGAGTGACCCACCGCAGGAGCTACTGACCTGCAGGAAGATGTCGTAGAGTCTAGTAGATCGTGCGTCGAGCGGGACCCCGAGCCGGCGACAGAACTCCTGTCGAGTGACCCACCGCAGGAGCTACTGACCTGCAGGAAGATGTCGTAGAGTCTAGTAGATCGTGCGTCGAGCGGGACCCCGAGCCGGCGACAGAACTCCTGTCGAGTGACCCACCACAGGAGCTACTGACCTGCAGGAAGATGTCGTAGAGTCTAGTAGATCGTGCGTCGAGCGGGACCCCGAGCCGGCGACAGAACTCCTGTCGAGTGACCCACCACAGGAGCTACTGACCTGCAGGAAGATGTCGTAGAGTCTAGTAGATCGTGCGTCGAGCGGGACCCCGAGCCGGCGACAGAACTCCTGTCGAGTGACCCACCGCAGGAGCTACTGACCTGCAGGAAGATGTCGTAGAGTCTAGTAGATCGTGCGTCGAGCGGGACCCCGAGCCGGCGACAGAACTCCTGTCGAGTGACCCACCACAGGAGCTACTGACCTGCAGGAAGATGTCGTAGAGTCTAGTAGATCGTGCGTCGAGCGGGACCCCGAGCCGGCGACAGAACTCCTGTCGAGTGACCCACCACAGGAGCTACTGACCTGCAGGAAGATGTCGTAGAGTCTAGTAGATCGTGCGTCGAGCGGGACCCCGAGCCGGCGACAGAACTCCTGTCGAGTGACCCACCGCAGGAGCTACTGACCTGCAGGAAGATGTCGTAGAGTCTAGTAGATCGTGCGTCGAGCGGGACCCCGAGCCGGCGACAGAACTCCTGTCGAGTGACCCACCGCAGGAGCTACTGACCTGCAGGAAGATGTCGTAGAGTCTAGTAGATCGTGCGTCGAGCGGGACCCCGAGCCGGCGACAGAACTCCTGTCGAGTGACCCACCGCAGGAGCTACTGACCTGCAGGAAGATGTCGTAGAGTCTAGTAGATCGTGCGTCGAGCGGGACCCCGAGCCGGCGACAGAACTCCTGTCGAGTGACCCACCGCAGGAGCTACTGACCTGCAGGAAGATGTCGTAGAGTCTAGTAGATCGTGCGTCGAGCGGGACCCCGAGCCGGCGACAGAACTCCTGTCGAGTGACCCACCGCAGGAGCTACTGACCTGCAGGAAGATGTCGTAGAGTCTAGTAGATCGTGCGTCGAGCGGGACCCCGAGCCGGCGACAGAACTCCTGTCGAGTGACCCACCACAGGAGCTACTGACCTGCAGGAAGATGTCGTAGAGTCTAGTAGATCGTGCGTCGAGCGGGACCCCGAGCCGGCGACAGAACTCCTGTCGAGTGACCCACCACAGGAGCTACTGACCTGCAGGAAGATGTCGTAGAGTCTAGTAGATCGTGCGTCGAGCGGGACCCCGAGCCGGCGACAGAACTCCTGTCGAGTGACCCACCGCAGGAGCTACTGACCTGCAGGAAGATGTCGTAGAGTCTAGTAGATCGTGCGTCGAGCGGGACCCCGAGCCGGCGACAGAACTCCTGTCGAGTGACCCACCGCGCGCCCCCCGCCGGCCCCGCACCACCCCCCGCTGCTAAGTGCACGTCTAACCCTGATTGCTCCAATCTGAAATACCAAATAGTAGTAGTACTGTAGTGTACTAGCTTTTTTAATAGTCCACTGCAGGACGTAGGCCTATCCACCCACGAAGGGTGATTGGGCCATATCCACCACGCTGGTCTAGTGCGGGTTGGTGGATTCACATACGCCATCGAATTTCTTCTACGGACGTATGCAGGTTGCCTCACGATGTTTTCCTTCACCGAAAAGCCAATGATGTGAAATTCCGTACATAAGTTCCAAAGAAACTCATTGATACGGGATCGGGATTTGAACCCACGACCTGACGATTGCAGGTCGGGTGTTACTACCACTAGACCACCACGGCTTTTTTTTCTATAATTAATAATAGTAGTAGTAATATCTGCATAATGTTACCAGCAATTAACAGAACTAAGTAGTATCACTAGCAGATAGCGGAATATGACTTAGACACACTAAGTTTGAATGACTTGTAGAAGAATTTATTTAACCAACTTGGTGACAAAAGAGATATATTGGACGAACACTACACAGTCCGACCTACAGATTTGTCGGAGGCTAAAACTCACTTTGCTATGCTAGGGTTTATGATAGTAGTCAAAAATACGAAATCATTTATTGTAACATGATACAAAATTATGCAATTTTAATGCCAACACTATTCCCCAAACTGAGTACAATAAAACAACCTTATCTTGTGGTTTAGGGCATTCCCGTCGTGGGAATACAAAATTTTATATAAATTAACATTTGGTTTATTTTCAGTAATGGTAGTATCATAATAATCCGTAGGTTATTTTTTTTTTTAATTTCGAAAATTTCTCGAGTAGAGACCACGTACCGGCAAGCGCAGCGTAGGACGTCCACCCACAAGGTGGACGGATGACCTCATTATGACCGCAGGATCGCGCTGGATGCAAGCAGCTTCCAACCGGTCTTATTGGAGATCCATAGGGGAGGCCTATGTCCAGCAGTGGACGTCCTCTGGCTGATGGATGGATGATGGATGAAAATTTACCCGATGAGAGCCCTAAGTTCGGCCACTTCTCTAATGGACGCGGCGCACGGGATGCCGAGATGCTTCGCGCGCGCGATCAGTCGGCAGTCGTCGTACGTATAGTCCAGTACTGGCACGCCCAAAGCTCTGTAAAAAACATTATATTCATCAATAAATGAATTGACCACCTAGTTATGAATATGAAAAGCTTTACTACATTCATTTTAATAACCCTTTTCAACCACATCTCCCAAAAACATAATTTATAAACCGTAACACTTCGGCCGGTCGGCTCCAAAAGATGCCTGAGAAAAAAAGTGCCCAAAAGCATCTAAGTATATACGAGTAAGTTAATATAAATTAAGTGTTGGCCAAATCCAACTCTCAGCTAAGATAATCTAAGTAGTTAATTTATCTTTTACTACCTACTTAACCCTAAAAGCCTAATCTACGTCTGCGAGACGTGGATAAAATCGAAATTTGGCTATATCTTTTTAATAAGTAATGTTGGTGTTTCATGCTTTTTAACCATCTCAGAAGTCGATAAGAGCTTGCGTATGATGTATGAACTACTAATTTAAGTCCCGTCATTTTAGAGTTATTTGAGCGTTGTCCGCCTTCGCGACGTATTTTTGTCCAATTTACATTTTCTTCGTTTACCGTACTTTTAACTTATAATTTGACATTGTTTTAGTTGTCAATGTGTCATGGTTTAGGAAATTAATTTATCGAGGCGATATTTTAGCAATTTTCAAAGTGAAAGATAATAAAAACTAACAAAAAGAGTCAGTTCTTGAAAATGTGGATAACCAGGTTCTGCAGGACGTTTGAATCGAAGACAATTATGATAATTTTGACAATAATAATTTTCTATCACAAATACCTGCTTTCATAGAAGAAGCTGCCTCAAATTCACAGTTAATAACTGGCACAATCTATTTTTGTGTACTTAAATGAAGTGTGGGTAGTCGTTAAACTAACAGATGAACAATGCCGATATTCTATGGCATCTTGAACACGTCTTTGGTAAATTCTGTTATAATTTATATCCGAAACGTCCTTGCGACTGAAAAAAAATGGTTTTATAGAAGAAAATTTATAAAACAAATCTTTAAAAGCTTTGTCAGGCCTTGAGTGGAACAAAGATTTGATGTCCCGGCATTACAGAGAATTCAATGAAAAAAAATCTAAAATTCAATGAAAAAGAGTTATTATCTAATTCATAAACTTTAGTCCGGAAAACGTCAAGTCCAAAAACCTAAAATTAGTATACTTATTACTCTTATAAAAGAAAACAGGGTCAAAATCAGTCCCCTAAATACTAAAAGAAAGCATAAAGTTGATATCTTAGTAGATCTATCTTAAGCTATAGCTAATCATCGTAAATGTGATTACTTGTAAAGATTGTTGCAATAATAAGCAAATAAATTTAAAATATATTTGATAATTTTAAAAAATAAGTAAATTACCCTTATTTATTGCGATGACGTAATTCCAGACAAAATTAATCCACATATTATTTATTGTTATAATTAACAACTATAATTATATTTTTCATTTATAAATTACTTTTTTATTAATAGTTTACATCCCAATCTTAAACTTACTTTCAAAATTGTGATATAAACAAGTATTTTAACCTTAAAAAAATATTTAAATATGTACGTTTCTGAGACGTATGTAATGGTTTAGGCTTTACGTACATCTAAAATAGATTATGCTTCTAGGGTTAATTCTGTCGTTTGCAGACATCGGAACGAACTTAGTTCCTGTATAATAGTATAGGTATAGGTTACTCACCTAGCCATGACGTCTCGGACATTCCTGGCGTAGAGCTTGGGGTCCCGTTTTTCCTCCTCGCTGGGGTAGTACACTGGCAGGAACTCTATTTCGCACGAGCTGTGGACTTGCGTCAACGTCAGCCATAGCAGCTTCAGTCTGAAACGTTTAAATATTGACGACTAAAGAAACCAACAAATTTTTATTTAAATAGCCCTGCGGAAATTTAAGTATGGTGTCCGCTATTTTCTGTCACAGGCCAGTAGCCCAACTATTCCCCGGTTTTCATCTGAATTGAACAATTGTTTAAGTAGATAGGTTGAAGTTGAGGTACCGGAGAGCCACATTGTACATACTCACATGTCCATTTAACCTGTTTTATTTAGTTATAGGTCAAAAACAGCCCTTTAAGCCTGTGCTTAAAGGGATGCTAGGTCGTAAAGCTGAAAAATAATAACAGTTAAAGTAGAATCAACTCTCGCCCAGTCCCTCCTACGTACATGCAACGGTGTCCGTGCACCAGAATAGATGGTTAAAGATTGCACTTGCAGCCCGGATAGAATCCAGCGGACTAGACTGATATGTGTATAGTGCTTTAAGCCCGATATAAGATGCAGTACTCAGTCGACGGTTCCCTCGAAGTATTGAGATTCTTTAGCGTTGGGATTCCGAATGATGATAAATTTGTACCGGCACGCCCGGGTAGAACCCACCAGAATTCAATATGACAGGTGTATAGAGCCCATATTTCAGCTGCGAGATGCAGTACTTACGCGCCGAAGTCCAGGTGACGGTGTCCTTAGCGTTGGGGTACCTGGTGGTGATAGGCTATACCGGCACGCCCGGGTAGAACCCACCAAACTTCAACGTAAAGCCCACACTTAGCTGTTAGATTCAATACTTACGCGCCAGGTCCCTCCCACGTCCACGTGACAGTATCCTTAGCGTTGGGGTATCGGATGGTGACAGGCTGAACCGGCACGCCCGGGTAGAACCCACCGGACTTGAACGTGATCAGGCATGAGCGGTTCGTGCACGTGCCTTCCGGGAATATTAGGATCTGGAACCGGGGGAAATGTGATTTTACAAGCTTTTAGTTACTTTCACCTGTCCCGTTGTCTGTCTGTCTGTAATCAAATATTGCAAGTTAAATTTGATTCATTTTCCGGTTTCCGATTGAGCTAAAATTTTGCATACATGTGTAAATTGCGTGACAATGCAATAATAAAATGACATGGTGCTGATCTGATGATGGAGTTGGAAGGTGGCCAAAGGAACTTTGCAATGAAACGACACAATCTCATCGAGTTTAGGTTCATTTGAATCGTCTTGACGAGTAGTTTGTCTTTCTATGGTAACCAGTGTCTGATGATGGAGCTGGAAGGTGGTCCTAGAAACTTTGTAACAAAACGATGCAAACCCATAGTCTTTCGGCTCGTTTGATTCGTCTTGGCGAGTACTTGTTCAGTAACAGCTTATTTAAAAAAAAAGGGTTTTTAAATTATTATTTTTATACTATGGTTGATACGAGACAAAAATACACAAGAAATTGTATGCTAAGTAACGATGTTTTTGTCGATTATAACCACAGCAACTAAAATAATAAGTAGGCAATATCTGGTGCCGCCTTGAGCAAATCTGAAGACAAAATGGTGTGAAAGCAGTTTGTTATTGACTCAGTCGAAACCCAAGGTACAGTACAACTTTCAGTGATGCAGAATTTGAACGCGGAAAAACATACTTAATAACAACTATCTAGGCCTAGTTTCGAAAACAGGGGTCTTGATTCTTGGACAGGCCAGTTTGTGTGACAAATCTAAAAATGTCTGTACTGGATCGGAGTTTGGTTGTTTATGTCTTTGAATATGTTCAGTGCTTGCCTGAAAATTCAGCCCTCCCTAAATATCTTTTTTTCTGTTTTGAGTATTTGTAGTTATGGCAGCAACAGAAGTAAGTATAATATGTGAAAATTTCTACGTTCTACATTATGGTTCTTGAGATGCAGCCTGGTGACAAACAGACGGACAGACAGACGGACGGACAGCGGAGTCTAAGTAATAGTTATTATATTTTATTTGGTAATAGGGTCTCGGGGCCTTATTGTGCAAGTGCTCTGACGTTCGGCTTCGCTTTTTCTCCTGCTCGCGCCAGTTACTCACGCCACGCGAGCGAGCGGGAAAAAAAGCTAAATCGAACATCAGAGCGCTTACACAATAAGGCCCCTGGTTTTACCCTCTGGGTACGGACCCTAATTAAATCAATTTGAAAATGTTATCTTTTGTATATATTTATGTAAATAGCATGGAAATAAAATGGGTTTATTATTATGTGTTCGGCAGCATTATCCCTGACACAAAGAATCTTCGTGGACGGCTATTCGTGTGAAGCATTAGATCTAGATTATTTTGCCAGATTCAAAAGCAATAATTGCCAACCCATAAACTACAATATACTTCAAAAAGAAAACAAAGTCCGCCCAACATTGACCGTGCGAGCGCGCAGTCTCGAGTGCAGTGAGCAATGTCAAGGCACGCTATTTTGGGCGCGACGTGCACGCACCACGCGGAAACTTAGCTTTACAATTGGCAAAATCAACAAACTACAATTTTTCGCAACTAATCCAGAAGCCGCATTTTCGTTACGCTTTCGGTACGTAGTCTCCACTCGAGAACTTTTCGAATCCATCTGACATCAGTCCTCCGTAGTTCCGTACCGTTCCCATTGCATATAGGTACCATTTCGACTTGCCAATTCACTGGGCTATGTTGGTTACTTTTAAGCTACGGAATGCGTCATACGATCTTGTGTAGAGACTTCGAGCATAATTCTATCCATAGCTCTTCAATCATTCATTCAAAACAGAGCAAGGCTCTTGTCAGTGGAGCAACTTCCACGTCTCGCGGTTCTGTGCCAGTGTTTTCACCTCCCTGTTCGTTGTTGACTTCTACCTTATCTTTAATTTGATCTAAAAGTGATCTTCATGATCATCCTCATTTTCTCTTTACTTCTACCATAGCTTATACTATTTCAGGGGTGAACATTTTGAGTTGAAAATATTTCATCGACGTGAATATACTATTGGCGTTATATTGTTAACTGTAAAATTGAACAAATGTGTATATTTGCATACCTTGTATTAGGCTGTTATTGGTAGTTAATGTTCTATTTAAGACCTTTATTGTTACCCATTAACTTGCAAATAAAGAATTGAATTGAATTGAAATTGAAACCACATTACATGACGAAGAAAAAAATCTATTATCCAGCAATGGATTAATAAAAAATCTCCATAAACGCGGTGGTGGCGCTGTTTCCAACTCAACAGATAAGTTGGCTATACCGTAACGTATTGACGTCGTTCTCGAAACGAGCCAATATTTCACTTTCATCGTGTGAGCTGGCAGGAAACTTACATTTACTATTGTATTGTCATTTTAGTTGAATTAATACGTATTAGAGCAAATTATTATTTGAATCTAGCTCTTACTTGAGGCTTTGCCCGCGTGATATTTAGTTTTTTGTGATATACACAGGAACCTTTTATTTTATAACTACCATAAGAACCGGGATCATAAGTATCTAACATATGTCACTGTCACTCTCCAACCTTTGAACTATATCTTAGAAATATATCCATGCTAAAAATCAGGTCCATCTGTCACTTTGTTCCAGCGTGAAAGAGTAACAAACCAACAAACACATGAAACACACCTTCGGATTAAAAAGTAAGTAAGTAAGTTCGTATAGGCCGGGTGGCTAGCCCTGGTGTCAGAGTTTTTAGGCCTTAAATTAAATGCCTTTTTTACCTTCGGATTTATAATATTAAAAAGAATAAGGATACTTAATTGAAGTTTAGTGGTTGAGCTTTGCTAAGTGTAGGGACTTTTAGAGGTGTATATACTCATCATTATGACCAACTCTTACAATGGGACCACCTCTACAAAATCGCTAAAACTAAATTGTATCATTCATCTTGTCCACACAAAAAGCACCCATAATGCCTCTCGACATAATGTATTTTCTGACACATATTTTTTTCTTTTGTCAATTAAACAAAAATTACGAAGATAAAGCGCGTTAAAGTGTGTATTGCGGCGTTTTGCCCCGCAAGCGGTTCGGCCCGCGGGGCGAATCGCCCAAGACTCTTTTTGAAGGTCCCCATTCGCCCCGCATTGTTTGGAGCGGAGTTAGTTCGGGAGTCACTCGCGACGTTATTTCTACGTAAGAAATATAGCTAGCGTCACGCAACACTTTAACGAGCTACATAGCTATCCTTCTAATATTATAAACGCTAAAGTTTGTATATGAATAGATGTTTGTTACTCTTTCACGCAAAAGCTACTAAGCAGATTAAGATGAAACTTTGCAAGTAATGCTTATACCTCAGAATAACACATCCTATCCTACTAATATTATAAACGCGAAAGAGGATGGATGGATAGATGGATGGATGGATGGATGTATGGATGTTTGTTACTCTTTCACGCAAAAACTACTGAATGGATTGAGATGAAACTTTGCAATAATATAGTCTAAAAATTATAATGATATATTGCGTATGCGGGCGAAGCCGCGGGTATAAACTAGTAGGCTATAATTTATAAAGATACTAGTTTTTACCCGCGGCTTCGCCCGCATAATATTTTGATTTTTGACGCAATATCATTATAATTTAAAGCCTATGTGTTATTCTGATATATAAGCTATATTATTGCAAAGTTTCATATCAATCCGTTCAGTAGTTTTTGCGTGAAAGAGTAACAAACATCCATACATCCATCCTCACAAACTTTCGCGTTTATAATATTAGTAGGATTGCGTGAAACGAAGTTCGCCGGGTCAGCTAGTATCGTTATATTTTTTTGTTTAACTGACAAAAGAAACATACGAATCTAATATTTTTTGATCAGCTTACTGTCTTTTTTTTATAACAAATAAATCTGCTCTTGACCACCGTCTCGCCTGATGGTGAGCGACGATGGTCAGAGGTAAAGCACGCAGACTTATAATTATTTTTTTAGTCTTCTAGCATATTAGGGTTTTTATAGTATACCTGAGGCCAATCTTCCTTAGAGGTGGCTCTCTCAATGATCTCCTTGATGGTGTTCTGGCGCGAGTTGGGGTCGTCTCTCCACACGTACACCGGCTGCGTGTAGTTTATCAACTCTGGAACATTACATTCAAATCATCAATTTCTTTTTTTTGCTTATAGATATAATATGAGCTTATTAGAAAGCTCAAAAAACCTCGTCGAGGAATCGATCTTAGTACCTATATCATACCTATGTAGCCCCCTACATATGGTTAAACATGAACATAAACTGATTCAAAATGGAAACGGAGTTTTAAAGATCCAACCTACAACGTACTTAGCGTGAATCAATTTCGTTGACAAATTTTTTTAGAACGTTATTTTCATTCCATTAATTTATTTTTTTAGCTTACATATAGATATAAGCATAGGTATTAGAAAACTTAAAACAACACAGGTGCAAAATCGAATCAGAATTTAAAAGATCCAACCTACAACGTACCTAGATACGAGTAAATCAATTTCGTGGACATACAATTTTTCATGATTAAAGTTGGCCATAGCTATCGGCAGGTTAGGTTAAACTTTGAAGTGGCAGGAATAAAACTGAACCTAGGGTCTATCAGACCGCAGAATGCTGGAATGAAGACTATGCATAATGTAACATATTATGATATACTGCCACAAGATTTAGCCCCAAACTTCAAAGTGGATCAGACGAGTGGATCAGAGCAAGGAGTCGCTGCAGTCCGTGAACCCAATCAATACTTAGATGCTGTGTTCTCAGCGACAAACTTAACGGAATCGTAAGCGGAACAAAGCTGTTTTATTTCTCGTTTAGCAAATATGGCATTTCTGCAACATATTTACGAACTAACACGCTCAAGTCACCGCCGAACTGTTTTGGTCTAGGCTTAACGCAATGGGTGGCAAGTTTGTTGGTAATAACCACGGTGTACTGAATAATTATGCCTATAACATTACAATACACATCATATGAGGCAATTCTATTAAGTACTATACTCATTATATTTTTTATTATTTTCTCATTAATTCGGCCCTCGGTGAGATCTGGCCTTAAAATGTAGGCGTATCAAATCGACAACCGTAACAGACAAAAGGAGGTGCGTTCCACAAAACTATTTAGTTACTATTGTTATAAACTAGATTGAACTTTACAAACCAGAACACGATTTTCGTTTTCTATTCGAGTACCTACTCTCTTAGAAGGTAAAAAACAGGGCGTTGTAAAACATACGGATATTCAACAATACAATAGATTTGAAATGGTTTGAAGCTATAGAATACCAAAGCGAGCTGATAAGGCAATCAAAGTTGAAGAAACCAGCAGAATTAGAGTGAATGGAGACCACATACCAGCAAACGTAGCATAGTACCTACTACAAAGTAGACAGAGACGGTCTTATCAAGACTGTAGGAACAAGTTGTGAGCACAGTTTGTTTACGTAGCTATATTTTATCTCTAGGGAGGAACGATCTACCTGGTCCATCCCAGAAAATAAGAATATACATATTATTTTTTAAGTTTTATAGGGTGGGTAAAGAAGCTACATCCACGCTGGTTCGAACCGGTGTTATGAAAAGTTTAGTCGAGATGATAAGTGAGGAACCCATTGAATTTGTCTGTACGGGACTTTACATCAGCGTTTTGAGAGACAAGGCCAGAAATGATTTATATTGACCAACGATGGGTCTCCTGGAATTCAACAACAAAACAAGTTGACTGTTATTGGGTTTTTTAAATGCTTTTCGACCTAACGCCTATACTCTAGCAAAACGAAGCGGAGTGCTGACCTAGGCAAACAGTGTACAGGCAAAGAAGATATAATAATACTACGTATAGAACGGTCACTCGTTACTCCCCACCCGTCTGAGTCTTCCTCACTTCCACCCCGCGTTTCATGTACCGATCGTGTACTCAGCGCGCGGGCTGCACTGGCCGGTAGATTTTGTAATAAAAAATACCTAGACTGTGACAATAGGGAAGAATTGTGCTGTGTATGGTTGAATATCAATAATACGTGACAAATATATTGTTTTGTTACGTTGATAACGTAACAAAACAATATATTTTAATGTTTATCTAAGGATAAGTAAAAGGAACTTATTTTACATTATTTGGTAACTTTCTCTTGATATTTTCTTTCAAATAAGGTAGATCGCTTACTTATTGCTAAAATTCTTCCAAATTAAGTAATTGTTATACTTTTATATGCACTAGATTTATATTCATTTTTGCAAAATTGAATACGCAACTGCCTTACTCACGCGGCATGTCGTCACATCGTGGTGTAGCGTTCGTGCGTATGTGTACTGTCTATGAGTAAGTACTGCGTAGTATGCGTAAGACAGCAGATTTTGTATGAAAAATCGCGGAGTGTCCGGGCTGTGGTACAGGCTCAATCTGGCTCAATTTCAGCTTCGCTCACTGCTGAGGTTAAGCCTCTCTTTTTGTACGCAACTCATCGCTGTCCTGTGCAAATCTCGATTCTTGAACCTCGAACCTAGAGTACGCGATTCTAACAATGTCCCAACCCAATGACTTGGTGGGCACCCCACGTTTGTTAAAATTTTTGTCAGCCTACAATGAGTTCTGGTAAATTCCATCCATTTAAATTACGTAGAAGAAATTCATGGGGTATGTGAATCTACCAACCCGCACTGGGCCAGCGTGGTGGATATGGCCCAATCACCCTTCGTGGGTAGGCCTACGTCCTGCAATGGACTATTAAAAAGGCTGGTACAGTACAGTACAGTACAGTAAGTTACGTAGTTGTCCAACCAACGTCGACCACCTTAGTACAAGAATAGATTTACGTAATGTAGGAAAAAACTTCACCCTTTCATTGTGTTTTGTTTCTCGCTAAGCAAATAATACTATGCAATGGACTCCACATAGTATACTACATCGCTTTGCACATAATCCGGACACCGTTCCGCTCCGCGTTTGTAGAGTTTGGGCCTTCCGAGCTATTGATGACTTGATGATGGCGCTGGCACGTGTAAACTCAAACTATCTAATGAGGGTATCGGTTTACTTTTTACAGTTTGTATTGAGCGGTCATTGTCATTGATATTGTGGCTAACTTCAGTTTCATCATCAGAGGCGCAGCATGTGGGATACCACCATCGACTTGTAATTTTTTCTGTTTTAGATACTACGAACCGCAAACCTAATATTATAATTAATATTATATTGAACTGAGTATGTGTCCAAACGGCTATTGATAATAATGTTACGGATGCGGAGAACGAGTCTTTTTGCTATAATATTCTGTGCAAGCTAGCACGTAATACCAAGATAATGGGCCAAATTCGAAAAAAATTGTCTAAGTACCGTGAGAAGTGGACTACAAGAAAAAAACCGGACAAGTGCGAGTCAGGTTCGCACATCGAGGGTTCCGTGCAAGTCCAGAAAATTTCACAAAATTGGGAAGTAAGTTTTTAGAATCTCTACACCTTACATGATACGATTTACTCACTTTGAATTTTGAACCCATATTTTGTGAATTTTGAGGCCCTATTTTTTTGTGATTTAAATAAAAATATACAGTTTTCAGATTTATTCCTATATGTGTACTCTGAGACTTCTCACCAAATTTCATAGTTCTATGTCAACGGGAAGAACCCTGTAGGTTTTGATTTTTGAGAGTGTCGAAATATGCGTTTTTTTACGATATAAACGGCTCTAACTTTTTTAAACGATAACTGAGAAGGTTTTCTTTTACACAACTGCAAGATATATAGATATACATAGATATACGTATACAGTTTAAATTTCAACTCGATATCTTTACGCGTTCCCGAGATAAAGAGTCTTGACATACACACAGACGCACAGACGGACAACAAAGTGATCCTATAAGGGTTCCGTTTTATCCGTTTGAGGTACGGAACCCTAAAAATACGGGTATGATGTCGATATCAAAAAATATTAGACTCTTATTTTTTCTTTTGTCAATGAAACAAAAATTGATGAAGATATAACCCGTGAAAGTTCCGCGTGACGTCACAAGTGCCATACAAATATATAGACTTCTGTAAGAGAGGTGACGTCACTACCCCCACTCCCAAACTTTGACAAGGTTTATCTTTGTCATTTGCTGTTTGATTGACGAAAGAAAAAATACGTCTCCAATTTGTTTTCATAACCTAACTCAAGGACTAATTATAATAATGTTTTTATTACCCAGTCATCATGCCTACTGACGTATCGTCCGTACCAGAGTATTGTATTATATTTATTTTACCAGCCTTTTTAATAGTCCACTACAAGACGTAGGCCTACCCACGAAGGGTGATTGGGCCATATCCACCACGCTGGCCCAGTGCGGGTTGATGGATTCACATACACCATCGAATTTCTTCTACGGACGTATGCAGGTTGCCTCACGATGATTTCCTTCATCGAAAAGCCAATGGTGTGAAATTCCATACAGAAGTTCCAAAGTAACTCATTGGTACGGGATCGGGATTTCGAACCCACGACCTCACGATTGCAGGTCGGGTGTTACTACCACTAGACCACGTCTTCACTAGACCACCACGGCTTCACTAGATCACCACGGCTTCAACCACAGTAGATTTATTATTTAAGTTTTAGAGACGAAAGCTGTAACCTTGCCGTAACATTGAAAATCGAACTTGTGCTGAGGTTATATACCTATTTCAATAACCTTATTTAACCTTTTCGTGCCGGAATCGGTAAACTCAGACTAGAATAGAAGCTAAAAAGCCGCATTGCCGTGCCGCAGGCAAGCTTACACTATACCAAGTAGGTATTAAGTATCTTAGGTAATGTAAAGAAAGCTAGGTTGTGAACAGCAGATTTTTTTTTGAGTTCTGACAAAAGTTGCAGAACAAAAGTTGTTAGTTTTGATGTACAGAATAAGCCTCTAAAAGGATGCTAATTGATTAGAAATAACCCTGTATACAGGGCAATAGATAACTTACGCACAATGTGGGCGAGTAGAGTAGGTAGGTATATCAAAACGAGCAACTATTGCTATCTGACCAACCTTGAAAACGCGAAAAAAAATCATCTATACATTACGTCCATTGTCATAGTCATAGTCATTAGAATTTCCTACGGAACACCCTGAAACACCGGGTTTGGTCCAATAGTGAAAGTTGGTCATAATAACAAGCACAACTACATCTTAAATTACTTCACAAATTCGCAGTCACCCTGTATATATTTATGTAGGTACTTATAATTTAGTAAGTTTCTACTAAGTTCGTAAAGGCCGAGTGGCTAACCCTGGTGTCAGTTTTTCAACCGGCTGAAGGCTTCTTTCATGGATAAACGATTAGAACAACCGGAGCCTACAATTTAATGTATCGGCCGAGCCAGGGTAGCGCTCAGTTGTAGCGGTCACCCATCCGAAGGCTTATTGTGCTGAAATTTCAGCACAATAAGTAAGTTATGTACTCAATTTCGATGACAAACACTTAGTCAAACTGCACTATGAGCTCTACTAGTATAGTAATAACTATATCATGGTCGCTAGTCATAGAATATCGTAGGACAGTAGGTGGCAATGACGCGCGTGTTCGAGGGGCTTCTCTGGTGTTAATGTGGATTTGAATCAAGGGCGCGTCGGCACGGCACGACATGACACGACATCGTTGAGCCTTATAATAAACAGTCGATACATTTTATCCATAACAATTGTGCCATTTTTAGCACGGAAAATACAATCTGTCGATAAGGGGCTCTACAATTGAATCATTGGAATGGCTGATCGTGTGCGTAAATGGTCACGTGATCGTAAGAGTGATGAAATCAATGCTTGTGCGAACGGGGGCGTATAGCATGCGATCGTCCGCGAGCGTTAGAAATTATTCTAAGGTTTCAAAAATTGGGCTCATATCATAATTCATACGTAGTTTTGCGTTACTAAAAACTGTGTTGCCAAAGGTAGACTCTGCCAAAGGAAATTGTTTGCAAGATGATAAGTGTCAGGTTTAGGGGCTCTATAATTGAATCATTAGAACAGCTGAACGCATGCAGAAATGATTAGGAGACCGAGCAAGAGCAGGACCGAACATTGAAAATGTATGCTTGTGAAAACGGAAGAGCATAATATGCGATCCTCAACGAAAGTTATAAAATAACTTTTATAATTTATTCGCATGCTATTTGGCTTTTAAAAAAAGGTGCAAAAAAACCATTGACTTTCGACAATATGTACAGCTGTTCTTTTACAATTTCTGAGTTAATCTGCCTTTATTGTCGTTGTATTAGCGCTCATAGCATAGTTTGACTAGGTATTCTTTAGCGATCATCGAAGTTAAGCAACGTTCAGCACGGTCAGTCTTCGGGTTGATCGAATTGACCACGGGTGACATTTTACAACTGAGCTACCGTGGGTAGGATATCACGTCAAATTGTAGGCCCCGGTTGTTTTAACCTTTTAGCCATGTCAGAAGCCTTTAGGCGGCTTAAATACTCTGACACCAGGGCTTCGAGAAAACGGGTCATTGTGAATTTAATGTAAATATCTAAGTTGGTATGTATGACGGAGCTCGGACATTTTTTACTACTTTCACTTAGGGACTCTGGCTCTGTAGATATTTGCTCGAAGCACCAGCTAGTCAAGCATGCGACCACAAAAAGAACTCATTTCGACGTGTAAAAAGTGATAGATATACAGGGTTATTATTTTATACTACGGGACTAATCGCGCACTAAAATTACGAGATAAATAAATACCTCCTCATCCCGACGTTTCGGCCGAGTTGCATCGACCGTGGTCACGGGTAGACACACTGATCTCGTAATTTTAGTGCGCGATTAGTCTCGTAGTATAAAATAATAATGTGTTCAAATCGCGAAAGTTTAAAAACAACATATACAGGGTTATTTCTAATCAATTAGTACCCTTTCAGGGGTTTATTCTGTACATCAAAACTAACAACTTTTGTTCTGCGACTTTCGTCAAAACTCAAAAAAATAATCAGTTGTTTCATACATTTTGTCGAGGGTGAACGATATTTTTCTATGGAACAACAACTTTTTTTTGAGAATTAACAAAAGTCGTAGAACAAAAGTCGTTACTTTTACAGTTTACAGTTTTTTACGTACAGAATAAGCCCCTGATGCTAATTGATTAGAAATGACCCTGTGTACTTTGCCATAACGCTGTCTCGTAGTGACACTACGAAAGAAATAATTCGTGGCGCGCATACTAGCCCGGCAGGGCTAGCCACCCGGCTTATACAAACTTAATTTGTCGTTGTAGTTTTAATCCCCGTGAAAAAGAAAGCTGACATTGCAGATACTGAGAACTAGTCATTTTACGGATGAGATGATGATGATGACACCGAAATTAGCACACACATATGTGTGCTAATTTCGGCTAATTACGGATTATTAAGTGAACGAGAGTACGCTATTTTGGTCAGCGTATTTTCGTTAACAAAAACCAGTATCTGCGGTCAACCGGTTAGTAATCTGCCCTTGTTTCATGATCGACATTTTGGTAATTACAAAGAAACCAGAAGAATCCTCTAGATACATTTGAATGGAATTGAGTATTTCACGGTGTTGCATACATGTTAGTAGTTAATAATTATTTTTTGCAAAAAATAGTATGACCGACTTCACCCGTGTACAGAATCATTACATTGTATAAAACAAAGTCGCTTTCCGCTGTCTGTCCCCATGTATGCTTATATCTTTAAAACTACGAACGGATTTTGATGCAGTTTGTTTTAATAGATAGAGTCATCCAAGAGAAATGTTTATATGTATAATACATCTGTGCGAAGCCGGGGCGCATCGCTAGAACGCAAATATTATGCACGGATCGATGTAACATTTTTCACATTATTGTTGATTTATCAATAATGGCTCTGCCAATTTCGATAAAATTTAAATGGGACCAATTTCGAAGTATACTCTTTCCAATAAAAAAAGAATTATTGAAATCGGACAACTATGAAAGAAGTTATGCGTGGTTATACATAAAAAAAAATATATCCCCGTCGAATTGTATACCTCCGTCGCTCAAAAATATCAAAACATTGCAATTGCGTAAGTCTAGTACTATAACTAGAAATATTCTTTGTTTTAAATATACAGGGTTATTTCTAATCAATTAGCATCATTTTAGGGGCTTATTCTATACCTATACATCAAAACTAACAACGTTTCTTTTACGACATTTGTCAAAACAAAAAAAAATCATCTGTTCCATACATTTTGACGAGGGTGAACGATATTTTTTCTATGTAACAACAACTTTTTTTGAGAATTAATAATATTTGTTGAACAAAAGTTGTTAGTTTTGATGTACAGAAGAAGCCCAAAGGCTAATTAATTAGGAATAACCCTGTATAATAATTAATTTTCCGTCTGACTACTGCTCTACAACGTTAGATTAAAGTCTTCTCTGGCAAATAATATTTTGCTATTTTTACCGACTTCCACAAAGGAAAAAAAACCTCCTCGGTAGACCTATTCGGCCTAACCACAAAAGTTTTACGCACGCTTTAAGCAATAGTTAGCAGTACAAATTGTGCCGTTAAACAGTGTTTAAGGCGTGTTTAAATCTTTTGTGGTAAGGCGGATTATGTTCGACTGTATGTATTTTTTTGCTTATGTTCATCGATATTTTCGCCAATTGCGCACCGATTTAAATAATTATTTTAGTTCAATAAAGTATACTTCCGAGGTGGTCCCATTTAAATTTTATCGAAATCGGCCGAGCCGTTCTTGATGAATCAACAAAAATGTAGGTACATGGATGTTACAACGATTCGTGTAAATTATTCGAATTCTTTACACGGCGGAAGTCGGTGTTGCAATTTTCAAATAGGTGACTATTTTCTACACAATACACGTGTAATACCTATATTTCTATAGAATCTCATGAAGCGCTAAACCACAATGTCGGAGATTATTCGATAGCTGCTACGCGAACAATGATCACGGAGTAAATTTTATTGCAATTGTCAGTACAGTGCTAAGTACTGGCTGTAAAATGGAACTGAAGGTATGCAAACCATGGATGTAAGTAAGATAGAGAATCGGCCTTAAAAATACTCATGAATCAATCTGGCATTTTAGGAAAAGAATTGCAGGCATTATCACATAGAGTCGTTCAAATATCACAACAGCGACAATGAAAACTATTTCATCTTTTGTTTTGTTTACAACCAATAGGAAAAATGTAGATTTCAAGTCACAAACCATATGCCCGATCCCCTCATTTTCTTACATCTCTGGTACAAACAAACAGTTGTAAAGTAAAACTATACTTTGGTGCTGCGCCGGCAATTCAATGCAATTTCTCCGCGTATGGAAAGAACATGCTAGAACTACGAGAAAGGCATGAATGTTACCAACAAAACGCCCAATCTGGGTACAATCAGCAACACAATTTCATAAACCATTCAATAGAACCTTCATACATACTTTAAAACTTTTGTTTGACAGTAGTTTTTTTTCCCTGACCTAAGCTAACCTTAACCTAACCATAGCCGAACCATGATACAGTTTGATGATTACTAATTTTGTTTGTGATTTGATTTGGTTTGTTGAATGGTACCCTTAACTTATATGCCTACGACAGAGCGGAAACACAAAATATTTATTCAAACAAGGAGTAATAAGCTGTTCAGTATAACGTTTTTGTGTTCTTTTCTTTCACCTTATGTTTATAACATAGGGATAAGCTTTCTCACAGCTTTAACTCAACGAAACCCCTGTCAACTTGTGTTAATTACTATTTGACGGGAAAGATTTTTACCTTGTTCTCTTTTGATTCCCTCGCTAACGCTCAGGATTCTAATTGTTTAATTTTAGAATCCTTCGCTTGCTCGGTCATCAAAATTGAGCACGCGGTTAAAAATCAACTTTGCACTCTTGTATAACAAATAACTATTTTCGATGTGCCTAACAAAACCTATTTTCGGCGCCGTTTGACCCAATCAGCTAATTTTATTATTATTATTATACATATGGATCTATCCATTGAACTTTGGGGATAAAAATAAAATGTAATGTCCATGGAAATACCTAAAATGTAAAAAGAATGTATTTTTAACTCATTGAAAAAAGACCATTTTGTGCGTCGTTTGACCCTGCCACTTAAGTTTACCGCTGTCTGTACCATAATTTGTAATTATGCAGGTGGTCCACTCGCGGTGTTGGGAGGTCATTCACTCAATTGTTGCCGACCGGAAGAAAAGCTTTGATGATGGCGTTGCATAATCCGCAGTTGCGTGCACAATGGCAGTACTCGCTACTCACAACAATAAGTTGGGTATGTTTCTCGGTACGGTTAAAGAATTAACTTTATTTTATGGCTCAGCTTGCCTAATAAGTTGCTGCATTAGTCATTATAGTCTGTTCCATTAGCGCTGAGAACGCACACGCTAGAATACTTCGAGTCGGAATTGGCCCATGCGGTACGACTCTGGTCAAAATATGTTCACAACCCTTGATCGTGCCTTGATCCTCCACCCAAAAACGTGGCAATTGCGGTATCGACACGAAAGCGATGCATTTTGAATAGAGAACGATACTTTTGTTTTCATTTCGCCAAGACGTGTCAACGTGTGCTAACAAAATACTGTCGATGGTTCTCAGTGCTAATGAAACAGACTCTAACTCATAACGCATAATTTACAGTTTTGAACGGTTCTAAATTTACAGATTAGAAAACCATGGACTGGGATGCACCTGTCAGTTTTTGAAAATCGTAGAACAAAAGTTGTTAGTTTTGATGTACAGAATAAGCCCCTGAAAGGATGCTAATTGATTAGAAATAACCCTGTATAAGTACGATCAAATACATTTAGCATTACAAAGTATGAAATAAAAATAATATTATTGAGCTGGTTCTAAAACTCGATAAGCCTAGTTAAATCAATACCACTTTATTGATGAGCATATTCAACTTGGGGGCCTATTTAATAGTGGATGCCCAACCGTGTCCAACAATAAATTTGCACGACCTTAATAGTTAGACACGATACGTATTAGCATATTTTCAAATTACTTTGTACAGTTTGCGGCTGTTCCATATCGTATAGGGGAACTAGGGGCATGATGGGGTAGCGAGGTAAGACGGGGACACGCACACATAGCAAAACTAAACGCAATCGCGAGGTGGCAGTTTAGCCAATGAGAGGCCGCTTTGGAACAATACTCAGTGCGGCCATGACAGTCGGCGAAAGTGCGTGCGTTCTTTGTTTACAATCAAATTTTTGTTAACGTGCATGTTTGATGTAATATTTTGTGTTTATTAACAACTTCAGAAACAGGTAAGAAATAGTATTGAAATGATGATTTATTTTTGATTTGTATTACGTTTTCCTTACAGTGGATAGGCATAATTCAAAAGTGTAATGGTTCTAACCGTGTATTTTTGAAATTTTATTTTCTTCAAAAACAGTGACTGGGGCAAGATGGTGTAAATCGTACGGGGCATAACGGGGTACTACATTATGCCCCACACAATGCTCTATTGTCAATAGTTTCCGCAGATTGTTTAAAGATATTTATATTGAAAAATCGTTTATTTTGTTTTTTCTGATTAAACATGGTTAGGAACTACAAAAAAAAAACAAAAAGTGGAGACTGGTCACAACAGTCCATGAAAGCAGCTATAGACAAAGTTTTGAGTAGAGAATCAGGATACAGAAAGGCAGCTTTAGAATATGGTGTTCCTAAAAATTCCTAAAACTGCAGAAGAAGACCAGGCCATCAACTTCAGGCCAAGAAGATAGCGTTTGTCTTTATTGTAACGATACAAACCACACTTACCTTAAATCTACCGAAAATTGGGTACAATGTCAGCTTTGTGGGCGATGGGCACATACTGCATGTGCAGGGGTGGATGATGGAAACTTAGAAGAAGTGCTCATATGCATTTTCTGTGAAGATAAATGAGAATCCTATCTTGCCCCTTAACCCCATCATGCCCCATTTATCATTCCCCATCTTACCCCACATACGGGGCAAGACGGTTTTTTTATGTATACTTAAAAAAATATTATTATTAGAAATTTGCGATAACATTTTCGTCCAAAGACTATGCCAATTAGTAGTTGATTAAGTTACTATAGTGCCATAAATAAATGAAAACATTATGTTGATCTTTAATGTAGGTTTTTATAATTTTCCCTTAGCGTCCCCGTCATGCCCCTAGTTCCCCTACGTATATTCGTGTACATTTTATCACAACCTACTCATCTACATCAACTTTCGCTTGTAAAATAATGCAGAAGCGAGCTACTTTGTAAAGCTGCCTAGTGCCCATATTTCCCCAAATATAATAAAATTTCTCTAGTGGAAAGACTTTCATCTTGATTAACAATGCGCGTATTATGTCACAGAAGGAATTATGACTATGTTATCCCCCATGTCTGTCAATGATTGCTGTAAGAAATGAAAACTTAGGCAACATATTATGATGATTGTAGGTGTATTGAGATTGAGATTTACGTACCTACTTTTTATGAAGCTTAAATTTAGATGAGGTAAGTATAATACCATAGAACGCCTAACATTTCGACTGTAGTGTATGTTTATGGTATATGAGGGAATTTTTTTGGTAGAGCTGATACTATTTTTAACTTCCTACATTTTCCCACTGCTCTCCCACTGACACTTCAATCAGTTTCAAATTCCCCGTAATTTGGGGAGTTTGAACAAACCAGCAGCAACAACTGTAAGTCCTTACATAGTAACTATCAAGCCATCTAACTGCCGACGAAACTTTAATCAGCAATCTCAATTCTACTTTCTCAAAGCTACCATATTATCTTGTAATTTTATCGACAGCAAGTCAAATTCAAAAAGTTAAATTACTAGTTCTGACAGACTGCCTACCTTTATGTTATTGAACCTAAATTTTAAATATGCTAGAATTGCTTTGTAAGATTGAGGTATCAGATGCGGGCAATATTTTTTTATAATTAGCTCTACTAAATTTAATTTGACTACCTCGGTGGCTCAGTGGTTAGTGAACCTGACTTCTGGATCAAAGAGGCGTGGGTTCGATCCCCACCCAGGGCAATGTGTTTATGTGATGAACATACTGCCGTCTATAACCTAAAAAGCCGTTAAACCACAAAACCAAATTTTTCGGTATCAGCGAAAAACGCGGGACTAGACCGATAAAGTACTAACTATGATTTAGACAATTATTTGCTAAAACAGCTTTAAAGGTAATCTATTATTTGTAGAATAATGGTGTTTTCAAATAATTATGGGATAATAGCGGTATTTAAGTTATGTTTTGTTGGATGACGACTTTATTAACTTGTAAAGTAGAAATAAGAATTCAATAGCGGTGTTTTCACAATTTCTATCTTTTGAACTATATATAAAAATAATTCTTACAGTGACCGATAGATAATTTTAAACTCTATAAGAATGTGTTTAAAAGTGAAAAATGACACCCTGTGGCTTAACGGTGTTATAGCTTGTGAACGGCAGCATAGGTGTGCTCTGTGTCTGGGTGTTATCTCTGGCAGCCATATCGCAAGCCTTCTTAGTTTGAAGTCAGACCCGTGTGTAAGATGTCCCCTAGTATAAAAAAATATTCAGTCAGTCAAGTCAAATCATAATTGAGTAATGCATACTCAATTTCAAAAACCAAATAAATATCTGTTTATGATGTTAATAAATCCATTAATTAATAATAAGTTTGCTACGCGTATCTATCACATAACTATGGACAAAAAAAACTATATACATACTTAATTAGACTGAAACTTAGAAGATACTAGTCAGGGATTTTACGCTGCAGCGAAAAACCAAAAAGGAAAAAAAAGAAATGGATATTTCGATAACAAAGACACAAAGCACAAAAACACAAAAAAGACTTTCCAGCACAAAACTACAGCGATGTTTTACATTCTTTGCAACGCATGCACGTCCTAAGTATCCTAAACAATGGCAGACGTCCGTGACTATACTCAATGGATTTTTCACAATGAGTGCCATAATAGGCCAGGCTGACGGTCCTGTTGAAATACATTTGCTACGCCCATAGAAAATACAGTGGATTGTAGTCGTAGAGCCCTCTGTCCACTGCGGAAGATGAGAGGAAGAGAGGGACAAAAGTAGCATTATCGGAATTGTTCAGTAGAAACAATCCTAATGATAAAAAAATTACCATTAGATAGGTAGATTTCATTCCTGATTTTGTTCCCAAATAGAAATACCAAATACTATAATAAATGTAATTTTAGACCTTGGCGGTCTAAAATTACCTCTATTGTTTGTTTGGTCAAATTCGTGTTTTTTTTAGAAATGGTTGTCAGCATGATCTCGTGTCGTTTGTGACTCCCGTATATTTAATCATGAGCACAAATATGGAATACGAAGCCGTGGTGGCTCAGAGGTAGTGACACCCACCTTACAATCGTGAGGTCGTGGGTTCAAATCCCAGTCCCGTACCAATGAGTTCTTTGGAATTTATACACGGAATTTCACACCATTGGCTTTTCGGTGAAGGAAAACATCGTGAGGCAACCTGCATATGTCCGTAGAAGAAATTCGAGGCGTATATGAATCCACCAACCCGCACCGGGCCAGTGTGGTGGATCCCAATCACCCTTCGCGGGTTTACGTGGTGGTTCTACGTCCTGCAGTGGACTATTAAAAAAGCTGATACAGATACAGTACAGTACAAATACGGACGCTGTATAAGTATATTATAATCATCTCTGGTAGATTTATTCAGTCAATGATAAAATCTTATCTATGCCATGTTTAAGGTGGCGCTATCTTCTTCTTATTCGTCCTCATCATTACTAAAGGTCGTGCCCGTCTTGAAATGCTTTGACGGAATCAGTGACAAGCTGCTTCCACGGGCGCTATTACATCAAAATGGAAACCAAAAAAATGTCAAGTCGATGTTATAGATCTATATGACCAAATGTCACGTTCCAAATTTTCCAACGCACAGCACGCTAACACCAAATATTTTTTGATAATCTATCTGACAGACTAATCATATATTTAGTCATCATGACTATTAGTCACAGGTTCGGTAGCTCCATTAAAGCCTTAAAATTCTTAAATAGTGTGCGTGATAGGTCAATTGATTATAAATGCTATTTAGGATATGCACCAAAGGATAATAACCTTTCCAAAGAGTTAGATAATTTATAATCGCCAATCATAATATCTGCACTGTTTCAGTGGACACTGACTTTTGATAATGTGACCAAATGTCACGTTCCAAATAATCCGTACGCAATTAGTCAATAGTTCGGTAACTCTATTCAAGCCTTATAAGTATGCTTGATGGTTCAAATGATAATAAATTTTGTTTAGAATGCGATAGGGGAAAACATCTTCTAGTAAGGTAATTTAGCTAGGAAATTTACAATCGTCTAACATCTCTGTAGCGTGTTTCAGTGGACGCAAACTTTATGTGACAAATGTCACGTTCTAAATGCTCAATGCACAGTACGCAATTAGTCACAAGTTCGGCAATTGAAGCCTTATTGTATTGCGTGATGGGTCAAATTATAATAAATCTTATTTAGAATGTCAAAGGGCTCACAATGAAAAGTACTTTGACCTTTTGTAGACTGCGTGACGTGACATACGCATGATTGAAGTAGACACAACGATGTCAATCTTAATATAGCTATTATTACCCGACAGCCAAGGAAGGGTATCGTTTTTCACGCGTATCTATTAAGTCTGTTCGTAAATTTCTTTAATCCCATGTATCTTCCAAAAGGCTACATGGATAAGACAATTAAGGTATTGTTAGATTTATCTTAAAACAGAAAACCCGAGTGTCATTAGATAGGTATTAAAAAAAAACCAAATTGCCAATTTTTGCTTTCGGCCGCGTGCACAACCAAAGTTCGCAAATGGTTGCCTATGATGAGTTTTCCCCCTTCGCACACAACTTTGGCGCCAATTTGTAAGCACTTCAAAATTTTATTTTAACCAAATGAAATCATCGAGTAGAGAAGCCATGTAAAGAAAATTTCCTTTAATTAAAGAGGAACATAAAAATATACATACATATATATGTCAAGGATATAAATTTAACTAGAAAAAAATAACAACCATTCTTTTCAGTGCTTTCCTTATCTGTTGATTTTTCGAAGTCGAGTTTTTTTTTTTTGTAGAGTGCAATAGATATTTTAATTTATTACCCATTTATTCGTTGACAATAACTTAGCATCATAAAGTTACATGCAGTCTTCCTACCTACAGCATTGATATTCTAATTGTGTACCAAATATAAGTATGATAAATACGCAATGATGTAACACTGGTGTAAAATATTTCACAACTGTATAACAAAATTAACTGCATCCTGCAATGTATTGAATTTGCAAGAAAATATTATTTATTTTATTATCAAGATGCAAATTTAAAATCACTTTATTTTGTGTTTAAGGAATTCCGTAGTATTTCTAATGGGACAAAATATGTATACTAATAAGAATGACGGATATAAGAAGAAGTTCTTTAGCAAGAAATTTAAAGATTTACGTAAGTTCACACTTAACTTACAATTTAGAAAATCGGATTTTGTCAAAACCGATGTATTAGTACATGTTTACTTAATAATGTGACTGCTTCGGTGGCTCAGTGGTGAGTGAACCTGACTTCTGGATCAAAGAGGCGTGGATTCGATCCTCACCCAGGGAAATCATTTATGTGATGAACATAGGTGTTTTCTCTGTGTCTTATTTAGGTACTATCTATGTAAATATGTATTTAAAATATTATATATATATATATATATATATATATATGTAGTATATCAGTCTCTGGCAGCCATATCACAAGCTTTGATTAGTTTGGGTTCAGAAACCGTGTGTAAGATGTCCCCCAATATTTATTTATTTAATTAATCCCTGATATACATATGCATAATTATATCCGTGTAGTTCAAAGAGCTATGGAACGAGCTATGCTAGGTATCCGCTTGGTTGATCATGTCCCAAATGTGGAAATACGACGTCGTACAAAAGTCGAAAACGTAGGCACACGCATCGCCAAGCTAAAGTGGAGATGGGCAGGACCATTGGCTAGACGGGATGACAACAGGTGGACCAAGGCAGTCAACGAATGGTACTCAAGGGAAGGACGAAGACATAGAGCCAGACCACCACACGATGGTCAGGTGACGTCATCAAACTTGTCAGGAGGCAATAGATGAGGCTAGCACAAGACCGGAAAGATGGGCGAGAAAGAGAGGAGGCTTATGCTCAGCACTGGGTGGAACAGGTTGAATAGATAGATACATATAAGAAAAATACTTACCTAAGTCTTCACACGAATATAGGTTGATCTAAACTGCAGTTACAATTTTGCCAGAATATTATGAAAGTTAGATGTAAAAGAAGGGAAAAACTTCATTGAAATTCGTGTAAGATAATATAAAAGAGCAGAATCCTTAGTGAAGGAGCTCTGCGGATTTCTATTTAATTTTCGAACGTCTAGAACGTTTACGAAACTTTACGGGTTCTCTTTAAAATCTGTCCGTATACGTTCCTGAATGTTCCAAGTCCAATAATAGATCCTCTGAATGTCTTTGAAACCAGTCTCATCTTGACCTTAACATAACAAGAGTACAAACCGTTAGGTACCTACTTTACGCATAGGTGATGAGGAAAATCATTACCAAATCATACCCGTCACCTTCAGCAATGTCATAAACAAAATCATAAAAAGCGAAAGGATTGAAACCATAACCATTGGAATGAAAGAAAACTAAATTGGATCACTGACCTACCATCATCAGAAAAGAATGTACTTCCATCACCAGAATCCAAAGATTCTAATTCCAACCAAGTTGCAACGCAATTTTCCATATTATGCTCTTTTACACTATAGCTAAGATATTTTAGTTTTAGAAAATATAGCTATCGAAAAAT
Source organism: Hypomecis punctinalis (assembly GCA_949316475.1). Classification (NCBI taxonomy): domain Eukaryota; kingdom Metazoa; phylum Arthropoda; class Insecta; order Lepidoptera; family Geometridae; genus Hypomecis; species Hypomecis punctinalis. The sequence continues at coordinate 21,194,745 of OX438810.1, forward strand.
GAAAGTCTTTTCATTCTGATAGACCTTCTGATAAAGAGCACAAATACTCGTAAAAGGGGGTCTGTCAGATCCTTGATAAAGAAAGTCTAACATCTACACCCTTTGTTCATAATAGTAGAGCATAAGTAGATGCAAGTGTTACATTATAATAAAGTAAACCATCACCAGAACCGATCATGCCCTTTTAACATAACCATTAAATAGTAACAATATCAACCAACCATCGCCAAAAAAGAACCAAGATCTACCACCACAATTCAGAAACATAAAGAGAACATATAGTAAAACGGTTTTTTTCAACATAGCTGTAAAAATCAACTCCCACCACCATAAACCACAAAAAAGACCTAGGTAGTTCGAGTTGCCTATGCTTTTTCCTTCACAATAACTGAAGATGTCAAAACATTTTAGTTGCGTAGACAATACAGCTATCGAGAAACTAGAAGTGAGGGGGAACGAGGATATGCTATATTTTATCCTTCTTGAAGGAATTCTAATAACTGTGATAACCACTTAAATTTCTACTTGAAATACCACTGACCCAAAATATACCATGAGAGCAAAGGGGTATAAGATTGCATAAAATTAACCACCACCAGAAGAATCCGTCTATTTTAATTTGCTCATTATAAAGTAACAAGACAGAACCACCACCAAAGAGAACTTCCACCACCATAAACCAAAAAAAACCTACTTCCAACATAGTTGTCCATGCTCTCTTTCCTCACGATGACTGAAGACATCTTAGTGGCGTAGACAATACAGCTATCGAGGAACGAAGAATGAGGAGCTACCACGAGTATAGGAGCCTCTTTCCTGCTGGCTTGCCGGCCTCGTATGCTGATAGCCATGCCTCCGGCCAAGTAGGACATCTTCCCGATGAAGCATATTAGCGGCTTCAGTGCCCTAGAAATTTAAAACAAATCGTTAGAAAAAACCGATGGTAGGGTGTTGTTGGACGAAGCTCTAAATGAGTGTAGAATTGGCAGAGCAAGTGAAGACGAAAGATCCCAAAAATAAAGAAGGGTAATATTTCAAAGTTGATTGAGTTAGGCGTTACTTCATAAGGAAGGAAGAAAGGTTCATAAGTATTTTAGAACAAATATTTAGTGATCTTGAAAATATACTGGAGACTTCTCGAGACTGATACGACTTGTATCTGTGGCTTAGGATCCAACCAATCACTGTGTGGGTCTGAGATTGATCAAATTTAAGAGCACAGTCTCAGACTGTTTCAATATACGAAAGTCTCTCAGAGTCTATCAAGATGATGTGTTAAAGGTGCTTATGACAATATTCAAAAGTTTCCGATCGAACTTTTGAGTACGCTGCCAAATTATTTTATTGAAGTGGTTTTGCAGTTTGTAAGCGCACGAGTGGGGAAAGTAAATTGGTATTTTTTTTTTAAAGTTTAAATGACTAGAGATTTTTTTCCTTTACCCATGTCCATAATACATCTGAACCACCTAAAAACTCTACGTGGCACAGCAAATAATCCTACTAATATTAAAAACGCGAAAGTTTGTATGTTCCTCTTTCACGCAAAAACTACTGAACGGATTGGGATGAAACTTTGCAATAGTAATGTTTATACATCAGAATAACACATAGGCTAACTTATAAAGATATTGCGTGTTGAAACGAAGTTCGCCGGGTCAGCTAGTATTGTAATAATACCAATTTTAATGACATAATGTACTGAGAATCATCAACATTTGATGGTCTGTTGTAAAAAAAATCGTTATCTTTCAGACGAGAAAGTCGTCGCAGTAATAATTGTCGAATCATCAATCATCACTAGAGATCAAGTATTCGGATGCATTCTACCTGCTAGTTATAAAGTGTGGAAGCGGCTTCTTAAAATTTATCATTATTTTGAAATCTCGGATAATTTTGTAAGTGCACTCTGCCTCTTATATCCTTTACCCTTGACATTATTTTTTTCTTTGTACCAGATATCTGTGCTTTGTACTGACAAATAGATCTGTAATACCACAGAATACTAATTAGGCAAAATGCGACCTCTGTTTTTTCCACTATTTCCTTTCATTTATTCGGGCTTTAGCTATGCACTGGCACGAATAATACAATGTTGGGTATGTAGGTAATTAATTTATGGATGTGTTTATCCCAAATTCTATACTTTTCTACATTACATAATTTTTTTGGTTATTTTACTAACTTTTTGTATGTTATATAATAGCTAACATAATACGTTATTGTTATATAGTATTATAGCGATTAGTCCCGTAGTATATAATAATAATGTGTTCAAATCGCGAAAGTTTAAAAACAACATAACATAAGACACTTCATTAGAAGCAAAGTACATACAGAATCCTCTTAAACTTATGTAGCAATCAAGTTGGGCTGTCATTTGATCAAAAACTTATGACAACTAACTTTTTGTACGAACTTTGTGATAATAGCTAACATAAGAAACTTATATAAGCAAGCACGTATACATACAGAATCTATATGTAGTTATTAAGTAGCAAGTTAGACTTGCATATTACTTTTGCAACAATTTTTTTTTTATCTGGTTCCATTCGTCTGATACAAAAGTAGACTCCATACTTGGCCAACAACTCAGCATTATTACGGAATAAAAACCTAATAGTAGTAATGATAATTTTATTTTTAATGTTATTTTGCAAGCGCAGAAATCTATAATAACACAGTAAGCGCGATAGATTTTATTACTTATAATAAGTAGTTTGAAGAACACTTATTTAAAATAATAGATTTGCGTAGCTTTTCTTCCGTTCTATCCCCCGGGGGACAGACTGGAACAATTCAGCCTGTAGCGCGTCAAAAGTTCAAAAGCTGTCGCCTCTTCATTGGTACCGGTCGCGGCATATAAGTCTAGCGCTGAGCGAATTGTAAAGGGGATGGCTGCGCATGGGTTTAGTATGGCGGCCACCACGCACAGCCATCCCCTGCACAAGTACCCTCAGCGCTAGACTTACGTGCCGCAATCTGTAGCTAATTTCAGCCCACTGCTGAATACAATAAGCCCTGCATAATTATGGTAAAGACGACGGTTATTTTTGACCGACGAACCGGAGGAGGTATTCAATTCGACGCGTATATTTTTTATGTATAACCACACATAACTTTTTTCCATAGTATAGTCCGGTTTCAATTGTTTTTTTTTTATTGGAAAGAGTATACTGGGTATGGTAATACATGGTTGCCTGGAAGAAATCGCTTGAAGCGATAAGGCCGCCATTTAGTAAAACTAATCTTTAATGTTTTTATGTGTTGTATTTTATTTGGTTAAGCTAATAAAGATTTATCTATCTATCTATGCTTCTAAATTGGTCCCATTTAAATTCTATCGAAATCGGCTGAGTCATTTATATATTATATATATAAATCAACAATAATGTCAAAATGATCAGAATGAATCGATTCGTGTGAAATATTCGCGAATTCTGTACACGGGTGAAGTCGGTAATGCAATTTTTTGCACAAAATAATCGTGTTGCATATAAAAATATAAACATTAGTGTGTTGAAATATGCAGCCCTTATACCTTATAGAATCACTTTGTTATCCGTATATAACTCTGTCTATCCAACTGTGTATTTATATCAAGAACGCGTTATGGTATCGAGTTGAAATTAAAACCACAAACACACTCAGATCTGTAGTTTTTAGCAGAAGTAAAAAAAAACAAAATCCTTTTGTGACAATATGAAAGAGATCAAAATATTATAAGTCCTTGGCCTTAACAAAGTACAGATGGGCATATCCATTATTCTCGATGTCTTTGTGTCAATTGCCGGGATGTTCCCAAGGTGGCTTTCAACATATCACCGTGATCATTACCTTGGTATTTTTACCGTCTCAAGTGCCTTTAAAAAAATTGAGGCTGTCGCTACTATCTCATTTTCTCCGTAAAATAGTCATTAAAATGTTTTGGAAACAATCACTTCATATTTGTGTGTGATTACTGTGGAATCATCTCGAAATTGCTTTTATATGTCCGGGAAAGGTAAGTACGTCTACTTGGATTGTTCACTTGTGTAATTCTGGTGTAAAAACACAGTTGGCTTCAAAAGTATTAAAAAGTATTTTTTAATTAAGTTGCTTTCCAAGTAAACAGATATTTCTAGCTAGTTTTAATATAAATTATTTTTTACCGACGAACCACCGGAGGAGGTGTACAATTCGACGCGCATATATATATATATTTTCATGTATAACCACTCATAACTTTTTTCATAGCAGTCCGATTACAATAATTCTTTTTTTATTGGAAAGAGTATACTTCGGAATTGGTCCCATTTCAATTTTATCTAAATCGGCTGAGCCATTTTTGATAAATCAACAAAAATGTGAAAAATGCTACATCGATCCGTGCATGATATTTGCATTTTAGCGATGCGCCCCGGCTTAGCACAGGTGTATTTTACATATAAACATTTCTCTTGAACTACTCTATCTATTAAAACAAACTGCATCAAAATCCGTTGCGTAGTTTTAAAGATATAAGCATACATGGAGACAGACAGCGGAAAGAGACTTTGTTTTATAGGTACTATGTAATGATTCTGTGCACGGGTGAAGTCGGTCATGCCATTTTTTGCAAAAAATAATTATTTATCATCAGGTCTCAAATGGAGACTATGTACTGGCACAAGCTGCGTAAGACGTGGATGAATGTTTAAGTGATACAGATGACCTGATTACACGTGATTGACACGTAAAAAAAATACTTTTTTAACATACTTTAGAGTGGATATTAAAATTAAATCCCATTGAGCAAATGTCTATGGAGGAGCCATCAAAGTACATATTCATTTTAGCATTTCTATTTTAAAGCATGTTGTAGGTAAGTCATTAGTATAAAAATAATCGGCCAAGTGCGAGTCGGAATCGCGCACGATGGTTCCGTACCGTATAGAAGCCCTCTTGATATATTTTATTTTAGTTTAATTATTTAGTTTTAAAAGGAATATACAACTTAATAGTCTGTATATATTAAAGCATTTACCTATCTGTCTCCGCTATTAATATCGAGCGAAAAACGGCTAAAAATACAAGTTTGTTCTATGGGAGCCCCCTTAAATACTTTTACCCCCTTAAATATTTTTCCGTTTTATTGTAAGTATTTGTTGTTATAGAAGCAACGAAAATACGTCACCTGTGAAAATTTCAACGTTCTAGCTATCACGGTTCATGAGATACAGACATCATGAGATGAGACGGTCAGACGGACGGACGGCAAACTTAGTAATGGAGTGCCGTTTTTACCCTTTGGGTACGGAACTCTAAAAATAGTAAAACGTAACATTTCGATTTCAAATTTCACCAAAATCTGTCGAGTCATTTAGTTACACCCGAATAATAAAAATAAACATATGTTCACAAATTCATAAACTTTCGCATTTATAATATCGAGTTGATGAGGTAGTGTGATTTTTTTATAAGAGTTATAAATACGTATGGGAAAACTTCATTCATATTTTATTGTTTTTATGGCAATGTAAACCATGGATTTCTATATACAATACCTAATATATTCCTTCTTTTTTAAATTAACACTCATCTTAAAATTTGCCAAGTGAGACCAACCTTGAAATAGTAAAAAATAGAACAGATGATTCATACAAAATCTAGCCTTTACCTATTAATTTATAATAATTAACACCTGCAGCAATTTATCAAAATTACAAAGACCTAGGTTTCCTCACCTCGTTATTACGAGTATTAATACCTAACGAACATAAAATTCAACTATTATAAGTTGAATTTTTATACTATGAAAGGCTCTATTTTTTTTTACGAGGGGTTAATCTTCGAAAGATACCCGACTGCCTTATGGACTGGGGTTGCAGCCGAGTTATAATTGTACCCACTAATAATGCAATACGGTGGCCAGAAACAAGAAAAATGTCAAGTCGATGGTGGCTTGCGGCCTTGGGTTGGGAGCACCGGGATCTCCAGGGGAACGCACCGGTGCTCTCAGCACTTTTGACGACTCGAGCCTACGAGTACCTAGTCTTAACTAACGGTCCTCTATGAAATGCTGTACTTGATCTGAGTTTGTCTCGAATACAAAACGTGTGATTAGTACAAGTAAAGGCAAAAATATTTTCCATCCATCCATCAGCCAAAAGACGTCCACTGCTGGACATAGGCCTCCCCTATGGATCTCCAATAAGACCGGTTGATAGCGGCTTGCATCCAGCGCGATCCTGCGGCCTTAATGAGGTCATCTGTCCACCTTGTGGGTGGACGTCCTACGCTGCGCTTGCCGTTACGTGGTCTCCACTCGAGAACTTTTCGACTCCACCAGTCATCAGTCCTCCGCGCTATGTGCCCTGCCCATTGCCATTTCAACTTGCTAATCCGTTGGGCTATGTCGGTAACTTTGGTTCTTCTACGGAAAAATATTTTGACAACGGTCAAATATTAAAAAAAAACATTTATAATTTTACAGCTCAGTTGGGTCAGCAAAATCTTGAAATAAATAAAACCCTAAGAGATAACAAAGAAAAGCTTATTTTTATACGAGTAGATCTTTAAAACAGCAGAACAAGCTTGTTTTTACAAACGTCACAAAACATCAAATGGAGACAATATGATGACTGCCTCGGTGGCTCAGTGGTTAGTGACCCTAACTTCTGTGTCAAAGAGGCGTGGGTTCGATCCCCACCCAGGGCAAATATTTATGTGATGAACATAAGTGTTTGCTCTATGTCTAGGTGTTATTTAGTTAATATATATATAAATACTACTAGCTGACCCGGCCACGCGTTGCTGTGGCTAAATAAATTAAAATTGTGACTATAATTTGAGATTTAAACTATCCTATCTCTCAAGTTGGATCGAACTGCACATGGTGTGCGAATTTTATTATAATCGGTTAAGTGGTTTAGGAGTTCATTGAGGACAAACATTGTGACACGAGATTTATATATATTAAGATGTATTTAAAAATAAGTATATGTAGGTATATCAGTCTCTGGCAGCCATATCACAAGCTTTGCTTAGTTTGGGGTCAGAGGCCGTGTGTAAGATGTCCCAAAAATAATTATTTATTTTTTATTTATTTCAATATTTTTTCAATGTACCTACTTGTAATATTAAAAAGTTAAACATGAATCATATAGTATTCAAGCTAAAATGCATAGGGGAAGACATTGACTGCTGCAACACAGCTAACGCTAAAGCAGTAGGCAGGGTTTCTGTAATTTTGTATTTGTATCTATCAACATCTATCTATTCATACATAATTCAGCCCAGGGACGTCCACTGCTTGACATATGCCTGCCCTATGGATCTCCAATAAGCCCGGTTGGAAGCGGCTTGCATCCAGCGTATTCCCGCGGTCTTAATAATTTAGTCGATCAACCGACTATATAGACTAAAGACTACCTAGTCAATGGACGTTCTACACTGCGCTTGCCGATGCGTGGTCTCCATTCGAGAATTTCACGGAGCCATCGGACATCTGTTTTTCAAAATAATCTAATCAAAGCAGCGCCTAAAGGAAGATCTATACTAAACCGTGTCCGGGACAGGCCGTGTACGTGGCCCGGGCGGGGCTTGGATTTGAAACGTTATATACATTTTTGACCGACGAACGGAAGAGGTACTCAATTCGACGCATATATATTTTTTATGTATAACCACGCATAACTTTTTTCATAGTAGTCCGATTTCAATAATTATTTTTTTATTGGAAAGAGTATACATTGAAATTGGTCCCATTTAAATTTTATCGAAATCGACTGAGCCATTTTTGATAAATCATCAATAATGTGAAAATTGCTACATCTGTACTGTACTGTACTGTATCAGCCTTTTAATAGGCCACTGCAGGACGTAGGCCTACCCACTAAGGGTGATTGGGCCATATCCACCACGCTGGCCCAGTGCGGGTTGGTGGATTCGCATACGCCATTGAATTTCTTCTACGGAAGTATGCAGGTTGCCTCACGATGTTTTCCTTCACCGAAAAGCCAGTGATGTGAAATTCCGTACATAAATTCTAAAGAACTCATTGGTTGGCCGGGATTTGAACTTATGACCTCACGATTGCAAGGCGGGTGTCACTACCTCTAGGCCACCACGGTTCATTGCTACATCGATCCGTGCGAAATATTCGCGAATTCTGTTCACGAGTGAAGTCGGTCATGCTATTTTTGCAAAAAATAATCTTTTGTATGATCTTTATGATAAGTATATTATATCCTTCTGATGTTAAGTTCTGTGTATGACCCTATAAATCTATGTACTTCGTATTCAAAATAACGCCGCCGCTGTGTAACTCCGCTCTACCAAAACGAACCAGAATTGTGCATCAAATAGAGACAAAAAATAGTTTAAAGCCATATACGAGTACAGTTACCGTCAAACCCGACGCATGAAGGTAACACCGATGTGCGAGGCTAACGGAACACACGATTTGCCGGTATGCGGGCAATGGGTGTCATCGACGTATAAATGTAGAGGTGGTGGACATGACGAGAAACTATCCGCCTTACTACAAAAGATCTCAAAAAAAGCACGCTCTAACCGTGCATTTTGTACTGTTAAACATTTTCTTAAGCGTGCGTAAAACTTTTGTGACAAGACGGTATTTGTTGAGAAACTACGTTAGTACCTACATTAATTTATGGTAGTGTCAGAATATAAGCCATAATTAAGGAGTTAGCAAATGCGCCGATCGCGCGAATCCAAATGCCCCAAATGGGGAAAGAAGAAAAAAAAATGAGTAGGCCGCAGTTATTTATACGGGTTCTAATCATGTGGTTACGAATAAGTAGTTGTTGATTTCTTAGTCACCATAAAAATTTTGGAATCATTAGTTGCCGTCACAATATTATAAAAATATGTCTCGGGGAATTTGTAACATTAAAATTGTCTAATTGTATTAGCAGTTGGTAGTAATTTTATTGTTATATTAAATCGTCACTTCCATATAAAAATTAAATCGTTTCATTAGTGATATACAAAAGTATAAAATGTTCTAGTCTGTGAAATCAATGCTTTTAGTAAAACATGTAACATAACAACCTTCAAAACAAAACTGACAAATCTGCTTATAACAAAATGCTATTATAGTGTACAGGACTATCTTGATGATAAAGCGTCTTGATATCACGATATTACCTATCTACGTATATTTTGCAAAGAATAAAAATAAAACAATATATATTATATAGGTTATACTTAACAGATAAACTGTCATATATTTACAACTTTTTGTCACAATGTAATTTAGATTTAAATTTAGCAAGTAAGATTTACTTTGTTTTGCTTCACCCTATAAAACAGGGTCCTCAAGTAGAAGTAAACATATAATATTAAGTTATATATGTTATAATACTCTCTTGTTGGTGCAAATAAATATTCTGATTCTGATTCTGATTCATGATAATATAAACAAACGAATATTAACGTATTATCCGTCGGGTCTTTCTCGAGATATATAAGTCTATGGCAGGTACAGAGTTCATGGTCATTTCTCTAATCCAGCTTTACGAGAAAGTTTATGTCAAGTGGATTTGTCCCTGATAGTTGTCACTGGCCGTGGAGTTTTAGTGGTAGTAACACCGGCCTTACAGTCGTGGGTTCAAATCCCGGTCTCGTACCAAAAAGCTCTTTGAAACATGTGGACGGATTTCCACACCACTGGGTTTTTTGGTGAAGGAAAACATTGTGAGGTAACCTAAATACGTCCGTAGCGGAAATTGTGACTCCACCAACCAGCACTGAGCCAGCGTGGTGGATATAGCCAAAGCACCCTCCGTGAGTAGACCTATGGTACAGTGCAGTACAATTCAAGTAGGCAGGCACTCGTTTTTGTCGTAGTTTCAAGGCAGGCAGGTTCAAGGACCCAATTTTCTTACTACCGTATAAAAATGATAATTGCATTATCGTGATTTGGCCAGTTTTATGACTGCTTTTAAAGCCGCATCTCAAAATGGCAATGTGAATTTAAATATTCATTTTAGGACAGTCGGTAATAAGGAATTCTCGTGCTGCTAATAACTTAGGTGTACTAATAAATTTTAATGATGTGACAAATTTTAATGTGTGCTTCTGCTTTAGGTTTACTTCTTTTTCACGCGACATTGACATATTAATTGACTGCCTACTCCCTGTGGCGTTTAGTTTTGTGTGCCATGTGCCCACTTCCACTTCAACTTGCTACGCTATATGTAGTATGATTATGTAGTAATTTCCATACTATTGTAGATAAATAAAGATCGGCTTCTAGTTTAAAACAGAAAAAATTAAAAGCTCTAGATACTTAGGTACAAAGCATTTCAGATTATATTTGGGTAATTCTTCTAGGTCGCCATTGTTGTCTTATTCCTCTATTCTATATTTTTTTAATATCTGAGTATAAATAGGTACCTATATATTGAACTGACATTTTATGTTTGTATTTACATCTAATCATTTCATCATCAATTTATCATCATCAATTTACATTTATATTTAATCCTAAGTCTTTTATTTATTTTTAAAAAATGGCAGCCCTAAATATTTACCGATTTATGTTTAAAGTTGGAAACATACTATCGGACGCGGCTTACGGACGCGACTGACAGCCGCGACTGATAGGTATCTAGACTATGAAAGTACACTATCGGAAATAAGTCGCGGACGTCACCTTCGGACGACCTTAAGCTTTCGGACGTCCGAGAGCGATTGGCACACCGGATGTTTTAAGACTGTGCACATTATAAGTCGCGGCTGTCAGTCGCGTCCGTCAGCCGCGTCCGCGTCCGTTTCCAGCTTGACTCTATTGACAGTTTAAAAGTTGACGAAAATAAATCAAGTACACCACGTCATTTGGAAAAATATTTACAGAAGTATTAACACAGATTACAAATACACGTATAACTATTAACACACATTAAAAACATGCGTTTTGCTTACGTTCTAAAAACGTGCCACTTTTTGCTGTAACGATTAATGAACTTAGCAGTAAAAAATTATCACGGTTCTCCTAAACTACTCGTATTGATATTGTAACGGACCAATGCTGTTACAACGTTGTGTTAGTTTGCATAACAAGATTATTTTTTGCAAAAATTAGCATGACTGACTTTCCCCGTGTACTGAATTCGCGAATATTTCGCACGGATCGATATAGCATTTTTCACATTATTGTTGATTTATCAAAAATGACTCAGCCGATTTCAATAAAATTTAAATGGGACCAATTTCGAAGTATACTCTTTCCAATAAAAAAAGAATTATTGACATCGGACTACTACGAAAAAAGTTATTTTTGGTTATACATAAAAAATATATATATACGCGTTGAATGTATACAATACAATTCAATTTTACACTACAATTTTTGACCGACGAACCACCGATTATGTCTGTCGAAAAATCTCTGTAAATCTATTCGACGATCTAAGTTTAAAAGTTGTTGTTGCAATAAAATGATAACCAAGTATAAAAGAACACTTTTCTTGAAAGTGTCTATAATCTACTCTACTTGCTAAAAACTCAGACGCGCACAAACTAACAAATGTTTGATTTTTTTCTGTTTATATTTATTATGCTTACTGCCTACAATCAATTTTAAAAGCATATTTTTGACCTCTATAATAGTCAAAATGTAATAAATCAATTTGATCCAACTGCTTTTCATGAACCAACCAAGAACCTTTTTACTTTTAGTTATTTAGTGGTTTAAGATTTTTTCTTCGTTTAGTGCTAAAGGCTCTTCAAATTAACAAATGTTTGATTGTTTTCTGTTTATATTTTGCTTACTGCCTGCAATCAATTTTAAAAGCATATTTTTGACCTCTGTAATAGTCAAAATGTAGTAAATTAATTTGATCCAACTGCTTTTTATGAACCAGCCAAGAACCTTTTTACTTTTAGTTATTTAGTGGTTTAAGATTTTTTCTTCGTTTAGTGCTAAAGGCTCTTCAAATTAACAAATGTTTGATTGCTTTCTGTTTCTTTTATTATGCTCACTCCCTACAATCAATTTTAAAAGCATATTTTTGACCTCTATAATAGTCAAAATGTAATGTATTAATTTGATCCAACTGCTTTTCATGAACCAACCAAGAACCTTTTTACTTTTAGTTATTTAGTGGTTTAAGATTTTTTTCTTCGTTTTGTGCTAAAGGCTCTTACCCTAAAAAATACAAGAATCTAGACAAAATGGGCCAAGAACTAATTTAGACCGCAGTCTTATTAAAGTAAGTTTGTATAGGCCGGGTGGCTAGTTCTAGTATCAGAGTTTTTTTAGGCCGCCTAAAGGAGGCCTCTGACATGGCTAAACGATTTAACAGCAGTTTTATTGGACGTCCTACGGCTTATATGATGATGATGATGATAGCTAGAGTCTAGACAAAGACTACTATTGCTCAAAACACAGACTAGCTCTTTTAGTTAAATGATAGAATTAACATTGTCGAGACATTTCAATAAAAAATCAGTTGTTGCGACCTTCGAGGCACAAAAACTTGAAAATTCGTTCCGGCGCAGTCGCCAGAGTACCTCTAGACTGGTGTCGCTAATTCACTTAAAAAACGTCACAATGCTTTGCGATGAAAAATAATGTTAAATTGAGGTTTAGATTATAAAAATATTTTTCAAATTAAAATATAATTAAGGACTTTGATGACAATACTACATTACTACTACATAGAAAGCAATTGGATCATCCACAGACCCTTGAAGGTCTAAAGATAATCCAAGTGCTCAAGCCCACTGCCAGTTGGCAGCGTGCCCAGCATGCTGGCAGCATTGCCACGCTGAATGGCAATGCTTATACGTTGAGCCAAATAAACACCAGCATTTTGGTCACGCGTCGCGTCCACCAGACGCTCAGAAAGACAGAATATAATTAGCTATGGTTTGGTCATGGTTGGCTAGACATTTTCATGATTTAGGTGAGCAAAATTGATGCCTTCTAATGACTTTTTGCTAAAACCTTGGTAACAGATATTCCTACAGCTCGTAGAATTTTTTTTTTTTTTAAATAAATAAATAAAATATCTGAAGAATAGACTAAATTAAGACCAAAAACATTGTATACATAATGAGAAATACCATCCGGAAAATGAACGGTTTAGACAATGCAACTCTACACACAATTTTTCTACTATGAAATCCAAAAAATGTTTTTAATACTAATGGCCTTGCCCGAAAGCATATCGTAGAACGTCCATTCACAAGGTGGACAGATGACCTACCGACTGTTCACCGAGATCGGAGGACCATTCTGAGCGCAAGCTACTTCCAACCAGTTTGAAAACATACAGCCTTGGCCAAAACTATTAGGCACCCTGTATTTTTACTCTATTTTCTAAACTTATTTCACTCCTTTTTGGCATTTTTAACACTATTAGGTGTCAATTTAATCACATCAACAGAAATGAAAGCTGGTTTACTTGTCAGAGTCTAGAACACAAGTGACGAAACATTGACTGATAAGAACCGATAAAAACGGAGTCCTTTGTTTTCGGTCACCAGATGTTTTATGACCTTAACAAAGATCCGCTTAATATTCTAAGAAGTTATTTATGACCCCGGTAAGTCATTTAAGATAAGCACTCAGTTATTGGTTAAGAAGTAAACATGTGTTTTGATTTTTTATAGGTGCCTAATACTTTTGGCCAAGGCTGTATATCCAGCAGTGTACCTGCTAATCCAGCATGCGACTACGAAAAGACACGAAATAAACTCTTTTCTTTAACGTGTGAAAAAGCGACAGATATATACTTCGCCATGACGCTGTCTCATTTTGACACGAAAGAAATATTACTTCATGCGCATCTTAGCCCGGCTTCTTATGCCTGAATGAAGGTGATATTTGTATCACTTGCAATAAACGAAATCATCTATATAGAGGTTATAATACCTCTAATCAACAAATGATCTTGAGTCGTCTATTCAAATGATAACATAGGTCACTCTACCTACTTCCTTATACACAGAAGTTGAGGTGCTAAGATGAAACGTGAATATTTTCTATTATTTTCGAAGTTACAGTGTCCAACAGCATTCGGATTTGTCAACGCAATTAAAACTAAACTATACAATTAATGTTAACGAATTTTAAGTGTTTCTTCTTCATTTGGAAGTAAGTAAGTAAAATAAATAAATAAATATTTTGGGGCATCTTACACACGGCCTCTGACCCCAAACTAAGCATAGCTTGTGATATGGCTGCCAGAGATATACTACTTATATACACATATTTATTTATTGTCTTAAATTTAAGTTTTTTTACAATATTTAAATAATAAAAAACAAAATACTATAAAAAAACCTAAACCTAGAGTGCCGCCGGCAGCGGGGCGAGGCCCAAGCTACCGGTGGTTGGGTCTACAGAGAGAGGAACCTCCTGACAATGCGCGCTGTGTCCAGGACGACCGCCTTCTGTATCTGACCCTTGACCCAACCGTCTAGCGAGAGCCTCTTAAGATGGTGGTCGAGACTCTTCGCTATTAAGCCGTTTACCGAAACGACTATCGGGACAATGATCGTAGAGTCCACATCCCACATGGCGGTGACCTCGTGAGCCAAGTCAAGGTACTTGCTGAGCTTGTCCTTCTCGGCCTTCACGAGGTTCTCGTCATGTGGGATGGTGACGTCGACGAGCACTGCCCGGCGCTGGGACCGGTCGACCACCACGATATCAGGCCTATTGGCGACAATAGTCCTGTCCGTGATGATAGAGCGGTCCCAATAAAGCAACGCACGACCATTTTCGAGAACTGGTGCCGGTGCGTACTTATAGTACGGCACCTCAGACTCGACAAGGCCGTATCGAATAGCAAGTTGCTGATGGATAATCCTGGCTACTTGGTTATGCCTGTGTACTACTACTACACATATTATTATTATATACCACGGGACTAATCGCGCACTAAAATTACGAAATAAATAAATACTCATCATCGGTCGATGCAACTCGGCCGAAACGTCGGGATGATGAGGTATTTATTTAACTCGTAATTTTAGTGCGCGATTAGTCCCGTAGTATATAATAATAATGTGTTCAAATCACGAAAGTTTAAAAACAACATACTACTTATATTTATTTTTAAATACATACAGATAGATAGCAACTAAATAACGCCCAGACACAGAGCAAACACTTATGTTTATCACATAAATATTTGCCCTGGGTGGGGATCGAACCCACCGCCTCTTTGACCCAGAAGTTAGGGTCACTAACCACTGAGCCACCGAGGCAGTCAAGTTCTCATAGGCCGGGTGGCTAGCCCTGGTGTTTTTAAGCCATCTGACATGGCTAAACGGCTAAAACAACCAGGCCTACAATTTAACGTGTTATCCGAGCCACGGTAGCGCTTAGATGTAAATACCACCCGCGGTCACCCATCCGAAGACTGACCTTGCTGAACTTTCGATGATCGCTAACGAACGCCTAGTCAAACTACGCTTTGGAAATTTGGAAGTAAAAGAATATAGCGTTATCTGGCTCTCGTAATAGCCTTCTTAAGATTCGGCTCTACTAAGCAGAGAAACACGTTTTTGAATGCCGCGGTAGGTGGAAAAACGTCTAAATATTGATCTAACATCAATATTTTCATCAACGGTTTATGTTGTGGCCAAATATTTACCACCAACTGTACGGCTCTTAATTTAAAATCTTGTTTAAACTACTGGAGTTATTAAAGTTTGTCATATCAGCTATTAAGCATCCACTGATGCACATAGTTCTCTATAAATCTTCAAAATATTGGTTGAATGCGGCTTGCATCCATCGTGATCCTGCGGTCTTAATGAGGTCATCTGTCTCTACTTATTGTGGGTTGGCGTTCTTCCAACACGTCTTTGCTCCGGAAATTTTTGACCCCACCGCCTTTCAGGCCGTCGTGATCTGTGCCCTGCCCACTGCGATTTCAACTTGCCAATCTGCTGCTTTTTTATTTCTTTTATTTATCAATTTTTCGTACAAAATTCTGATATTGGAAACGGCTCTAAAGATTTTGATGAAAAGTATGTAGGTAGAGTTCTTCTTTACAATTTAACCTATATAAATGGTGCAGCTATGTGTGTAAATGCAAAGGTTACGTCCACAGGTGGTATATTATTAAGAGAAAAATCGAACCAAGATGATATATACATCATTTGAAAACTTGTTATAAAGGCTTCCCAAAAATATGTATTTAGATTTTTTCACCCCTCCAATTATTTTTAAATGCGAAACGTAAATTGTGTGAAAAATAACAATATATCTTATTATTTTTTCTAGTTTAGCAATAATAAAGTATATCGTTATTTTAGTTGCATTCGTAGCTGATTCACATTCATCTCTTAATTTGCTAAAATTAAAAATTATAACCTACCAGTGTGTAAAAAAAAGGGTACCAGTGTGTGCCCAGTTAGTAGGTACAATGTGACAAAATATCACTTAAAAAGTGTGTCTAATTGGTAAAAATGCTTTTATTTAACAATTTGGAAGTTACTTAATCAGGGCTGCTAGAGATAAACTACCTATTAAGCCAAATAAATTTATTTTTTCTAATAAATTCAAAATTAATTTTAAAAAATCGGAGAGCTCTTTTTCGTTTTTAACGGTTGTAATAGACTCAGAAAAATATAAACTTTCTCGAAATGTAACGAGTGTTGTGGTTAAAATTTTTATTATTATTATTATACCAGCCTCCATACATTTTGTGGACATATCCTTCCGTTTTATTTACTATTTTTACTCGCTCTGCTCTATAGTAAACACTGCAAAAATGCCAAGTCAATGAGTAAACATCAAAGTACCGACGACCCATATGACCAGGCAAGCCGGTCTTTTTGCCACAAAACTAAAAATGCAAAGACATTCAAATTAAATGGCATAATATTATATTATCATCATATAGTAGCATCGTTACGATACAACCGGTTCGTTGTAGGTTAGCTTATCTCGTTATGTCACAAAACACGGAAATCTGTGTCAATATTTGCCCAAGTTAGATCACAAAATACTAATTCCATCATATCTTGTATTATCTAACTACATATTTGTACAATATATAACCAATGGAGGTAACTGGGTACAAATCTGTACTTATTAGACTACCAATTGCTAACGTGGATAACATAATAATTTGTTCAAATTCCAATAAAAGCCTTAACATCTTTTACCTTAAAAAAGACGGCTTTAGATCACCAATCTGCTATCGTTGGTAAAATTTTATAGATGTTTAAGATTAGAAAAAAAAGTAGCTCCGTTATTTACAAACAAAAAAAAAGCTATGTGGTCTATGAGAAAGAAACAAAACATAATAGCAAATCTATGAAAACATGCTTAAGTTCTAGCAATCGAACACATACACTATGCTACAGCGGCCTAAGACAAATTAAGGGTATCCTCGCCGTGTCCTTCCTATTAACTATTAATGGGGCTGGGGGCCCCAAAAAACAATAGTGAAGCGTTAAAAGAAGCATAAGTAAACAAGCTAAACAGGGTTCCTACAAATACTACTAATACTACAAATACAAAGACACACAAAAACTACACCGAAAAAGAAACAAAAAATATCCAGCAGAAAAATACAATGAACTAAACTAACACGACCTACACGTCCAATGAAGGGTATCCTTGCCGTGTCTGCCTTGGCGACGACACTGGGGGCCCCGAGGCAGACGATGGCGGACGTGCAATTATACCGAAACAACATTGAGGGAGCAAACTGAACCCAGCTCTATTATTTAAGTAAAAAGAAAATAGGAACAAAAATAATCTAGCTAAACAATATGATCTACAAACACCATGCATTAATGTATCACGACCTACGTCCAAGGAAGGAAGGGTATCCTCGCTCTGCCTTGGCAACGACACTGGGGGCCCCGAGGCAGATGATGGCAATGGCATCTAAGATAAGAATGTTTGTATACAAAAAAATAAAGCTATGAGAAAAGAAACTAAAAAACAAACTATCAGACACTATGAACAACAAAAAAACACCATGCACTAATCTACCACGACCTACGTCTAATGAAGGGTATCCTCGCCGTGTCCGCCTTGGCGACGACACTGGGGGCCCCGAGGCAGACGATGGCAATGGCGTTGAAAAATATGAAGCTTGTATACAAAACAAACATAAAGCTACTCGTATGAGAAAAGAAACAAAAAACTGTCTAGCAAACAACATGAACTACGAAACACCATGCACTAAATCTACCACGACCTACGTCCAATGAAGGGTATCCTCGCCGTGTCTGCCTTGGCGACGACACTGGGGGCCCCGAGGCAGACGATGGCGATGGCGTCGAAGAAGGAGGAATGGGGGGCCATGACGACCACGGGGGCCTCGCGACGATCGGCGGGCGTGTGCTGCCGGCCCAGCACCCTGACGCGGTGGAAACCAGCCGTGATCACCACCAGACGCATCATCGACAGGATGGAGAAGCGGAGCTTGCTGTGGAACCGGCGGACTGGGTTAGTACAAATATTCTGAGAAGAGCAGGTACCGAAATTGTTAGTTCGGGATAACACCATGTGTGTGTATTAGTCTAAAATAAGAGTTGCGCTAGAAATAAATAATTTGAATTTGAATCACAATCACATAACAATCGTCCATAATACCTCCAGTATTATGGACGATCTGGTATGATATAACGGTGAAATTATGAACCGGCGGACTAGGTTAATATTAAGAAAGAACGCGATATTAGTTTGATATCCTACTAATAATATAAACGCGAAAGTTTGTGAGTTTGTGAGGATGGATGGATGTTTGTTACTCTTTCATGCAAAAACTACTGAACGGATTGAGATGAAACTATGAAACTTTGCAATAATATAGCTTATATATCAGAATAACACATCCTAATAATATTATAAACGAAATTTTGTGAGGATGGATGGATGGATAGATGTTTGTTACTCTTTCACGCAAAAAGTACTGAACGGATTGATATGAAACTTTGACATAATATAGCTTATATATCAGAAATAAATTATAATGATATTGTGTCAAAACTCAAAATATCATGCGGGCGAAGCCGCGGGTAAAAACTAGTAGACTATAAATTATAATGATATTGTGTCAAAAATCAAAATATCATGCGGGCGAAGCCGCAGGTAAAAACAAATAGTAGTAGTATAAATGCGATATATTTAGTATGAGAGTGAGTATTAGTATCCATAATATAGGGTGTAATGTATGGATGGATGGATGTTTGTTACTCTTTCACGTAATAACTACTGAATAGATTTTAATGAAACTTTACAATAATATAGCTTATACATCAGAATAACACATAGGCTACAATTTATAAAGATATTGTGTGAATTGTCCAAAATATAACGATAAGTGTCGAGTAAGTAGGAAAATTCTGCCATCTGCGAGCTATTCTAGCGTGCGCTCTGCAAGAATGTCAAAATAAACAACTATCGAATAACTGTCAAATCGATCGATGGTCAGCCTTTGGATATCATCATACTAATATTGACTGCCTCGGTGGCTCAGTGGTTAGTGAACCTGACTACTGGATCAAAGAGGCGTGGGTTCGATCCCCACCCAGGGCAAGCATTTTTGTGATGAACATAGGTGTTTGCTCTGTGTCTGGGTGTTATTTAGGTACTATATATATAAGTATGTATTTAAAATATGTATATGTAGTATATCAGTCTCTGGCAGCCATATCACAAGCTTTGCTTAGTTTGGGGTGATGATGAGTAAAAACAAATCTCCAGTAAAAACAACGGTCGTAAAAAATGTATGGCTCGGAAGGCTTGCATTAAAACCTCTTCTCATCCTAAATCAGTCAGTTCATCAGTGATTAGAGAGCACCATACTGACCGAGTTCTCATATTTAATTTCATTCAAGAACATTAAAGCTAAACGCGCAAATGTCCGCGCCGCAGGATCCGAAGGCGGTGGAAACGTCACACGCCAATTTGACGGAAATACGGGTCGTGCAGCGCGGACAAGTGCGCGACTTTGTACATACGATTTCATGTAAAAATTGATGACTCGCATTCTTACGACGAGGACATGTGCGAGTTCAGCTTAAGAACTCTTAGACACGCAACTATCCTCACAATTCATATGACTTATTATGTAACTAATATTTTTATAAGTAACTTCTCTGGTACGAGAGAGACTTTCACAAAGATTTATAATTTATGCGCGTGTGCTAACTGTGGCAGAATCAGGTTTTTAAGAGGTAAGCTTATTTTACAGAGGCTATCTGGAGCAAAACTTTTGTCGGTTATTCGAACGTCACAATTATGTACACGGTTGCAGTAACAGAACTGGAAAAACTAGGTGTTTTAAGTTGAAGGGCCATGATCCAGTGTCTTGTTTTTGTTGAAAGATAGAGTGTAGAGTGTTCTTTATATTATTGACAGACGAACCACCGGAGGAGGTATACAATTCGACGCTTATATTTTTTTTTATGAATATCCACGCATAACTTTTTTCATAGTAGTCCGATTTCAATATTTTTTTTATTAGAGAGAGTATACTTCGGGATTGGTGGAATTTTTGATAAATCAACAATAATGTGAAAAATGCTACATCGATCCATGCAAAATATTCGCGAATTCGGTACACGGGTAAAGTCGGTCATGCTAATTTTTGCAAAAAATAATCTTGTTATTATCATAATAGGTCATGTGTAATGCCCATGTTGTACCCACCCCAATATCTGTTGAGAGCTCGGTTCTTGAAGTTGTTGACTCGTACGTCTACCTAGGACAAGTAGTCCAGCTAGGTAAGTCCAAATTTAAGAAAGAGGACGATCGCCGAATCCGACTCGGCTAGGCAGCGTTCGGAAAATTGCGTGACATCTTTTCATCCGATATACCTCAGTGCCTCAAGACGAGAGTTTTCGATAGTTGTGTGTTGCCAGTGATGACATATGGAACGGAAACGTGATCTTTTAATGTGCGCCTCATGAATAAGCTCAAGATAGCCCAACGTGCTATCGAGAGGGCTATGCTCGGTGTCTCTCTGCGGGATCGAATCAGAAATGAGGAGATCCCCAGACGAACTAAAGTTACCGACAAAGCCCTGCGGATTAGCAAATTAAAGTGGCCATGGGCAGGACACATTGTTCGAAGAACGGATGGCCGATGGGGTCGGAAAGTTCTTGAATGGAGACCACGGAGCAAGCGCAGCGTAGGACGTCCATCGACTAGGTGGACTGACGATATAATAAAAATCGCAGGAACGCGCTGGATGTAGGCTGCTTCCAACCGGCCTTATTGGAAATCCATGGGAGAGGCCTATGTCCAGCAGTGGACGTCCTACGGCTGATACATAGATAGATAGATATTATCATAACAGACGTAGGACATCAGCTGCTGGACATAGGCATCTTTAGATTTTCAATAACACCTGGTGGAAGCGGCTTGCACCCAGAGGAGCTTCCGGAATCGTTTTGTCGTAATATTAAAATTGTGTGTATTGTTCCTAGCCAGGTGGGTAGCCCTGCCGTCAGAGCTTTTAAGACGTTTTCTATCTCCTGGCATAGCTAAGCAGTCAAAACCACCGGGACTCACAATTATACAAATCATCCGATCCACGGCAGCGCTCAGTTGTAATTGAAGTAAGAACCTCCTTTATTATGGAAAGTTATAAAACAAGGGCACGTTATCTAAGGCTAACTAGGACACGTTATAAAAGGTAGGCTTTAACCTCAATCGCTATAGTAAACATTTTGAGGCTCATGAGTTATGGCACTCGTAAACTTAGGACAGGTTTCATCGCTTACTTACACATCATACGATATGCCATCAATAATCTTTCTTTCTACCATCAATCAATTTGTGAAGCGTGTAATATTGAGCAGAGTCAGACATTTGTATTATTGTAATGTGATCTTATTATTAGCTCATTTATCTTTCATCATCATCGTAATACCAGTTTTAAGACATCTACTGTCAGACATAGGCTTGCCTTGTATATTTAGCACAGTGATATATAGCTGGTGCCTCGGTTGTGCTCACAGACCAGCCCCCCGACCGCCTAAGCAATAGCAATCGTAATAGCAATCGTTTATGACTTCATTTAAGTCATTTGGCACCGCCTATGTGACGTTATTAGCCATCAATTGCTTTGTGCGGATTGCGAAAGCAATCGTTGAATGAACAACTTTGATGGCTAACGTCACATATAGGCGATGCCAAATGACTAAAATGAAGTCATAAACGATTGCTATTACTTAGGCGGTCGGGGGGCCGGTTGTGGTCATTTGGTGTCAAAATTTATCATTTAAAAATAAGATAGGCTTAAATAGTAAGTAATTTTTAAGATATTTACCTAATATTATTACGTTTGCCATGCCCTACTAGGCAGGGTATATACTTACTTTGTTTTTAAGAATGATCTGTACATATACTATGCACATAAATAAATTCAATTCAAGTTGAATTGAAATTAGCTACAAGACAAGCTACGCTCTCTCTTTATTTTTTATTTTAGCCTTTATTTAACAATCTTATAAACAAAGTGATATTATAGAAAATACGCTATCTCTTACGCAGCAGCAAAATAAAATTATTGCTACCGCGCAACCACTCGCCTTGTGTTCACAGCCGCCTAGAACTTTGATTCAGCCCAAGGCATGATTCCGCCTTACCTACTGATCACTTACTGATTTCCGTAGTACAAGTCAGTATTACTTTTAAGTTTACTTCAAGTAAAATGATCAATTCCTCAATTGCAGAAAAAGGTCAACATAAACCGAGCACGTTTTCCTACAGAATGCCTCTGAAGGGCAGCCTAAGCCAAAACCGTACAGGGTTAACCAAACGGTCCCTACAAACATACTTCATACGTCCATAAGTATACTGAGCGCCACACAAATTGGCAGATAAGATGTTAGCCGTAGATGATACTTCGCCGTGATTGGCTAATTATTGCGTATGTGTGCACAATTCAGACGCCGCATGTGGTAGTGCCTAGGGAGCGCGCGGGAGGCATGAGGTTGGCAGGCGGATGTGCCCCGGCGTCTCGTTTCTCTGGCTCCCGCGAAACTATTTCGGCTTTTGCGCCGAGCTCTGCGCATAACTTCCCATCCGTCGATTTGTGTGGCGGTCAGTATACCTACCTACTTACTTAATTTTAAGAAAGTACCTTCTATTCACGCACGCATCCGTCGCATCCAAATGGAGAAATTCAAGATTCATTCATATGTATCATTGTGCGTACAACTATTTATCAGCCCACGCCAAACATTGCGAAACGTCTTGCAGCCTTTTCACCAGCGGCGTGTACAAACATGCGTTACGTGCCTATTTACTTTGCTTAGGTGAATCACTATAGGCCGTGTTAGTAAGCTACAAGTAGCCCAACGAGCGAGGAAGGACTGAGTGTCTCTGCAGATCCAAAGATCAGTTTTCTCTGTCCCCTTGTGTAGGTACGCGTTCTGCCTAGGTTATGGGTCCCGGGACGTCTCGTGTCTCGAAGTCACGGGACTTTTCATAATTTAAGTCGTCTCGAGTCCCGGGACTTTCGGGTCGAGACTCGAGAGGAGACAAATGGGAGAAATTGTTATTTAATATTTTTTATTTTCAAATAATAATTGAAGGAGCGTTGCGCTAATAATTAAAATCCGTAGCTCTAACTAAAACAGTACTTATTGATTTTTGCTTAATTATTGCGTTAGCTGGTATTGGGTTTGGACGAAATTATGTGTCTTGAATGAATCCTGTTTTCTTAGAAAATTCGGCAATTTCCTTGTACGCTTTGTTTCTTAGATTGCGGTTTGTGTGGAATAGGTAGCTTATATTTCAGAAACATGAGTGTTCACGATATAAAGGGTTATCCAGAACTGATGTACTAAACCAAAAAGAGGTGATTCATACATCACTATAAAGAGCTTTTACTATGAGCAAAGAAGATATTTTATGATATGCTGTGAGGGCAACCCGGAATTCGAGAGAAACAAACTGTTTTATCCATATTGTCAATTTCCAGTTGTAATTTTGTATCCCGTGTGGCATGTCTGCAGACACGTTGCACCGCGGTGCAGCGGCGGTGCAGCCGCGTCGTCGCGGCGACATCGCGGCGACCTGTGTTGCCGGTAGCGTCTTAGACATTAAGTCTAGAGTATTCGAGTATTCTATGAATGGTTAGCGGGAAAAAGGTTTTGACGACAACCGTTCAGTCTTAAGCTGAAGATGAGTAAAATCCCTCGTACACATTCGAAATCGGATCACGACGAGTGTCAGAGTAACAGCTGTCCAATTGACAGCTGTCAAACTTTAAAGTGATTTATCTCTGTTATTATCGACTCTAGACCATTGATATTTTCACAAAAGTGATAGAGCTCAACAAGATCTACATTTCTGATAACTGTCAAACTTCAAAGTGATTCATGTCGATTATTATCGATACTTGACTACTGCTGTCTTCACAAAAGTGATAGAGCTCGACGAGATCTACAAATACACATTCTGATTTATAATATTAGTAAGAGGTAGCGAGGAATAAGTTGGACCGCTGACGCTTCACACTATGCGATTTCGCGATTGGCTCACACAAAATCAGAATGTACCTATATGAGAGATTTTCTCACCTTCAGCTTAAGGTTGAACGGTTATCCCTAAAATATTTTTTTCTGCTAACTGTCTAGATGTCATCAGTGTCTCAGGCAACACTGGTCGCCGCGGTGTCGCCGCGACGACGCGGCGGCCGTGCAACCGCCCGTCTGGCATCTCTCCGCTGCGCTTCTGCATGCATCCGAAGGAGTATTTCAATCGACTACTAAAAGGAGGTTCTCAATTCGTATGTACGTTTTTTATGTAGGTAAGTAGGACGTTACGCGATTATTCCGCTAATTATGAGCCGATTTTCATGATTATTTTTTTGTTTATATGTATGTAGATCGTACTTAAGAGGTTTTCCTATTTTAATATTATACAGGATTATTTTTAATCAATTAGCATCCTTCTAAGGGCTTATTCTGTACATCAAAACTAACAACTTTTGTTCTATGACTTTTGGTCAAAACTCAACAAATTTTTTTGTTGTTCTATAAACATCGTTCAACCGCGACAAAATGTATGGAACAGTTAATATTTTTTATGAGTTTTGACGAAAGTTGTTAGTTTTGATGTACAGAATAAGCCACTTGAAGGATGCTACTTGATTAGAAATAACCCTGTATATTGAAATTGGCTGAGCTGTTTTTAAAAAATCAGCAATAGTAAAAAAGTGTTTTACGTCGATTCGAGCAAACGATTCGAATTCTGTACACGATCGAAGTTGGTTGTGCCATTTTTGGCCAAAAAATATTATCTTACCTACTAAAACTGTCTCGCGCAGCGACTACACCCCTACAGAAAATGACCTTATCTAACTCTATACTATAGGTGTAAGTAACATTTTGATTTCATTTGTACTTTTTCATTGAACTTTACATTATGCCGAGTCATGCTCACATCGCATCTTTGTGACATGATCTTTCGCTTCCGTAAAAGTAAAAGTATTATAATACAGAGATTTCATCTGATTACATAATTTTGACTATGAGATCGACTATCATTTTTAGAAGATAACGAACTAGGAAAGGTCACATGGCGATTTTTCTTTCACCTGTCCAGATGTTGGTTGGTTGAGCTAAGAGAAGACGATTTAGAAAATACATACAATAAACTCAGCAGTTTTCACTTTGAATCAAAAATTGATAGGTAATAGCTCACGTATCTCTTTAACGAGAGTGAATTCGCGCTTGACCTCCAACTCGCCCGATGACGATGAAACACGCAGACTTTGAAGATACCTATATTCACTCTTAATTTGAAAATCTATATAATGTATAATATTTCATTTAAGAAACTTTAATATAGCATGTTGCTTTTCAATGTGCAGGGTCTTTTAGAGAAAAAAATACTTTTTCTGTTTTCCATACTTCAAAGAACATAAAAAAATATCGAAACTTGGTAAAGGCCCAACCCTAAGGCCCAACCAAACATCTTGGCGGCGATGCGCAAAACCCTATCGCGCAGCTGATACATAGTTAGTTCAGATTTACACGTAAATTGAAACTACAGTAGTTTCCGTGTGTCTCTATATATTTTGTACAGCGCCTCTGGCGGAAACGAGGAGGAACTAACTAACTAAAAATGAACACACCTACTCAAAACCTGGACTCATGCAGGATTGAGTTTTACATCGCTAGTAGCTAACTTCACAGCCTCGAAGAAGTTTGATTCGAGCTTTAAACGTCGTCTCAAAAGGTCTAGGATTTGAACGAGACGATAAG
This sequence comes from Hypomecis punctinalis, assembly GCA_949316475.1. Taxonomy (NCBI): domain Eukaryota; kingdom Metazoa; phylum Arthropoda; class Insecta; order Lepidoptera; family Geometridae; genus Hypomecis; species Hypomecis punctinalis. The sequence goes on from OX438810.1 coordinate 21,220,938, forward strand.
TGTGCTGCAACCATCTCAATATTTCCACAATCCAAAAGTATCAATCAAAGAAGTACCCAATCAAAGTATAAACCTGTAATCGCGACTAATAATAACGTACAACTGACGCCTAAACTTAATGTGACAAGGTACTAAAACGTACGTCAAGCGTAGACCTCGCCAAGACATCAAGTAGATCGCAATGTATGTCAAAACGTTTTCGTCGTTAGCGATCGTATTACTTTCCACGGGCACTTTCTATCCACGCCGCGGCAGCTTATTTTATAGATTTTGGATTTTTGTTTAGGTTTAAATTAAACACTACTAGTCAAAGTTTAAAAACCTTTTATAAACCTAAGTAGACTCTATAGTCTTTATCTAACTTACCTACTTATGTGTGAAAGAAAGGAGTAGATATAAACATTATTACCGGGATTTACCTGTTCAGTGAAAACTTACATACAAATACCTATGTACCTAACTACTTAGAGTACCTACCTATAAAAGTGCACAACATCATAGATTCATTTCTCAAAAACGAAATTTAATTATTGTACTATGTTTAAATAGTATTTTTATTTAGGCTTAGGTACTTACGTTTCACGCTGTGTCTAGTACGTTGTTATTACAAAAATCAAATCAAAAATTACGTTTACTAGTTTTATGTATATCACTATCATACTTTCACATCTAGGAACAAAATCTCCTATGTTCTTTATAAAAAAATACAAAGACTTTAAAGCAATTTAATTTAATATATATGGCTTGCATTGCAACTTGCAATTTAACCGCCATTGTTTATTTCTTTTTTTACCGCCAAATTCACTAGGGTTCAATCACATAATCAAAAATCGGTAATTGCCGTAATAAAAACTCGCGCTGCTCAAATAATGTAGCGCAAAATATTTTTGGTGTTTTATAGATATTATTATAACGGCAATAACTGTTGTGGAAGATTTATTTTTGGAAAAGTCTATTTAGTTTTGGCCATTGATTAGTGTAGTAAATTGTAAAGACATATCTGACAAAGTCAGTACCTAAGTACATTTTTGTCGTTTACATATTTTGCAAAGGTGCGATGGAATTAAGAACAAAAATATCGTCGTTACAAATATTAAGTATACATCATATTGCGTATACATAAAATTATTATGTAGATTTACCTACTTCAATTAGAGGAAGAGGCAAGATAAATTTCGCGCCTTTTCAAAAAGATAATTTTCAGTCAGTCAGTATTGCAGTTATAAAATTGTGAGAAAAAAAACTCAGTAGTTATAAAATCAAATAAAATAAAATAAATGTCCATGCCGATTTAGTTAAATAGCAAAACAAAATTATTTTTCGGCTATACAGATCACCTTGCTAGTAACCTTCAGCTATTTACTAATTTCAACCGTTTGCGTGTATAAAAAGTGTATTATTATTTTATGACATTGGAATCACCTGAAACGAATCACTTGTCGTCCAAGTAGAACGTTTCAGTAACGGTCTACTAAGTACGCTCTACAAAGATAATTTTATTAATATAGTTAGGTATTTGAAAATTTAATTTTACATCTACTGAATTTTAAAAGTAAAAAACTTGTTTGAAATCGCAAAAATATTACAATGTGTGCTTTAAATTATACTTAAATATTATGTACCATATATATAATCTTATAAAAACACAAATTATTATGTGATTAAGAACACATTTTCAGTAGGCACAGTGAACAATACTTTTGGATAACAAAATTTTTAAAATTATTATCGTTACAAAATTATAATCATTACTAATGAATGTAATGTATGTTGTTTATCTTTTTCAGCTATTTTATACCCAAATGATTAAATTTTCATAGTGCTTCATAACCTAGGTATATCTCAAAGAATTGTTCTCTTAATGATTTCAAGAAATTAAAAATTTAATAATTACGGTAAAATAAAGTGATTTGATTTGAAAATAGCAATTGCAAATCTTTGAAATTTTATCACAAAAAAAGAAACATTTTTACCATTTTTGTAGTGTTAAAACTATAGTAACCAAAAGCAACTAAATTACTCCCAAGGAAAAGTATTAAATAAAAGAAAGCTCAATATTTAAAAGCCACTTTTAACAAATCATGTTTAGTTCTGGATGGATGCACTCGTATGTACTCGTATTACGTATCATGTGAGTCTAGTATAATGTCGTTCGTGCACATTATTAAACAAAACCTAATAGTGAGAACGGTAATTTGTAACACAATTTATATGTAGTTGAACACAAATTGCTTTAGATAAATCTAGTTTCGAAAGTTAGATTCAAATCCGTTTTGACTTTTTTTTGTTGTTGTGAAAGGCATTGCATGTATTTTTAGTCTTTTAGTTTGTTCCATTACTAAATTAATCTTTTTATTCCGTCTCGTTCTCTCGTCTATATGTCTCTCTTTTTACCTTTTTTTAGTCACATTATACCTACTAACTCTATTAGTCGGAACTTTGAGTTTATAGATCTAAGTTTTTATTTCTGGGCTATTAGGTATAGATAAATACAAGCTACCTACATTTTTATGGAACTAAAATGGCACTCAATAAAATGTTATAGTAAATTACAGTCTGTTAATTAGAAATCACGTAAATAGAAACCTTGTACAGTAATGATATGATTATAATTTTATAGTGCATCCCACGCTACATTTTAATTACACACTATGTTTGTCTCAAAGAGTCATTTTTGTGATAAACATTTCAAAAATTCATCGCAAATGCAGGACTCAAACGTGACGAAACGAAAAAATCCAAAATCCGTAGATGCAGGTTTGAGTCCTGCATTCGCGATGAATTTTTGAAATGTTTATCACAAAAATAACTCTTGTAGAATTTTGTTCTAGCCTTAAGTATAGACCGAATCAAACTTCTAGGCATCTGTGAAGTTAACTACAAGCTGCAGTTGCACGCAACTCTTCCGCGCAGGTGACTTAACGTATTTTCTCCTGCACAATGACCCGCGTCGTATTCACTAATGCCACAAGTGTGATTCGACCTATGACAAAATATAGTTTAAGAAAAACAACGCACCTTCTCCATCCTGTCATTGGCTTTCGCCTCAAGTCCTCCTCACTGAGGCCATAGAGACCGATGCATGCTAGGAACCACGCAGTAACAATCAAGTAGCAGATGACGATCACACGGAACGGTAACAGTATCACAGTAAAGATGGCGGTCTGAAACAATAATATGTATTTGAAACATAGTATAGGCCGAATACAAATCGGTGGATGTGAATTAAGCTACAAGCTGCGCAATATCAATCCTGACTGAAACTCATATAAAGCTGTATGCTGAGTGTGAATTTTGTCGTAAACATGACGCGCTCTTCGGTGAGTGCGTAAGCATGTAATTTATATGAAGAAATGTACAGCGCCACTAGCGGCGCGCTTTTGAAACACAACAAGCGTGTCATGTTTACGACAAAACTCACACTCAGCATATTGTGCGTTGATTTTTGACGTGCAGTTTGTAGCTAACTTGACATCCACCGATTTATATGATTCAGCCTATAGGTACTGTATAATTTTACTAAAAAAACATTCATTACTACTACGCATAATTATTTCAAAGCATAAATAACAACACCTGATAAGCGGTAACTCCTGTCATTTGCAAGTTTTCTATTTTACTGAATTAATTGATAAAATCATTTTTTTTCGTTTGCTATTTAGGCCAGTGCCAGCGAATATTTTATCTCAGTACCTAATTACAGATAGCATTTTCTTGTTACAGAAAACTCTTTGACGCTCAATTTTACATTTGCGGTAAGTAGATTTTACGACTTAATTTTAAATTGTATAGAGCTGGTGCCGCGGTTGTGGCCATTTTAGTATCATTTGTAGCCAATTTGAATTTTAACGATTAATCGTTATTAGACAATTTAATGTTCAAATAATATTTTAAAAAAATATTTATTATTTAAGATTCACACAAACAATATTTATGTTGTTACATTGTTTATAATTAATAAATATAAATAAATAAATAATAAATATTTTTGGGACATCTTACACACGGCCTCTGACCCCAAACTAAGCAAAGCTTGTGATATGGCTGCCAGAGACTGATATACTACATATAATTATTTTTAAATACATACTTATATAGATAGTAACTAAATAACACCCAGACACAGAGCAAACACTTATGTTCATCACATAAATATTTGCCCTGGGTGGGGATCGAACCCACGCCTCTTTGATCCAGAAGTTAGGGTCACTAACCACTGAGCCACCGAGGCAGTCAACTTCAACAGTCAATTACCATTTATGCAATAATTTTGACACCAAAATAACCACATCCGGGTCAGTGGCCACAACCGGTGCACCAGCTATATGTCCTAAAAAGTACTTATTATAACTCCCAAGGGGAAACTTGGATTACCCAAATATTGTTGATTAAACCTATCACCTATAACCTAATTATATTGCTCGTTATTGTATTAACTGCGTTTGGATTGCCTACTGTTGGCAAAATTAACAGTTAAAAACGCCAATAACAATCACATTCAGCGTTTGTTTTGAAAATGTGTGAGCAAAACTAGCATTTTTAAATAATAATAAATATATCTATGATCTAGGTACATAATTTGACAAAAAACACATTACAGAATCTACACCATATACATTATAGCATATCAGGTACAAGGGCGGCCTTGTCGCCTTTGGCGATTTCTACCAGGCAACCTTTGGATAGACTAGATTATTCGAAAAATATACAACTGTTTCCATTCACCGCGCACCGTTCGGGTAGCTCAAAAACGCCATCGTGAACTGCCACTTTTGACCCACCTGCGGAGGTGGGTTCTTTGTGATCGTTTTCTGACATTTAGAGTTTGACGTTTAGGTTGTATAATGAGCAAAAGTAGTATTATTGGCTTATTGGAGAAATGGGCAAAATTACCAAACCAAACGGCTTACATTAACGATAATTTTGCAAATCCCAAAAATGCCAACGAGCCCAACACGAACGTACTTTAAGTATTAACGTATGTACTATGTTTATCTAAACATTTTTCTGACTTACGTCATTTTGTTAGAACAACTTCAATTACACTAATTAACAAACTAATTTCATATTCATAAGTAAACATTTTGTTATCACATTTGCAAAAAACCTGGCAGAATTATAATAATCACCCAGCAGTAAATTATTTTTAACGATGTTAAAATATAATTATAATTGCTGAGCAGTTTTAGTATTAAACTAAAATAATATTATTATATTACGATGTCCTTGCTGACTATGTGTATTCCGATTTATATATTTTTGCAATCTTTTTAACTAGCTCATGTCACTTCCCCCGACGATACTCCAACCAAGGTGAGATGATATAATATCTGGTAATTATTATTTTGACAGAAATAAATCATTCCACGCTATGTGACGATACCGATACGATACATATGTACCTATACTACCAATTTTCACAAGGCAAAAATTACCTAAAAAATTTGATGCGCTAAAAAAACTTAAAGTAAGAAACGAGATTGGTTAAATAAAGTCGATGTTAATATGAATGTACGATCTTCAACTTTCGTCATGACAATTATTACTTATACTAATATTAGCGCAGCTTTCATGTGATTAAAGCAGTGAAACCTACCCGTACCATACGAAAGTAATTGAAGTGGTTAGCACATTTTCATTCAGCTATTTTTGTGCTAACTAGAATTTTAAACAACTAGAAATATACGTGTCACAACTACATTATTATTTTGGAAAGTTTAATATTTGTAAGTAATAAACCTAAAAAAATGCTTTACGTGCTCTCAAACCAAAAGTTCATTTAGCAGTCAGTTTTCAATAGCTTTTTTTTCTCTTTTCCGTAAGGTTTATAATCAACAGGTACCTAGGTATTATGTATAATTTTATAATCATATAAATCAACAGCCGTGCAGTAGTGCCTTCCAAAATGATCATAGCATTTTATTCGTGTTATTTTAACATCAATCTAATATAAGCATATTAGAAGTTCCTTATGGAATCAGAGAATCAGAATCAGAATATTTTTGACCTACCGAGCTTAAACTACTATAAATAAAAACACAAATATATTTTTAGGATACTTAGTAAAAATAATCAGGTATTGAGAAATTATCTAATCTCTACCTAATTCGTTTTTCCCCCATCAAATATAAATCTAATCTTACAATAAAATAGTTGGTTGACAACATTCCAACTCAATCTAAATAAAAAAACGGTTCTGAGTTTGCGCAAAACATCTCTTTCATTGAGTTTTCAAGAAATTATTTACGACGCCAATTTGTTTACTTTCTCTTTTCCAGTTATGCAACGAGTTACCAAGATCTGAATCTTTACTAACCGTACCTTTATTTTGTCGTATGGGTTATCTAGTTCCAATTTATGAACGAAAGGGTTCAATATTTCGGCGCGCATGTCATCCGTCGAGAAAGCACCGGTTTCACTGTGCAGTTTACCATTCATTTTCACGGTACCCAAACACTTGCGATTATTTTAAATTATCGAATTAATTGACAAACACCGTTTGCACTCATCCTTCATTATTACAATCAGAATGTATTTTGTGTTGGACACTTTTTAAATTTTAAATTTATGACGTATTATTAAACAATAAAACGCGGCGAAATTGAGCGTGCGCCCAACATGGCACATAAAAATACACTATTTTTTTCTTGATTCGCTCTCTCTTTGGTTTGCTATTGGTCTTCGTTCCCTGACAGCTGTTCCAAGATCGACCCGTTTTAGAGATAAGAACTCATGAAGTGACTTTTGTGATTCGTATGTATAACAGAAAATAAAAATAAAATTGTTATTCTAGGCACCATTTGTTTGAATAGTATTTATTTTAAGTTGTTACACAATGTATTACAAATCATGTACATGAAATAAATTAACATTGTTAATAATTTTGCAGTTATAATAAGTACTTTATTTTGTAATAATCAACCTTTATAACAAGAAGGCATTCAAAATCATCTCTAAATATTGTTTATTCAATCACTGGCCAAATACGATTTAATAAATAAAAGTTTATTTGTGATTATTTACCGGTTAACGGATATTGCCGGTTATCGGAAATAAACTCTAATGTTAGCGTATGTTTTCCATTGCCATTCGAAAATTTTATTATTAAGCTATAAAAAATCACTCAGAGCTGGTTGATGACAGAAATATTTCAATGAATTATACATAATATATTATATCTTGTTAAGTAATGTGTTGTGAAGTAATTATCTAACGAAGTGATAACCATTTATTTTATTCATAATTATTGTCATTGCCAACGCTCAGCATGTAAATTGGTATGATGCTGATAGTGTGTTGAAATAATAATAATTAAAAAACGTAAACGTATTAACTAAATAAACGTAAACTTAACAACATAATAATTTTCTATACCAAATACTTAAACAAAACTAAACACAATTCAATAAGGCACAATAAGTTCTGCTTATTTTTGTGAACTTTTTGACCAGCTAAGAAGTTTACGCACTGGCAACCTATTTGCGATTTAAGCTAGAAACATACTACCGGACGCGGCTGACGGATGCGACTGACAGCCGCGACATGGACTATGAAAGTACACTGAGCCGTGCACACTATCGGACATAAGTCGCGGACGTCACCTTCGGACGACCTTGAGCATTAGAACGTCCGAGAGCGATCTGGCACACCGGATGTTTTAAGACTGTGCACATTGCTATGTCGCGGCTGTCAGTCGCGTCCGTGAGCCGCTTCCGATAGTATGTTTCCGGCTTAAAGCTGAAAACATACTATCGGACGCGGCTTACGGACGCGACTGACAGCCGCGACTGATAGGTATCTAGACTATGAAAGTATACTGAGCTGTTCACACTATCGGGCATAAGTCGCGGACGTCACCTTCGGACGACCTTGAGCGTTCGGACGTCCGAGAGCGATCTGGCACACCGGATGTTTTAAGACTGTGCACATTGCTAAGTCGCGGCTGTCAGTCGCGTCCGTCAGCCGCGTCCGATAGTATGTTTCCGGCTTTACGGCAAACTTTTGGTGGAAAATAGTGAAATATACCGAAAAGTATTATTTCTATGGGCTTTGTTTTTTTCTGAAATCTGGTCACACTGCTCTTTATTTTTAATCCTGGTAAGACAAACTTCATTTTCCAAGGCGGGAGCCAATAATGTACGACCCAGTAATTCACGACATGATATTGTACAGCCTGATATTGTACGGCATGATAATTTGTGTCACTGGCCATGGAATATCAGGCTGTGCAATATTGGGCTATGAAATACAGGCCGTACATTATCAGCCTGTGTCGATAATGTCCGGCACAGTATTGCACGGCCCGATATTGTACGACCTGTTATTTTGTGTCCCTGGACCTTGGTTATTTTATAGCAAGGTATGAGTTGTCTTAGGTAATTTGATTCTGTTGGTTAGGTTATGTTAGGTGAACAGTGACAATAATGCGCGAGCCGAGCGAGCGAAGCGAGCGTGCCGCGGCAGCGGCCGGCGAAGCGCCAGAAACAACCTGTCCTTTTTACGAGTTAAGGATACTTTAAAAGTATGCGCGGGAGCCAGAGAAACAAAACGTTAGCACACCCGCCCGCCAACCTGGTGCCCCCCGCGTGCTTCCTTCACCCGTGCTCACCACTACGCCACGCGGCATCGGCATTGTGCACCAATGCGCAACAATTAGCGAATCACGGCAAAGCGTCATCAGTGGCCAATTTCTCATCCGCCAACTTGCGTGGCGCATATTATATCTATTTGGAACTGTCAGAAGTTACAGACAAACCAACCCATAGGAGCAAATATTCTTCGTGCCAATAATGTACAGCCCGTATTTTGCGACACAATAATGTACAGCATGTTATTTTGTGTCCTTTTCTTTGGGACACGTTTTATCATGCTGTACATTATTGGGTCGCAAATTATGGGCTGTACATTATTGGCACGAGGTGATAATGTACGGCCAGTATTGTACGACACGTATTGTACAGCCTGATAATTGGTGGCATGGGACATGAAATACGGGCCGTGCTTTCCTGCCCGTACAATTTGGTGTCATCAAATACGTGCCGTACAATATAGGGACTCTCCAAGGCGAGCTAGCGCATCGCATGTTTTCATAACTTTTTAGCTTTTATTGTTTTCGAAGATAATTCATGCAAAGTAATGGCTCTTCTTCCAAATAATGGAAGCAAAAATTCAAAATCAAATAATTGATTACTTCTCGTCGCTGGATGAGTTCTATATCACTTCAAAGGCCTGTTTGAAAGACTGCCAGAATTGCGCAGCGGCTATAAATAAGTTGATAAAACGCTGCAGGAACATAAAAGAGTAAGTTTATCTATGATTTTACATGTTATTTTATCGTTTCTCTACTGTATTTGCGTTGGTACTTCGTGTAAGTATTGTAATCTCACATCTCGGGTTGCTAGGCACGCGATAAAGTTTCGCATTGATGTATTATGATATCTTGACGTTTTCAGGGCTGAAATCACGGGCACGCCTCTAAAAGAGTTTGCTGGACTGCAAAATAAGTTGTGCTCAACAATACATAACCTTATTTCTGAAGAAATCCAAGATATACAAACAAAATTGTAAGTATTGACTTCTGTTCTTTACTTCCTAAATTAAGTACCTAACCAATGCTAAATGCAAAGTCACGCAATTTATGTGTATGTAATCAATTAAAGGGTTTTCAATTTTTGAAGTTAATGCTAGAATGTGCTCATAAATTTTGTCATAACTGTAAACTGCTTATTCTTATATTTTTCTGTACAGTCTGAATCAATCAACTTGGTGACTGTGATGATAGCTACGAGCTGCGCTTAACCCAATCCATACTAAAGCTTACTTAACAGCTGCGTGTGGATTGGGTTATCTGCAGCTTGTAGCTAACATCACAGCCGCCTAGTTGTGTGATTCGGACTATACCTGACTTTTTTCCATATGCTAAATTGAAATATCTTGTGTTACAGAAGCACTGTAGAAGATTTATTTGAGAAACTATGTAACAAAAATAAATTGTTTCACGAAAACTGCAGAGAGATTGATTTCAACGAAAATACCTTGCTTGTCAGAGGAACTCCGCTTCAACCATCTCTAAAACAACTCATAGAGTTTGTTGAAGACTCCTTAACCTTTGCCAGCCAGGTCTGTGCTCAAATTAAAACCTCTTTGAATGTGCTTCAGCAACGAGGTTTAAATACAGACTCTTTAGTAGATAACTTCAGTCTGTCTCCGAGTTGGCAACGTCGAATCCCTGAAATTCTTGCCTATACTTCATTTTGCTCAGAAAACCAAATATAACTATGGATTTCCTTGATAACATACTCAACTCTATGCAAGGGCCGCCATCAACTAGTGAAGCTCAAAAAAATGCCATGAAAAAACAAAAAGAGGCTCTGGAACGCAAACAGAAGGAAGAAAGAAACATGATCAACAAATTTCGTAAGAAAGTCGAAGATAAGATTGATCAGTTCATCAAAGACGGAACGAAACCAAGCATGCAGTTTGAACCTATGGACCAAATGTACAGATCTATTATAAGAGACGTAGCAGAAATAGCGGGGGTACAAGTATTTTCGTTTGGACAAGAAGGCGTAGACAGATATAGTGTTGTTTACCTCAAAGAAAATGGACCATCAGATGACGAGCTATTAGTACGTAGATCGGGTGGTGTCTGGGACGAAAAAAAAGCTGCCGAGATGGCCTTACAACACCTAGCGATGCAAAAACAGGCCGCACTAGACACAGAAGAGGAAAAAAATAGAAAGCGTAAACGTGGTAAAGAAGAACTCAGTGGTACATTTTATAAACAAAAGTATGCTCATTTGATTGGTGAAGATGCAGCGTTAGATGCCGCTCAAAAGACTAACATGAATAAGAGTTATGGCGAAGTACCGAGTGCAAATAAAAAAGATTTACGCTCAATCGAACAGACGATGGCGGATATAAAAGCTAAGAAGCTGAAAAAAGCAGAGACAGACAAAGGTACTGATGATGTACAAACCTAATATTTAGTGTAAGTAGCTAGTGGGTTTCATTTGTTAGTTAGACCATTTTAAATTATAATTTAGCATCTTTAGAATCACCTATCTCTTTTCATTCCATTATGTAAGAAAAGGGATGAAAACTGTTAAAATGCTGAGTTTTTTTGTATGCCAACAAACTAAATGTTCTTGTAGAATGAGAGTGCTGTTAACAGCCTTCCACTAAGCCATAGCTGTCGCTACCTCAATTACAAATTTGCAACTTTGAGTTGGCCTATAGGTATAGGCCGAATCACCCAAGTCAGCAGATGAGACGTTAGCTACAAGCTCCGCAATATCCAATCATCACACAGCTATAAGTGAGCTTCCGTCAAGATTGGATATTCCGCAGCTTACAGCTAAATTCACATTAGTCTACTTGTATGATTCGGCCCATACAGGCAAGTTACAATTTTTTTCTTATCACAAATAAGTCTGCGCTTATCCACCAACTTGCCTGATACTAAGCATTCTTGTGGTTGAAGTTGAAGCACTCAGACTTAAAAGATGCCTATCATATTTTATTGCTTTAACTTATCACGTAAAAGTTTGTTTTGATATTATTTAATTAAGAGATTGAAAAAACACTCATTTTAATTTATTTTTGTATGTGATTCAAATTAAATTATTTAAAAATGGAGTACTTAAAATATGTGTAATCCAAACTACTGTAACTTGTTTTATTGCAAATTCACATTAAGTGATTTTTTTTAATTTCAATAATATAAAATTGTTGAAAGGTGATGAATGCCTGTTATCAGATGGGTGATGTCTACTATTTTATTTAATATATTATAGTAAGACCTCTCAGCCATAAAAATTATTTAAGAGTTATTTTTGTGATACCTAAACATTTCAAAAAGCTGTCGCGAACGGACTTTAACCTGCCTCTTTCAATTTCCTTTTGATTACTGTCTAATACGGGTATCACAGGAGGCACCGTCAACGCTATAAGATTGTAGAATGATAAACACTTTAGTCTAAGAGCCGCTGAAAATCGACTTTCACCGATGTAATAACCAGATGAGACAATTGAAAAATATTTTAGATTCAGATAAACTTTATTTTTATTATTATCAATTATTATTTATTTACTAACCCGCCTATGATAGCTTGCTTATCAAAAAGTGTTGATGGCTACTTTTTATTGAATTAAAAATATTTCATCTGATAGGTTTTTTTGTAGTCAAGCCCATATGATTAATTTTGTAATTAAATTATCTTTACCTACATATTTTAGCTTGTTTTTGGTTATTATATTGTCCACTTATATTCTCATATTTGTTCAAACTTGCTTACCAGGCACCATGAACGAAATTAAGTAAGCAAACGTTTCAAGGCATATTCTCTACATTGAAAGCTATTAGTTGGAATAAAAACATACCGGCTATTAAAAAAGTGAAGGAAAAAAAACCACTGACAAAAAATCGAATTAAATATAGTCATGAACAGATCGATAGGCAAGCTATAGACAGTGTTTTTATGTAAATAACATTTCATAAAAAATATGTCTAATCTGGTTATCAGATGAGTGATGGTCATTATTCTACGTCTCTCCCCCTACTTCACAGAGTTGGCGTGAGCGTCTGGAGGAATTTTTTAAATGTTTATCACAAAAACAACTCTTTGAAATTTTCTTTCTCTTTGAAATTTGAATAAACCTAGTGTGGGGAGCACTATTAAAATAATCAATAATTATTTAATTTTAAATTTCCCAACGAATTAGAAATTTAATGTGGTAAAAAAGTGACTAGTTTTAAAATTTTAAATTTTGTAATAACTGACATCTGTAGAGTTCTAAGGGAAGTGTGTATTTAACTGAAAAAGCGTTGTGACCATCAGACCAAATAACTAAAAGCAATATTTTGTGTACTAAAACCGTGATGGTGCATCTGTAGTACAATTAAAACAGCGGGTATATGCGCAGTATACCTATTGGGCACTGAAATAATTTACCAACTTTTTTTAATATATAGAATAGGGCTACGTTTGGCCACCAACTCGCCAGATGGAAAGCGAAGTTGTAGCCGAAGATGGAGCATGTACACCTAGAATATACCTATTCACTCTTGACTTGAAGATATCTAAATTATAATTGTCAGGAAACAATGAACCTTCAAAGGACATGTAATAATATACACTAAGTTTCACATCGATGGCACTTATACTCATTTTTACTCGACTGCCTAAAAAGGATTAATGTTTTTTAATAAACGTTTCTATCTATAGGCTCTTCTCTAGATTAACAAAAGCATTAACTAAAAAGTGAATTGCAAGATTTATTGTCAAAATAAAAAAAAAAACAGGTCAAGTGCGAGTCAGGCTCGCACATCGAGGGTTCCGTACAAACATATTGTTAAAATAATTTAAAACCTGTTTTAGCATGTGCTAGTTATTTTATATGATACTCGTACCTTCCATGATATGATTTACTCACTTTGAATTTTGAACCCATATTTTGTGAATTTTGAGGCCCTATTTTTATGTGATTTAAATAAAAATGTACAATTTTCAGATTTATTCCTACCTATATGTGTACTCTAAGACAATGCTCTTCGCCAAATTTCACAGTTCTATGTCAACGGGAAGTACCCGGTAGGTTTCGATTTTTGTGAGCGTTGAAATATGCGTTTTTTTACAACATAAACGGCTCTAACTTTTTTATACGGTAACTGAGAAGCTTTTCTTTTACACAACTGCAAGAATTCATAGGTTTACGTATACAGTTTAAATTTCAACTCGATATCTTTACGCGTTCCCGAGATAAAGAGTCTTGACATACCTACACACAGACGGACAACAAAGTGATTCTATAAGGGTTCCGTTTTTTCTTTTTGAGGTACGGAACCCTAAAAATGGATGTATCGAAATGATGATCTTGGTGAATCATATTCCTGTTATAGGACCAACTGCGCAAAGGCCAATCCTGACTGAAACTCATCTGCGCAAGAATAGGTTTCGCGCACCTTGTGCTTGCACCAACTTCGCAACCACCAAACATTTTAATTCTGCCTATATAATGGAGTAAGAAATATTCTAGATATTTTTTGTCCTGCTGTTTTGTACAATGCACGCAATGGAACATCTTTAGAATAAAAAAAAAATTAATGTTACTTTTGTTCTGTGACATACTAAAATATTCATGTAAGGGCCTCTTTCATCATCCCTGAGTAAAGTATTGAGTTACTACTTTCCGAGTAGTGCTAATTGGCAAGTAAGAGCCCCGAGTAATATTGGTCAGTTTCACAAATGACAACAAGCCTACAAGTAACAACTCGGCGATTAGCTGAATGAATGAATGAAAAATAATATTACTCGTTCATATTTTACTGTCACAACTGTCAGGAATGTCAAACGTCAAAATTAGTTTCTGACGTTTGACATACAAAGACAGTGGTGATGCCATTTAAGACGCTTTTTCTCTACCTAGGTTATTTTAATAAAATATCTTTGATTCTGAAAACCGCCTTTGACGCTTTTGTACACTATTTAAATAATACCTTGTAACAAAATATAATTTTTCAAATAGATTTGACTTTAAAATTAATCAGTTTTAGCATAATATAATAATAGAGTTCGAAATATTTGCACTATTTCGGCCCAAAATTATAGACATTTATTAATGGTTCAGTTATGGCAGCACAACAACTCTAACGTGTGATTTGTTTGTCTTGTGTTGTTAATTCATCTCGCTTTCAAGTTTATTATCAAGTTTACTACTCAATTTATTAATAAAATGGACAAGGCAAAGAGAGAAAGAAGCATTAACTTCACTCTTGAAGAGCGTGATATCTTGATATCCTTGATAACTAAATACAAGGATGTCATCGAGAATAAAAAAGCGATGCTACGACGTGGAAATATAAAGAAGCAACATGGGAGCGAATAGAAAAAGAATTCAATGCTCAATCCGGAGGAGCACCTAGAACAAGCAAAGGCCTCCGGATAAAGTACGAGTGTTTGAAGAGGAGCGTTCGTAAAAAGTCCGCTGCAATACGGTCTGACCTGTACCGAACTGGTGGTGGGACCAGCACCGCTGTCCCGCTAGATAGCGGAGAAGAGAAGCTTAAAAGCTTAATTACGCTAAGCGCGGATGGGATGGACAGTACGTGTGACTCGGACATTATAAAAAAAAGTCAAGGTAAGTGTTAAATTTTGTTAATAGCACTTAAGTACTCGTATCTCATTTCAGAATTACTAACATGATTTATATTTCTTGGCTGTTTGAAAGTACACAATTTAATGTTATATTTTTTTCTTTTAACAGATGATCTGGTTAATGTCACGGAGTTTGTCATAGTCTCTGGAACACCATCAAAAAATGAATATATTGAGCAAGTCGAACCAACTAGCGAAGTTGATGACTACCAGGCAGACACACTAATGGAAGTATTAGAAGTACCCGGACCTAGTAGTATTGTTGAAGGTATTTTCTCATTTTTTTACCTACCCTTTTTAGCTCTTTTAGTATATAATAGACCAAATCATACAAGTCGGTGGATGTGAAGCTAGCCACAAGCTGTGCAGTATCCAAACCTATGGGCTTTGCAAAATATGGGTCTCATTTATACATTATTTGTTTCAGATAAAGCTTATTGCTCTACACCCAATAAAAATGCAAAGCCGCTGACTTCATGGGATCTTAGTAGTAGAAGAAATTTAAGAACCAAGAAACATCCTGCCCTAATTGGTACGACAAAACATTTGTTTGTTTATTAATTTATTCACATCATTAATAGGTGGGCAGTTACAGGTTGGCCCCAATGCGCCCGCCTATATTACATTACAACATAAATAAAATGTAAGATCTAAAATATATAAACTACCTTAGAAATAAATTAACATAAAAAAGTTGTGGTAACAATATTAAAAATCATCAGACAAGTAAAAGATCACAGACAACAAAATTTAGCAAAAAGGACTTATTCTGGTGGTTTAAGAATTAGATGCTTAACCCTACCATAAAGATCAATTGTCGTTCTGCGAACATCAGCTTCGGTGCAATTAAATAACATGGTTAATTATGGCAAATGATTGTCTTGAATGCTAATGATGTTCATGTTATATTTTGGTTGAATATGGCAAATGATTGCCTTGAATGCTAATGCTGAAGATGTTCATGTTATTTTTTGGTTAAATATGGCAAATGATTGCCTTGTGTGCTAACGCTGAAGATGATGGCATGGCATTTCTTGGTTCAATATGGCACATAATTATTTTAAAAGCTAACCTAGCAAATCTTGTGGTACTAGGCTGAGCGTCCACTAAAGTGAAATGGAGAAACACAATACCATCAGTTCCTATTTGTCTACTTTCCCCACTCCGGTGTGTGCTCAAAGAATCCTCAAGCTAAGCCGGCCCCTGCGTACATAATTTTTTTAAGAATTGAGTATTTTTGTCAAAGTCTAACCAGTTTCCTTTTCCTTACAGCTAACACTCCAAGAAAGAATTTAGATGCTCTAGCTGAAGCTAAATTAGAATTACTGAATCTTCAAAAACAACTTGCACAAGCAGAAATTGAGGAGAAAAAGAAGGAGTCGGAATTCAGAGAAAAACAACGGCAATGGATTGAAGAAGAACATTTATTAAAAAATCAAATATTAAAAAAACAACTTAATGAATAAACATGATAATGCAGCTTCTGTGTTTTATTAGTTTCTTTCAAATCTGTTCAGCAATGGTAAAAAATATTCTTGCAGCAGTCTGTTCCTTGGGTTATTTGTGTCCAATTGTATCATTTCTGCATTTTCCTCGTGGGTCTGAGAATTGCTTTCTAAGTCATGGTGTTCTCCAAAATTTTTTTCATTATTATCTAGAGCAATATTGTGTAGTACAAAACAAGCTACAATGATAGGTTGAACACGGCTTAAGCTTAATGTGACCTGACGCCTAAGTACTGGAAACCTATTTTTGCATACTCCGAAACATCTTTCGATAATATTTCTTGTACGGATTTGTGACTCATTGTACAGATGTTCTACTGGTGTTCTGGGATTTGAAATAGGAGTAAATAGATAACTTTTTGATTCATACCCACTATCTCCAAGAAGTAGCCCATTACCAAATTGACCACTTTCAAATTTTTGCTTTAACGAAGAATTATTAAAGATGGTTTGGTCGTGAACCGAACCAGGCCACCTGGCTACTATGTTCATGCATCTCAGTTGGCTATCGCAAGCCACTTGAACATTGATGGAGAAATTGGACTTTCTATTTCTGTAATTTTCAGCCAAATCCCCTCCTGAAATATCACCAAAAAGTTATCTAAACAGAAGTGACAAGTGCTTACATAATTATTCATTATATCTTAATAATCACTAATGACCAACCTGGCGATTTTATTGTAACATGTGTACAGTCAATAACTGCTATAACTCTGGGAAATTTTGCTATATTATAGAATCCACCTTGTAAACCACTTAAATGATTGGGAAATTTAATTACGTCTGGACTAAGCAGTGCAATAGCTTTAGTAACTGTCTTCACGATACGGCTTGCTGTTGGAGGACTGACACCAGAGAAATCCGCTGCAGTTCTTAAAAATGACCCTGTGGCCAAATACCTTAAGGTCAATAATAGCCTTATATCTGAAGAAACAGCTTTATTTCTGAAATTAAAAAGGAAATGATCAAATGATATGTAACATAGTGATGATTCAGCTTGGAAATCTTTTAACCAAAATCGCTTTTATAGGTTACCTTGTGGGTATCTAATGTAACAATTCTTTAGATTACCACTTACCTAAAAGTTTTTGTTTTTATTTTATCTTTTATTAGGTCATGCACTCGCTGCGCACTATTTTTAGTGAGGCGAAATCTGGCGAAAAAGTCTTGTTCATCTAGTTCGTAAAAATAATTAACACGAGGGTTAAAAACACGAATTCTTGGAATCCTTCGATAAGGAACATGTTCTAATTCCTCTAATTCATCTTCAATATATTCAATCAAATCCATATTGTGTATAAATTTCTTGAAAAAAATAGTATATAAAACAACCACACACAACAAGAAATAACGGTTATAGACGTCACAGTGTCTTACTCGTCGGTTAACACCGCTATAGGGTAGATGAAGTAGCAAGTAAATTACACGCCAGTTTATTTGACAAGTAGCGCTACTCGGACTTTATGAAACTGGTGTCTACCGATACTTGCCACTTTAATCGGCGAGTAGCCTACTTGGGACTTTACTCAGGGATGATGAAAGAGGCCCTAAGTGTCATTATTTTTAACCAGGGATTGAATACGGTATAACATAAGAAGATATTGTAGTCAAACGCAAACCTATACGAAATAAAGAAAAAAAAATCAGCCTAAAACTGTACGCCCTTCTAAACGCGATAGGTTAATTTTGGCAAACTGTAATAAATGAACAATTTAATGTTGTCTACAATTGGAATAGGTTGCCTGAGGGTGTCGTCTCAGCAAGAACTATAAACACATTTAAAAATGACTAGATTATTGGATAAAGAAGGAAAAAATTTCCTTGACAGATAAATACTAATTTTATTCGACACTGCTTGATATAGGCACATCAGTATACACTGCTCGCCTATAATACATTAAAAATAAAAAATACTAAAATTAAAAATAAAACAATTAAAAATACTCTGGACTGAAATTTGTTAGGCAACCCATATAGGATATATTTATTGGCATATTTAATAACATGAAAAATACGTCTCATTAAATAAGCATCTCGGTGAAGGTCGTATAGCGGGATCCTATACTATAAACAAATAAATATTCGCTCCGGCTCATAATGTTGAATTCGCAAAATGTTGGATTCCCAAAATGTTGAACCCTGAAATGTTGAATTCTTAAAATGTTGAATCCGTATGTCTCATAAATATTGAAATGTCTGTTTTATGTATGTGTTATGGATAATAATGCACAAAGCTTGGTGCTTTACACACAAGTAAAAAGTTGTGTGTTGGCCGAATTGTACAAGTCAGCGGATATGAAGTTAGCTACAAGCTGCGCAATATCCAATCCAATGAAACTAACATAACGATGCGCGTTTCGCTTGGCAACCTAGTTTACAGGGTTAATTCCTAATCAATTAGCATCCTCTTTGGGGCTTATTCTGTACATCAAAACTAACAACTTTTGTTAAAACTAAAAAAAAAATTTGTTCCATGGAAAAATATCGTTCACCCGCGACAAAATGTATGGAACAGTTTTTTTTAGTTTTGACTAAAGTTGCGGAACAAAAGTTGTTAGTTTTGATAAATAGAATAAGCTCCTAAAAGGATGCTAATTGATTAGGAATAACCCTGTACATTACATTCTCCTATTCAATACATTTGTATAAAAAATAAATATGTAGGGAAACATCTTAATATATATAAATCTCGTGTCACAATGTTTGTCCTCAATGGACTCCTAAACCACTTAACCGATTATAATAAAATTCGCATACCATGTGCAGTTCGATCCAACTTGAGAGATAGGATAGTTTAAATCTCAAATTATAGTCGTAATTTTAATTTATTTAGCCACAGCAACGCGTGGCCGGGTCAGCTAGTAATATTATGTAAATTAAACACAGCCGCAAGGCAACCCTGTTTAAATATATTATCCTACTCATATAATTACGCGAAAAATGGTTTGAACCGTGTACGCTATGAGCGGGATGATTCTGCTGTGGTATCTCGGTCTATTCCTTTTACGAGCTAAAATGGAGAGGCGTCCAGTTTTATACTGACTCTAATAACGGTAGCCTTTTCTTTTATCGGTTAAATATTATAGTGACATAACCGATATTTATCGGTACCGGTTAAATAACTACAGAACAATAACAAATGTCGTTATTTTTTTGATATAGTAATTATTAAAGTAACAAAGTATACATTTATGACGTCATACTTTTAACCGTTTAATCCTTTGTTATTCAATCACTTTTAAACTTATTTGCTAGAGTTAAAGTATTTTTATATTGTACAAAGAAAAGACTGGATTACTTTTCTATAGTGTAACGAAAGTTTATAGTTTAACACCACACTTAAATTATTTAAAGTATGTAAGTAGGTAACATACAACCTGTATGACTGTTTAAATTATTACAGTGCATTGTTCTATGAATATTAAAATAAATTAAAAACAACTAGATCATTTTTTATTTAATTGTCCATTAAATCTATTTTATTTTTATATTTAGGTATAGATAAAATATAGTAAAAGACATTACGAATATTTTTAACACGTTCGCTGCCACATTGAAAATTATTTATGAATTAATAACACATTATAATTATGTACCTTTGTTATAAATGCGAGTGTCTGTTAGTTTGTTCTTGTACGTGCCATAGACAAGTATATACTTACTTTTTTTTTCATTGATATATCTTCGAGAATAGGGAAGTAATACAGGCTGCTTTATATTCCGGAAAAAGTGCGATACTTAAAACGATTTTTCTCTTGCGGTAGATTTTTTTTTCGGTTTTCTCGTGGGGCATAACTAGTTAAATAGTGGCAAACATGACTAATCAATTTCATCTAAGGGTAGCGCTCCCCAAGAAGACCAAGTCACATATATTGACTAAGGAGTAGAGTTTGTGAAGTTAGGGTTTGTAGAGCTAGAAGCCTGGCTCTACATGAGATCTGATAACTTTATAACAGTGCGAGTCAGTCTCGGCATTGTCTTAAATTTTACATGAAAATATTTTTAGTATATTTTTTTAAATGGAGATTATTTAAAATAAAAACACTGAATTTTTAGAACGTTTATTTTCCATCAACACTTACTCAGGCGTTAAACTTACACAGAGACAACAAGAACGCGATTTCGTGATATCGCTAAGTTTATAGAGTATAAGATACACTTTGTCTATTGTTACTATGAATACCCGATGGCTGTATTTTGTTTTAATTATAAATTTTGTTGTTTTAGCTCCATGAATGTAAAAAGCAAGTCAGACTGCTTTTTACATGTATTTTAAAACTGTATAGAATGTTCTGAATTCTATGTATAAGTTTTCTTTTATATTCGAAAATATATGAATATGCGGGAAACCAGATTCCAAGAATTACCAAATCTTAAATAATATCGAGCATATACTCTTGATATTATTTTTGTAAGAAAGGTGAAGTCTACAATTGGTATATTATTCAGAGAAAAATCGAACCAAGATGATATATGCACCATTTGAAAGCTTGATTTAATTGCTTCTCAAAAATATTTAATTTAGATTTTTTATCTCCATTTTTTTTAATGTGAAATATAAATTGTATTAGAAATAATAATACAACTATGTATTTTTTCTAGTTTAGCAATAATAAAGTGCTTCTATCGTTATTTTACTTGCATCCGTAGCTGATTCTTCTACATTCATCTCTTAATTTTCTAAAATTAAAAATTATAACCTACCAGTGTGACCAGTAAGGTACAATGTGACAAAAATAAACTTAAAAACCTTGTCTAATTGGTAAAAATGCTTCTATTTAACATACTGGAGGTTACTTATTCAGGTTTGCTAGAGTCAGAGATAAACATATTGAGCCAAATATATTTATCCTAAGATTCAAAATTAATTTAAAAAACGGAGTGCTCTTTTTTTGTTTTAACTGATGTAATAGACTCTTTATATGAATATGAACTTTTTCGAAATGTAACGACTGTTGTGGTTAGAATTTTTGATTATTATTATACCAGCCTCAATACATTTTGTGGACATGTCCTTTCATTCGGGCATTCATAGAAACACCTTAAATTAAATTGTCCTATTACACTAGTGTAAATTATGTTCGCTATTATAAACTACGAATTTAAATAGGTAGGTACACAATTTTATATCGGACCTCAACAAAATTATTGTCTACGTATTTGGCAGGATTACAAATTCTGTTATTTATAAAGATTATAGAGCTTGCTTCCTAAAATAAGAAATTGCGTAAAGTCGACAACTAAAATAAATCGTGCTTTTTAGAATTTTGCACTTGATATTTCATTATTTTTACGATTGTCCATCACTCAGTTGAACTGCGCAAGCGTAGGTATATACTATATTAACACAAAACAAACGGAATAAAATAAAACTGATTCTATGTTCTTTGGGCCTACCACTAAACTGAAATACACTAGGTACGACTGTTCTCTTGCAATTAAAGTACAGTTATGTGAAACTCTTCAACACATGACATGACTATAATTATTTCACTTTACCATAATCATCATTCCGTTTTGTTTCTTAGTATCTCTAGTTCTTAGTCTTGAGGCAATTGCCGTAAGCAAGCTTAACTTGAAATAAAAATCAAAGTCTAGTCACAATTGAAATTAAAATGTCTAACGTAATTTTGCACGTGTAATTGACCATGGATTCGTTTTACAAAAAAACATTTTGGTCTAAAGTCAACAAATTACTTACACCTTATGCAATTAGGACTAAACAGCAAATACATATATGCAGTAACATTAGGTAACTACAATAGTTATTTTTTATAAATTTATTTACATTCAACTGAAATAACGCCCCTTATTATAGTATTTATTATACATACGAGTATATTTTGTTTTAAACTTTTACGAGAACAACTAGAGTTTTTTATTGTCATTATACTAAATAAAACACATTCATTGGCGTTATATATGCAGTAATTTTATGTTGAATTATTATGCTATATTATCATAAAATCAGGCGATAATGAAGATTTAATATTATTATAGATTTTATCTTAGTGTTCTTGGTAAGTACAAAAGTAATAAGTACTCATTGATAGTATTAAAACACATCGATAAGTAAATATTTATGTACCTTTTATATTTACATATTTTGTATCGAGAGATCTTACATCGAACGTCAATATAATAATATCTTAGTTAAAATGTAGCTCATGCAAAATGTATTATTTTAATATGATCTGCCAATCTTGCAGTTGACGTGTTAACATGATGGTTAAGGCATGACGATAGAATGAATCCTACAGTTTGACTAGGTATATTTTTTACCGAATTATATGTATATGTTCCTAGATATGATCGTTCATAGATTAGATATGCAGTTTTCTAAAAATAACATATTTTCCAAAATAGCATCCCAGCTAGGATAGGTATAGAAATATAAGTCAAAAAGTTAACAACAATCGATACGTATTATCACATCGAATTTTACATTATTAGGCTACATTACTTAAGTTTTTTTAAAACATCTAATGATAAAATTATTGTCGTAATAACATCTGATCATGCGAAGAACAATTTATCAGTGTAGGTATTTTAAAGTTATTGTCATATTTTTGACAAACTGCATAAAATATTAGGATAAAAACCATTTAATAAAAAATACAACATTAAAAACAGCTAGGTACTATCTACCTAGTAATAAGAACAATTTTAAATTCTTTACAAAATATTTATGAAAAATCATCAAAAGTCAATTATTGTCTTTGTTCTAAATAGAAGTCATTTCCATAACAAAATTTTTACGAATATTTCATTGTAAAATTTTTAATATTACCATAAGATTGATTTCTTATTCAATTATTGTCTGTAAAAGCATCCCATAGATAAAAATAAAGAACAATTTCATCTACTTGTGCTGTACCTAAATTTGTGCTAAAACACTTTATATGCTCTATAACTATGTCCTAAGTTATGCTTCAAATATAGAGTTTTGATAATTCTTTGTAATATGTTTTGTTAGGATATGTATACGATAAATAAGATTTTCATATATGATAAACAAGATTTTCAAATATTATCTATAATAGAGAGATAATTAAATATGAATATTGGCGCATAAAGGTAAATAAACATTTTGTCAATTTTCGTAAGGCTCGGAATATTGTAGTTAGTACCATAACAAACTACTTTATTTATAGAATCAAACATTTCTACATAAATATAATAGTGTCACCAGCTTCGTGCTTTTGTAAGTGTAACTGTCTAATTTCATTATTGTCTCACTTTAAAATTATTACCAAATACGCAAACCACGCGGTGGGCTGTGAACGTGTTAACTTTATGTTCTGTTAAGTAGAAAGAATAATTTCGGAACACAACAATTATTTTAACACACAAACTGAAATCTGTATAGATATTTTATGATCTGTTAAGTGGAAATAATAATTTCGGATCACAGCAATTATTTTAACACACAAACTGAAATCTGTATAGGCATGTGTTAAGTTGGCGTTGCTTTGCGTTTTATTAGTAAATATTTTAGCAGTGGTAAAAAATAAACTGACTCACTCGGTCATGGTACCTTATACAGTAAAAACTTTTTAACGCTACTTTGTGCGCAATAACCCATCTTACTTGGCCTAAATCGAAGAATCTCCAAGGTAGAGCTCTTAAGAAAAGTCGAAGCATCTGGGATGGCTTGGTTAGACGCTGACAGGAGGAATTGAAAGAAACACCCCTCCACCCTACCTATGCGACATTAGTGAAGAGGAAGAACTCGTCGGAGTCAACAGACGCCAGCCTGGCGACGTACGATAACCATCTCTTACATTAGGTTAAAGACTTGGCGCAGACGGGCCACTGACCACAGCCAACGGTGTCCAGTGATAAGCGGTTTACACCATTTTTCATAATATATTTGGTTAAAACGCGGCGCACACGTGTGTTAGCGGCCACTCGTATTAACACCGGCGGCGGTGGTCTTAGATTCAATATTCTCGTGGCAATGTCTTTGTCCATCGTCGTCAGCAGTCGTGCCAGCAGCGACGCTGGCTGCCGTCTGGCTAAGATCATAACCGCACAGTCTCCAATGAGCTGGTGGGACGCGGCTTGTTGCAGCATAATACAGATAGCAGTAAACACCAGCTCTGTATATTGGTACGTGTACGATGAGAATCTCTAGAGTAGAAGAACTAAGGTTTAATATTCTCGAGCCAATATTTCGTTCTACTCTTCATCGTCGGTGTCGTAGCAGCCGGGCCAGCAGCAGCGCTCGCTGCTGTGGGATCGTGTGCAGAAGAGACCGGTTTCCAGGGTACCTACTGATGAGCCGCGGACCCTTGCAGCATATAATAGCAACAGTCGCGCACCTACGGAGCATCTACAGAGTGGGACTAAGTAAGGAATCATCGAGGCAACGTTCGGGTCTACTCCTCATCGTCGGTGTCGCAGCAGCCCGGCCAGCAGCAACGCTCGCTGCCGTCGGGTCGTGTGCAGAAGAGGACGGTTTCCAGGGAGCTGATGGGCCGCGGTTCGATGCCGTGGAAGTCGCGCAGGTCTTCGGCCGGGAACCAGGCGCGCTCCTCGTCGTCTATTATTGGGATGCCGAAGTATCTGGAAATATTGGACGGAGGTGTGATGCTAGTATCTTTTCATTACCATCACAAATGAATGTGCCAATTACGTCTCGTACCTACATTTTATGAATGCATTGTAAATACAGACAGACAGAGAGACAAAACTCTTTATTTATCACCACAATTTAACATTAAACACTATTTACACATATATGACAAAAATGTGATTATAAAGTTGCGGCCTTATCACCCATGGAAATTTCTTCCAGGCAACCTTGCACGAATATGAACTGACGAGAGCCAGAAATAGTGGCCTAAACTAGAGATAAGAATTATTAACAAAACACCGCTATAAGCACTTAAATAATTCAAAATTTTAAATAAAATAAATAAATATTTTGGGACATCTTACACACGGCCTCTGACCCCAAACTAAGCAAAGCTTGTTAAATGGCTACCAGAGACTGATATACTACATATACTTATTTTTAAATACATACTTATACAGTAACTAAATAACACCCAGACACAGAGCAAACACTTATGTTCATCACAAAAATATTTGCCCTGGGTGGGGATCGAACCCACGCCTCTTTGATCCAGTAGTTAGGGTCACTAACCACTGAGTCACCGAGGCAGTCGATAATTTCTGCTAGGTGAGTATTAAGCCAAAAGGGAGGGACTAAGACCATCATTATAAACAATTTTTACTATAGGACCAACTCAATTCGAGAAAAATACCGGACAAGTGCGAGTCAGGCTCGCACATCGAGGGTTCCGTACAAACACATTGTTAAAATAATAATTAAAAACCTGTTTTAGCATGTGCTAATGAAGTTCTTTTATATGATACCTAACATGATACGATTTACTCACTTTGAATTTTGAACCCAATTTTGTGAATTTTGAGGCCCTATTTTTATGTGATAAATAAAAATGTTCAGTTTTCAGATTTATTTCCCTATGTGTACTTTGAGACAATGCTTCTCGCCAAATTTCATAGTTCACCGTCAACGGGAAGTACCCTGTAGGTTTCGATTTTTGTGAGTGCAAAATATGCGGTTTTTTACGACATAAACGGCTCTAACTTTTTTAAACGATAACTGAGAAGATTTTCTTTTACACAACTGCAAGAGATCATAGATATACGTATACAGTTTAAATTTCAACTCGATATCTTTACGCGTTCCCGAGATAAAGAGTCTTGACACATACACACAGACGGACAGACGGACAACAAAGTGATCCTATAAGGGTTCCGATTTTTCCGTTTGAGGTACGGAACCCTAAAAAAAGCAGCTGATCCACACAAAACTGCAACTCACAATAAATAAAATGTGATTTTTTAAAATAAAACTTCTTTAGCGGCGTTGTACACTTTTTGGGATGGGTAAAAATGTTACGCGTCAGGACACGTGACCGGATCGAAAATTCGGAGGAAGTAAGTTTGCACTTCTGACGGCACTCCCGGAGTGCAACCAGTTGTTTTTTCTTGAATTCCGGGTTAGCCACATAGTAAAAGTTGTTCATAATGTTGGTCTGAATTGCCTCCTTTCGGCTTAGTACACCAGTTCTGGATAACCCTGTATAACAGTCACTAGAGGTCGCTCCTTTTAGCGGCGGCGTTTGAAGTTTTTGGGAAACGCTTATAGGTATTTGCGAAGAAAGATAGGATCTACTACGATAACACGACCCGCCCCTCCAAAATTCAAAACGTTTGAAAGTGTTTGTGAAAGTATTTACAACGCGCTACCACGCCTGTATACGTACTGATACGGTAGCCAAACAACTAGTCGAGCTAGCAAATCCAAGGATTTCTTGCTCGTTGCACATTAAAACACTACATACATTAAAACAATAATGTGGAGGGGCGGGCCATGTTATCGTAGTAGATCTCTACATAAAATGCTACGAATAGGTACAACTAACTGCCAGGATACAGCCGTCACTGTATTAGGACGTCTACGTTGGATGCTGCGTATATCTCCAATAGTACCTATGTGCAATAAAATCTGACATATGTAGCTTGCCTCCACTATGTTTCGACAGTATTACCTAAATATCTACGCTACTACCTGTATAGTATTTAAAGGGAGGAGGCAACTGGTTTAAGACCGAAAACCAAAACACCAAGTTAGTTCCAGCGAGTACCTATAATCTGAGTACCTGAATATAGCCAATGCAGGGATCCACAGCACCGAAGCCAGGATCAGCACCACGACCAGTACAACAGCCCACACTGGCCAGGGTTTCCTCTCCGTGTCTCCAACAGATCGGATCCAGGCGTCGTACCCTGACCCTTCCATGGCCAGGTCCACGAAAGAAGATATCAGGATCAGCAGCATGGCCAGCGGGGAGAGGTACTTCCAGCAGATCAGCCAGTAGATGCCAGGGCGAGTGCCTGTCATCAGCTCGATGTCATCCGCGAATCTGGGGAACACATTTTCATATTTTGACATTATCTGACACGCTCTCTGCAAATTTGGATGAGGAGGTATTTATTAATCTCGTAATTTTAGTGCGCGATTAGTCCCGTAGTATATAATAATAATGTGTTCAAATCGCGAAAGTTTAAAAACAACACCTTTGTTTAATTTCTAGTTTTTAAAAACATTCTCTCGCGCTCCAGGAAGTTAACTACGTAGGTACGTACTCATCATTATGACCAAGAAACCACCAATTTACCTTGGAACCAACTACTTATGAAAAATTGTAAAATAAATTAACTCTAACCCTTAGAGCAAATATCTATAGAGTCACAATCGTGCAAAAAAGTGTCCGAGCCAAAACCCTGCCCAAACTACGTAGTGGCACAGGTAGTGGGCAGGCTTTCGTAAGGCGATTGCAAGCCGACTACAATACCGTGCGATGTCAAAGTGCTCGGTTACAAGCACTAATTAGGTGACATATGGTCGAGTTTCGAGAAAACGGGTTAATTATTTAATGTAAATATCTAAGTCAGTGTATATGACGGCGCTTGGACATGTTTTTACCACATTCCCTTAGGGACTGTGACTCTGTAGATATTTGCTCGAAGCTGTAACCATACATTTTGTTGAAAGTCACCTTAACTAACTTAACTTTTTTTTCAGTTTTATTTTGCGCGATTTCAGGATTATTCTCATAATAAAATCTCATAATTATGAGAATAGAATAAGCACTATAATATTCAATCATAGATTAGGAATGAAGTTCAACCAGTCACCCCGTAGGTAAATAGTTTCTTTTCTTTCCTAAGATTTACCAAATACCTAACTCATTTGCTTCAAGCTCTTATTCACACCCATGATTTCACCTAAAATAGAATTCAATATCCAAGCCACATTTTCCCTTCGAATAACTTAATAAATACCTGCCTAAGACTCTATTTTCACCCGACTTGCTCCACACAAAGACTCGGCTGACTAGGTATAATACGAGTACCTAGCTTAGGTAATAATAGAGACGCTATTTAGCCGCCTCATTTTATAAGAAATCTGTAAAAGAAAATTCAGGAGTCCAGGACGCAAAAAAAATTTGCACAAAACATACCAAATAATCTTTCTGTATTGTTTAATAATTTACTTTTAAAAAACTGAATAAGTTGTCGATTTAAACCGTTTTTTCAGCCAAAGTACGGCAATTGTTTGCTGACGCAAATCAAAGTCAGAATAACGTAAGTAAATAACTCAATTGATTTCTTCCTCAATGGATGCAATGAGGTATCGATCGATAATTATCATCATCTTTTTTATTTTGATTTTGAACCCGTAATTTCCCACTTCTGAGCATAGGCCTACGCCACTGATCCTAGTTTAGTGCCGATATTGTTCAGGCTGTACTCGTGATTTTTACATTATCATCTATCTATCGAGCGATGAACGCCCACAATACATTTATCTCATTAGTTAAGATTAATTATAAATTCATGCGATATAAGATTAATTGGTGTGTGAGACTAAAACAATAAATTAATCTCCTCTCTCCTAATGCCTCACTTTAATTAAGTATTTCAAAGTAGACGCTATGTTACCTAGGTCTCATAGATAAAGACGAAACCTACCTGCCTTAAAGAATATACCTACCATTTCTCCAAGACTCCATCCATCTTAATTCTAGCCGACCCTTAGGTCAAATCTCGTTCCATTTCACAAAACATTAACCCGATATACGATCTGGATATCCCGGACCCTTTTATTTAAACGGGTCATCACTTACTTGGAGACTCTCGCAAAGGCGCTGTGTAAATACCCCTCCACCCTCCATTCATTGCGACATCGTAACAGATGGAAATAACTTGTCAAGAGCGTATCGAGGCATTATTATAACCGGGTTTTACATAATATATGGCTGGAAACAAAATGTTAAGTTAAAAGGGATTTGAACTGACCATTATTATTATATACCTACTACGAGACTAATCGCGCACTAAAATTACGAGATAAATAAATACCTCCTTTAGTGCGCGATTAGTCATAATGTGTTCAAATCGCGAATGTATAAAACAACATTTGTTGAACTGACGTTTGAAAAGTTTATAGAAATTTCCAGTTATTTTTATCCAATGAATTTTTCCTTCAGTTAAGTATATCAAATCTTTAGATCAAATGTTTGGTACAG
Source organism: Hypomecis punctinalis (assembly GCA_949316475.1). Lineage (NCBI taxonomy): Eukaryota > Metazoa > Arthropoda > Insecta > Lepidoptera > Geometridae > Hypomecis > Hypomecis punctinalis. Next base: position 21,250,728 of record OX438810.1, read on the forward strand.
TAGTATCATCTCAACATTCAACTTTATGCTGAATTTGTGACACTTCAATTCAATGACGGTTTTCCTCTGAGCTTTGAGTTTCGTATAATTTTCATCTCTAGAACGAGTTTTTTGCTCGCTCGATATCATTACCGTGATAATAGATACCTAGTGAAATCATACTACGATATACTATTGGCCTCGTACAGCGCCAACTGTTCATATCGACTTATTGCACTATGTCATTCCCATACAAAAGTGTAGGTAGTAACTCTATATCTAAAAACTATAGCTCTATCAGTTATCGGACTATCGGTTGATAATAACTTATACTCGGGATGCTGATTTATCACATCCGGCAAAAGAGGAACAGACTTACACCTAATGGTACCTTCTGTTGCCACGGAACCCTAAAAGCCATTGCGATACGTTTCTTGATGAATTTGGGAGGAAAGAAAAATTAGAAAACTTAATTAAATTCCGCGTGTCCAAGATGGCGTTGATTCAATTTTGCAATAAGGCAAAATTTATTTTTCTCATTGGACATCGATGGTTTTCAACAAGGAAAAAGACGAGGCAATTTCTTGGATTATGTTTTTGTATTTGCATTCTTAATTGTGGCTCTAGAATGGTACGGCCTGATCATTCATTTTGCTAAATAAAAATACGTACATATACCTATGCCAACAAATCGTTAAAATATATGCACATTATTTCGTTTCTAATCACATAGAAATAATAAGCTAGCTACCTATTTCTAACATATTTTGGTACTGTATCAGCCTTTTTAATTGTCCACTGCAGGACGTAGGCCTACCCATGAAGGGTGCTTGGGCCATATCCACCACGCTGGCCTAGTGCGGGTTGGTGGATTCACATACGCCATCAAATTTCTTCTACGGACGCATGCAGGTTGCCTCACGATGTTTTCCTTCACCGAAAAGCCAGTGGTGTTAAATTCCGTACATAAATTCCAAAGAACTCATTGGTAGGGGTTCGGGATTTGAACCCACGACCTCACGATTGTAAGGCGGGTGTCACTACCTCTAGGCCACCACGACTTACGACATATTTTGGTAAACAAACAAAATTATAAGAATTTCAAACATCAAAGTTACGAAACTGTATGATCATTTGTAACCGCTAAGCTATGCCAGGTTCAACCATTATTCTTAGTCTTCGCTTAAGAAACTCAATTTAAACTGAGTTTAAAGTGGACACTTAGCCGCATAGTTATATGGCTATATCGATTAAGTACCTCTCCAAGGATAAAATGACCCGCCCCCGACCGCCTAAGCAATAACAATCGTAATAGCAATCGTTTATGACTTCATTTTAGTCATTTGGCACCGCCTATGTGACGTTAGCCATCAAAGTTGTTCATTCAACGTTTGCTTTCGCAATCCGCGCAAAGCAATTGATGGCTAACGTCACATAGGCGGTGCCAAATGACTAAAATGAAGTCATAAACGATTGCTGTTGTTTAGGCGGTCGGGGGGCTGATCAGAGATCCTGACCCACTCGAATATAATATGCAGGTTAAAATTACCACCTGTAGAGTTAGACCACAGATGATATAGCGCTCATAGCGTAGTTTGACTGGGTTTTTGTTAGCGATGACCGAAATTAAGCAACGTTCCTGACGATCAGTCCTTGGATGGGTGACTGCGAGTGGCATTTTCCAACTGAGCTACCGTGTCTCTACTACTCTCTACCGTGTTGACATATATTAAAATATAGGTCCGGATTTTTTTCAACCGTTTAGCCTTCACATTAGCTAGCCACCCAGCCTGCAAAAACTTATAATGACGCAGAGGCCAATGATGATCCAGAAAAAAATTCTATACAATGTGTTTGTCTACCGGTATCGGAGGCTTAAGCGGTGACATCTATGGCAAATTTTGAACAACTTTCACTATGAGACCAACTGTTAAAACGTTAAAAAAACTGTTGTTCCATACGATTTTTTTATTTTAAGATTTTCAACAAAAAGTATGGAAAAGTTTTTTTTTAAGTTTTCAGAGTTGACCCCACAGTAAAAGTTATTCAAAATTTGCCATAGATGTCACCGCTTAAGGCTCCGACACCGGTAGACAAACACATTGTACCTATACTGAACAAGTGAACATGTCAAGCAGCAGGAAAAAAATACCTATACTTCCTTTTTTTATTTCATTCGTCGTTTCCTCGGACTTTATTAGAGGTTTTAATTATATTAAATTTTTATTTCTTAAGTAATTTATACCCATGTTCGCAACATATTACTATATATTATTAATTTTGAAAATTTCGACATAGGTATTTCCAAAAAGAAAATCCAGACAACAACATACAATTTTAAAAATCTCTTAAAAATATTTTATCTAATATTTAATAAGTTTGTAGTACAAACTAGTTTGAGGTATAATATTATCTAATAAGTTCAGTTCCCCGATATTATTTGCTTTATTTGAACTTATATTTGCTTGAATACATCATAGAGAAAAAATACGGAATCAAATAAAAGAAATAAAGAAAATGAACTGACCTTTTAACGCCATAGACGTAGGCGATGCCCACGCATTCACAGAAGGCGATGATAAGCAAGGGAAAATTTCCGCTGTACATGTCGAACAGGAGGAATATGTAGCTCCCGGCACCATGCGCGAATCCCATCGACAGCATGCAGCAGATCAGGCACAGGCCACCTGCAAAATAATAATATATAACTGGGTGGCAAAGAGAACAACTTGTGTTTTGTGTTCGTAACTTCACACTTTGGAACGTACCCATCGAATACATTTTCCTCAAGTTCGGAAATAACTTCATGTCAATAGTGGAGGTTACGACGCTCTCCAACGCCTCCAACTTCGAGTTGTTTCTATATTTATCTCTAAGTACCATCCAAGCCGTGGTGGCCTAGTAGTGACACCCGCCTTACATTCGTGAGGTCGTGGATTCAAATCCCGGTCCCGTACTAATGAGTTCTTTGGAATTTATGTACGGAATTTAACACCACTGGCATTTCGGGGAAGGAAAAAATCTATATATGTCAGTAGAAGAAATTCGATGGCGTATCCACCAACCCACACTGGACCAGCGCGGTGGATATGGCCCAATCACCCTTCGTGGGTAGGCGTACGTCTTTCAGTAGACTATTAAAAAGGCTGACACAGTACCATCCATTTTAGAAATACCTACCGAATCAGGTAGAAGCAGTAGTCAGTCGATAACAACACCGACTGATAGAGAAGGTTAACTTTAACCATAACCGGGTATAGACAATGAGGATAGTTATCATCCGTAATTGCCATTCTGAGTGGCTGATTCCATGGAGGTGCTTCTGCCAACAGACCAACTCTGTAGCAAGAGTTTTATTTATTGGCTATGCCACAGAACAGCAGAACTAAATCTCTCTTCTGTGGGCCATGCAGTAACTAAGTAGCAAGTATATCGGTTGCTGTCAAACGTACCTGTCAAATACTCCTTCCTCAAGTTCGGAAACAGCTTCATGTCAACAATGGAGGTCACGACGCCTTCTAGCGTGCCAAACTGCGAATCGATCCCCAGTGTGAAGAGCATGAGGAAGAACAGCACCGACCAAAACTGCGCGCCAGGGAACTGGTTGATGGCCTCCGTGAAGATGATGAAGGCCAGCCCGGTGCCTGATGCGGTCTGTAAGCATGTTTTCAACATTTCTGATACGTACCGCCTGAGAATGGAACAGTTTTCCTGCTTTCCTGTTTCCTAAGAGATATAATCTAAAGCTTTTCAAGAGCAGAGTGAATCGTCTAGGTATTCGTGCTTCATCTTCGACAACAACGTCGCTTACCATCAAGATGGTGGTCAAGCGCGGACCTATTCGCAATAAAAAAAATGTTCAACGTCGTCTCGGTCAGTTAGTGCTGAACATTTGGATAGAGTAGCGTAGGCCAATGAATCAACTTGGCAGCTATGATGTTTGCTACAAACTGCAGCTAACCCAATTCTGACTGATGCTCTCTTAAGGTGAAGCATTGATAAACTATTGTTTTAAAAATCGAGTACCGCGCTCGTTCACTCGGACAAATTTTACGCGGTCGCGCTCGACAGGATCGCGCCAGAGCGGCGGGCGGCAGTGAGTTTTAATTAATTACTCATAATGTACATATAAAAAAATAACTTCTCTGTAAAATAGAAAAGTGATCAGGCGATTTTATTCGTAAAAAAATAATGGGGTGTTGTCGCTGATAATTCTGAGCATTCGAATTAAACTTTTTTGGTGAGATATTTGTAAGTTTTTTTTATTTTTTTTAATAAAGCCGGTTACTTTTCAAAATTTTGTCCGGTTCATAATTTTTTCAAGATTTGTCCATATATTATCTATGGTTAAATTTGAATCAATATCATTCGTCCTCTCACATCGCGCATTCAAAATTGCTCGTTTTCATGTTTCGCGGTCCGACGCCTCATCTTAACAACTAAATAAATAATAAATAAATATTTTGGGACATCTTACACATGGCCTCTGACCCCAAACTAAGCAAAGCTTGTGATATGGCTGTCAGAGACTGATATACTACATATACTTATTTTTAAATACATACTTATATAGATAGTAACTAAATAACACCCAGACACAGCAAACACGTATGTTCATCACATAAATATTTGCCCTGGGTGGGGATCGAACCCACGCCTCTTTGACCCAGAAGTTAGGGTCACTAACCACTGAGCCACCGAGGCAGTCAACTACGCGAGGTCTGGGTTATCCGCAGTTTGTTGCCAACGTCACAGCCGCCAAGATGTTTAATTCGACCTATAGTTATTTTATCTTTGGCTCGAATATCATTTCCCAATGCGTTATGTGCTAGAACAGAGATGCTGATAATGATAAACTTATTATGGTATGATAAACCACATTAAATTAATTTTGGTCATTGTAAATTGGGTATAATATTATTAAACGGTATGCAATTACAATTCATGTATGTATGGAACCTATTTATTTGCATAAATTGTATTTTATTTTCGGATCTCGGACGCGGCTCTAACGATTTTGACGAAACTTGGTATAAGAATAAGTGGAGCTTTACTTTATAAGTTTATCTATGCAGTATTTCCGAGAAAACTCAATTTCCGATTTTCCACTGTCGCTTGCTAGTAATTATGTAAAAAGTTTTTCCATCCAGACTCAGTGTTATTAACAGAATCATTCATAAGATATCCTCTAATATTTATTCGTAATAATCTCCCATAATGCTAATTAGTTAAACTAATATAATTATGTATTCTGTGTCTGATACCCCAAAGTTATGAGACATTCAATTATTCATAGCTTCTGACGTAGACGGGTGTAGCGTCAAAATCTTCAACCCATAACACCGTGATAAGAAACAAATTACGACTATGTGTAAACTTTGCCAAATCATCGTATTTACTCGAAATATGTCTATCTCTCTCAGGCAAAGCTACGTTTTCCATCAAGATTACCTCCATCCCGCCTCAGGTATCAAAGCCTTTCGCCTCCGATTTGAATTTATTTGCAATTCATTATGCGCTTAGCTTCTTCAGTTTCATCGATTGGTAAACATAATTTAAAATGCAAATAGGGGATTAAGGCTTAAGCAGATGTTAATTCAGTCTTTTCAGTCTAAAAGACTGAAAAACTATAGACTGAGACATACAGATAGTAAAAAATAGCAATTAAAATAAAAGAAAAAAGCTTTTGGAAAGCTTTTGTAATGAGACGTGTTCGTGGAGGCAATTAATTAATAAGTATACAATATAATTAAAATTTATAAATTTTAGATAAATTCTATTTTGAAATAAAATACTCTAACTAAATAGATAAATTTCATTTTTGACCGACGAACCACCGGAGGAGGTATACAATGCGACGCGTATATATTTTTTTATGTGTAACCACGCATAACTTTTTTCATAGTACTCCGATTTCAATAGTTCTTTTTTATTGGAAAGAAAATACTTCGTCATTGGTCCCATTTAAATTTTATCGAAATTGGCTGAGCAATTTTTGATAAATCAATAATAATATGAAAAATGCTACATCCATCCGCGCGAAATAATCGCGAACTCTGTACACGGGTAAAGTCAGTCATGCTATTTTTTGCAAAAAAAAAAATATTAAATAGAATATTCTATATATATCTATATAGAATTAATAACTAAATAACTAATAACTAATTCACTTTTCCACCCACGTAGGTTATCCTAAACAGACATCATCACTAAAAAAATACGCTTTCACCGTTCAGGAAATTCATCAGAACTTGTATTGGAGATTTAAGAAACAAAAACAGAACAAACTTACATTATCCAGCTCCTTTTGCAGATCACAAACGGGCAGCTCCGGCATCGTGACGGTCAGATTCCCATTCAGCCTGACCAGCTTCCCCGCTTCAGGCAACGCCATCGACGCGAACCCTGACCCAAACAGTTCCAGCAGGGTCTCATTCCGCGCACTCAGGCATTTCTCATACACCATCGTCGCTTTAAAACCAATAATGGAAAAAACTACGATCCCAGCAAACATAGACGTTAAGCAATTCGTCATGGATACCATTATTGCATCTCTATAACAGTTATTGTCAACTGGATTGTATGAAGAAAAGGCTATTAATCCCCCAAAAGCTAAGCCAAGGGAAAAGAATATCTGTGTACCGGCTTCCAGCCAGACAACAGGGTCTAGAATCGTGTGCCACTTCGGCGTGAACAGGTGTATTAACCCATCGCTCATGCCTTTCAGTGTGATTCCTCTAAAGAAGAAAATGACGAGTACGATGTAAGGGAAAGTGGCCGTTACGTAGACGACTTTTCCTGATGAGGCGATGCCTTTGATCATGCACATGTATACGAGGATCCAGGCGATGATGAGGGCTAGGGCGATCTTGTAGTTGAAGGTCTCGGGGTAGTTGATGTCTTCGGAGATTTGGAGCGTAGTGCGATACCAGAAGTATTGCGTTGGACTGCTGACCTGCAACAAAATAAAATTATGATTAACTAGCTGACCCGACGAAATTCATTTCACGCAATATCTTTACAAATAGCCTATGTAAATTAATAATCATTACTATTGCAAAGTTCCATCTCATTCCGTTCAGTAGTTTTTGCGTGAAAGAGGAACAAACATCCATTCATACAAACTTTCGCGTTTATAATATTAGTAGGATATGTAGGTAAACATAGACCAGCAGACGCAAAGCAATTGATGGCTAACGTCACATAGGCGGTGCCAAATGACTAAAATGAAGTCATAAACGATTGCTATTACGATTGCTATTGGCTTAGGCGGTAGGGGGGCAGAGGTGTCAGGGTGTCAGAATTTTAAGTAGCGGTTTGGAAATGTAGGTGGTCAGTTGTAAATGCGCACCTACAGCGGCCACTCTTGCGAAAACTAATCATGCCCAGCGTTGCTTAACTTCAGTGATTGCTGAGAAAAAGCATCTAATCAAGCTACGCTACGAGCGATGCCAAAAGATGATGATTGTAGACAAGCAATAGAGATAGAGTATGTGCAAAAAGATGTCGTGATGTTTCGGTGAACTAATAATAAGATTTTAATCAGCAGCCGAGGTACCTACCTGGTAGACGCGAGTACTGATAAAAACCGAATTGCTGTCTACCAAGTATCAAACACTTTTAGTTGTTCTAGCAACGACAGAGCAGTGTTGTCAACGTAACAAAATTAGTAAAATGGCACACGGGCCAGTTCTTTCCTACCGTCTACCTCCGGAGACCGCCTGGGAGAACTGTAGAAAGTTTTTTTTTACAACGGCTCACCTCTCAGATAAAACTTGAAAGCCCTTTACTTGATATTGGTGACGGCACACCTGATAAATTTGGTGCTGGCCATCTATGTATGAGAAATTGACATTGTAACGTTTGACTTATAAAATATGTTTCTAAGCCTATTTTATGTAATTAGCTATTCATCTCAATTTTCTTACTATTTAGGTAAAAAACATTATTTTACTTAATAAAAGAAAAATAAAAAGCAACCATAACCTAAAAACTTAATAAACTTGTTTCGTAAATTTAATTTGAAAAATAAAAACTTATTAAACGCAATTTTTCTAGTGTGTATCCCACCCTTAATTCATTATTTAGAAGCTGTAGTTAATATAACAATATCATCATCATTTTCAATATTTATTTTCCTTCTTTTTTAGTTCGCAATTTCAGTCTGGACTCTATTTATTTAAATTTTACTAAAAGTCTCAATATCGACGTATTTATTTTGTTGATATCTTTTTCAACTGTGCATGAAATGTCTTCTACACTGTTGGTTCTGTGACGCTCACCGAAAACGCTCAAAATATATAGCACTTCAAATCTGAAAAGATTACAAACTTGGTTGACGGTGGAAACTAAATATTTCCCAAGGAACACCCAGGTGGACAAAGGTGAGCCGTTGTTTAAAATAAACTTTCCACGGTCCACCCAGGTGGTCTCAGGAGGTAGGAAAGAACTGACACGGGCGACCTCACCTACGACGTTTCTCTTTTTACACTAACTTTAAAAACCACTTTTTCTTGTGTTGTATTTAAACTTTCGCGATTTGAACACATTATTATTATATACTACGGGACTAATCGCGCACTAAAATTACAAGATAAATAAATACCTCCTCATCCCGACGTTACGGCCGAGTTTCATCGACCGTGCTCACGGGTAGACTCAACGGTAGTCTAGTATATAATAATAACACTTTTTCTTAAGTGTAACATGCCCATATCACCATAATTGAAATTCTTGCTTTAGCGGGATAACTACAACATTCAGATACCTACACTCTACAGCTATCCACCTATAACTTTATTCATAATTATGCTTAGCTTACTCCTTTGAATATACTTACTAAGGTTTGATTAAAATATCCTCTTATAACCTCCTGACCCAGTTACGTTTTGCCATAATATATTATATTCAAGAGAGTCCTTTGAAGCGGTAACCACATAGTACGTAAAAACTCTAACGCAAAATGTTGCGAATTTCTGCCAAATCTAAAATTAAACCGAGGTTTTTAAAGCGGCATAAAACATTTTCTACGACATCAAAATGTGAACGTGTTCCGTTTAAAAAGTTTATTGATTTTTGACCGACGAAAGAACGGAAGAGATAGGTACCTACTCAAGTTGATGCGTATATTTTTTTATTTTTTTTATTTATAACCACGCCTAACTTTTTTGTGGTAGGTATTATTTTTTTGTTGGAAAGGGTATACTTCGAAGGTGGTTAAATTTTATCGAAACCGGCTGAGCCATTTTTGACAAATCAACAATAATGTGAAAATTTCCTTGTCGTACACGGTTAAAGTCGGTCATGCCATTTTTTGCAAAAAATAACTAATTGATAAAATATTAATACCACATTTTTTTTTTCGATTTTTCTGACAAATAGCAAAAGTCAGTTATTCTAGGTGTTGCTTTGCAAAGTGAAGGGATTTTGAATTGTATGTGCTCATATGAACAATTTTTACTATGGGACCAACAGCGAAACCGCAAAACTTATAGAACTAGTTGGGTATACCCAAGAATAATAATAATATATTCTTTGTTACATAGAGCCCATGCAGGACCGAGTCTATTTATTTTTATCTCGTTTTATTCATATTCATATTCATATTATATAATTATCAATAATAATTTATCAACTGACAGAATAGTGAAACAGAAATCCTTGCCTAATTCAATTCACTCTAAAGCTGGACGCAGACAGGTCCGCGTCGTATGGACCGCACTCGGTGCAGTCATCAATCTTTATGTTTTTTACAAGCTTTTATTTAACTTGCAATGGATTTATCCCAATAATATTATAAACGCAAACGTTTGTGAGTGTGTGTGGATGTTTGTTGCTCTTTCACGGACAAACATCTGAACCGATTTAGATGAAATTTCGTGAGGAGGTAGCTTAGATTGGATTGGATTAACACATAGACTACTTTTTATCACGGGTAATGCCGCGGGGCGCAGCTTGTGTACCTATAATATGTAAGTTCTGGGGGAACTTACATAGGTACATATTTCCATTATCGCACGACAATGTAATAATATGGTACCACTAGTTTTTACCCGCGGCTTCGCCCGCATACTCAATATATTATTGTAATTTATAGCCTATGTGTTATTCTGATATATAAGCTATATTATTGCAAAGTTTCATCTCAATCCGTTCAGTAGTTTTTGCGTGAAAGAGTAACAAAGATCCATCCTTACAAACTTTCACGTTTATAATATTAGTAGGATGGAGCTGATCTAATGATGGAGTCGGAAGGTGGCCATAGGAACTCTAACTTGAACTGTACTAAACAAGATAGACCCATCGTGTTTGGACCCATATTACTAGTCTTAGTTAGCACTATGCTGCTACAATATATCCTGGATCTCAGAAGATTGTATTTAAAAAGTCAGATTTTAATTTTAATTTATGTTTATATCACGAACTGAATAAGTCCGCGCTTGACCACGAAATCACATGATTGTAATCGACGTTTTAAATACGCGAAAATGAAGCACGCAGGCTTAGAAAAAAGTCGAGATGATATGAAATCGTACGCAATTGTAAACCTATTCTTGCGGCACGATCCGCATTCCCGTCAAAATTTCTGTGCTATAGGCGCATTTCATTTTAGATACATTTCTGCCGCATTCGACTCCTACGGCGCGGACCGGTGCGCGTTTATCCTTATAGCTCACTAGTTTTTACCCGCGGCTCGGCCGCATACGCAATATATCATTATAATTTATAGCCTATGTGTTATTCTGATATATAAGCTATATTATTGCAAAGTTTCATCTCAATCCGTTCAGTTATTTTTGCGTGAAAGAGTAACAAACATCCATACATCCATCCATCCATCCTCACAAACTTTCGCGTTTATAATATTAGTACGATGGTACGGGCCCAAAGCAGTCGTATCTCGAAATATTTAAAATATACTTTGCGAAAATCTCCAAGCAGCTGCGACCCGTTATTAATAGGATAAGGGAGGGGATAAAATCGACCTTCATTTCTTTCTAATGGGGAAAACATTACGTTTTTCGGTTTAGGGACACAAAATGGCAGAAAACTTCGGGGAAAGTCCAGGAAAAATCGTTTTTAGGGTTCCGTGCCTCAAAAGGCACTTTGTTGTCCGTCTGTCCGTATGTCAAGACTCTTTATTTCGGGAACGCGTTAAGATATCGAACTATATACTTATATCTTGCGTTCGCAAGAGACCAAAGATATAAATATATAGTTCGATGTTTATTCTGAAAAAAAATTATAGTATACCTACTTAGAGATTTTAACAACTTACTTCCCAATTTTGTGTAATTTTCTGGATTTGTACGGAACCCTCGGTGTGCGAGCCTGACTCGCACTTGTCCGGTTTTTTAGCTCAGAGGTCCACCTGCAATGGACAGAGGGCCTCATACCTCGCCCACGTGGCTTATGTCAATCCCATATACATTTTGGAATCATTCGAATTGCTGGTATTAGCGATTGGAATGTGACTTTGTCTTTCGATCCGTGCGAAATATTCGCGAATTTTGTACCTACACGGTTGAGTTCAGTCATGCCATTTTTTGCAAAAAATAATTATTAGTTCCTTGGTGGACACCCCAGAAAGAAAGATCAAACTACAGAACTTGAAAGTCTATTTACCTCATATATCTAAGGGTCTAGAGACTATCTAAAGACATTATATTTTTCTATACAGTCTATTTTTATGGTATGAACGCACATGAACTGTATGAGATTTTCTCTTTTTATCAAAATGATGCATACTTTTGTTAGGCATAGAGAAAATCTCTATACTCTACGTATTTCAATAGGTATTAAAATAAGGCTAGATAACGTCTCTCTCACCTCTCTTAAATATAATTGAATCCAAAGGCTTTTTTAAAATAAGGTCTTCACTGCCGTCTCTAACAAGCTTCCACCCCCTCAAAGGCTCAAAATGGCCTGAAGATAAATTGCTCACTTTAAAAGAAAGTATTTTAGGGCTCTTTAGCTGACTAGGCAATTCCCTAACTTTGAAAGGCTAAGGCCCAAACTCCACTAAAGCGGGAACGGAGCTCTCCGATCGCGTATTTTTGACGGACGAACCACCGGAAGAGGTATACAATTCGACGCGTATATATATTTTTTTATGTATACGCGTAGCTTTTTTCATGGTAGTCCGATTTTAATATTTTTTTTTATTGGAACGAATATACTTCAAAATTGGTCCCATTTAAATTTTATCGAAATCGGCTGAGCCATTTTTGATAAATCAACAATAATATGAAAAATACTACATCGTTCTGTGAGTAATATTTGCGATCTAGTGATGCGCCCCGGCTTCGCATAGGTGTATTATACATATAAACATTTTTCTTGAATTTCTCTATCTATTAAAACAATCTGCATCAAAACCCGTTGCGTAGTTTTAAAGATATAAGAATACACGGGGACAGACAGCAGGAAGCGACTATACTATGTAATGATTCTTGTACACGGATGAAGTCGGTCATGCAATTTTTGCAAAAAATAATTATATGCGACGCGCTCTTATGTTCTATAATTTCATTTGATGGCCATGGATTCACGGTTTGTAGTCCTAATTCTAATTCTAGGTGGGGGCGATGAGTCCTGCAGTGAGGTCCCGCTTGGGGTGTTTTGTGCATTTTTATTCCTAGTAGAAACACTGTCGTGTGCGGAGCTGTGTTTTGTTCTTCACTAATGATCCAAACTCAAACCGCCATACCACAAAAGATTTAAACACGCTTTAAACATAGTTTGACCGTACAATTTGTACTGCTAAACAATGTGCATAAAACTTTTGTGGTAAGACGTCTTAATTTTCACTTCATTTTCATAATTTATACATCAATTTTCATCTTTTGTTCTATATTATTTTATACATTTTTGCAAGACTATTTTTTTTCTGCACGAGGTCCACGAACCACAACGCTCGCGTTCAAAGATCCGCTTCACTCCGAACAGTTTTGATCTGGTGTAGTCTAGCCTTAATCTTATATCTTCTGTGAAACGATATTACGGGTAAGCTGTTGATTCAAATAAATGTATATTGCTCAATTTGTTATTTTATTCTTCAAACAGGTATCAGTATTGCAACAGATATGCTTTCATTCTTTGTGGTTATGCTGTCGTGGCTCGAATCTATTATTATCTTCCAATTTAATAGGCGAGATCGAATGTGGATTGAGAAGGTCCGCAGAATGATCAAACCTAACTACATTTCATATATGTACATATATCAGGATTGTCGAATGTTAAATTTCAGTTACAGGTTCCATAGAGGAATTTTGTGATGATGACGAGCACAACTACATCCTAGCTAATAGAGTATTGCGAGTGATCAACCAATGTCCCTATACAGAGTAATCTGCTTACCCTGTACTAATCCGAAAGGAGGTGACTAAGACTTTTAGTTATGGGGCCAACCCAGAATTCGAGAAAAAAGTCAGTTGTCCATATAAAACTGTAACTCTGCAACTGACAAAATATATAAAACAGCAGATTTTTCTAGAACTCTGAGTTAGCCCCATAGAAAAAGTTGATCATAATCATAGTCTGAGTCACCTTCTTTCAGGTTCGCACACCAGTTCTGGATAACCCTGTATAAACAAAGTGAAAGTACTGTTTAACCGTGTAATGTGTAAGACGGTACGTATTTGTCTTATAGACCGTTTAACAAGTAACCACATTACAAAGCTTGAGAACCCCTCTTTTGAACGTCAGTCAAAGATGACCAGACAAGTCTACTTCTTTCAGCAAAGAGTAGAGAGAATACCCCGGTTCCGGCGCCACCGGAAGGGCTTCGGAGCCGGAAATCATCCTCAATGAAACTAACGACCGCCGCGCCGTATCTGTACCTCGCTTCCGGTACAGCGCGTAACTATTTTTATGGCCTCTTTATAATTGGTCTCTATCATGAATCTCGCGAGATGGGATATTTCGATCTCACTAGTAGGCACCTAATTAGCTTTTTTATGCAAAATAGGGCTACATTTGACCACCACCTCGCCTGATGGAAAGCGAAGTTGTAGTCGAAGATGAAAGCGAAGTTGTAGCCGCTCTCTACGCCCGAGCTCACTACGGCATTTGTATAGGCATTGTGCACACTTGCGCAATAATAAGCGAATCACGGCGAAGTGGCATCTGCGGCTAACTTCCCATCTTTAAATTTGTGTGGCGCTCAGTATATGTAGACCTAGACTCTTGAAGATATCAAAATTGTAATTGTCAGAAAACGAAGACGGAGGCAGGGCATTTCAATCCCTAGCTTAAGATTACAATTATTACCTACATAACACCGATAATTACTCAATTATTTCTCACAGATAATAAAAAAAAAACAATTAAAAAAACTTCAAGCAACACGGACTCCATGTTTGTGGCTGAGGCGCTGCGCTCGTCAAATGTTTATCCTTAGGAACACCAGTGTGACAATTAATCTTTCGAATTTTGATGACGCTCCTCCTCTCTTGGCGTAGTTGGGAGTTCGCAAACTGGCTGCCTTGTTTTGTATGTGATAACGTCCAGACCTAGAACCCTCGACACTGGTAATCCAAATCTATATTTGGTAGGTTATAACTTATGAGCGTTTAGTCAAAGAAGATATAATAATACTACGTATAGAACGGTCACTCGTTACCCCCCACCCGTTTGAGTCTTCCTCACTTCCACCCCGCGTTTCATGTACCGATCGTGTACTCTGCGCGCGGGCTGCACTGGCCGGTAGATTATGTAATAAAAAATACCTAGACTGTGGCAATAGGGAAGAATTGTGCTGTGTATGGTTGAATATCAATAATACGTAACAAAACAATATATTGTAATGTTTATCTAAGGATAAGTAAAAGGAACTTATTTTACATTATTTGGTAACTTTCTCTTCACATTTTCTTTTAAATAAAGTAGATCGGTTACTTATTGCTAAAATGCTTCCAAATTAAGTAATTGTTATACTTTTATAAGCGCTAGATTTATATTCATTTTTGCAAAATTGAATACGCAACTGTCTCACTCACGCGGCATGTCGTCACGTCGTGGTGATCGCTGACAGCCATAGGCGTTCCGCACACAAATGCACGTGTAGCGTTCGTGCGTATGTGTGTTGTCTGTGAGTAAGTACTGTGTAGTGTGCGTATTACAGCAGATTTTGTATGAAAAATCTCGGAGTGTCCGGGCTGTGGTTTAGTTTATTTCCCGAAGAGCAGCTAAAAATTTTGGCGCACACTACACTTCTAGACACCCTTAAACGGAGGGCGGAATAATTCCCGACTAATTAGACCTTGTTCACTTTTTGTCGTTGAAAGTTTTGGTGAAATTAAATGGAGTGTTCATTAGAGATTGTTGAGAAGTGTCTGTTGTTAGAGGCTGAAAAAACACTGCAAGTTTCAAAATAACTTGGAGTTTAGGTATTTGTGGGTCATAACTGGGTCGCTTTGTCCAGCTGGGTTCGTTTTTGCCCAAATGCGGCAAAACCAGCAGAAAGGATTATGTTATGGGCTTAGGAGAGTAACTACTTACATGGGATATGTTATTTGTTTTTACATATTTAAGCTCCTCATTCCATATTATACTAACCTGTGTACATATTCACGCTCCTGATTTCATGTGAATACTAAAGCAATTTTGGTGTATAGCATTGTAAATAGTCATTTTAAAAAAGTGTCTACAGATCTGAAACGAGCAGTTGCGCCATCTAGGTAAGCTTGTCTATACATTCCAGACCCAGGATAGCTCAAATCTAACTATCTTCTAACGCCTCAAACTGGTCGAAGACGACAACGCTCAGTGGTCATGTTGTAGGAGGCTATCTGAGTAGCCAACAGGAAATCAACAGCAAATACCTACTATAGAAATTCTCTGGAGTGCCTAACTGCGCGAAAAAGAAACAAGACGCGTTTTAGCATACAAACATAATCCGACTACACTCCAAAGCAGTTAGGTCTTTGTCAGAACGCTTTGCCTTGGTCTGTCTTCCCGCTTAAGTAAAACGTGAGTGTCTTCAAATCGCGAGTAAATAGATATCTTCTAGGTAAGCGTGCCTCACCCTAGACCGCATAACTGCTTAACATCAGATAGTATGTAGTCAAACGAAAACCTGTACTGAATAAAAAAAGGGCTCTTGTGGACATTTCCCCCTGAAAAAATCCTGAGGTTGAATGAGGTCAAACGAGAATATAATTGAACTAAAAAAAATCTATGTATAGTTATTGTACATACCATCACGTGACCTATTTACTCGTCACCCGTTCCCTATGCGTGCTGCGGTAAACGATCGCATATTTCACGTCACAGCTACCTCCATATTTGGAACGGTTTCCTTTATGGCGGGTAGTTCTACATATTTTATCGGTTATGGGACATATGAACGGAGGTGATCACTAAAACCTCTATGTCATTTGTCTTGAAATACAAAATCCTGAATACATTTTTCCTAGATCCTTTTTTGGAAGCGATTTTGTTTGAATCTGGACATCCGGAGCTCAAGCCCTATGGGACTCGGCTCTGTTTTTTTGAGTTACTTCAACCACACACTTTTGTCTTCTCTACTTTCACCTACTTTAAATGAGGAGTTCCTCGTGGACCAACTGCTTTCGCACGACTAGTTGGACATCCAAAAAAAACATTGTAAACAACAATTACATATAAAAAAATATTGGCTCACAATAGACAGGGACAGTGGGTCAACTTTTTTAAGGTACAAATTCAGGGATGCCACCACAGTTACAGGTTGGTAAAAATAATAATGAGTACAAAGTTTCCTAGAATCCGTCCTACATTTATAAATCACTCTGTACATACACGAGTGATGCACACTTCACACAGTTCTCTCAGAAATGGTTGTCCTAACTAAAATCGTATAAAAAGCCCCTAATCTAAAAACGATGTTTCAAAATCAAAATTCGCATCACACGAGCTGAGTCAATGAACTTTTAGAGTAAGTAAGTTCGTATAGGCCGGGTGGCTAGCCCTAGTCAGAGTCAGAGTTTTTAAGCCGCCTAATGGCCTCTGACATGGTTTATCGGTTAAAATAACCGGAACCTACAATTTAATGTGTCATCCGAGCCACGATAGCGCTTAGTTGAAAAATGGCACCCGCGGTCACCCATCCAAAAACTGACCGTGCGGAACGTTGCTTAATTTCACCGTTTTTTCAAAAAGTATTAGGTATACTGAAAGGCTATCAAAATTCCGCTGAATCCGCACGAGTGAATCCGAAACAACGGTACAGCAGTCGTGACGAGGTCGTTCACATCAAAGGTTCGGCATATTGGAAACCTTTTTCTTGGCTAAAAATAAAGTCCATAAAAAGCTTTGTCCTTGGATAGAAATAATTGCTGTTATACGAACAAGCACCTAGAGCGTAACTTTGGCTACGGAAAAACGTGTATTGAATTGTGATTCAAGTTGCGAGCGCCTGAATGAATTTTGATTGGTTACAAAGATAGTTGTAGGAATTATCCGTGTTACTTATATTTCTTGGATTTTGTCACCTAAACGTAATATGTTAATTTTAAATTTTGGTATATTGATTGGCTCTATCATGGTGCCAGCGTGAACAACCCAATCACTACCTATATATACCCTATATTTTACGAAATAGAAATACCTACTAGTTATATTATCTCTCTTCTTTCAGTCGGGGGCTTTAAATAGTAATGGCCTTAGAGCCGCTAAAGATCAACCTTCACCCATGTGATAACCAAATGGGGCTTTTTTTTAAATGATTTTTTATTTATAAACACGCCGATGATAACTTACTTTTCGAAAAGTGTTCATGGCTATTTTTTATTATCTTTAAAATATGTCATGAGCGATATTTTGAAGGCAAGCATGTCTAATTAATTTTGTAATTAAATTATCATTCTTATGATACCAATTTTGGCAGGTTAAAAGATCTGTTTCGTAATTAAATTAATATATTTGAACATAGTTGCTGATGCTGCCCAGGTAGTATGAACAAAACCTGACAAGGTATATTATACTGTACTGTACTGTACCAGCCTTTTTAATAGTCTACTGCAGGGCGTAGGCCTACCCACGAAGGGTGATTGGGCCATTTCCACCACGCTGGCCCAGTGCGGGTTGGTGGATTCACATTCGCCATCGAATTTCTTCTACAGAGGTATGCAGATCACCTCACGATGTTTTCCTTCACCGAAAAACCTGTGGTGTGAAATTCCGTACATAAATTCCAAAGAACTCATTGGTACGGGACCGGGGATTTGAACCCACGACCTCGCGATTGTAAAACGGGTGTCACTACCTCTTGACCACCACGGCTATATTCTCTAAAAATACATTAAAAACTATTAGTTGGAATAAAAAAATACCGGCAATCAAATGTAATAAAATAGTAGAGAGCCTAATTCGTCTATGCAGAGAGCGACTAGATCGACATAAAATGTTGATTGTGAACAGTGTTTATCACCGTAGCAGCCGTAAATTTCTACGGGTGTTACATTCACGTGATGTTTGTTGACGACGGGATCAAGGGTGTTAAATTGAATAAATTACCGGCCGTCGGAAAACGTGTCAAACTTTGCCGGAAAATCAAAGTTTTGGCTACGTGAGGGGAGATAAAATTCGTTTTAATTATTAACGTATCTGACGTCTAGAGCTCTATGTGGGTATTCCTAACAGTGTATAGTAATTATTATATACTACGGGACTAAACGCGCACTAAAATTATGAGATAAATAAATACCTCCTCATCCCGACGTTTCGGTGGTCACTGGTAGACTGTCAGTCTACCCGTGACCACGGTCGACCAGCTGTGTCTGTGTTCTATGAAAAGTTCATTGACTGTCAACGAAATGTACGAAACAGCTAATTTTTTTCGGGGTTGCGGGATTGGTGCCATAGTATTGGTGTTGCATCGACCGTGGTCACGGGTAGACTGACAGTCTACCAGTGACCACGGTCGATGCAACTCGGCCGAAACCTCGGGATGATGAAGTATTCATCTCGTAATTTTAGTGCGCGATTAGTCCCGTAGTATATAATAATAATGTGTTCAAATCGCGAAAGTTTAAAAACAACGAATGTAAGTATGAACATTGTACACATCCTTAAATAAAAATATACAAAGCAATAGCAGATTAATGATAGCAGTTATACATTTGTGCAGTGTTGCTTTTCAATTCCATGGAGTTTAAAGATAGGATCTACGCAGGCAATGATCTATGTAGCTCAAAATTCAAAATTGTCTTATCAAATAAAATGTTTTTAGCGATAACACCGCCCTTTGTCCTTTCCTCTGTTGTTTATTTTGTCTTCTGTTGCTTGTATTCCTTTTTGTGCGTCAATAACATGTTGTTATATTGTAACACAAGACATTGTAAAGTAAAATTAATCTCCACGAGACGGTACCTACAATGTCTTGCTACTTTCAGCTTGTTGTTTCCAGAAACTTCTGCAGTATATCCCAGCGAGCTGTTATCGCGTTTGTTTTACGACTTTAATCACATTTCTCATTAAACTCCGAGCTTCAAAGGCGCCATCTACAATCTTTTCGACTCACTTTGTTTCTTTTGCCCTCTTTCTCGGTCACTAAGGCCACGACTTCACCAAAGCGCAGCGGATGGAGTAGAGCTAGGCGGAGCGGTCCTAATATTACTGACGGTATAAGTCATAGATACTATACTGGTAGTATAAGTTCTGTATCACTTTACGGTGTCAATAGGCATGTTGACTGGATAAAAAAACATTATTGTAATTAGTCAGTGAGTTGGATTATCAACAAATATTGGACACGTATTGTTTTCTTTTGTCAATCAAACAACAAATGACAAAGATTAACATTGTCAAAGTTTGGAAGTGGGGGTCGGGAAGTCACCTCTCTTACAGAAGTCTATAATACATTTGTATGGCACTTGTGACGTCACGCGGAACTTTGACGGGCAATTAATATTAATATCTTCGTCAATTTTTGTTTAATTGACAAAATAAAAAAAACGTGTGTAATATTTTTTGATAGTCTATCTGACAGAATAATTATATTTTTTTAGTCATCATGTCTATTATCGCTCCCCAGGATATTGCGGATTTTTTTGTATGGAATACGTTCTAGTGACGACATTCACTGCAGCATTACGGCCGCTTTATGACAAACACTGCTATCCCAGGAAAACAGATAAGCAAATACTTAGTATAACCATTCCACCCAGCATCTCCTCCCCGTTTTAGTAGACTCTGTCAATAATGGCGATATATTTGTTGCGGGATTGTAGGTATAGTGTGTGACCTTTATTGGGTTCGTTCTCGATAGCACTAATTGTCCCTAATCCTTTGGACAATCAATCAAGCGCGTTTTCTTATAGAAGAACTAGAATTAGAGACTTTTTCCTATCATTCGGAATATTTAGATATTTATTTGCTGATTCTACTAATATTGTTTTGCCATATAGTATAATATATATTGAGTGCCTCGGTGGCTCAGTAGTTAGTGACCCTAACTTCTGGGTCAAAGAGGCGTGGTTTCGATCCCCACCCAGGGCAAGTGTTTATGTGATGAACATAGGTGTTTTCTCTGTGCCTTGGTGTTATTTAGTTACTATCTATATAAGTATGTATTAAAAAATACCCAAGTAGCACAAATAGTGGCAAATAGCTCGTATATTATATCTACTTGCAGACTTGGGTGAAATTTACAACCATCATGAAGTTCTATATAGGTGGAGAGAACCCTTATGCAAACGTTATAGAACCAAGTGGCGAAAAATTGCAGCTTATTTTTAGTTCCAAATGGAATCTATAGCAGTTCTCAAGATCACCATGAGTGGCAATTAGAACTATGAGTGTAAAATGTGCGCAGTGAACGATTCATTGAACAATAGTGCGTTCGTTCATTCAACGCGCTCAGTCATTGAGTGATAAATGAGACGTCAAAGTTATTCAGAATAGCGACAGTCCGCGATAGCTGTAAAATTGTATTTTGTGTTACAGACGATATTTCGATTGAGATTGGCGCGGCCATATTAAAACTTAATACATAATATTGTATTTGCTTCCCTGCATTGAAATATCACAAAAGTCATTGCGATTGTTTTGTTACTGTGAAACTGTACATTGTTTTCTTTGTAAATTTCAACGGGCCTTCGATTTGATCAAGACTTATTAAAAATACTGTGTTAAATTAATAAACGAAATAATACTATTGAAAAGTAAAACTGTTAAAAACCTGATATAATAGTTTTAGGTTAAGTATGATGTTTTTTTTTTTTTTTTATTGGAAAATTACAAACCACAGACTCCAGGGTCTGTGCCTTTTGTTAACTAAAATATTCAATTATTCGATTTTACTATACAAAAAGAGTTAGTACAATAGAGATGGGTTAGTTTAAGTTTTAGCCTAAGTTAGTAGTTTCAGTGCATTGCGTGAATGCCACGAGCAAACCGGCGACCCGCATGCAGCACCCGATCACGAGTGTGACGCATGTGCCAGCCATCGCTCTCCTCGACCATATTTTAGGGAAGAGAACGACCCGACACACAACGCCGCCGCAAGAAGGAGCCATCGATGGCGAGAATGAATGCTCAGGGCATGCACGCAATGCTAAACTCTAGATATTACACACTTGTCATGATTTTCCCTTGTGAAAGCGATCATCTGCAGAGTCCAAGGCTACGACTCCGTGTGTTACTCGGTGGTTTCAACTCTGCTTGTGATCGCTCCCATGTCCTTCTATAACAACTCTGTTGCCTCCTCCCGGCCCAGAGCCTCCATCACTGCCTCGTTCCGATCTCTGATGGCCATCTGCAGGTTGTACTCTTTGATGGCCCTCAATGACGCGGAAGATGCACGCCGCACGAATCGGCTGATGGCATCATCTTCGATGTCGTCGGCGTAGTAAATGAAGGTTCCAGTGTGCCGTGATAATGCAACGACAGCGTGTGACACGCTCTCGTGTAGCTTCATTCCAGGCTTAGTTTTGATGGCGATTACCGACTCGTACGTTAGTCCCTGAGCTTCGTGGATGGTAAGGGTACGTGATCCTGCGCCCTCTCCATAACCCTGGCTGGTAGTTGTAGTAGTATGAAGTATGATGTTAAAGTACATCAATCATAACTATCAAAACTCTGTGTTTACGCATCGGTGTGATGAAAATCATGTTCAAAAGAAAACATTTTCAAGGTCTCCATTTTCTAAACATGGCGACGTAAAGAAATCTTATAGTTCTTAATATCACTAATTTATACTCTATTTGCACCTACAAGATGTAAAAATCACTTATTTATATCTTGCGAGTGGCAAAGCAGTTGATCTTATTACCAGTAGTAATTATTTTATCTTTTGTAGATCTCCTAGTGCCTGTGGATTAGGGGTCCCAAAATTGACAAAAACGTTTTACTTTTTTCCATGTTATGGAATTCACTTTTATAAAGGTCCTGATGTTTTAGTACTTTGATAGGCCTAAATCATTAATTATATCAAAAACTGAGCGTAAGACAACAGTTTAAACAATATATATACACATATGCGTTATTATAGTAGATAGAAATAGATCTTTAATGGTTTCAAATAAGTTAAAATTGCTGCGTTTGGTGTTCGAGAACCCCTGTAGAAACTTAGTTACGCGTTGAAGTGGCGTAGCAGAGTACACTAGCCCTTAAAGCTGCAAATATAACAGGTTTCAAAAGAGCTGCAAAATGGTACCTTTAACTACTACAAGAGATATATTCCTCTATTGTATTACTTATTTGGAACTAAAAGTGCCAAATAAGAGTACGATAGCGCTTAGATTTAGGAGTTGCAAATATGTGATTTAGAGACCTTATATACAACCAATACTTCTTTATAAGTGGAAATTAAAACCTTTATGTCACTTTAGGTAACAAAATCGGTTTTATGCTACCGTAGGAAACAAAGCAGAAACAAAAATCTTTCATATGAAACTACGAGCGACAAGAAGTACTCGTATACAAATATGAGTTGTGTTTGAAGCTAAAGGTTTTATCAAACACTGTAATACAACTAATATGCAACTTAAAGCTGTAATATAAGTTGCAAAATTCACTAGTGTGCTACTTGGGTATGTATACTTAGTATATCAGTCTCTGGGAGCCATATCACAAGCTTTGCTAAGTTTGGGGTCAGATACCGTGTGTAAGATGTCCCCTAATATTAATATTTATTTATTTATAGAACGGGACTTAGGTATAATATTGGACTTAAGAATTTCTATGATTGAGCACATTGACACCGTGGTAGATAGAGCTTACAAGCTGCTAGGTTTTATCAAACGAGTATTTAGCACCTTTAAAAGCATCGACTGAATTAAGGTGTTATATTTCACATATGTTAGAAGTATTCTAGAATACACTTGCAGTATCTGCTCACCCTGCTATAAAGTACACATACAAAAAATAGAGTCAGTCCAAAAGCTATTTTTAATTTTTTTTTTGTTTAAAAGAATACAAGAGTTTTGATTCTTACGTTGAATCCTGCTAATATTTTAATATTAGTACACTGGAGCAGAGACGTGAGCAATATGACATTGTACTCCTGCATGACATATTTTCCGGAAAAATAGATTGCGGTGAACTTCTGGCCAACATATCGATAAGGGTACCTATCCGTTGCACTAGATTCAACACGCCCCTGTTTCATGTCCCCTGTGCAAGCACTAATTACGCTCGAAACTCAGTAGTGTGTCGTGCCGCCCAAACCTACAATTTACATTACTCTAAATAAGATATTTTCCATTTAGCTAGAAAAGGCTTAAAAATTTAAATAAAATATGCTCATAAGGCAGGTAGGTATGTCTGCAACAAACTCTCTTGTCGATGAAACAAACACCAGCATATAACATTTGTGTCCTACACACTCCTGACATCGTCTCTGCGAACCCTGACTCTCACGAGGACTTGTGTATCGCGGAGACGATTCAATTGAATTCAAAGTCATAAATGTCTCACTCACACACACATACACACAAAGAATCATAGAAATCGGTTTGAAGGAGTTAGAAAATAAACACTGTGATACGAGTTTTTTTATAAATTAGATAGATGACATTGCGTAAAGCAAAACACGTGCGGTTTTTGCCGCCCGCATTCTATTATTTTATAGATGTTTATGTTACCGCGCGGGCCGCATACTCGTACATATTATATGCATATAGCACAAAATCCGCGCGTGGACGGGAATCCGCATGACAAGAAAAGGGTCTTTAAAAGAGTCCTGCGTCGTTTGGCCCCGCAAGCGGTTGGTCCCGCGGGGCCAATCGACCAAGACTCTTTTTGAAGGTCCCCATTCGGCCCGCTCCAAATAATACGGGGCGAATGGGGACCTTCAAAAAGAGTCTTGGGCGATTTGCCCCGCGATTCACTTTTTTATCTGTACATTTATGTAGAAAAGTAGTCAATGGAAAAAATAAACAATTGCATTATTTTGAGGGCGTCATTCTATGAGTCCTATGGGAGTGTATGAACAAAAATGCATTTGTTTGAATGATGCAATTGATGATTGAATGATCATCACATGAAACTAATGTGCCAAATTGGTTTCACGTGTTTTGTAAACATAAATATTTCATTTGAAGCAAACAAATGAACCATTCCATGTCTTTTTATCTACAATATACTTTTTAATTTTATCTAGAATAAAAATATAATTGTCATGGGGCTCTTTAGAAGTTTGTGGGATTACCAACCGTGTCCCACAGATGCCATGATAGAAAAAGATTTTTATGGTAAATCTGTCACACTATATTTATATCTCACAAAATTTTTTGAAAATCATTTATCTTCTATCTATATTTATAAAAGAAAGTCGTATTAGTTACACAATTTATAACTTAAGAACAGCTGAACCGATTTGGCTGAAAATTGGTAAAGAGATAGCTTAGAACTAGGAAAAGGATGTAGAGGATACTTTTTTCCAGTTCCTTTTAATATATTTTTTTACTTTTACTTATTATCTGCAAAAGCTCTGTGTGCAAAAGTAATCCGTTTGCATGAACTTTGCTTTGATAGCTGTAAAAATTATAAAATGACAGCTGTCAGTTAAAAACATCAGCTACCTGTCATATAAAAAATGACAGCTGTCAAAATCAAAAGAGGTATATCTCTGTAACTGTCAATTTTAGACTATTGATGTCTTCACAAAAGTGATAGAGCTTAACGATATCTACATTTCAGATGACAATTGTCAAACTTAAATCAATTGAATCAATTGTTGAATCAATAATTACCGAGATAAATCACTTTTAAGTTTGACAGCTGTCATCCTAAATGTAGATCTTGTTGAGCTTTGTCACTTTTGTGAAGACAGCAGTAGTCTAGAATTGATAATTCCCGAGATAAATTACTTTTAAGTTTGACAGCTGTCATCCGAAATGTAGATTTAGTCGAGTTCTATTACTTTTGTGAAGAAAGCAGTAGTCTAGAATCGATAATAACCGAGATAAATCACTTTTAAGTTTGACAGCTGTCATCTGAAATGTAGATCTGGTTGAGCTCTATCACTTTTGTGAAGACATTAATGGTCTAGAATCAATAATAACCGAGATAAATCACTTTGAAGTTTGACAGCTGTCACTTGGACAGCTGTTACTGTGACATTAGTCGTGACAAATTACACGATCCAATTTCTAACGTGTACGAGGGATTTTTCTCATCTTCATTTTAAGATTGAACGGTTGCCGTCAAAACCTTTTTTTCCCACTAAATATTCATAGAATACTCGAATAATCTAGATTTAATATCTAAATCGCTACCGGCAGCACTGGTCGCCGCGGTGACGCCGTGGTACGATGTCGCGGCGACACCGCCCTTGTGGCATGTCTGTAACTGAACACCTTTGATCCAAATTGGCAGGAATCAACACAAGACCGACAAAACTGGAAATCTCGAGAGGAAGCCTTTGTCCAACAATGGGACATTAAAAGCTAAACAAACAAACAATTCTTTTATAGCGTTGCATATCTGTTGATTTTTTGTAGTCGGATTTTTATTTTATGTCATGTAATTTTATGCGTGGCTGTACCATAAGAAATGCGTAATACTGATGCGGGAAATTGATCTTTATCAACGTGGGCCCAAACAACCACTTCTTTTATAGTTATTGGCGTTTCGCCCCGCGGGCCCAATGGGGGCCTTCAAAAAGAGTCATGGTCGATTCGCCCCGCGGGACCAACAGCTTGCGGGGCCAAACGCCGCAATACCCCTTTAAAATTACAATAATTTATAGTCAAACTATGTATATGTGTGTATAATACTCTGAATGCCATTCGTATACATAAAACACGTTGTCAGCGTACGCATGAAGAATTTAAGACACATTTTTATTTAAACAATGTAAATGAGAAAACATGGGTCTGTGTATTTTGTAGCCAAAAAGTAAAATTCAGTAGCTGACTTCAGCAGACTACAGTATCATCGGACGATAAGTAGACTAGTTGACGTACAAAATATCATCAAATACTTATCTATGAAATAAAATAAAATATTCCGGCCCAGATGCTTTCACTAATTCGACGCCTTTGCAGACAGCGTTTCTAGCTTAATTGGACAAAGCATCTGGGCCGGAATCCCAGAGTTATGCAGGTTCAAATCCTGCGAACGCGTCAATTTTTGAAATGTTTATCCCAAAATAAAAGTTTCTATACACAGTGTGTGAACCACGAAAAAAATCATTTCATTGATTAAGCAATGCGCCATTTCTCGTTAATGGTAAGAAGTTCTAATAATTTCACATTAAGTGACTAACTGGTTTAAAGCAGTTCTCACAGATGGCGCTTCCAACAATGTAGTAGTTGGTAAAAATCATAAAACACTTTCTTTAATTCGACGCCTTTGCAGACAGCGTTTCTAGCTTAATTGGACAAAGCATCTGTGCCGGAATCCCAGAGAGATGCAGGTTCAAATCCTGCGAACGCGTCAATTTTTGAAATGTTTATCACAAAAAGAAAAATACCTATCTACCTATACAGGTGAAAATAAATGTAGAAGGAAAAGCTAGTTACGAGTAACTAAAAGAAGGAAAAGCAAACAAAATTATGTGCATCATTAGTTTGTTATTATCTTAATAAAAACCTAAGTAAGCTAATTACACTTTAATTAAAGCAGTACCGAGGTAAACGATCAGGTTTGGATCGCAGCCAACAGTTATAGCAAGAACCTTATATTTTCTCTCTTTTGGCATAAGAGCTTATTTTAAATAAATAAATAATAAATATTCTGGAACATCTTACACATGGCCTCTGACCCCAAACTAAGCAAAGATATGGCTGCCAGAGACTGATATACTACATATACTAATTTTTAAATACATACTTATATAGATAGTAACTAAATAACACCCAGACACAGAGCAAACAGTTATATTCATCACATCAATATTTGCCCTGGGCGGGGATCGAACCCACGCCTCATTGATCCAGAAGTTAGGGTAACTAACCACTGAGCCACCGAGGCAGTCAACTTATTTTACTAGGGAAGTATATTAAAAATTTATTCAACCCCTGAAAATAGTTTTTGTTATATTAAAACATAGTTAACAAAGTCGGACACAACGTCGCTTTTAGATCGAATCAAACATCTTGGCGGCTGTGAAGCTAACTACAAGACAGACAGACAGACAAAACTCTTTATTTACAACCACAGTTTGAAAAATAAATACTATTTACATAAATACGACAAAAAATATGATTATAAAGTGGCGGCCTTATCACCCATGGCGATTTCTTCCAGGCAACCTTGCACGAATATGAACAGACAAGAACAAGAAATAGTGGCCTTAAATAGATATTAACAAAGAAAACACCTATAAATAATAAACTAAATATACTTAATTCAATCTAAGTTTTAAATATACTTACATATATACGATATAATATATAAATATAATTATACATATACCTACATATATACATACCTACATACGTTATAAAATAGTAGCGAAAGGAACAAGTAGCATTATGATTTCAGATAGTGAGCTTTCACAAGTTGTTTGAAAACGTTCAATGAAGGTGAACGCTTAATTTCTAAAGGTAAGTCATTCCAAAGTCTGACTGCCTCCACAGAGAAAGAAGAATCGTAGAAAGATGTTTTGTGACGAGGGAAACTAAGAGTGATTTTATCTGAAGATTTTAGGTAACGGCTCAATAGAGAGTGCCGAAAACGAAAACGCTCTCAAGCTGCGGATAACCCAATCCTGACTGAAGCTCACTTCACAGCTGCATGAGGATTGGGGTTCTCGCAGTTTGTAGCTAATTTTACAGCCGCTAAGATGTATTGGTACATCCACACTCTCCACGAGGCGACACGAGCACCGCAGCTGTGACTAACTCCACATCCTTGTATAAATACTATATATCTATCTATCAGCCGTAGGATTTCCACAGCTGGACATAGGCCTCCTCAACACAGTACAATACAACAACACTTTATTGACACCAACAAGAAAACAAAACAAAAGAAACAAAGACAGAAAAGGCACAAAAGGCGGTCTTATCGCTAAAAGTGATTTCTTCCAGACAACCTCTCTTGGATGCGAGGAAACGTAAAGACGACAAGGACGGTGTAAACGTAAAAACAAAAAAAAATAATACAATAATGAAAGAAATTTACCAAAAATTTCAATCAATATTTCTCAATGGATTTCCAATAAGGCCGGTTGGAAGCGTCCTGCATCCAGCGCGTTCCTGCGATTTTTATTATATCGTCAGTCCACCTAGTCGATGGACGTCATACGCTGCGCTTGCTCCGTGTTCTCCATTCGAGAACTTTACGACCCCATCAGCCATACGTTCTTCGAGCAATGTGTCCTGCCCATTGCCGCTTTAATTTGCTTATCTGCTGGGCTATGTCGGTAACTTTGCTTGCGGATCTCCTCATTTCTGATTCGATCCCGCAGAGAGACACCGAGCATAGCCCTCTCCTCTCTCTCTCAAATACAGTAATAAAGTATAAATACCATTAAATAATAATATGATTTGGCCTTTAACATCAGGGGTTAATTTTGACGCTTCACGAAAATGCGGACTTATTTGCGATAAAAATTATCATCTCGGTTAGATCAGATCACCTTTCTACCAAAATGGTCAACCATTAAGCGAAATGGTCAACCATTAAGCGAAATGATCAACTTTCAAACGCAACAAACTCAGGACTTTTGGGAAATATGAAGCCATAGATGGCCAAAGTAAATCAACAGTTATGATCCCCGCATCTTTGTAGCAAGTTATAAATAAGACGCTTTGAAAGATTTCTATTAAATCTCCTTGGAAAATACTGAATCCCTAAAATAACTTCTCACCGTCTGACTCCAAACTTCTTCGATTTATTTGTTATCAATCTATGTCCAGACACTAGCTGGGTTTATAAAAGAAGTTCTAACTAAACTAAACGAAGTCCCAGTAGCCTGCCTACGCACGCCTACGCCGCGCTGTAGCAAATACCGTAGGTCGAACGTAGCGATCCGTAGCCGCCTACGAACCTCGGATCGGTACCTATCATTTGTCGGCAATTATGGTACACTTTATATGGCTGTATGTATTTTATTCTATTTTAATTTTTTATCTGTTACTAGTATAGTAACAGATGTGCATGAATAAAAATATAATTATACACAAAGATTCAATGTTACACACGTCAAACGTGCAACATCTTTCTTTATAATTTAGCGGTTAAAAAATCTTAGTCAAAGACAGAGTTTCGTGTTCGATATATTTATTTGATTCATAAAATCATCTAGTTCATAAGTAAAGTTCGGACAAAAATAAAGAAAAAATTCTCCGCCTACGCCACGCCGTAGCCAAATACTGTAGCTACCATAACAAATTCCGTAGCCGCCTACGAACCTCGGTTCGGTATCATTTTGTGGGCAAACACTAATTTCATTTTATGGGAATGGTAACAGATGTGAACATTGATTGAAGTTTTTTGTTAGAAGTTGCGACAGTTTAAAGTAAACAAGATGTATTTTTGACGAAAACATGAAAAATAAAATATTTTGATTTGACAATATTTTGAAAAGGTTTGCTGAATTTGAGGAGTGTAGACATAGAATTAGAACTAAAGTAAGTGTAGACAACTAACAACTGTGTTCATTCACAAATATTTTTCGATAAGACATCCCGGAATAAAAATAGAGCAGAGGATTAATAAGTTGAAGTACTGTACTGTACTAGCTTTTTTTTAATAGTCCACAGGACGTAGGCCTACCCACGAAGGGTGATTAGGCCATATACACCACGCTGGCCCAGTGCGGGTTGGTGGATTCACATACGCCATCGAATTACTTCTACAGACGTATGCAGATTGCCAATGGTGTGTAATACCGTACATAAATTACAAAGAACTCGTAGGGGGATTTGAACCCACGACCTCACGATTGTAAGGTGGGTGTTACTACCTCTAGACCACCATGGCTGCCAATAAGTTGAAGTGGCGGTGGGCAAAGTACATAAGAAGCATATGGTTGCCGACGGAGTATGTAAATTTCTCGAATAAAGTCCACTGGACATCATCAAGCGTAGCATAGGACGTTCACCCACAAGGTAGATGGGTGGCCTCATTAAGACCGCAGGATCCTGCTGGACGTAAAGAGCTTCCAATCGGCCTATGTATGGCTGAAACGACGACGACAGCGATTGAGGATGCAATTCCCAACAATAAACGTATCTATAGCTAATATAATGATGATGATAAGGAGTACCTACTTCCCGCCAGCTTAACTCAGTAGGTTTCCCTTGTTCCCCTCGCACGCCTCGTCACTCCCTCTGTTGGATCCCACTAATGAACTAAGCTCAATTATCATAATAAGACACTTGCTCTCGAATTTAACCATTCCTTCTATAATTCCATTAACAAGTACAAAACTCCGTTCAGGATAAATAGCAAAAATCATTTCATGAGCTTGTTAACATTTATTGAATTATTTTTGTAACACTGAACGACTTTTAAGTTAAGTTGCGACGATAATGGATCAGCCGATTTTTCTTC
This sequence comes from Hypomecis punctinalis, assembly GCA_949316475.1. Taxonomy (NCBI): domain Eukaryota; kingdom Metazoa; phylum Arthropoda; class Insecta; order Lepidoptera; family Geometridae; genus Hypomecis; species Hypomecis punctinalis. The sequence continues at coordinate 21,281,640 of OX438810.1, forward strand.
CGATATCAGAATTGGTTCTATACTAAGGGTTGTTTAAAAGGTTAAGAGATAATAATAGGCGATAATAATAGGCATGATGACTAAAAAAATAGAATTAGTCTGTCAGATAGACTATCAAAAAATATCAGTAACGTATTTTTTCTTTTGTCAATTAAACAAAAATTGATAAAGATATAGTCCGTCAAAGTTCAGCGTGACGTCACAAGTGACATACAAATGTATATACTTATGTAGGAGAAGTTACGTCACGACCCCCACTCCCAAACTTTGACAAGGTTTATCTTTGTCATTTGTTGTTTGATTGACAAAAGAAAAAACACGTGTCTAATATTTTTTGATAATCTAACTCACGGACTAATTATATTAATATTTTTTTTACCTAGTCATCATGCCTATTGCAGATAGATAACCTTGAATTGTATATTACTGTACTGCCTCGGTGGCTTAGTGGTTAGTGACCCTAACTTCTGGATCAAAGAGGCGTGGGTTTGATCCCCACCCAGGGCAAATATTTATGTGATGAACATAAATGTTTGCTCTGTGTCTGGGTGTTATTTTGTTACTATCTATATAATTATGTATTTAAAAATAAGTATATGTAGTATATCAGTCTCTGGCAGCCATATCACAAGCTTTGCTTAGTTTGGGGTCAGAGGCCGTGTGCACGATGTCCCACGATGATATTTATTTATTTATTTCACTTTCAATGTCATGATTTTTTGACAATTATTTAAACTTATTATAGACTAGCTTCCTAGCTGATATATGGCTTCGCCCGTGAGTTATAGATATAAACCTTCCAGAAGAAATATTCTAAAAGATAGTGAAAACTGCATTGCAAACTGTTCTCTAGTTTGGAAAATATAAGCGGATACATAAGCCGTGGTGGTCTAGTGGTAGTAACACCTGACCTGCAATCGTGAGGTCGTGGGGTCAAATCCTGATCCCGTACCAATGAGTTCCTTTGGAACTTATGTACGGAATTTCACACCATTGGCTTTTCGGTGAAGGAAAAACATCGTGAGGCAACCTGCATACCTCCGTAGAAGAAATTCGATGGGGTATGTAAATTCACCAACCTGCACTGGATATGGCCCAATCACCCTTCGTGGGTAGGCCTACGTCCTGCAGTGGATTATTAAAAAGGCTGGTACGGTACAGTAAGCGGATACACAGACAGACACATGAAGTTGGCGGTTATCCTTTATACTATGCAGCGAATTCATGAAAATTAGCATATTATGCCTTTATTCACAGACATTTGCTTTTCATGACTGTAAGCCCAAGTTAGCACTACTGAAGCACGCCTCGTCACGCCTTCTGTTGTATCTGACTAAAGCCCAATTATCATAACAAGACACTCGCTCGAGTTTAATCAACTAGTTCTACGTTAATTCGATTACTAACCCAGGCTGGAAAGGGAGCGGATTATACCCCTATTCTAGGAATAACTTGCTTTATCTAACCCGGATTAGTGGAAGTAACACTTAAGTTACCATTGTGAGGTCATGGGTTCAAGTTCCGGTCCCGTACTAATGAGTTCTTAGAAAGTTATGTACGGATTACAATTTTTACACTATTCGCTTTTAGGTGAAGGAAACCATAGTAAGGAAACTGGCATACGTCCAGAGAAGAAATTCAAAGGCGGAAATATCTGCAAAAAAAAATTCGACCCTCCCTGGGCCAACAACGGCCAAAAGTCTAGGCATAGAAAATAGCCCCATCGCCCTTCGTGAGATAGGCCTATGTTCTGCAGAGAACTATTAAAATGTAGGTATAATCAGTATTTTTGATCGTTTTTTGAGTTAATCTTTAGGAAGTTTAATATCCATTTACATTACTCAAATGATTACATATTTTATTATACATTAGATTACCAGTTCACAGAAAACGAGCTATAACAGGAAACTTAATTTTCCTTTTCGTAAATCATAAAATACTTGTATCCCAAGACGCGCGTTTCACGAGTTCTGTTAAGCCACACGCCAGCGCGGGTGCGGGATGTATCCATCAAGTAAACACCCCCCGAGGGCTCGACCCGCATAAACATACTCGTACTTTTGATAACTTTCGAATTGCACTTTGGATTTTATGTAATAAGGAAGCCAAATATCAATGTAGCCACATACTTTTTATTGCTTCGAAGCTTTCTTGAGACTTCGAAGATGATTTGAAATAAAGAAAGGGGTTTGGACATTTGTGGCATATCCACCCGCCGCCATTTAGTTTTTTTTAGTTTCCGCGCACGATGTAAGTGCTATACATACGAGTAGGGGACACTTACACACACAATAAATATTTCGTACTATGATACACAAAAGTGTCAGATTCTCGAGATATTTGGATGTAAAGATTGCTGTACGAAAATTTTACAATATTAACGTCCAAATATCTCGAGAACGTGAGACTTTAGGATATCATAGTACTGAATGTCTGTTGTTTGTTTAAGTATCTCCTAACCATATATACTACTTTCATTGTGCGCGGAAACTTATAAAAATAAAAAACAATGCCATCTGCCATACAAAAATGTTCAAACCCCTTTATAAATAACTGACTTTATTCATTTCTAATAGGATTACGATTGTCCATATTTAGTTCCCTGATTAATGATGAAGAGTAAATTCAACGATATTCTAAAATATCTCAGTCGTTTAAAAAATACTTAGTACAGTGAAACTCAATATCAAAGTAATTGGACTACGTTGGCTAAAGGTATAAAGAAAATTCAGATGCTCAAGCCAACAGAACGCCTTTATGCGCTCGCTCGAAGCTGCTGCTACTCAGCAGCTCATCCAATTAGGTATTTGATAAGAAGTTATTTTGAAACGTTTGTGTACCTATTAAATAAACTATACATAATCATAAAAAAAATGCCAGTTCGATGAATACTTGTTGAGTGACCGAAATATGGTAATAGTGTTTATTATGTACAAGAGTCAGACCCTAGGCATCTTCTATATGGCTCCGAAACACCAGTCACCCAACTAAAAAGTAGGACAAGCTTCTTAAAAGAAACCACTGCTCTAAAAGTACATGCTGCCAAAGCCCGCTTCGACACATTGAAAAGCACACACCCACCACCCTCTGACTTCGAGCTTTTCGAAACCCTCCCAGAAGGCAGTAATCTCCCGTGGTCCACATGGAAGTCTCTTAACCGACTGCGGACACAAGTGGGTCGTTGCAGGACCAACCTAGCCAAGTGAGGATATTCTGATACAGCAGCAGTGCAGTGCGACTGCGGAGCGCTAACGCAAACCATGCAGCACCTCCTTTCGTGCCCCCAAAGCTGAAATGTGTGCACTGTGCAAGAACTTCACGAGGCCACCTCCAGAGGGAAGAACTTACCTAAATACTGAGAAAAAATAATTTAATAACTGAGGATCATCGACTCGACGAAGAAGAAGTGTTTATTCATACCATCTTTCGGTTGGAATGAATTCAGATATGAGGCATGATAGAGTTGGATTACAGAAGTGTTCATACTGTACCGATACCACCAAACCACCTAAATAAGAGTAAAAGAAAAGTCTTCGTGAGCGACTAATCTTGACCCAAGGGGATAAACTTAAGTTAGAGAGATTTCGAAGTCAAAATATAAACAACGTTGAAAGGGACAATTCCTCTAATGGATGTTCGTCGATATCGTCGACTACATGATCAAGACCGAAGGGAATATACTAGACTTAACTTAACAGGCCTTATTTCAAATCCAAAGACAAATTTGTCCAATAGAGAAAATTCTAATTATACAGGTTGTTTTTTTTCAGTGCACATACTTTGTATACGGAAAGTATCATAAACAAACAATTAAACCTCTACATTGGTTTCAATCACTTCAATACAAAAATATTGAAATTTATCGCGCAATAGATATCATTTTTAGAATATATTTCGCTCATAAAAAGAGACATTTTTTTATCAATTTTTTGTCAGACTATTCCAAAGAAAATTATATTGCATGCACACTACACTCCAGACAATAATTCCTACCTAAAACGTATCGGGCGTAGGTACGACGCGGCCACGTAGGTACTCAGACGTAGGAATTGAAGTTATTCAAGAGAAAATATACAGATAAACGGAGTAATTCATGTCACCCTACGTCTGAGTACCTACGTGGCCGCGTCGTACCTACGCCCGAGACGTTTTAGGTAGGAATTATTGTCTGGAGTTTAGGGTGCATGCAATATAATTTTCTTTGGAATAGTTTGACAAAAAATTTATGAAAAAAGTCGATATTTTTAAGAGTGAAATATGTTCTATATATATATATATATCATTTATCTATTGCGCGATAAATATTTGTGCACTGATTAAAAAGGCATGCTGTATTGATGAATACTTATTTCAAATCTTTGCAATAAATTTAAAAAAAGCGTCCTGACCCGAACCGGCATTAATTAAGAACTAATTGAATCAAGTACATATTAATTACAATTTTCTTATTTTTTTGATACATAAATACTAATTTTATTCGACTCTGCTTGATAATTATAAGCACATCAGTATACACTGCTCGCCTATAAACAAATAAATAAAATAATTTTCAGTGAATGAGTCCCAATAATTTTTAACAAGAAAATTGTAGTATCAGCTCAAATTGTGAATCTAATAAATTAAAATATCCACCAACAATGCAAATTAATATATGAATAACAACAATAACAGAAAATAAAATATACCTATATATACCTAGAAAATTAATCAAATAACCTGCCTTTCATCGTTCCTGGTGCAAAGGTGCCCATAACGCTTGCTGCATTGCCGCGTTGGATAGCGATGGACATTCTTTGCACCAGAAACGAGGTAGAACGGGAGTGACCTCCTCTTTCCCGAAACTAAATTACAAATTGAACTTTTCCATTCCATTATAGTTAAATATCATGGCGATTTATATATTAACCTGACTGCGAAGGTTCTGGCATGATTACAACACATGAAAATTGTAACACTCGTGTTTATTTATTTCGCAAAAATGTTTGAATTTTAATTAATTGCATGATAATACAGTCTATAGACCTTATGTGGTCTATGGATAACCTAATAGCTTGCTTTTTATGTATGTAGAAGTAGTTTAGATTTATTGTATTGTGTTGAAGTTGTTGAAGTAATATAGACACCTGCCCTATTAAACTATAATGATAATAAATAATAATTTCAACAAACATTATGTTTGAAATGGCGACAGTCGGCAGCAAAACAGCCAAAATTGTGTAGGTTTATTTACTCAACACAGAAAATTTAACAATTGCGGGCTGTATTTAGCATTTTAACTGTTTATCAGCGCCAGACGTAACGAAATAACGACGCGCTAACGGCGCCGTTGCTCGTTACACGCCCAATCAAGTGCGCCTCGACTGTGTCCTTCTAATTGGCTAGTTATTTTTGTTTTCGTTAAATGCTAAAACGTCTGAGAGATAATTATTTTATAACCGATCGGCGTAGTCAATTCTACAGTTTTAATTGTAGATCTACTGTTTTTTAGACATTTTCACGCCTGAAACCATTTTTTAAAGTTGGAATTTACAGTATTTTACAGCTATTTAGCTTTTTGAATGCTTCTTTTTCAAGTTTAGTCTAGTTTGGGTTTGGGAGCACTACAATCGACTTAAAAAGAAAAGAAACGTGGTCTGTATGGATTCTGATGAACAATCACAAAATAACCTCAACTATGCCATAGCTATGGAGAGAGATATGCTCGGTGTTTCTCTCTGCGAGATCGAGTCGGAAATGTGAAGATCCTCGGTGGCTCAGTGGTTAGTGACCCTAACTTCTGGGTTAAAGAGGCGTGGGTTCGATTCCCACCCAGGGCAAATATTTATGTGATGAACATAGGTGTTTGCTTTGAGTCTGGGTGTTATTTAGTTACGAGTACTATCTATAAAAGTATATGTAGTATATCACAAGCTTCGCTTAGTTTGAGGTCAGAGGCCGTGTGTAAGATGTCCCAAAATATTTATTTATTTAAAGAACCAAAGTTCCGACATAGCCTAGCGGATTTATTTAAAGAACCAAAGTTCCGACATAGCCTAGCGGATTTATTTAAAGAACCAAAGTTCCGACATAGCCTAGCGGATTTGTTTAAAGAACCAAAGTTCCGACATAGCCTAGCGGATTTACTATTTGAAATGGCAGTGGGCAGTTCACATAGCATGGAGGACTGATGACCAATGGGGTTGAAAAGTTCTCGAGTTGAGACTACGTACCGGCAAGCGTAGCGTAGAAACTAACTAGAACGTTTTACGTTAAGGTGACTCAATGATAAACGATTATTTCAAAAATTCTCCCTTCACTCGGATAAAATTTACGCGGTCGCGCTCGGCAGGATCGCGCCAGAGCGGCGGGCGGCAGTGAGTTTTTAATTAATTACTCATAATGTACACATTATAAAAAAAACTTCTCGGTCTATGAAATAGAATAGCGGTCAGACTATTTTATTCGTAAAAAATAATGGGGTCGCTAATAATTCGAATTATTAAACTTTTTTTGGTAAGAAATTTGTATCTTTTTTTTTAATAAAGCCGGTTACTTTAAAAATTTTGTTCGGTTCATTACATTTTTCAAGATTTTCCCTTATCTATGATATTTTTTAAATTTGAATCAATATAATTCGTCCTCTCACATCGCACATTCAAACGTACTCGTTTTGGTGTTTCTCGGCCCGATGCCTCGTCTTAACTTAGAACTTTTACTAAAGTCGTCGTTAATAGTTTGTGTAAGTATATGTATATATACATATACTATAATTATAATTATGTTACCACTAACTTTGTGAATACTCCTTCCCACCGTTTTATCAATTGCGTATAAAGGCTTATAAAGACCCGACGAGTATCAATTACTAAACAAGCAAGCCGACGTTGTAGCTCTCTCGCTTCAGCTAACCCACATCCTATTTCTGGAAACCATGATCTAGGTAGTGTTATAGAAACTCGTTTGTAAAGCTATAGCTTCAAATTGTCGTTTAGAATGAATTAACCACTGGAGTGCCAATAGGATGTTTGCAATCAATAGAATAAAATTAATATTGACTACATGTAACGTATAGTTGCGTTAAAAAAATATGAAATTCAAAACTCACTGATCTCTCCCCCATATCCTCTGCCAAACTCAGTACAGATGTTTTTTTCACAACAATGAAATAGACTATGTTTAACATTTTTGTAGGGTTTAAACAGTCTCTTTTCTTTACTTTAGTTTACGTAGATTATTTCAGTTTCATTTCTTTATGTTAAAAAAATATTAGGTAGATATATTGAATATGTGCAGTTGAAAACATCTATCTAAAGTATTTCATTTAAAAACAAATTAATCATACCCAGACCATTAAAGGTCTAGAGACCATCCAATTTATTTGAACGTGAACCTTAAATGTCTGGGTGCCTTTGCTATATTATTTTATTTGATTGAGTCTTTGTTTAGTTTGGGGCCATAGACCTTGTGTAAGAAGTGTCCCAAATATATTTATTTATTGATCTAATATACTTAAGATCTATACGAAACTGAGGCAAATTTTACGAATGCGTAAATTAATTTGACTTAGATTATAATCATCATCGATCCATCAGCCAAAGGACGTCCACTGCTGGACATAGGCCTCCCCTATGGATCTCCAATAAGACCGGCTGGAAGCGGCTTACATCCAGCGCGATCCTGCGGTCTTAGTGAGGTCATCAGTCCACCTTGCGGGTGGACGTCTTACGCTGCGCTTGCCGGTACGTGGTCTCCACTCGAGAACTTTTCGACTCCACCGGTCATCAGTCCTCCGCGCTATGTGCCCTGCCCATTGCCATTTCAACTTGCTAATCCGTTGGGCTATGTCGGTAACTTTGGTTCTTCTACGGATCTCCTCATAGTCCAGTTAGGTAGGTCCGACTTCAACAAAGAGGCCAATCGCCGAATCCAACTCGGCTGGGCAGCGTTCGGAAAATTGCGTAGCGTCTTCTCGTCTGACATACCTCAGTGCCTCTAGTCGAAAGTTTTCGATCAGTGTATGTTGCCAGTGATGACTAATAGCACAGAAACGTGGTCTCTCACTATGGGCCGTATTAGTAAGCTCAGAGTAGCCTAACGAGTTATGGAGAGGGCTATGCGCGGAGTCTCTCTGCGGGATCGAATCAGGAAAGATTATAATATATAATATAAATTGATGAATATTATCAAAACTCACCAGTTTTGTTGAAATAAATTTAAAATAACAGGCAATACTGCTGGGCGGTACTTAAATACCTACGTAGTGTTAATTAATTAAAATGTTAACAATCTCTGAAACGTCACCCACACAAAATGTGGCGGAGATTATTTACTCCTGAGCGTACAATATTCATTTACAGATGGGAAAATTAGATGAGTTGCGTCATCGACTTATAATATTTCAAGAGACGGTGAATGCAGAAGTTCTTTCTGTCCTGGTTGTTTTTTGAAATGAATTTCACAGTCGCTGATTATGTTATTCTTAGTGTATTTTTATCGTCACAAAACTATTAAAAAGATAAATAAAATAACATAAGTCAAAGTTAACATCAAAATAAATACTAAGTATTATAATTATGTTCATTTATTTATTTATTTATTGCAACATATGTAATAATTTGTACATGCGGTTCTTAGATTACATGTTTACATAATATTGTCAAATACATATGACCCTTTAAGGGTGTGGCAAAGTATTTATTATATTAGGACTGCTCATTGTTCATTATCATTATAAAATTAAAAATAATTGTCATAACAAAATCGAAAAACAAATCATCACAAAATTACAATTAAATTAACATTACAAAATCAAAATTATATCTACTGACTGACTGCGTAATTTTGCTATGACAATAGCAAAATTACGCAGTCGGTCACATTATTAAAATTATAAATCATTAGGAAAGAGGAGGACGCTATTATTATTTCCAAAAAAAAAATATCAGAAGTGTGTTACATCGTCATTTTCATTTAAATAATCCGCGAGTGAATAATACGCTTTCTCAAGAATTTTTTTTTAGTTTTTTAATAAATAAATTGTCATTACAAGTTTTAATATGTAATATAAAGAAATGTGAGTTTTTGTAGGCTTGCGCTAGCAACAACCTAGTCAAAGAGACTCTGGCATATTAATTCATTTGTATTAGACCTAGGACAATCACTACTCATGTCTTTGCTCCTTCACCCGGGCTAGTATGCGCGCCAAGTATTATTTCGTTCGTAGTGTCAGAACAAGACAACGTTATGGCATAGTATATATCTGTCACTTTTTCACACGTCGAAATGAGTTCTTTTCGTGGCTATTCGTGGTCGCATGCTTGACTAGCTGGTCGTAGGCTATCTTACTCTACGTTTGCCGAAATCATTGTGTTTTTTACGTACGTTATTTTGCTTTTTGGACATGGTCAAATCAATGACAGAGTATCTAATATTGGAAGAAAGAAATCGCTTAAAGCGATAAGGCCGCCAGTTAGAAACCTATAAATTGTATAGTTTTGTCTCTGTCGTTTGATTTTTTTTTATGTAATGTGGTTGTCTAATAAAGTGTTATTGTTGTAATATTGTAAGAAACTAAGAACAAATATTGTAATAAACTGATATGGAGAGATGGATGGTGCAGTACCTAAACCTTTCGACGTGTGCAAAAGTGACAGATGTATACTTCACCATAACTCTGTCTCGTTCTGACACTTCGAAAGAATTATTTCGTGGTGCGTTTTCTAGCCCTCGGCTGACCTCGTCAGAGACAAGTACTAGGTAATAAACTAAAAACTCTGACACCAGGGCTAGCCACCCGGCCTATACGAACTTACTTACTTACTAGGTAATATTTGACGTTGTCTGTTTTGCGAACCATGCTCGAACAATTCTGACAACCATGGTTCGCAATACAAGTCATTGCCATCCCAAGAGACCAGCTCTTTAAGATAAGATTACAATAATATTATGTCTATGATTTGCAAACAGATTTTATAGCCGGGGCCACCACTCGAGCAAGCCTACTCAACTTGAAATTGGCTCTTTAAAATTCCGTTGAGTGTTGCCAAGACTTTTGTCGCCATAAAACGCTTTGATGATTGCTCTGGCAACTTATAATAAGTGGACGCTGAAAGAAATGTTTTCGAATGACATAACCTTTTTTTCCGTGAAATGTGGAATAGACTTTTTCTCTTCCTCGAAATCTTCTTTTTAAATTTATTTCATGTATAGATAAAAGAGTTCATTAATTTAGGGTCATCCTATAAGTAAATTCATATGCATTTGTTATATTTATTACCGATGCATTTTTCTTAGTTGTCAGAAAGAAATCACTGTAAACACTAAAACCCAGATATTTGTGCAAGAACCAGTTTGTCAAATCACGTAACAATGTAGTCTCATGTAGTTTTATGTCTCATTATCTTTTGATTTGACTAAGATGGGTTTTTAGCAATATTATTACAATTATTCCATACAAAAAGGTTTTCTTTCGCGATTTCAGGGTCGATCTCTTAGTAAAGATTGATTATAATGATTAGTAGCTATAATAATATCCTAGGATATATCCGGAGTCATCTAGAAATACCCTGCAAGAAATTACACAAGTATTTTTTTAATGGCAAAAAAAGTGACTTTATTAACTACAATATGATACAATACTACTTTATATGCTAAAACTACCACTACTACTACTACACTACTACTACATAGAAAGCAATTGGATCATCCACAGACCCTTGAAGGTCTAAAGATAATCCAAGTGCTCAAACCCACTGCCAGTTGGCAGCGTGCCCTGCATGCTGGCAGCATTGCCACGCTGAAAGGCAATGCTTATACGTTGAGCCAAATAAACGCCAGCATTTTGATCACGCGTCGCGTCCACCAGACGCTCAAAAAGACTTTTGAAAACAAGATGAGCTCCCGGCCCCCACAGACCCAAAGTCTCAACTCCAAATGGCTTAAATATGTAACCACTACTGAGGTTAGCATATTTGCGCCGCTTGTGCTGCTCCGCCGAAGTTATAACATTATAATCAAATTATAATTTAAAAAGTGTATGCTCATTCTGGGATGTACTTAGTTTTATTGCAAACATCGTGAATGAATATTTTGCGAAATACACCCGAAAAAATTCCTCACAGCTTGTATACAGAGAAATGAGAATGTAATCCATCGTAATGATCACCTACATCTTGTCGCGACCGCGTTGATCCAGGCAAAAAAGCAATATCGAGAAAGTATTCACCTCGTGTCATATTATATGGCGTGATTTCGGCGTTGGTGCCAACTAATGACTACAATGATATCCTCTAATATATTGGGTGTTATTGGTAATTATCTATCTAAGTATGTATTTCTATTGTATTGTATTTTTGTACTATTGTACATATTTCTATATACATACTTTTCTTCTTCTTCTTAGTTTTGGCGTCGCATTATTGTGCATTTGCCATTGTCAAGTATTAAGTTTTAATAATTTTTGATAATATTTTATCAAAATAGTCACAGTCGTAGTCTCGTCATAGTCCAATAAAGTCGCTGTCAAGTCCAATCATAGTCCAATTCATACCTCAGTAAAGCAGTGGAGACTTAACTAGAGGCGTCTATGGAGTTTTGGTAACAACACGGAACAACATGATACGTCACATTATATCACTTGCCTACACTCATGCACGTAAATCAGCTCATAATCAACGAAATACCACCATTTTTCACTAATTATCACTGATAAAAACACAAGTTTAACAAAATAATACAATGAGGCGACATGATTTTTCCGCGTTCCCGCCAAAACTCCATATACATACTTAGAGAGATAATTACCAATATATCAGGCTCTTGCAGCTGTCATATGACAAGCTTTGCTTAGTTTGGGCAAAGAAGATATAATAATACTACGTTTGGGGTCAGAGACCGTGTGTAATATGTCCTCTAATATTAATTTTACATATTTATATGCGTCGTAACTTTTACTACGGGCCAACACCGATATTGTGAAAAAAAACGACTATCCAATAGAAAAAGTTCATTCAGACTAAATTTATAGAAAAGTTGATTTCTACGATGTTCATTAAGAATAAACTAAATCTTTAAAATCCTACGTACCTAAGTTACCGGTAACCCAGTTTATCATACAAATTGCCTGCGACGTATATATTACTTATGTACCATTTCACTTAGTATAGGGAGGTACATAAAGGCACGAATTTTGTTTGGGAATTTTGTTTCAATTCTATAGGTACCAAATAATCAATGTAATCCTAATGACTACGTCTTGTCGCGGTGACATGGATCCAGGAAAAGAGAAGTAATATCGAGGAAAGTAACACGCCCCGTGTAATACGGGGTCGCTTGGTTCTTTGTACTGTAGCTCAATGGAGATTCATATCGATCACTTATATATTTTGTCGGACTTTTGTCGGGCCTTCGTGATGTCGGACGAATGGACAGTTGGGCAGAGGATATTGGACGTCACTTGAAAATAGAGAAACAGTACTGTTTAAAAATCCTGTGGAATTAAGTATGATGATGACATAAAGCGAGAATAAGCCCGATTACAGAGGCGCCAGCGTAAATTTAATAGCAACGTAAAAAGCGTTCTCTCTATCGAATGCTTAAAGTGAAAAAGAAACAGAACTATGCTATTTAGCTAATAATATAGTTACGCTAGCGCCTCTGTAATTGGGCTTAATGTTCGCCTAAAATACATGAGCGTGATGCTGGTTCCGTACTAGATAGATTAATGTTCGCCGACTCCCAAAAAGGAGGAGGTTCTATGTTTTTCTATATGTATTTTTTGTGTATGTTCATCGATATTTACGCCAATTGTGAAAGGATTTAATAAATTATTTTTTATTTCGATAAAGTATACTTCCAAGGTGGTTTCATTAAAATTTCATCGAAATCGGCTGAGCCGTTTTTGATAAATTATCAATAATGCATATGGATGTCACATCAATTCGTGCAAACTATTCGAATTCTGTACATGGTGGAAGTCGGTGTTGCGATTTTTTACGAAAAATAATTATGTTTATTGTAGGTATACACGACTTAAAAAAGTTAAGGAAAATAAGTAGAACTTATAATTAATGTAGCTGGCGGCCTTATCGCTAAAATGTGATCAACGAAATAGTTTATTTTGAATCTATGGCGTATTTTAAATCTACATACTTTGCAACTACAGGCTTTTCGGCAACCAGAGAAGAAATTCGGTGTCTTATGTGAATTCGCTATTCCGTAACTTGACCAGCGTGATGGATTGCCCCAAATGCTCTTACTGGGTAGGTTTATATTCATCAGAGGATTGTAAAGGGCTGTGCTGTGTGAGAATTATGAAAATGTTGTACTATTAACTCTTAAATACCTACTTAATGATATATATTTTTTTATTGATGTATTACCGATATTGTTTTCATTCCACAAAAAATAAAAAAAAACAAACGGATTCTAGATTTTGGCAACAACATGCATTTTAGGGTTAAAACTCGCTTATCACTTGAAGTGGATGGTGTCCATCAGAGATGAGATGTGTAGGTATAGGTATAGATGAGATATAAGTCACGGGCGAGGAGAACAAAACAACCTATAAAATCAATTCACGTCACACCGTTTCAGTTTCAATATGCAATCACACGTTATCTCTAGTAAAAGCTGTACCGTCGCAAACGATCGAGTTGCAACAGCCACAAATCTCTTCACCAATATTTTTCAATAGTTTTATCAATGCGCGGTGCATTACTTAGACTTAGTGAGCTTAGCCAGTGGATGCTACTTTGAATACAAAAGTTAAGTAGGTATATGTAGCTTGGTAGCCATGGCTGAATTTTCCGTGTAAAATAAATTATTTTATTTCTTATTTTCTTCGATATTTGTGGCTCGCGCTCGTTCGCGATCAGCCCTAAACAAAAGGTTACATAACTCACCGCGCACTCCGGCTCAGTAATGTACGAGCCATTTGCCAAATACTTCTTGGGGCATTCCGACCACGGCAGCTCCGCTTGAAAGCTCTGCGCGAAGTAGAACAGGCACCACGCGATTATAGAGTTATAGTACAACGCCACGTTGAACGACACCACCGCCGAACTTATCCCGATCCCACCCAGATACGGAGACACCTGATGCCACACTCCAATCGCGCCCTTCCTCAAACGCTGACCGATCGCCAGCTCCAAGTAAAAGATAGGAATCCCTTCTATAGCCAGCATCACGAAGTATGGAATTAGGAACGCTCCGCCACCATTCTTCTGCGCTAGGTATGGAAACCTCCACACGTTTCCGAGGCCGACCGCGTAACCGACAGTTGCTAGTAAAAATGTCAGTTTGCTGTCCCAGGATTCTCTTTGCGCTCCCGCTTCTTCAGGCTTTGCTGCACGCTCTTCGATAGAGCTTTCTTTGCTCGGTGTGTCGGAACGTCTATTTGGACTGGTGTCTTCAAAAGCCTCGTTTGTAGCTCCGTACATGACGTGTGTGCGGTGCGAAGGATGCCCATTCTCCATCGTCACGAGACGTCCTCTCAGCTCCTTCATCTCCATCCGGTCGAGAGACCGTTGCGCGTAGAGATCCCGCGAGCTCTGCCGCCTCATCAGATGCGCCGTGTTCGCCATTTTCCAACGTTTCTCCACTAATTATTGTCAATTTAAAACGTTTTAAAACGCCTCCCTCTCGTCGTCGTGGCACATAATGGACAGCAATAAATAACACGTGAATGCTATCGCACCTTTTATGATGTTGGAGCCTAACATTAATGGGATGGTTATCGATTTATTTGCGGTCATTTCGTGGGATATCACTGGACGTTAATGGGGTTCTGCGGGATCACTAGGTATGTTTGAAGGGCATTGTTCACTGTGTGAGTTCAATTTGACATGGAATGGTGGCGGTGCGGAGCCCGGTCCATAACTGGCGGGAACGTCGGACGTCGGAGGGTTGGGGAGGTTCCATACTTCGTACGCATGCGCGGTTGATTCTGTGCGAGGAACACGCTCCCCAATGAAGATTTTTCAATGAGAAAGGCTTGGAATATGCCTACATATTGAAGCTATTTGTGTCTAGGGTTCTATTGACATTCATAAGCTTCGAGGTAGCGATGCGTAGGTACGAGTATGTAGAGTTATTAGGGCACAAAGCCACGCTCTGATCAGATTATGGAAGAGACGAATTAGGTAATCATTATTAGCTTTATGGGAGGACAAAGAGTGTGGATAATTGAATGAGGGATAAGGCAAGAGCAGCCGTAAAAGTAAAACCTTATGATTTGATTGTTATCCCTTTATTACGTTACGTGGATATAGCTTTGTGGGAGCTTAGATTACGGGAATGTAATATTAAATCAAACATGGTAAGTATCGAATTTGGCTGGTTTTGTTGTCATAAGAATGCCTAACTAAATTTTCTGTATTACTTAGGGATTTTTTTCTCCAAATTACGGTTATGTTATTGTAATTAAGTTCAGGACAATAAGTTAAGAAGAAAGTAGGTAGGTCAATATTTATGCCAATAATAAATGTCCATTAAATGTTCTGTCCTACGATAAAACATAAACATAAAATATATTTATTACCAAACAGAGAAATGAAATTACAGTGGTTCTGTACTAATTTGACAAAACAAAGTGTAGGTATAAACATTGCATGCATGCATGTTGGACAGCGGACCCCAAACTAAGCTAAAGACTTGTATCGTGGGGTCCGAGTGCGTCATTACCAAAATTAAAATAGAAATAGAAAGTACATAGAAACAATAATAATAAGGAAGTTAAACAAAATTAAAATGCGTTAAATTTAATTGACTCTCAAATGGAATTGCAATGTTATAAACATGACTTTTATACGTATGCCTGTGTGTGTGTGTGTGTGTGTGTGTGTGCCTGTGTGGGTGTGCATGCGTGTATGTGTGTGTGAGTGTGTGTAACACTGCAATACAAAAGATCTCATGAGAGTCAATGTTAGCAGCGTTACATGTGTGTTTGTATGTATTGTATCTAAGTTCCACCAAACTACTCCCCACACAGTCTGCAAATAAGGTTTTCAGTACTGTGATAAAAGAGCTTTAACAACCACTATACTTTAATTTATTTTTGAATTTGAGTTTAGACAGTTAGTTAGTAGACAGTCAACACATTATTTTATTAACAGCATGAACACTTTATTATACGTACAAGAATGGGAATACGCCCGGCAGCGTTTAGCCATTTCACATCTGAAGCGTGGCAGTGGAATAAAAAGGCTCAGCAATAATGAATTTTGAGACTACAGTTAACAGGAAGCCGAGAAACAGAAGTTTTGGAAAAAGTGATGTACTTTGTTTTTTTAGTATTTAGTGTGAGCAAATTTTTGTCAAGAGATTCCGCTAGTAAAGAAAGTCCGCGCTCAGCGAAACTACAAAACTTGGCGCCACGATTCGCCATGAAAAACAACAGCGGTATCGTCAGCGTAGGTAATAACTTCGGCATTAGGGAGAGTGCTGCTTACTACTTATATCATTTATATAGATGAGAAACAGGGTGGGCCCTAATATACTGCCCTGTGGGACACAGTAGTCGATAGGAAGACAGCCACTGAAGCGATCACAGGATGAACTGAATGTATATCAATAATGAAGTGTATCGTATGTATATACGATACTGCTGAAATGATTATTATTATATACTACGGGACTAATCGCGCACTAAAATTACGAGATAAATAAATACCTCCTCATCCCGACGTTTCGGCCGAATTACATCGACCGTGTTCACGGGTAGACTGACCCGTCTACCCGAAAATTTCACTTCTCAATTAACTTCAAATCGCGAAAGTTTAAAAACAACATTTGCTGAAATGATGATAATAATGAAAAAAAATAAGAAGACGAGATGATGATGATGAAAGTATAGGTATACCGACCTCTTTGTCTAACAACAAAGTCCCAAATAGTACACGGGAAAGTTATTTCGATAGAGCATTAGTAGAGTTAATGGAAAAATTTGATCATTTAGCGCGTGGGCGAGGGGCGGCGACGTTGATTTATAGTTATAATGATGCAGGCTCGTACCTAGGCCGTACATTTGGGGGTGGACAAAAATCTTGAGATCGAAAGTTTAAAATACTGGCAGATATTAATACCAACTAAGCCGTGGTGGTCAAGAGGTAGTGACACCCGCCTTACAATCGTGAGCTTGTGGGTTCAAATCCCCGGTCCCGTACCAATAAGTTCTTTGGAATTTATGTACGGAATTTCACACAACTGGCTTTTCGGTGAAGGAAAATATCGTGAGGCAACCTGCATACGTCCGTAGAAGAAATTCGATGGGGTAGGTAAGTGAATCCACCAACCCGCACTGGCCCAGCGTGGTGGATATGGCCCAATCACCCCTCGTGGGTAGGCCTACGTCCTGCAGTGGACTAATAAAAAAAGGCTGTTACAGTACAAGCCGTGGTGGCTTAGCCGTATAATAACGCTCGTTTTATAGCCGTGAGCCGTTCAAATCAACGTACGTGTACGCGTACCAATGCAACTTCTTTGCAACTAAGGTACAGGGGCGTAGCTACCGCCCTATCTGCTGTATCAATTGCCTATACGGGCCCCGACGTGCGTAAGCAAAAATTAATAAAAACTTACCATTTTTTTAATTTGATTATGTGCATTACAATGGCATTACATTATAATACAACACAAGCAATTTTATTGTTATTCTGGTTTAGTAGTATTATTAGATTTAACAAATAGTAGAATTAATAAATCAGTTTGCCGAAATAAAGGCAAGGAGAATGTATAAGTATTCCATTTGAATTGTTTGTTTGTTTTGGAAAAATGTGACAGATACTTAGATAATTATGTTGAGTAAATAGCCCCCTTAAATATTTATTTTAATATAACTATTAATTTTAGAAGTGATTATTTAACTAAATTCTGTGAATATTTCAAGCATCTAATAGGGAGCTAAAAATGTATGTTTATAGTATGGGGAGCTAAAAATTGATGTTTATTGTACACTCTTGAATATTTATTTTTTCTGTTTTTAGTATTTGTTGTTATAAATAAACAACAACGGCAACAGAAATACGTCATCAGTGAAAATTTCAACGTTCTAGCTATCACGGTTCATGAGATACAGCCTGGCGACACACAGACGGACGACGGCGGAGTCTTAGTAGGTAATAGGGACCCGTTTTTACCCTTTGGGTACGGATCCCTAATAAATTAATAATAAATAAATAAATATTAGGGGACATCTTACGCACGGTCTCGGACCCCAAACTAATCAAAGCTTGTGATGAGACTGCCAGAGACTGATATATTTACATATTTTAAATACATACTTATATAGATACTAGTTACCTAAATAATACCCAGACACAGAGCAAACACCTAGGTTCATCACATAAATATTTGCCCTGGGTGGGGATAGAACCCACGCCTCTTTGATCCAGAAGTCAAGATCACTAACCACTGCGCCATCGAGACAATCGAATTAGTACCAAAAATGGCGGCCTTATCGCTGACAGCGATCTCTGCCAGGCAACCGCCTGGTCTCTATCAAACAAGGGCCTGACTGACTGAACGGAAAGAGATCATAAACAAGAGTTGTGATCTCTTTCATGATCTAGGGATCTATAAATAGGAGGTATACTCGTACAATCAATTGTGTTTTAAAATTAAGGTTCGTATCAAGCTAAGAAACTTAATACAAATTAGAAGGACGCCCCTTAAATGAAAGTCCTCAAATACCACCCTGTACTTGTTCTATACTACGTTCTATCTATTCTGCGGCTAGGCCCATGAGCGGCATAATGCCTAGGTACAGTGGCGTAACTATACCATCTGAGGCCCGTGGCAAATTTTTTAGATGGGGCCCGTTCCAGTAAAAATGTAATGTATATGACACGTTGTAATTTCATGTAATTTGTTGTTTTATTCCGTAAAGGCAAAATTTTAAGCTGAGGTGCTAGTAAGGGAAACAATTATAACTGTGTAAAGCGCGAGCGTAGCGAGAGCAAAAAATTTTAAATTTTTTTTTCATTACGGTAATTAAATTTGGAAATTTTGTTCAAAATGTTAGGCTATTTCTGTGTTTGCGGCCTCTTAGGCCGGGGCCCTCGCTAGTCCGGGGGCCCGTGGCATTTTGCCAGCCCTGCCACCCTATAGTTACGCCACTGCCTAGGTATTAAAACCAATGTGGACGGTTATTTGAAGAGGCCTTTTCGACTGTTGGCGATTTTGTTGACATTATTGCTGTCGAGTTCGACGTGAAATAAATAATGGAATTTGGTGCTGGCGTTTTTATTAAAATATCTGCAATTTATACGAAGCTGTTATAGAGATATTTATTTTACTGCCATACTGGAGTCAGTCTAGGAATCTTAAAATTAAAAAATGTCTAACGCAGTTAGTTATATGAGTTAGGTATGTGACGTCCTCAGCTGAACCATTAATTTATCTATGGCTGAACATAGGCGCCCCCAATGGATTTCAACGCTTAATTGATAAATTATCGATGTGGCCGAATATTTCTTAAATGGAGACCATCGGCAAGCTTAGTAAATAAATAAAATAAATATTAGGGGACATCTTACACACGGTCTCGGACCTCCAACTAAGCAAAGCTTGTGATATGGCTGCCAGAGACTGATATACTACATAATATATATATATCTTTAAATACAAGCTTATATAGATAACACCTAAATAACACCCAGACACAGAGCAAACACCTATAAATAAATAAATAAATAAATATTTTTGGGTCATCTTACACACGGCCTCTGACCCCAAAGTAAGCAAAGCTTGTGATATGGCTGCCAGAGACTGATATACTACATATACTTATTTTTAAATACATACTTATATAAATAGTAACTAAATAACACCCAGACACAGAGCAAACACTTATGTTCATCACATAAATATTTGCCCTGGGTGGGGATCGAACCCACGCCTCTTTGACCCAGAAGTTAGGGTCACTAACCACTGAGCCACCGAGGCAGCCTATATAGAATACGACCTCTATGCACATAGATACCTATACGAAGGATAGATGACGCGACTGACAGCAAGATAATGTTGGATGCAGGCCGCTTCCAACCGGCGTTATTGGAGATATACAGGGTTATTTCTAATCAACTATCATCCTCTTAGGGGCTTGTTCTATGCATACATTACATACATACATACGTACAATACATTTTGTTGAAGGTGAACGATAGTTTTATATGGAACAGCATTTTTTTTTGTTGAGAATTAATAAAACTCGTAGAACAAAAGTTGTTAGTGCTGTACAGAATAAGCCCCTAAAAGATTACCAATAATCCTGTATACCTACAACGCGGTCACATTAGCTAGACGCTTGACCATGTGACGTTATTTTGGCGCTAAAGTACGGTGTGCAAAAAAAAAACCGGCCAAGTGCGAGTCGGACTCCCGCACGAAAGGTTCCGAACCATCATCTAAGTATAAAAGATAAGTTTGTACCTATTTATTAAGATCGAGTAAAAATTGCTTAAAAATTAATGCGATGCGTCGATTTAATGTGACCGCGTTATAGTAATAATTAATTATTTGGGAATTAAAAAGTCACAAGTAACAGACATGCCACACGGGCGTTGACGCCGCGTAATTGCACCGCGGCGTCACCGCCGCTGCACCGCCGCGGTGCAGCGGCGGTGCTGAGCGTCGTCGCGGCGTCACCGCGGCGACCAGTGTTGCCGGTAGCGATTTAGACATTAAATCTAGAGTATTCGAGTATTCTATGAATTTTTAGCGGGAAAAAAGGTTTTGAATTCATCAATCCGTTCAATCTTAAACTGAAGATGAGAAAAATCCCTCGTACACGTTAGAAATCAGATCGTGTAATTTATCACGACGAATGTCACAGTAACAGCTTTCCAAGTGACAGCTGTCAAACTTCAAAGTGATTATCTCGGTCATTATCAATTCTAGACTACTGTTGTTTTCATAAAAGTGATAGAACTCGACAAGATCTACATTTTGGATGACAGCTGTCAAACTTAAAAGTGATTTATCTCGGTTATTATCGATTCTAGACTATTGCTCTCTTCACAAAAGTAATAGAACTCGACGAAATCTACATTTCGGATGACAGCTGTCAAACTTAAAAGTGATTTATCTCGGTAATTATCGATTCTAGACTACTGCTCTCTTTACAAAAGTAATAGAGCTCGAAGAGGTCTATATTTCGGATGACAGGTGTCAAACTTAAAAGTGATTTATCTCGGTTATTATCAATTCTAGACTACTGCTCTCTTCACAAAAGTAATAGAGCTCGACGAAATCTACATTTCGGATGACAGCTGTCAAACTTAAAAGTGATTTATCTCGGTAATTATTGATTCTAGACTACTGCTCTCTTCACAAAAGTAATAGAGCTCGACGAGATCTATATTTCAGATGACAGCTGTCAAACTTAAAAGTGATTTATCTCGGAAATTATTGATTCTAGACTACTGCTCTCTTCACAAAAAAAATAAAGCTCGACGAGATCTACATTTCGGATCACTTTGAAGTTTGACAGCTGTCATCCGAAATGTAGATTTCGTTGACCTCTATCACTTTTGTGAAGATTGCAGTAGTCTAGAATTGATAATAACCGAGATGAATCATGTTGAAGTTAGACAGCTGTCATCCGAAATATAGATCTCGTTGACCTCTATCACTTTTGTGAAGACAGCAGTTGTGTAGAATCGATAATAACCTAGATAAATCACTTTGAAGTTTGACAGCTGTCATCCGAAATGTAGATTTCGTTGACCTCTATCACTTTTGTGAAGACAGCAGTAGTCTAGAATTGATAATAACCTAGATAAATCACTTTTAAGTTTGACAGCTGTCATCAGAAATGTAGATCTCGTTGAGCTCTATCACTTTTGTGAAGACAGCAGTAGTCTAGAATCGATAATAATCGAGATAAACTCACTTTGAAGTTTGACAGCTGTCATCTGAAATGTAGATCTCGTCGAGCTCTATTACTTTTGTGAAAAGAGCAGTAGTCTAGAATCGATAATAACCGAGATAAATCACTTTTAAGTTTGACAGCTGTCATCTGAAATGTAGATCTTGTTGAGTTCTATTACTTTTGTGAAGACATTAATGGTCTAGAATCAATAATAACCGAGATAAACTCACTTTGAAGTTTGACAGCTGTCATCCGAAATGTAGATCTTGTCGAGTTCTATTACTTTTGTGAAGACAGCAGTAGTCTAGAATCGATAACTTTGCACAAATCAATGCATCTATTTCAGATTTTATCGATCGGCCACATTATTTCTCTAATATATCAAACGAAGAACAAAACACTTTCTTTCTGCGGTTGGCTCACACAAAATCAGACTGTATATGAGAGATTTTACTTATCTTCAGCCGGTTATCCCTAAAACCTTTTTTTTCGCTAACTGCCTAGATGTCATCAGTGTCTAAGGCAACACTGGGCGCCGCGGTGTCGCCGCGACGACGCTCAGCACCGCCGCTGCAACGCGGCGGTGCAGCGGCGGTGACGCCGCGGTGCAATTACGCGGCGTCAACGCCCGTGTGGCATGTGCCTAAAAAGTTATGTTGGAACCACAATCTGTCAACTATCAATCATTGCTGTGCTGCACGCAAAATAATTTTCTTACTTTTTTATTTTTATTTTGTGAAATCTGCTAACAAAGCGATGGTGGCGCCCTCGTTAATTTTCAATTCTTTTTTGTCGGTAATTTATATAGGTACGTAGGTACCCAGTACAAAGTTGCTTAAATAACGACCTTTGGCAAAGTTTTATAATATCAAATTTGTCCCGGCGGACGTGCCTCGGCCTCAGGCGCTAGCGGTGCTACTGTGAAACACCGATATCAACTTCTATAGTGAAACACCTACAAGTAGGTATCTCCTTAGGTACATGTGTACATCTTCAATCATGAATTTTTCAGAACATTGCTAGTATCAGTACAACCAGTACAAGCAGATTGATAGTCAAGCACGGAATAGGTATTCACGATGAAAAAAAATGGTTTTCTGAAAAGTTGGTTTACAGACGATAATAAGTTTCCGTGATAACGTCACATGCCGAACACTTAGGCCCACCCTTCATAAGAATATGTATTGGGCCCACCTTAGGCCGATCGTGCCTCTGTCTCGTTTGTTCCGTGCTCTCGCTTACACGCGCGGCTCAGGCCGAACGTGACAAATTGACAATGCAATGAGTCATGCTATTTCGTGCGTGCAGTAGTTCATCGTTATCACGTCAAAAATAATCATTCAACTCTTTCTTTTCGACCCACTCCACTTCTGGAAAGGAGGATGGTCTCAATTCGCCCGCATTTTGCGGAATTCGCGAAATTGACCATACTTTAATAACACTAGGTACTTTAACTTATTTTAAAAAAAGACCAGAAAAACTTAAATGAAAACGAGGGTGTCGTTTGAAGCCCGAGCCGTAGGCGAGGGTGTCGTTTGAAGCCCGAGCCGTAGGCGAGGGCTTTAAAACACCCGAGATCGGGAATCGCACTTTCTCTCGAGTGATACATAGTGCTTTATACTAGACCTACGAGGAAAATAAAAAACTAAATCATTACTAATTGAAATTTATATTGATAGTTTTATTTTACTTTTCTACGAAAATGGCGTCTGCAATTTTCACATGTTCTTTTTTCAAATTGTTTGACACCATCCAACACACAGCTGTGTCATTTTGCGAACTTGGAGATAAAAACTCACTGTAAAAACTTTTTGGCTTTTGATATTTAGGTTACGCATAGTCATACGCAGCGCATAGTCTTACCCAAAATTAAAAAAGAAAAACAACGTAAGAAATGGATTTTTATATACTTTTCTCTCCCGCTCAGATGCGTTTTCTCGCCGCATATTTGTTCGATATGCAATGACGTACTTTCTACCGTAAATTTGATAAAGTATCAAGGTACTTTCCGAGCAGGTGTAGTATAAAGTTAATTTATCTATGCCACTGGCTATCTTATTGATTTCCAACAAGATTATTTTTTACAACGATTAGCATGACCGACTTCACCCGTGTACAGAATTCGCTAATATTTCGCACGGATCGATGTAGCATTTTTCACATTATTGTTGATAATATATCAAAAATGGCTCAGCCGATTTCGATAAATTTTAAATGCGACCAATTTCGAAGTATACTCTTTCCAATAAAAAAATAATTATTGATATACCACTATGAAAAAAGTTATGCGTGGATATACATAATAATAATTATATATACCTATTGATTGTTTGAAGTTCGTTGAAATAATTATTATTAAATTGTAGGTTCGAATTTCACAGTAGTCAACTGTGTGGGTAATGTGGGTATGCGGGTAGATAGCTGGAAGGGTGGCCAACCGCGGTTCAAATCCGCAGGAAAACACCAAAATCGATGTTCGGCTGCCATCCAGAGTCACGTACCTATTTAAAATAAATAATTGTATAATTCGCGCCACACAAATCGGCGTATGGAAGAGAAGTCGGGCGCAGAACGCTGCGCAAAAGCCGAAATATAGGTATGCGCGGGAGCCAGAGAGACGAGACACCGGGGCACACCCGCCCACCAACCTTATGCCTCCCGCGCGCTCCCTAGTCCTACGACCGTGTTCTTGCTCATCACTACGCCACATGCGTCGGCATTGTGCACACATGCGCAATAATTAGCGAATCACGGCGAAGTGTCATTTGGGGCTAACTTCTCATCCGCCGACTTACGTGGCGCTAACTATACCTAATTCTTAATCGAAATTAAAAATGTAGGTCCACCTAGTTATTTTGTTGGCTAATCAGCAGTGCCGTAAATAGGGCGGTGCCATCGGTGCCCAGGCACAGGGCGTAGACCCTGAGGGGCGCAAGAATGGCCAGACCTAAGGCCCTATTGCGCAAAACAAGGACGCAGTTATAGAAGCTCGCACAAGGCGCAGAAAAGGCTATTTACGGCACTGCTAATCAGGCAACGTGACCTTTAAGCACCACCCTTAAATAAGTATGGACACGGTGGACACTGGTGGACATCGCGAATGTATTGAATCCCACACAGTACGAGATATGAGCAACGTCGTAACGTGTGGAGATATTTCTCCTGTCTAGTCTTTGTGATTAGGGGTAGTGTGTAGTATTACTATATCTTCTTCGGTAGTGTTTATAAGAGATAAACACCTAGGACCTAACTTACAGCTACTCATAAGAATAACTTCAGTTGCATGGGTACTATATCACAATATTTTTTGCCTTCTAGCTTACACAGCTTATGTCGTTACGCCCACCATTTATATGGTATTATAGTTACACAATGTTATTTATAAGGATAGTATATTCACTTAGATTGATTGGGGGAATATTTATGATGGAGGGCGCAGCGAGTGTATGATAGACGGAATAATAAAAAAATTATAAGTAGCGTGCCTTCATACCTTGATTTGTTGTAGAACAGTCAACAGTCAACCTTCACCTTCTTACCCCTTTGGTTGCTTCGCTATAATATTTATATTAGGGTCACTCTGGGTCAACGTTCTTCATCTGTGGAATTTACAGTACGATGACACCAACTTCTTGGTGCCATCGACTGGAAGGATCCGTCGTGTCACACACAACGAAGCCTTCCCGTTAGTTTAGTTAGTAGGATGGAACCGCGCTGTCCCATCCTTGAAATTAGTTTAGTTACCTCACCAGATACTTATTGAGAAAGAGTATATAATTAGTAGGATGGAACCGCGCTGTCCCATCCTTGAAATTAGTTTGTACTATGTTGTACCTCGTGGCTACAACATCTCATACCATGCCTGACGTCTGCACCTCATTGCGCTAGGTGCTGACTTGGTTATATTACATGTACATGTCGTCAGGCCTTACCGTTACCACTTTTATGTCGTAACGATTGTTTTAGAGCATTAACTGCGTTACTGCTTCTATGCTTGTAACCAGTTGCGCTGCCTGTGGAGTCAGGCTCCAAGGACTTCTCTCATATCATGGGCTCGATCCATTCACGAAGCGTTCCGTGAGCTCGACCCTGCCTGTGGAGTCAGGCTCCAAGGACTTCTCTCATATCATGGGCTCGATCCATTCACGAAGCGTTCCGTGAGCTCGACCCTGCCTGTGGAGTCAGGCTCCAAGGACTTCTCTCATATCATGGGCTCGATCCATTCACGAAGCGTTCCGTGAGCTCGACCCTGCCTGCGGAGTCAGCATCGCGACATTACTCCCAGGACTTTTAATATCACGGGGCTCGATCCATTCACGAAGTGTTCCGTGAGCTCGACCCCTGCTACTCTGCCGGAAAGCCGGCCATATCTGGTGAGATGCGGTATTAACATTACAACAGACAATTAGATTATACTTAGACACGTAGATAGATACTTAGACACGCAGATACTTAGCTTTCGTTACTGGTTCTCGCACAGTTTTATAACTTTTATGTGGATAAAACATTTGAAAATACTTGAAGCTAGCGTTATAAAGAAAACCGCCAAAAGAACTTACCACAGAGTATGTCAAATTCATAGAGTTCTAAAATCACTGGTCTATGGTCTTGGAGTTGCCATTATTAAAACTTGTTTTTGGTGCCTTCGCGACCGGTCGTCGCGACACACCCCGCCGAAAGGCTTAAAGGAGTGAAATTAAGTTGCGCGTCCATTCCCTAATTTTTTCTAGGGCTTTAACGGCCGCGTCTCTTTTTTGTCTCGGTTCAGTGTCCTTGCTAGCAGTTTCATTTTGACCTTCCTCATTCCCTTCTAACCCTGATTTTTCAGGCTCTTTCTCACTCAGTACTTCCTCGTCATCATTGTCAGGAGTTTCGTTAGTAGTGTTAGGAACATTTCCTTCAACACTGGTAACTTCACCAGCAGATATTGGATTTATAGCAATATCTTTAGCGTCGAGCTCTGGAGTATGGTATCTGCCAATTGCCACAGGTCTAGTATATGACAAATTTTCTTCCTCATCCATTTCAAGAGGGTAAAGGTGTGTTATCGATCTTGTGAATTCTTTATCACCAACTTTCACCTTGGCTACTCTGCATAAGCCATCAACTCCCTTCAATAGTGAGATAATTTTTCCCACTCTCCAGTCTTCGCGGTTTTTTGACTCTCCTTTAATTTGCACAATTTGTCCTACTTTTGGTTCAATTTTTGCGGTTACTCTAGGTTCTTTAGGTGAGTGCTGATACCTTTCTCTTAGGCTTGTTAAGTATCTATTTGTAAACATTTCTTTGAACTCTTGTAAGATGATCAGTGCTCTTTTCCAGCCTTTGACAAGTTCCGTTTTCGTTACAGTACCGGTGCATATAGAATTTTCTTGTGAAGCGTTTGTTGTGATACATTTTCCCATTGTGAGAAAATCTGATGGTTTTAAGATGTGGTCCAGTTCGGAATCCACACAGGTAAGTGGTCTCGTATTTATGACGGCTTCTATTTCTTTTACGACTGTAGCCAGTTGAGTGTCCTTTAAGAAATGCTTTTGCAAAGTTCTTTTCATGCAATTTTTTACTATCCCAACGAGTCTTTCATAAAATCCTCCAAACCAAGGTGCGAGTTGTGGAATAAACCTCCATTTTATTTTATTGTCTGTGCAGTACTGACTTGACAGTACTTCTGCCATCAATTTGAAATAAAGTGCATTATCTGACGTAATGAGTGTTGGTACTCCTCTGCTAGATATCATTCTACGCAGGGCAAGTAATCCTTCTTCTGCTGTTAAATCTTGGACGACCTCCAGATGTATAGCTCGAACAGCTAAGCAGGTATAGATAGAAATCCATCGTTTGACAGCTCCATTACCGTTGTCGACTAATAGCGGACCCATCAGATCGACTCCGACGAAATTGAAAGTTGAGCTGAAATTAACTCTTTCCGGAGGCAGCGCTGGTGTGGGCGGTGCCTTAAATGGACCACCACCATGCTTATTGCATTTAGGACATCGTCTCAGAAGTTTTTGCACTTGACTCTTCCCTTGAGGTATCCAGTAGAGATTTCGAATTAAGCTCAGTGTATGATTTGCACCAACATGGTAATTGCTCTCGTGAGTTTTCATTATGATGTTGTTGGTAAAGTCGCAGTCCTTTGGAATGAGAATTGGGTAACGTTTATCAAACGACCAATCAGCATTCCCTAGTCGTCCTTTGCAACGCAATATTCCATCAGTATCTTTGAATAATCTTAAATTTCGACTAAGATCTGTATCCTTTCCTTGAACCTCCAGGCTAAAGTATTGGGCTTGTACATTTTTTATTTCTTCGAATTTATTTAGAGTTTGTCCTTTTTGCTGATCTGAGTATTGTTCTATTTCCATTATATACTCGCTACATTCTTGATGTTTCTTCGATAGACCTTCCCGAGTCAAGAGAGAACTAACACTGTCGACTCTAATGTCAGGTGGCCATGACTTAGGGTTTTCTGTAAGAAAGTCTGGTCCGGAAAGCCATTTCATTTTTTCTTCTGTTGATTTGGTGATTTTAGTTGCTACATCTGCAGGATTTTGTTCAGAAGGAACGTGTTTTATGGTTACATTTTTGATTGATTTTATTTCCTTTATTCTTCTTTCTACAAATGGTGGTAGAAGTTTATCTGACTTCATCCATTCAATCACTATTTGGCTATCAGTCCACAGTACTATTCGATGAATTTCTGATTGCAGATTTTTTAAGACGAATTTAATTAGCCTGCTTCCGATGAGTGCAGCTAAAAGTTCTAACCGCGGAATTTTTAGACTGTCTTGATCCTTTAAGGGTACTAGTCTCGACTTTCCGATGACAAAATTTTTCTCACTTCCCTGAACGACATATACTACCGCAGCATATGCCTTCAATGATGCATCACAAAAACAGTGTAGATCATATTTATTCTTGTTCGAGTTTTTCATATATGGCCTGTTTAAAGATATATTCTTTACATTGTTCAAGTCTTTGGATACTGCTTGTGACCATTTTTCAATCATCTCTTGGGGCAAGGTTGAATCCCATTTTATTTTATTTTTCCATAGTTCCTGTAAAAATAATTTTGCCGATAGCAGGTAAGGTGCCGCATATGAACATGGGTCATATACCGATGCGATCACTCTGAGGACGTCTCTTTTGGTGGTTATGTTGGTGTTAACGTTTTTGAATCTCAGTTGGAGCGTGTCCTCCTTTGTGTTCCAGTCTAGACCTAAGACCTTTACTATTTCATCTTCGCAGGCGTCATGTATTTGCTGCATGACTTCTGTGCTGTTGGAACTCCATGACCTCAAATTCATGGATATCTCTTGAAACGCTTCTTTGGAATCTTTATGTAGCTCTAATGCTTTGGAAATAGATTCTACTCCAGTGACAAGATTGTCGACATATATAGCATCAGCTAACCCTTTAATTTCAGGCTTTTTCGCCTTTGAAAGATGGTGTTTTATCGTTGCATTCAACAAAAATGGACTTGATATTACTCCAAATGGCACTCTGCAAAATCTCAAGTGTAGAAGATTATCCTTCGTTGCCGGTTTATTTATGTCTTTCAACCATAAAAATCTGGTGACGTCACGATCAGTGCAATGCAGAGCGATTTGCAGGAATGCTTTCTCAATATCAGCTGTTATTCCGATTTTATGGGTTCTAAACTTCATAAGTAGTCCGGTCAAATCTTCTAGTAAAAGTGGTCCACAGTATAGACATTCATTTAAACTTTTGTTGCCTTTAGTCTTCGCACTTGCATCATATACGATTCGAATGGGTTTATCTGAATGTTGAATACCATGATGAGGTAAATAATGTACTACCTTCGAAGTTCCCTTGGTGTTTGGTGCGTGTTCAATGATTTCACTGTTTAGTTGCTGTTTTATTGTTTGATCATACGAGATCAAAGTTTTTGGATCTAATCGTTTCGTCAAACTCACCAAGCGCCCATAGGCTAAACCAAAATTGCTAGACAGATTTGGTGGATACTCTTTCCATGACCACTTTACTGTATATCTATCGTTTATACACTCAGTAGTTTCATTGAAGCTGTGGATTGCTTGTTCCTCTCTAGTGACTTTTGGAGAATCGACGATGCCAATGGACTCCAGTTCCCATAAATTCTTTACGTTTCCATAGTCTAAAGGTAAATCGGGTTGACTCAATCCGATACTCAAACTGGTTTGAAAATATGTCACAACTGACAGTTCTTCTTCTTGGGCTGGTTTAGAATCCATTTGACCACTTAGAATCCATCCAAATTTAGACTTCACTAGGTATAGCTTCTGTCCTATTTTCTTCTTTTCATTAGAGATCAATGAGAAGTAATAATCGTTGCCGATGAGTATGTCCACTTGATCATTTAACGACCCATCATCAGCTATAATGAAGTCACGGTCTGGTATCTCTTGGTGTAGTTTATGGAATGATACACCATTTGTTATCGATTCCACACAGTTTGCGTAAAGAGTAATAATTTCTTTTGTTCGTGTCATTAGTTGAAGTTTTACCAAAGGACTTTCTATTTCCTGGGGGGTTTTTTCACCGAATGTAAAACTGGTAAGCAAATTTTCTTCTATAATAGGTAAGCATAATTTTCTTGCAAGCCTTTTACATATGTAGGATCTTTGTGAACCAGAATCTAGTAGCAATCGACAATTTTCTTGTTTCATATCTCCTTCTTTGCTTGCTGTTACAACTGCCGTTTGTAATATAGTGGATCCTCTTTCATTTGTAACTGTTAACGTTTTTTCTCCTGGAACTCTTTTTGGACATAAAGCTCTGTTATGTCGCCCATGGCTATTGCAATACACGCATTTGAGTTTTTTAGTACAACTTTCAAAGTTGTGTCCTTCTCGGAAGCATAAAAAACAGCGCTTCTTCAATTTAAGCTTCCTTTCTTTCAAGGTTTTATATTTGTCGCATTGGTCATTATAGTGATTGCCGTCGCAGAAAATGCAGGAAAGTTTTCTTCTTTTCTTTCTTGATTCTTCTTCAGCGTTGTCGTGTCTATTGGTTCTTTCAGGTTTAAATTCAAATTTTCTTTTGTTTGACATGCTCGTTACTCCTTTATATTTAGGAGTATAATCATTCCTTTTGAATTTCTTTTCATTAGTCCTTTTACTTGACTGCATTCCTTGTTCTTTATTTTCTTGCCTCACGTGAAGTGTTTCAGTTGTAAATCGACTGGTTTCGCTAGTTTGGTTTTCTTGTGTAATTCTACTCGCATCTTCCTTTGCAGAAATAATGATTTCCAATTGTTTCCTCATATCTTCAACTGAATCCGTTTTCAGAGCCATTTTCATTTCATAAATTACTTCTGAAGGGAATTTTTCTATAATTATAAATCTTAAATGATGGTGGTTGGTATCTTGTCCTAGTGCATTAAGCACTCTGATATGTCGTTCTATTTCATTGAGTGCTCTGCGACAATCTTCAGCGGTCTTGTCAGCTGTCTTCACTTTGTATAAAGCTGCATAATGAGCATCAATTATGTGGCTCTCCTTTCCGTAACGCTCCTTTAGTGTTCGTACTGCTATTGCATAATTTTTGTTTGTAGTTTCTAAACCTTCTATAAGTTTCTTTGCATCTCCAGTTAATGATGCCTTTAAATATAATAACTTATCAACATCAGGTAAGTTGCGACTGTCAATATTTGAAGTAAAATGGTCCCAATACTCTTGCCACCCTAGTATATTTCCTCCGTATTCAGGTAAGCTCAGCTTGGGCAGTTTGCTTGATATTGCGGCATGAGAACTTTCCGTAACACCTTTACAGTTTTTAATTTTATAGATCAGTTCCGTGAGGACTTCTTCAGACTCTAATTGGATAGTACTGAACCTAGATATGTCATCAGCAGATGGTTCTGCGCTCATGCGGAAATACTGATGGAGTTCTGCTGTAAATCGGGAATGGAAGGTTTCTAATTTTCTGCATAGCAATTCAGCTTCCCTTTTGTCATTGTCATTTATCTCTCCCTTTGAGAGTAACTGTTTACACTGAACAGTGAGATTTTGAATGCGGCCTATAATGTCTTGTAATCTATCTATGAGTACCGCCTCCATTGTTCACCTGGAAGTACAGAGTTTATTCTCATGATATATGATATTTATGTTCATCGATTCACTCCAATTTCACCCTTGTGTGTACCTACATATATTATAGTCATTCTTTAAAATATATTTTCAAACAATGATTGATGGTAAACAAGTATTAATATGCACTACTTAGTCAATTTATTTTTGTGCAATTGTGTCCCCTTTTATTTACTCTCTATTATTAATATTGAATCAAAAATTAATTGAGAATATAATATAATAAGTTCCAAATGCGTTTACTTCACTAAACGAAAATGTTTTATTAACTGTGCATTGAGTTAGACAGTACTGTATTATAGTAAACTTAAATAGTTACTCTGAAATGTCTTAACGCTCAAATGAAATAAGATGCTCAATGTGTAAAATAAATGCCGCCAAATGTTTAACTATAGTGAGGCATTCATAACCCATACATAGCTTACGATAGCTGTCTGTATTTACAAAGGCAAAAGAAATCAGTCAACGCTCATTAAAATAGTCTGTTTGTATTGATCCCCTTGGTTTTCATTCTCAAATAAAATAGTTGAACTACTTAGAACTTTAAAATCAGGAAACAGTTGTAAGTAGTTAATCATTAAAAGTTGACACATAGGTAAGTAGGTACTTAGTCGAATGAATCTGCAATGAAGTTGTAATAATATAGTAGATAAGGCGTTTTCAGTGTTTTCACTAAATTTTCTGATAATATGTACTATACACCAAAATCATTATGAGGTAGGCATACAGTACATTCTACCAGTGGATGCACCGTGAGCAAGTGTAGGTATAACATGAAGGTAAGTATAAATTATTTCTATCTTAAACAATTGATCCTGCTATTCAGTTGGAAAATGTAAAGTTCTATAAAATTATGTCCGAGTTTTGCATTAGATGTGCATTTCTTTAAAGCATTATTACCCTTTAGCACAATATATTTAGTACACATTAATTACGAGATCAATTTCACTCTTGGTACAACAATAAAATTTCGAGAATATTGAAAACTCTTAAACATAACAATACACGCTAAGGAGCTTTGACACTTACTTGATATC
This sequence comes from Hypomecis punctinalis, assembly GCA_949316475.1. NCBI lineage: Eukaryota > Metazoa > Arthropoda > Insecta > Lepidoptera > Geometridae > Hypomecis > Hypomecis punctinalis. Next base: position 21,314,615 of record OX438810.1, read on the forward strand.
GTCGCTGCTGATTAATTATTCCAAATGGCAGCGTTTCACTTAAACACTGTAAAACCTTTTATTAATGTTTAATTTCAACGGCGTCACTTTGAGAAAGAAAAAAAAATGGCGCACGCAGAGAACTTTTGATTCAATTCCTCCCGCGTTCCCGCGTTCGCTACAAAGTGGGCGGAAGTCGTTCAGCGTGTTTACTTTCCAATATATTTATTTTGTGAAATGCGTTAGTTTCGTTAGATCACCATCTTAATCATTCATTTCTCATTTCTAATTTAAAATAATTTAATTAATTTTACCTTTTATTTGGTGTACAATTAAATTGAATTACCTAACATTTAAATGAAATTAAAATCGCGCCAAATTCATCAGTCAGACACAATAACCATCCGCCATTTTGAAATACGGAAGTCAATACCAATACATGCTTGAATCAAATTGATTGTGGATTTCGATTAATATGTAATTGCAGCCGTTTCTATTCTTGCTGACTTTAATTAATTCTAGATAACATAAAAGCCTGTTTGCTTACAACTGAAGATATTGTCGGATTTTATTATTAAGTGAATCAGAACATTATAATTTTTCAAAGGTGGTACTCAGCGCCATCTGTGTTCTTTTAGGCAACTTCCCTATGCTCTAGACCAGTAATTTTAGGTATCTCCTAGTAATGATGTTTTAGTACTCACAATTAAGGCAAAAGAAGGTGAAGGCACAACAAAAATTAATATCCCAGCATCTCCATGTCGTTACGCCCACCATTTATATGGTATTATAGTTACACAATGTTATTTATAAGGATAGTATATTCACTTAGATTGATTGGGGGAATATTTATGATGGAGGGCGCAGCGAGTGTATGATAGACGGAATAATAAAAAAATTATAAGTAGCGTGCCTTCATACCTTGATTTGTTGTAGAACAGTCAACAGTCAACCTTCACCTTCTTACCCCTTTGGTTGCTTCGCTATAATATTTATATTAGGGTCACTCTGGGTCAACGTTCTTCATCTGTGGAATTTACAGTACGATGACACCAACTTCTTGGTGCCATCGACTGGAAGGATCCGTCGTGTCACACACAACGAAGCCTTCCCGTTAGTTTAGTTAGTAGGATGGAACCGCGCTGTCCCATCCTTGAAATTAGTTTAGTTACCTCACCAGATACTTATTGAGAAAGAGTATATAATTAGTAGGATGGAACCGCGCTGTCCCATCCTTGAAATTAGTTTGTACTATGTTGTACCTCGTGGCTACAACATCTCATACCATGCCTGACGTCTGCACCTCATTGCGCTAGGTGCTGACTTGGTTATATTACATGTACATGTCGTCAGGCCTTACCGTTACCACTTTTATGTCGTAACGATTGTTTTAGAGCATTAACTGCGTTACTGCTTCTATGCTTGTAACCAGTTGCGCTGCCTGTGGAGTCAGGCTCCAAGGACTTCTCTCATATCATGGGCTCGATCCATTCACGAAGCGTTCCGTGAGCTCGACCCTGCCTGTGGAGTCAGGCTCCAAGGACTTCTCTCATATCATGGGCTCGATCCATTCACGAAGCGTTCCGTGAGCTCGACCCTGCCTGCGGAGTCAGCATCGCGACATTACTCCCAGGACTTTTAATATCACGGGGCTCGATCCATTCACGAAGTGTTCCGTGAGCTCGACCCCTGCTACTCTGCCGGAAAGCCGGCCATATCTGGTGAGATGCGGTATTAACATTACAACAGACAATTAGATTATACTTAGACACGTAGATAGATACTTAGACACGCAGATACTTAGCTTTCGTTACTGGTTCTCGCACAGTTTTATAACTTTTATGTGGATAAAACATTTGAAAATACTTGAAGCTAGCGTTATAAAGAAAACCGCCAAAAGAACTTACCACAGAGTATGTCAAATTCATAGAGTTCTAAAATCACTGGTCTATGGTCTTGGAGTTGCCATTATTAAAACTTGTTTTTGGTGCCTTCGCGACCGGTCGTCGCGACAGCTTACTCCAGTTTGAGTGAGTCTTCAATGTGCCGTTGTTTAATGTTCGAACTCGTTGGGAGTCGTAGGGTTGGGGGTCGTTGGGTTATGCTAAAGCCGGAAACATACTATCGGACGCGGCTGACGGACGCAACTGACAGCCGCGACTTAGCAATGTGCACAGTCTTAAAACTTCCGGTGTGCCAGATCGCTCTCGGACGACCGAACGCTCAAGGTCTTCCAAGGTGACGTCCGCGACTTATGTCCGATAATGTGCACGGCTCAGTGTACATTCATAGTCTAGATATCTATCAGTCGCGGCTGTCAGTCGCGTCCCTAAGCCGCGTCAGATAGCTTTAGATGTTTCCAGCTTTAGCAATGTGCACAGTCTTAAAACATCCGGCGCGCTAGATTGCTCTCGGACGTCCGAACGCTCAAGGTAGTCGGAAGGTCACGTCCGCGACTTATGTCCGATAGTGTGCACGGCTCAGTGTACTTTCATAGTCTAGATACCTATCAGTCGCGCCTGTCACTCGCGTCCGCAAAGCTGGAAACATACTATCGGACGCGGCTGACGGACGCGACTGACAGCCGCGACTTAGCAATGTGCACAGTCTTAAAACATCCGGTGTGCCAGATCGGTCTCGGAGATCCGAACGCTCAAGGTCGTCTGAAGGTGACGTCAGTGACTTACGTCCGATAGTGTGCACGGCTCAGTGTACTTTCATAGTCTAGATACCTACGCGTCCGTAAGCCGCGTCCCATAGTATATTTCCAGCTTAAAGTGGCTAAAATGTACTAGTTCTGTGCTAAAATGGCGATTATTTTTTCCATGTTACTTTTATAAAACTGATAATGGCAGCACCGGAATGCGCTTACGCACTCCAGACTAAGATAAAAATTAACTTGGTTGTGTTAAACCGGAAACATACTATCGGACGCGGCTGCGGGGCGCGACTGACAACCGCGACTTAGCAGTGTGCACAGTCTTAAAACATCCGGCGCGCCAGATCGCTCTCGGACGTCCGAACGCTCAAGGTCGTCCGAAGGTGACGTCCGCGACTTATTAGTGTGCACGGCTCAGTGTACTTTTATAGTCTAGATACCTATCAGTCGCGACTGATAGACGAAACATACATGTTTCCAGCTTTACGCCACTGGCCATGTAAGGCTAAGGAAGTTTTATTTTGTAATTGAGCTGGCCATGATAATCGAGTTTGAAATTACCTTAGGATTTTCACATTGTAAGGAGGTTTTATTTTGACATAAAGCTGGCCATGGCTCTATGCTTGAAGCCATGGGGGACTTTTGTCGGGAACGCGGAAAAGTCATGTCGCCTCATTGTATTATTTTGTTAAATTTGTGTTTTATCAGTGATAATTAGTGAAAAGTTGTGGTATTTCGTTGATTATGAGCTGATTTACGTGCATGAGTATAGGCAAGTGATGTAATGTGACGTATCAGGTCGTTCCGTGTTGTCACCAAAACTTCATAGACGCCTCTAGTAAAGTATCCACTGCTTTACTGAGGTATGACTTGGACTATGTTTGGACTTGACCGCGACTTTATTGGACTATGACGTGACTACGACAGTGACTATTTTAATAAAATATCAAAAACTATTAAAACTTAACACTACTTGACACTGGCAAATACACAACAACGCGACGCCAAACAAAAGAAGAAGAAGAAGCCATGGCCATATATGTTTCTCACATAGTAGGTATTGACGTAGTATTTACTTTCTGTTTTTATTTCGGATTTGGTTTGTGTTGTAGGTGCATTCCTTAGAGTATAGATATACTTTAGTTATTTATACTCTAAGGTGCATTCTAATTTGTTTTTTTGTTTTATTATGAACAGTTCCGAGTTTTGCTTATTGAGTGCTTCGTTTCTGCCAGGGGCGCTGTACAAAAATGTATAGAGCCATACCTAGGGAAACAACTGTAGTTTCATTTACGTGTAAACTTGGACTAGCCCCTCTGTCTATTAATCTAGCAGAATCATTAAGTACTTTGGTTAGGTAAATGAACGGTAAATGAGCAGAATCAGAAAATCTCAGCTTCGCAAATAGCTCGTTTGAAAAAGTATGGTGGTAACCATTGAAGTATAATACACAAATACAAGAGTACAAAGATAATAACAAATCCGGTACCTAGATTAATGGGCGGCATTAACTTCTACAGCGATTTTAAATAATACATATAATCATTACTATTTTTATAATTATTGATAGTTATGAATCAAGCAGCAGAATCAGGCTTAAATAGGTTACGTTTTGTAATTATTAGTTTAATCAAATAGATCGACGGCAACAGGTATCTATGTCCGGAGATTGAAGTACAGGTATAGTATAACATATTAGGCTACAATTTTCAAAGAAGTTTTACGTGATACAGAGATACTGAAAAAGCGCGCGCTGGTATAGGTATGTATGAGTGACACACTCATCACACACACTGCACGCGGGCCGTGCGGGGTGCGTGGTAACTAGTGGTAAGAGCTTGCGAACTCGGGCGCGGGTGGCGGTGTGGCTATGCTAGCTGTTAGTCTGCTATATTTATAATTGTTTATTATAATTGTTTACTCCAACGGTTCCAGAATAAAAAAACATCACTACAATTTTCAAAACAATATATTGTAGATTCTTCATGCAATGCTTTCGAATTTTCTTAAGGAATATCCTGTCGTACAATATGACACGTTTTTGATAATTAAGTATTATTATGGCGATAATTATTTTAATTATCAAGAACGAATAAATATTGGTCGGATAAATGAATAAAATATTCTTTGTGTTATAACGTTATTCATAATTACCTACATCATATATTATTATATTTGATTTTGATTAATGACTCAAATTCATAACGTTATTACTAAAATGTTGGTTATTAAAAATATCGGTTTGTATCACTGACATTGAGAAGATATCGTAACATTTTGGGGAAATTTCAATCTAATGAACTGGCACCCTGAGTAGGCATTGTCCGACTAAATTTAAAAATGTTGCTATCTCTGTCTTTTTCAACGTCTTACCGTACTTTAGCAACTAGTGTAACAGGGATAGAGATATGATTCTTTGATTACCGACCAACGATATTCGGGCGGTTAATGTGTCGCCATGCCTAGCAACGCAGTTGTTTGAGTCTGCTTATCTAGACATTAAACATCATTGGTGGTAACACAGTCCGCGCCAGCTGTCAAAGGTGTGTCAAAGTTACCAAAAGTCCGTGAAGTAAATCGCAATTTCGTCAACAATTTTATGATACAAATCAAGGTTTAAGTATGAAGAAAACATTTAAATCATGTCGATTGTGATACAGATATGTTAATTCCACGCTAGTCCACCGATTGTGTTCCCGATTCGCGCACGCTCCCGGCGAAATGTATTGTTTGCAATGGCTAATCCCCGTTTTGCTGATACCGAAGCCCGTGAACCCGGCTTTAGTGAATACGCACGTAATGTTCATGGTGTTGTACCTGATAGGCTTCTTCCTGGAAAGGAAGCCATGCACAGTCTGCAGCGTAGTCTTCCTCGCAGCGGTTATTCTGATATGCTACAGCGGGATCGGCAACTGCTTGTTCTGGGCGACACAGTGCGAAGCTGACAAGTACGATACCTAGCCGCTACCACGACGCTTCCAGAGTCCTTCCTACACCTGCTCAAAGTGACTTACGGCCCCACTGGAGCCGACAAAAGTGGCTAGAACTACACCAATCTAACGATGCATTAAAAAGTTGTATTTTATGTATATTTTTGTAAATAGAATTATTATTTTCTATTTTACTAAAGTTTTAGGAAGGGATAATGAACAATGAATGTGCCCGTGTGCCGATCTGTACTTATGTATCTCAGTTGTTGTTTATTATACATATTGTGATCATTTAATAATGTACAGTTATTGTTAGTTATTAATATTGTAATATTATTAAATACAACATGGGAATTTAATGCTAGTTTTTATTGCTGCAACCCGCTGTTAATGGGAATTACCAAATTCTTTTACTTCATAGTAAATCATGCTTACATTACATTTAAAACAATTTCCAAATCAGAATCTAAGTAGTTAACACAAATGGCATAAAATCCGTTTGTAATCACTTATTAGCAATACATTTGAGTAATGTGTGGATATATATATAGTTAATTATTTCAAGTGTACATATCAGTCTTGACACAAACATGAATTTATTAATATCTATGCTACTTAAAAACTCATTATAAGTGGACACAATCAAGGTCAGACCAATAAAAATAAGGTATTATTTCAGATTAAATATATGTACTTACATGGTGACCTTCTATAAAAGTAAAATACTCATCACTAAATAGTATTAAACAAAGTCGCTTCCCGCTACCTGTCCCCATGTATGCTTCGTTCATTAGTTTCATCCAAATGACGTACACTGCTGGACATAGGCCTCTCCTATAGATCTCCAATAAGAACAGTAATGTGGATGGACAACCTCATTAAGACCGCAGGATCGCGCTGGATGCAAGCCGCTACCATGCATGCTTATATCTTTGAAACTATGCAATGGATTTGATGCGTTTTTTTAATAGATAGTGATTAAAAGGGAAGGTTTATATGTATAATATACCTGTGCGAAGCTGGGGCGGGTTGCTAGTTTAATCATATTAATACTCCTTCACATAAAGTACATCACATTTTATTAGCTTATCAAAACTAGGGGCTTCCTCCATTTTATTTTTTAGTGTCGATAGGTATAAATAGCTGAATAGATATGAACCAAATCAAACTGCAAGGTGGATGTGATGTTAGCAACAAGCTGTAGATAGCTCAATCCTGATTGAGCTCACTTAGCAGCTGTACCCAAAAATAATAGGACAACTAATACAGGTAAAATTTAATAAGGAGTATAGGCAGTATCATACAAGTCGGCGAATGTGAAGTTAGCTACAAACTGCACAGAACCCAATCAACATGCAGCTTTATGTGAGCTTCAGTTATGATTGGACATGAAACAATATTACTCCTACCAGAGTGATTAGATGTTGTGCAGCATGTAGCTAACTTTACATTCGCCGACTCGTGATTTGCTTGTATTAAGTATAAACACTTAGAGTATTAATAACTATATTCATTCTCTAAGTATAAACAATTATACTTTTGAACAAATAAATAGAAAATTATACTTCAGAAAACATACTATTGTTTTAACTGATAGTGTATCAGTTATCACTTTATCAGAAATGACATCTAATATTAAAATTTTAATTGTTTAGTAATTAGGCACAAAGATACTATTCACAAGGTGTGATTAATACTCAGTAGTAATAAAGCAATGATTAATAATAAATACATAAGGGGACATCTCAAAAGCGGTCTCTGACCCCAAACTAAGCAAAGCTTGTGATATGGCTGCCAGAGACTATACCATATATGTACTTATTTTTAATTATTATTATATAATACGGGACTAATCGCGCACTAAAATTACGAGATAAATAAATACCTCCTCATCCCGACGTTTCGGCCAAGTTAGTCCCGTAGTATATAATAATAACTAGCTGACCCGGCCACGCGTTGCTGTGGCTAATTGTGACTGTCAAATAATAACAGACAAATAATTAGCAATAAATTAAAATTAATCGGTTAAGTGGTTTAGGAGTCCATTGAGGACAAACATTGTGACACAAGATTTATATATATTACTAGTTTTTACCCGCGGCTTCGCCCGCATGATATTTTGATTTTTGACACAATATCATTATAATTTATAGCCTATGTGTTATTCTGATATATAAGCTATACTATTGCAAAGTTTCATCTCAATCCGTTCAGTAGTTTTTGCGTGAAAGAGTAACAAACATCCATACATCCATCCATCCATCCTCACAAACTTTCGCGTTTGTAATATTAGTAGGATATATTAAGAGAAAGAAAGATGTGTTCAAATCGCGAAAGTTTTAAAACAATACTTATTTTTAAATACATACTTATATAGATAGTAACTAAATAACACCCAGACACAGAGCAAACACTTATGTACATCACATAAATATTTGCCCTGGGTGGGAATCGAAGCCACGCCTCTTTAACCAATTAGTTAGGGTCACTAACAATGTGTAATTAATTATACACACACTATTGTGTAGTAATAAATTTGCAATGATTGAATGAGACAAAGCAAGTACTTATCAATGTGACTGACAAGACATGAGTACCTCATAGAACAAGAACAATGAGTACCTACTACCCTACTAGATTATGTGCCTAAAATTTTTATTTCCCTAATTCAAAAGGGAGTTAGTAATCTTTTCTTTACAGTATGGATGGTAGTTTCCTTTAAGATGTAAACAAGTTTCTGTAAGCCTAGTACTATGTACAGTATGTAGTAGTATTATGTACATCCAAATAATGAATGCCTACATTATTTATGGCACATCATATACTAATAGTTCTCCAAAGAGCAACCTGCAGAGAAAAATCAACATCCAAACAGACAAAAGCTAAATCAATGAGTTGAAGCAATGACCTTTGCTTTAATTTGTTCAATAACTTCAGACAGGATATAGTCCAATGTAAACCTATACATTAATTTTATTATTCTGCCATATTCAGAGGAAAGTTGAGATTAGTATGGTGAGAATATTATAATAGGCCCAATTATGAAGCCGTCATTGTAAATTATAATAGCTATTTAGAATATTTCTGTTTCACTTTAAGCATTCCATAGAAAGAACACTAATTATGTTGCTATTAAATTTACGATAGCGCCTTCATAATTGGGCCTATTATATTATTTCAGTCCACGTCAGTCAACATGTGTTTGTATCACCACATTTTCGCAAGAATAGATTGCATAGACATAATACTAATTGTACTCATGGAATATAACTTAAATAGAGCAGCAGCTTCTAAATAGCTTGTTAATTGAATAAGAAAACATAACACAAAAAGGTAATGTTTTAGAAATAAGGTTACAATAATATTAAGATGCAGGATAGTTAAAATAGACTAGATAAATTTCCTACTTAAAAATACAAATCAATATTTATGTTGTTTTTAAGCTTTTGCGATTTGAACACATTATTATTATATACTACGGGACTAATCTCACACTAAAATGACTAGATATATACCTCATCATCCCGACGTTTCGGTCGTGTTGCATCAACCGTGGTCATGAATGAGTCTGTGGCAGACTCACCCATGACCACGGTCACGGTAGAATAAAGTATTTATTTAGAATTTCGCTTCTTATTGCAAAAGTAACCCCTAACAAAATAATTGTGTTCTTGAGTGAAACACACCTTTTCAGACTTTTTATACCTATCTAGGTTGAAAAATTGAAGCAGTTTATGTAGATAAAGAATTAAACAATGAAGTTTAATTATAAATTATTTATTACAGTGAATCATTTGATGTGACTTTAATCTTGAAGATGTAGATCTTGGTACCAGCAGCATGTAATTTTGAACCTTAGCCTAGACACTCCCTATCGTACACCTGAAACAAGAAAAAAATTATATAAATATACAAGAAATGATATTTTCATATCATACAAGTACTTACAAATCAAAATCTAAGATCAATGAATATAAAATTATGTATTTATGTCTGTTCTGTGTAAAATTATGTATATATTTCTGTAATTTATTAAACAATTAACGAAAAAACAAACTAACAATTATCTTCTCATCCGCTGACTTGTGTGGCGCTAAAGTATTGTAAAACTTAGGCTAAGAGAATATTGAACAGTAATTAAATGAAAGCCTATAAAATATGTAAACTACTGCTAATTTGCTTCAGCATAATTAGCAAGATAACACAGAGAGAACAGAGTATAAGATAAGCACTGTTCAGTCTTAAATTCTAAGTTATTGTAATTGATACAAAGAGCATTTTATTATTATTTACTATGGGACTAATCGCGCACTACCGTGGTCTACCCGTGACCACAGTTGATGCAACTCGGCCGAAACGTTGGGATGAGGAGGTATTTATTTATCTCTATTTTAGTGCACGATTAGTCCCGTAGTATATAATAATAATGTGTTCAAATCGCGAAAGTTTAAAAGCAACATAGAGCAGTGTTTAACGACACACTTCTTAAAGCACTCTCTTCAAACATATCATTTGTAGACTGAAGTTGTAGGTATAGCTATTGAAATAGAATATTCTCCTTGCTATGCGCTCAGAGCAAATAAAAAATCCAGAATGATGTGAACAAACTAGTAAAGCCAACCAAAACTACGCCTCGCCGTGTACAGACAATTACACACATCCAGGTAACTATGAAACTACGCCTTGGCTTGACAGTCAAACTATGGTGGCACAACAGTGACGCACTCGCACATGTATAAAAAACCGGCTTCACTTGACTGTTCACCGACGTTCCCTCTGGATGTTTTTATTTGCTCTGAGGCTATGCGGCCTATATTTACCAAATATGATTGAAGTTAATGTCAAAAAGCATTGACTTTTCTGATAAGAATAATAGTTTTCAAAGCCAAGAATATTGAGTGGACTAGAAGTTATTTAGGCCTATGTCCAGCAGTGGACGTGCTATGGCAGAAACGACGAACGAGAAGTTATTTATCGTGGATACCCAAAGAATTGAGTATAAAGCTCTGTAAACGCTGATACGACCCAACAGCACCCAATCGACATAACCTCAAACTTTCACTGGGCAATACGCCAGAATGGTCACTACCATTGGAATATTTATGCACTTTATGAGCTCACCATTTATCTTAGTCTCCTAGCTTCACGCTCAGACTCCAAGAGGGTCAGGATATCTCCATCACGCACGGGTCCCTTCACGTTCCTGATGATCTGACGACTGGTCTCTCCGATGAACTCAACTTTCACCTGGGTACACTGTCCCTGGGAGCCAGTGCGGCCCAGCACCTTGACGACGCGAGCGAGGACATTAGGCTTATCCATTTTGGTTTATTTGTCGAGAAAACTCGAAAAGCACACGTGCAACAATGCCGCGGGGAAGCGAAAAGAATTTGACAGACGATAATTTTGACAGTTGCAGAAAAAGTGATACCAGTAGTAATTATTATTTTCACAATTAACGGTGAAATTCACCATTTTATCATCAAATAGAATCATTACATACATGGATAATGTTTAGCGCAGGGTTGGGAAGAAGTGAAACTTCTTACGTATTTCAGCTAAATTCTCGACGCTCACACTGTTTAAATACCACGCGCATAACAAGAATACCACGCGCTTGTGCTTGAGATCTACCGACTCACTCTCTTTCTCTTTCCTACTTTCTACCTTTGTGTATCTTTCTTTCTCTCTCCCTCTTGCGTGGTAACGTGGTAGCGTGAAACGTTTAACGCAACCTTGTTGGAAGTCGCATCAGAAATTTCACTTCAAAAATGACTGAGCGCCGTCATACATACCGACTTGGATATTTACAATAAATACACAAACAAGTGACCCGTTTTCTCGAATCTCGACGTTATGTCACCTAATCAGTGCATGTAACCGAGCACTTAGGCAACGCGCGGCGTTGTAGTCGGCTTGCTTGTACGCTGACGACGTGGCGGCGGTAGTAACGGCACCCACGGTCGACGCTCTGGAGCAGAAACTTAATGACACAGCATCCCAGCTGGCAGGATGGTTTCGCGTCAACGGTCTAGCTCTTAACCTCTCCAAGACTCACTTCATCCAATTCAGTCAGTCAGGAAGGCCTGCAAGGCCTTTGGCAGTATTCGTGGATGGAGTGAGTATTGAAGAAAAGAAAACGACTACGTTTTTAGGTTTTGAGATAGACAGGGGTCTGAAGTGGGACGCCCACATCGAAAAAATCTGTGGGAAACTGGGAAGTGCTTGTTTCGCACTAAGTAGGGTGGCACGCGTGGTGCCAAAGGAGGTAGCGAGGGCGTGTTACTTCGCGACCGTACACTCGTAGCTACAATACGGAGCTGAGATATGGGCAAAAACGTGCGGTGCGATGCATCGCGCGAGCAGCATGGGATGCTCCAGCTCGCCCATATTTCAAAGAGCTGGGAATCTTGACGTTGACTGCCATATTGATCTATCAAGTGGCAGTCTACGCCAGGATAAACTTGGCTATGAACGCAGAGCGAGGCTCCGTACATGGTTACGGCACCCGAAACAGGCATAAATTGCAGGCTGTCTCCCGTACCCTCACTAAGTCATCCAAATTGACTCGCGTCGTGGCCCCTGTATATAATCACCTTCCTGTAGACATTACGTCATCCCCTAGTCTACAGTTATTCAAAACGAGACTAAAGAAGTTTCTCATCGAGCAATATTATTATAGGTTTGACGAATTTTATTCATTTAATATTTAATTTAATAGTATTATTATTGCACTATAATATGACACTTAATGTAGATTTGTTGTTGGTTTTCTGATAAATTAATTATTTAATTTATTTTTTATATTTATTTGTGGACATTGTATATTTGGTACTATTTCTGTATTTTTTCTTTTGACATGAATTTTAATACCATTTATTTTTATTATTGTTATAAGGCAATTAATTTCTCACTTCATTATGTAAAAAAATATGATTTTTTTGTATTACATTTATGTAATATTTTTTATGACGTGTAAATTGACATTTTATTAATAAACACTTATGACTTATGACTTGCAATAAGACTTATCAAACTCACTGCGATCAATTTTATTATAGCTCGGGATCACAGACATACCTATAGTACTTGTATGTCTGTGCTCGGGATAGCATTTCCTTTATATCTTGGGACATTTCACACATCAGCAACATTAAATAGAGATGATGTAAAGACAAATCGAGTAATTGCACAACCGAATTACCTTCTTATATTCCGATTTTTCATGCAATGGATATGACATCACTCAAAAAAATATATTTTTTAATAGTTCAAATCACCGGTTTTTAGTTGGTAAAGTTCTGAGACTGAATAAAAAGTTATTGAAACTAAAAATTCTTAAAATATATATTTAAATTAATTTACAATAATTTATAAATTAATACATATTTCGAGGTGCTTTCAAATAACTATATATAGTTATTTTATATAAATAATTAGTATATAATTCAAAAGACATGGGAATGCTGCTAAGCTACATAGAAAAATGCTATTAATTATAATAATATAAATATGTACAAAGAACATGAAATATTATTAACATCAGAATATTTATTTACTTTTACTGGAAATTTACGGTTTTCTTACCACCACACTAGTGACAGACAAAACATTCCACGTCAATCGAGTTGGAAAGAAAATTGGCATTTTGCCCCGAGTTTCTTGTAGGACAGTTTGTTACAAAAGTGAATGGCCTAATCTGGATTGGTAGCCGCTAACGTTTATTAATTAAATATCTCTTTTATCACAAATTTCCACAATGAAATTATTATATATAACGTTATTGGTCCTGCCTGCGGCGCTCCTTTGCTTCCAAAGTGGTAAGTCAATTGAAAATTTCTTAATTTTTGGAGGCTGAGATACAGCCTACGTACGTGGCAATTCATATTTATGTAGTTAATAACGAGATAAACTTACTAAGTAACCTGTAATAAATTTAAGTAATATTCAGCCGAAAATAGAAAGCACCACAATATTATTTTGTTTCATATAGTAACCTCACCAACCTGAAAAGTAATATGATTTTCCTACTTTTAGTCTACTTATCTACTGAACTAGTTATCTTTACGTTTTATCACTCGTATAGCTTGATTCTTAGTTCCCTTGTAAATATCTACCTACAACAATAACCATATTGATTCAATTTCCACCTCTGTAAAGCTGTTGTGAAATGTCACTTTCATAAAATTCAGCAATTGCACTACTTTCTATTTTCTTCAATTTAAGTTTCATGCTCTATTTAAAAGTAGAGTACACTAATAGAATAATTGTATAACTGAGGAACACTTCTTTTACCTAGATTTTGTATAAGAATTGTTTTATTCATTGTAAAGATCATTCTAACTAGCCTGATATAGTTTTTCAATTGTGTTGTGGCCATAAGTATCACAATAATTTAACAACAGGAAATAGTAATCCTATGTTAAATTAGTTTTAACCCTTGGATGTCCCATCTGGAACAAAGTTTTTATGTATAGACCAGGTACAGTCGCTCAATACTTTATCGAGTTTATATTACTAACCCCTACTGTGATAATGTGTAAAATGTAAATGACAGAAGTCATGCATCAGGGGAAATAAAGTAATTATCAACATCATTTAAAATATTATCCAATGTGATAATAAAAGGAAATTGGAATTAAAAAGTGAGTGTATGTGTAAGTGGCCCTCTCAACAATTATCATTATGCATGATGACTAAAAACTTATAATTAGTCCGTCAGATAAGTCAGATAATCTATCAAAAAATATTGGCCACATATTTTTTTATTTTGGTCAATTAAACAAAAATTGATGAAAATATAGCCCGTCAAAGTTTTCCCGTGACGTCACAAGTGCCATACAAATGTATAGACTTCTGTAAAAGAGATGACATCACAACCACCATTCCCAGACTTTGACAAAGTTTATCTTTGTCATTTGTTGTTTGATTGACAAAAGAATAAATGTGTCCAATATTTTTTGATAATCTAACTCATGGACTAATTAAGTTATTGATTTTTTACCTAGTCATCATGCCTATTAGGCTCCATATTATTTTCTATTGATATTAAGGCCATTGTGATGCACCAACTTGTCCATACAAAAACAATAAACTGTTATGTACCTCTAAATATTATCCCATTTGATTGTTTTAATCAGCACTTCAATCGCTACAATTATACATCTTAGTTTTTACAGTTTTTTATTTGAGCTTAAAGTTATAAGCCACTAAAAACATATTTTTATGCAAAAAATTGGTTAACTAAACACTATTCTCAAAAAAATGAGACGAACAAATGTGTAATAATTTTTATCCAAGTGATTGACACTAAAAACATAACATTTCGTTACAATTTTAGAGGTGAAAAAAGTTTTCTCCTGGAACATAAATTTTAGCAAAAATGTTCTGCAAATTTTTCAATGAAATTTAAAAAAACACTGGTTGTTTCTGAATCCTCTTAATTCTTTATTTTAATCAGTATTTTACAAGCATCTTTTGTATGATAATTCCAGCCAACATCCTGGCACGAGCAGAGGAGGATGAGCTGGATGATGTGGTGGACATCGAAGGGGAGGACAGCCAGGTGGTGGGGGACGACGCGCTCGGAGACGACGATGATTCCACCGTCAAGTCCTCGCAGGACGTCGACACCACCATACTGTTCACCAAGCCTCAGACCATCCTCGGAGATATTGCTTTTGGTAAGTTTAATTAAATCGTTGGACTGGAATAATGTAAACAGGTCATTAAGAAATCAATATGAAGAACTTCTAATAACTATAGGCCACATCACATCATACAAATCGGCATATGTGAACTTAGCAACAAGCTGTGCTATACCCTGGCTGAGCTCACATAAAGCTGCATGTTGATTAAATATTGCACAGCTTGTAGATAACTTCACATCCACTAACTTGTATGATTCAGCCTGTACTAAGATCTAAGCAAAAAACTGGACAAGTGCAAGTCAGGCTCGCACACCGAGGGTTCCGTACAAATCCTGAAAATTTCACAAAATTGGGAAGTATGTTGTTAAAATCTCTATATTCATCATAATCATCATCGACAAAAGCTTTTTTTTTCACTTCTCGTCATTCATCAAAATTTGTTAGAATAATTTTTAATAAATGTCTTTTGTATGATACCTTACATGATACGATTTACGCACTTTGAATTTTAAACCCATATTTTGTGAATTTGAAGCCCTATTTTTTGTGATTTAAATAAAATTTTACAGTTTTCAGATTTATTCCTATATGTGTACTCTGAACCAATGCTTTTTGCCAAATTTCATAGTTCTATGTCAACGGGAAGTACCCTGTAGGTTTCGATTTTTGTCAGTGTCGAAATATGCGGTTTTTACGACATAAACGGCTCTAACTTCTTCATGTGATAACTGAGAAGTTTTTCCTTTATGCAACTGTAAGAAATCATAGATATATGTATACAGTTTAAATTTCGACTCGATATCTTTACGCGTTCCCGAGATAAAGAGTCTTGACATACACACAGGCAGACAGACGGACAACAAAGTGATCCTATAAGGGTTCCGTTTTTTCCTTTTGAGGTATGGAACCCTAAAAATTATAAAATATATGTTATTAAATCCTGCATAGGCTGTAATCAATGGGTCTGAAGAAATGTGCAACAAAATAAACAAGTTTATAGAAACAAATCAAAATTCAGGACAGAACAGTCATATAATATGTTATGACCCAAGCCAACAGACTACCTTATCACTACTGATAAGATCATTGAATCTTGCCTGCAATGTTAATACAGCTAATGGTGATGTAACCTCATAATAATTATTTTTGCCACCAATTATACACACAGATATGCAGAACAACACCTCTCATTTATATACAAAGTACTGAATCTACTGAGCATCAAAAATAACTTTTTGCACTAAATACCTTTTTCTTTTATTTATTTGTAGACTAGCTGTAGCTTATACTAATTTGCCTATATCATGCAGTGTTGAATAATATTGAGATTATTATATATTATCGGTCAAGACAATTTTCTCTTTCATTATGCACAGGTGCAATCCATTATCAAATGTCTTTATAGTACTTGCAGAAATCACATTGTCTCCTGTAATTAACTGGAAACTGCCTTCCACTCCATAACTGTCATGTCCGAACTCACCGCTGCTAAGGAGAGTGCACTAATGAAAAATCTTTTAAAAATGAGCGTGTCAGGATACGTGAATATGTCAAAAATTCGTAAGACGGCGCAGGCCGCTTGCGCAAGTGTGAGATATTGTATTTTTGGGTCAATCAACTATTCTTTGTAAGTCAAAAAAAAATTATTTCTAATAATTAGGAAACAAAAATCTTCTATTTCTTTCACTTTTCCTATTTATTTTACTAAAATATATACTAGTCTATACTATCCAGTTATCGGCAGTAAAGTTTAATTTTTTTTTCAGCCTATTTTGAGGTTTTTGTCTTTTGATGTAGTAAATTTAGTCCCCTAAGTTACTTTATCGATTTTTTTTTCTGGTTTTTTGTATGATATATATTAACATTAAAAGCACTTTGCTTCAAAGATTTTTACGTTTTGTTACAAGATTTTGAAATTAATTCGCCAAAAAGCAACTGAGTTAGCCATGGGGACACGAAATATTTGTATGGGAAATAGAAGTCACCTAAGTTACCATACTTTTACTAAATATGCTTGAGAATTTACAATGTAATAATCTGTTTAATATTAAAGGTATATTCTCAATTACTATTTAGGATATAAAACATAAGAAATTTATTATATTTTGTGTTCTGCATATTTTTTTATTTGAGGGACATGGTTTTTACAAAGAATAGTTGATTGACCCTTTTACCACATACATCATAGTACTTTATATGTTCAAGTTTTCACTCCTGCCGACACGCCCAGAGTGCAACCTCTTGTTATTTAGGGTTCCGTACCTCAAAAGGAAAAAACTAACGCTTAGCCTTCGCATGTTCCGCGCTTTCACTTGTATGCTCGGCTCAGGCGGAACTTGACAATTTTTCGTGCCTGCAGCCAGAGTTCATAGATTTATAATATAATCTGCTATAGTTCATGGCCGTTGTCACGTCAAAACAATGCATATTATGCCCATATGCGTGATATTTATGCCCAATTCAATCTTTTCAGACCTACAAGCCGGTTTCCCTGTAGACTTCCTGGTCGGTTTCATCAACAAAGGCAGCGAGGATTACATTGTAGAATCCATGGAGGCCTCTTTCCGTTACCCCATGGACTACACCTACTACATCCAGAACTTCACCGCCCTGCCATTCAACAGGGAAGTGAAGCCGAAGCAGGAAGCTACTTTTGCTTACTCCTTCATCCCCAATGAGGCCTTCGCTGGCCGACCTTTCGGATTGAATGTGCAGTTGAACTACCGAGACGCTGCTGGAAACTACTACCAGGTATGTTGATACATAAAAATGTAGTTGGTCTCATCATGGTGTCAAATTAACAGTTTTGCAACTGCTAATTTTGTAGTGGGCGGTACGCCACAGTAACAGTTCATAATTAAGCTCTTATAGCGCAGTTTGACGATTTTCTTCACGACTCAAATTGTATAGATTAAATTTGAGTCACTGTATAGATTAAATTTGAGTCACTATAGATTCAATTTGAGTCACTATAGATTCAATTTGAGTCACTATAGATTCAATTTGAGTCACTGCATAGATTCAATTTGAGTCACTGCATAGATTCAATTTGAGTCACTGTATAGATTCAATTTGAGTCACTATAGATTCAATTTGAGTCACTGCATAGATTCAATTTGAGTCACGGAGAAAACTGTTTAACTGCATTTTAATATGCATTCTCTTTCACGTTGTTTCTGATAGTAAAGCACTGTACAGGCTGAATCAAACTTCTTGGCGGCTGGGAAGTTAGCTACAAGCTACGCGATACCCAATCTTCGTGCAGCTGTTGAGTGAACGTCAGTCAGGATTGGGTTTTGCACAACTTGTAGCTATTCGGTCTATAACAGAAATATTAATTGAAGCAGCAGTAATCAAATACTCAAAGATAGAGTATATTTTATTATCTTCTTTATATCAGTGCAATAATAGGTTCATTGACAATATTTTTTTGATTTCCTCTTGTAACAGATAACCATAAATAGAACTGATTAACGAAAACAAAAATAAAATCAACTTGGTAATAAAGTTACAAGCATATTTATTTTCTTGCTAGACAAAGAGCGCATTATGGCAGGCTATGACGTCACTGCCTGTAAGTGTTATACATTCGCCATACTATGTTATGCTTTGTGGGAAAGGGACAAGCCATCCCCTCTTTATATCCCTACAAAATCTTTACAAGCTTACATATATGAAATTATTTTTTTTGTTTATAAATCATAATTAATCTTAATACTTTTAATTAATTCAATACCAGTCAACTACCATATTATAGCATTTAAAAATTACTTATAAAAAAATTAGTCCATCAGATAGATTTTTTAAAAACATTAGTCACATATTTTTTTAATATGACAATTAAACAAAAAAATATGCAGGTATATCCCATTAAAGTTCCGCGTGACGTCACGAGTGTCTTACAAACGTCACGACCCCCACTCCCAAACTTTGACAAGGTTTATTATTACCATTTTTTGCTTTATTGATAAAATAAATATATGTGTTCTATATTTTTTGTTAATCTAACTCAAGGACTAATTAAGTACAATAATGATTTTTACCCAGACATCATCATGAACGTCTTATGGCTGATAATAATATGATGATGATGATGTAGTTATTTGGCGGAGCACATAGTTCATTTTTCTAATTTTTTTAGAACCCATTTAAAAATTAAATGGCGATGAAAAAAATTCAAAAAATATGTAATTTAAAAGATAATTATATAAGCTTTCTATTGGTATATATTTTGTTTCTGCAAGATTTCAAAAACCGCATCTTTTCCAAGTCCTTTATCAGTGTTCCTCTACAATATTATGCATGTATTATACATATAAACCTTCCCCTTGAATCATTCTTTCTATTAAAAAAAAGCGTTTCAAAATCCGTTGCGTGGTTTTAAAGATTTAAGCATACATAGGGACGGACAGACAGCGACAGCGACTTTGTTTTATACTATGTAGTGATATATTTTTTTATGTACAACCACGCATAACTTTTTCCGTAGTTGTCCGATTTCAATAATTCTTTCTTTATTGGAATGAGTATACTTCGAAATTGGTCCCATTTAAATTTTATCGATATCGGCTGAGCCATTTTTGATAAATCAACAATAATGTGAAAAATGCTACATCGATCCGTGCGAAATATTCGCGAATTCTGTACACGGGTGAAGTCGGTCATGCTAATTTTTGCAAAAAATTATCTTGTTTTACCAAGATCATGCCTATTCTGCAATGAGTAAAGGTTTGCATGCGCCAGTTGATAATGAATGAGTCACAACTTACATGATTTTTTTCTAATCATTCCAGGAAGCCGTCTACAACCAGACCGTGAACATAGTAGAAGTATCCGAAGGCCTGGATGGAGAGACTTTCTTCCTATACGTGTTCCTCGGCGCGGCCTGCGTGCTGGCCCTAGTGTTGGGCCAACAGGCGCTGTCCTCGCTGGCGCGCCGCCGCTCGCCGCGCTCCGCGCCCAAGCCGCTCGAAACCGGCACCGCCAATGATGTGGACTATGAATGGTTGCCCAAGGAAGTCGTTGCTCAGCTCAGTAAGTATTGTTATTTGTGTGACCTGTTTGCTGGCCTTAGTGTAGGGCCAACAAACGCTCACTAAATATCGATATTTAGTTTACGTTACGTTAATTTTTTTCATTGCATATTCTTATGTAGGATTACAAAACTGCCTTAAAATGGAAAGATAAAAACCTGGATTATTAGTTTCGTTGGAGAAACGAATAAAAATAATTTGAGATCTGTTCTTTTTTCATAAACCCAGCACAATCCACACCCATAGATTATTTTTACCTTAAAAAAGAATTAGGTTATTGTATTTACCTTAAGGTATTAGGCGATAGGGTTCGACACTATAAGAGAGAGGCCTATACCCATCAGTAGGATAAAGAAGGCTGTGAATGGTGATGATAGGGTTCAGCCAAATCTCATGATGTCGAATCGCAAGGATCGAAAAATTTTCAAAATTGAATGTAACATTATTCAATCACCTATGAAAATAATAATTTCTCTTTTTTCCAGAAAAATCTCCCAAGACGCCGAAACAGTCCCCCCGCCTCAGGAAAGCCAAGAGATCAGCCGGCGACGACTAACTTAGAATTAAATTTAAAAAAAACACCAAGCACAACCCTAAGTGCTGACTCGTGAATGCTCAGTGCTTCACGTCTAAAGTATAGACAGGCCTTTATAAGTACAACCTTCTTTTGCCTATAAAAGCAAGCTATTACCGGTTTTTCGATCACTGCCTTTAAAAAAAAAATAGTGTTGCGACAATAATTTCGATAGTGGGCCTGTCGTATTTTAGTCGATTTTTCAGACTGTGTGGATTAGTCGATAAGTGTGTTGTGAATTTAAATTATGGAACAAACAGTGCGAGAGCTTTGTAACAACGTGAGCGATATGAGAATTTATTTAATAAAATGTTAAATTTAGTGCCTTATTTTATTTTATAAGTGACTGGATATAGATCTTCATTCACTATGTATACTAAGCGCCACACAAATTGGATGAGAAGTTATGCTCAGAACGCTGCGCAAAAGCCGAAATATAGGTATGTGCGGGAGCCAGAGAGATGAGATGCAGGAGCATACCCGCCCGCCAACCTCATTCCGCAGATGACACTTCGCTGTGATTCGCTAATTATTGCGCATATGTGCACAATGCCTACGCAAGTGGCGAAGTAGAGAGCACGCGGGAGGCATAAGGTTGGCGAGCAGCGGGCTTAGCATACGGACCATAAAATAATACTATTGACGTGTCAGAACGTGACAGAGTTATGATGAAGCATATATCTGTCACCTTTGATCACGTCGATAAACTCTTGTCGTGGTCTTGTATGCTAAGCTAGCTGGTGTGCCCCGGCGTCTCGTCTCTCTGGCTCCCGCGCATACCTATATTTAGTCTTTTGCGCAGCGTTCTGCGCATAACTTCCCATCCACCGACTTGTGTGGCGCGGAGTACCTATATCAGTTAAGGTTCGCGCACATTATGTCGGGGCGGTGCGAAATACCGCATTGCATATTTCTATGGAAGTGCGACCCGCTGCGCCCCGTGATACCCTCAGGGTGACAACGACAACTTCCTAAAATGACAACTTCCGAAAACGATAATTTCAGAGAACGTCTATTCTAAACTCGTCAATTTCCTAAAATGACAAAATCCGAAAATGACAAATTCCGAAAATGACAACTTCCTAAAATGACAACTTCCTAAAATGACAACTTCCAAAAATGATACCTTCCGAAAATACTAAGGGGCTGACTAATTTCGGTTGTGAAATGTCAAAAATTTTTAATTTATACGTTATAAACTTTGCTCTGTTACTCATCTTTTAATGAAGTAAAACAGGTAAAAATAATTTAGGTAGCTGACGATTTAAGATGTTGTCGTTTTTGAAAGTTGCCATTCTAAAAAAGTTGTCGTTATCGGAAGTTGTCGTTTTTGAAAGTTGACATTCTAAAAAGTTGTCGTTTTCGAAAGTTGTCATTTTAGGAAGTTGTCGTTCTCATCCTGAGGGCCGTGATAGTGTGCGTTAGTTTATATAAAAAATACAGAGAAGCGATTTTTGCGCTGCGATGCGGCCCGACATGTAAAATGTGCGCGATGCTTAATGTGTATAATTTATGGAGCCAGCCTCACCAAAACGATGTTATACCCAATTAAACTTCTTGGCACGAGGTGAGAGGTTGCGCTGTAGCAATATATGCTTGGGCTTAGATTATTTACTTGTAAATAATCAAAGTGCTTGGGTTAGCGGGGCAAGAGAGATGCAACTTGTAGCTAACTTCACTGACGCCAGTTAGTTTAATTCGGCCTATAAGATGTGAAAGTAAAAGCATAGAAGATATAATAGTAGTAGGTACTACTACTTACCTACGTACTCAGAGCAAATAAATGAAAATGGGTTAGTCTATTCATATAATTACGTAAAAAATTGGTTTGAACCGTATAGATACGCTATAGGTGGGCACACACGGTCAGTTAAACTGATCAGTTTTTCGCGTCACTCCAACTGGGTGCTCATTCAGTTAATGAAAAGGTGGGAATTGGTGGTTCCATATTTGAAGACAGTGGAGCCATGATGTTTCTTCGATAACTTTTATTATTTCAATTTTTATGAGAATTTATTGGAACCAAAGTTGTTTGAAATTTGATTTTCCACAACTTTGATTTCTATCAACTTTTTCTAGGATCGATATTTTTTTAATAAGCCGGTTATGCCATGATGTTTCTTGAGCGGGAAGTTCTTGCCGGGCTTTATAAGGCTTGGTTTCACACTATCTACTGCGTATTGCTCAAACTTTCAGAGGTTTATATACTCATTATTACCTATATGTGTGTGCGTGCGTGAGCATCGTCGTATTCCTTGATCGTCGTAATCCATGTCGACAAGCGACAGCTATAAGTTTTTTGATTTGATGATTATTAATATTTTTACAATTATAATTCTTATCTCTAAAAATATTGTAGAGCAGTGGAGCTGTATTATGTAGTTCGTATAATCATAATCATTTTTATTGGTAATATGTCTTGAATTACATATAAAATACTGACATCACATTACTAGATAGTCTATTTCTTTCAAAAAACATGCAAAGTTATTAAATTCCAATTGAATAACAAGTCAAATATTTTAAATATTCAGTAAATAATAATTATCAAATAAATGTCAACATGTTTCGACAATTAAGTTTTTAAGTCACAAAATGCTTTTATAGGCCGGGTGACTAGCCCTGGTGTCAGTTTTTAGGCCGCCAGAGGGCCTCTGACATGGCTAAACGGTTAAAACAACCGGGACCTACCAATTTAACGTGTCATCCGAGCCACGGTAGCGCTCAGTTGGAAAATGCCACCCGCGGTCACCCATCCAAATACTGATCGTGCGGAACGTTGCTTAATTTCGGTGATCGCTGAAAAACATGTATTTTCCCATAATATAACGAGCGATTTCGATAAGGTTAAGGACTCGTGATAATATTATAAAATACGATTTGGACGATTTGGCGGATGTGAAGTTAGCTACTACTGCGTTATTTTTTTTTTTATCCAGGTGAAGTCTTTTAAAGATATCACCGCACCTCGGGGCAGGCGGGTGGTTATGTGGGAGTCCCCGCCCATTGCTGGACGGTATACCCACCAAAACCCCTGGGCGTTCCACCACTGCACCTGGTGTTGGGGCTACGGACACGCTTTCGCGTCCCTCCGCGGCACCCGGTCACCGATGGCCCAACTCAGGCCCCATGGCTGAGCTTGCACTCCCGCCAGAATGACGATGTGGCGAACACCAGACACATCGTCATCCACCACCTGGGACCAACCAGCACTGGGCGTAGGACAGCACCCGTGTCCGACAGCCCTGGTCCAAATGCCGTTGCATTTGTCGGTCGAAGTGACCCCGCGCCTGCCACTACGCTGCAGAGGATAGGGAGAGCGGCCGACAGCATACTGACATTCCTCTTCCCCTGCAGCCCCACCGCGTCCGCCCTCAAAAACGGTGGCAACCCCATCGAGGCTGCGGAAGGCAAGGAAAGTGGCAACGACACAGCAGCAGTCCTCTCCCGCCGTGACCTCCAAACCTCAGCTGCAGTGCTTCCCATACGACACTGCAGCCCGCCTCAGTTGCGGTGCCCCCATAAGGCACTCAACCTACTATGGCCAGCTTTTACTTGGGCATGGAGGCAAAAGCCCGGAGAAGCGGCCCCACCACGGGTTCCTCTTAGCTTCACCAGGTTGGGCGGACTTGGCTACTAAGCCCCCGGGCGCCACGACAAGGCGGGAACCCACTCGGGTGGGACTGCGCTAAACCTAGTCGAAGCTGCGCGACGCACATCTTTTATGCGACCTTCAGCCAGGATTGGATATTGCGCAGCTTATAGCTAACTTCACATCCGTTAACTTGTATGTTTCGGTCTATACCTACCTAAGTACCTACTTTCCGTACACAGTCAGTGCAAGATCATGTAGGTACCTTTATAGCCATAGCGGATAAAATTTTCGGTATTATTACGAATACACGTAACACCCGGTATTATTACGAATATTATCTATTATCATAACTGAAATAATAGGTACAGTTGAATAACAAAACATTTACTTACATAGGTTTATTAAAGAGACAAATACAACCTTGGCACAAGTTGATATCTATTTGTTTAAATACGTTACTGGATATTTTTACATGATTGTCATAGTGATAACATTTCAGATTGGTCTTGTTCACACTTGAACATCAAGGGAATAAATAAAAAAAATCTATTCATTTTTGCACTGATGACCAATAATAAATAAATATTTTTGGGACATCTTGCACCCGGCCTCTGATCCCAAACTAAGCAAAGCTTGTGATATGGCTGCCAGAGACTGATATACTTACATATACTTATTTTTAAATACATACTTAAATAGATAGTAACTAAATTACACCCAGACCCAGAGCAAACACTTATGTTCATCACATAAATATTTGTCCTGGGTGGGGATCGAACCCACGCCTCTTTGATCCAGAAATTAGGGTCACTAACCACTGAGCCACTGAGGCAATAGGGTTAAAAAGTTCTCTAGTAGCAGTAAATAGTTGTGGACGGGGTCGCTATGGCTGATATGATAATGATGACGATTATGAAAGAAAATATTACATTGTATTAGATCCGTCTGGCGTCTAGTCGGTGGCTATTTTGACATCGATCATTCTTCAGTCTTCCGCGCCACGTGCCCTGTACACTGCCAGTTCAATTTGCTAATTCGTTAGGCTGTCATCGACTTTAGTTCACGTTTTAAAACGAATTTTGAAACGAGGTAGTACGCATAACTTTTTACGTAGTAATCTGATTTCGATAATTCTTTTTTTATTGGAAAGAATAGAATATATACTTCGAAATTGGTCCCATTTAAATTTTATTGAAATTGGTTTAGCCATATTTGATAAATAGGTAAACAGTAATGTGAAAAATGCTACTTCGAACCATGTGAAATATTCGCGAATAATCGACCATGCGTCAGGTTTCCGCGCTATGTGCCCTGTCCACTGCCGTTTCAACTTGCTAATTCGCTGAGCTGTCATCAACTTTAGTCCACGTAGGTACTACAATACCAACGGAACTACGGATCCTATTTTTATAGTATCGCACCTTCAGTAAGACTGAGCGCTACCGTGGCTTGGATGACACGTTAAATTATTGTCGATCCCTGATTTTGGCTTGTTTGGTTTAACCGTTTAGCCACGCCAGAGGCCTTCAGGCGGCTTAAAAACTCTGACACTAACTTTGCCGAAATCAAGCGAAAGGTGTATTTTTAAAGACGTGGTGTAAAGGTAACGAACATAAATATCCATATTAAAAAATACAATAGGAAAGGAAAAAACCTATAGTAGCAGAGTAATAGCGTAGAATTTTGGAAAATAATATGGTTACTTTAAAAAAAAATTAAAACTTTGTATCATAAAAAAACTGTTTTTTCAAATGCCCGAAATTGTCAGCGACAACACCACATTATTTTTGACAAATTACGTAGCCAGACTAATGTTCTCGTAGAGCAATCGATTAGTTTTTTTTAAATATGCTTAAATTTTGAATAAATAAATAAAATGTCACCTCAAAATGTAAGCTGGCGCTCGAAGCCAAAATAATAGTGAAATGTGTCATGCGATTTTCGACTCTAAACAAAGCAGGATACATGATATCGGGCGATGCAAGAAGCGCGGCTGAAATCTGTTTTTTTCATAGCATTAGGCGCACTCTTAATAAGACAAAGGCATAGGAATTTACCCTTGCCTTGGTTTGATAAAATATGCTCTTGAGCTTGACTTTACCCAAGGTACGATATGTGTACCATTGCACAATATTAATTATAAACATTTGTATCTTGTCAAAAATTTGATTACCATGTGAACGAGCCCCTATGTAGATAAAATGAGTCTCAAAAGCTGCAAATATATTCAAGAAGTCATCGGTCACACCGAGTACTTCTACGCGAGTAGTGTAGACAGAACGTTTTTATGTCGTGGAATTGTGTCTAATATGGCTAGCAAAGGTTTCTTTCTTTTTTTTAATTCAATTTTCTTAACAAATCGGAAAAAAATCATAAAATAGAATTATACTTAGGGACCAGTTGTCGACGATAAATTAAAATTTAAAAAATAAGCCACCCTAAAAAAACTGAAATTAAAACTATTTTGTTTTCTATTAGGTATTATTTACTAACTGTCTTAGAGTATTAATAGTTATTTATTCTCTAACTGTGTTAAATATAAGTAAACTGTGCCGAGAGTAGGTATTTCCGTATTTCTTTCTTTTTTTCCTCAACTTATGCTGTTCCACTTCTGGGCAAAGGTCTCCCCCACTTCCTTCCATTTATCTATAAGCTATAAAATATTTCTCTCTACAAGTTATAAAATAATCATACTGTGTAGAGATTAACTAAGATTTTGAGTGAGTGATATTATTTTTTGCTACTTTTGGAGTGTGTTATGTTAGGTAACTGAAAAGTAAGTAAGTAATTAAGTTCGTATAGGCCGGGTGGCTAGCCCTGGAGTTTTAAAGCTGCCTGAAGGCCTCTCACATGGCTAAACAGTTAAAACAACAGGGGCCTAGAATTTGACGTGTCATCCCAGTCACGGTAGCGCTTAGTTGTAAATGCCACCGTCGGTCACCCATTCGAAGACTGACCGTTCTGAACGTTGCTTCTAACGAACACCGAAGTCGGAAAATACATTTGGAAAGCCGCAAGAATCAGGAAAACCATTCAAAAAAGAAGTGACTCGAGTGTACTATCTTTTTATTAGTCCAGTAGTGGGTAGCAGCACAGAGGTCAGATTTTCATATATTTTCAGTGTCACGCCGTTGCTATAGCTCCGTCGTCAGGCGTTACGGCTACAGCAGTGCCCAGCTCATGCCGCGAAATGAATTTGTCCCTAATAAATACCACGTGAGTAGAAGTCTTGTCTTTGAAACTTTATATCGTCTGTTGGTGGAGTCCTCTACAAACTGCGCAGAACCTTACCCCTCGACTCATTTGATACTGCGCAGACTCGCCTCGCGTACCGAGCCGCCATAGTTTGAATCGTATTATACCTACCATCCTTATTAGTATTTTTTTTTTTTTTTTTTTTTTTTTTTTTATTGAAAATTTTTACATACCACAGACTCCAGGGTCTGTGCCCTTTGTTAACTAAAATTACAATTGTTAGATGATACTGTACAAAGAGAGTTAGTAGGTACTTGAAATTTTAGCCTAAGTTAGTTAGTTGGTGCAATGCGTGAATGCCACGAGCAGACCGGCGACCCGCAAGCAGCACCCGATCACGAGTGTGACACATGTGCCAGCCATCGCTCTCCTCGACCATATTTGAGGGAAGAGAGCGACCCGGCACATGATGCCGCCGCAAGAAGGAGCCTTCGATGGCGAGCATGAATGCTTTACTTATTAGTATTAGTAGTATCAGGCGAGTTGGTCATCCATCTATCAGCCGTAGAACATCCACTGCTGGAAATAGGCCTCCCCTATGGATTTCCAATAAGGCCGGTTGGAAGCGGCCCGCATTCAGTCCACTCGCGCTTGCTGGTCCGTGGTCTCCATAGGAGAACTTTACGGCCTATAACGTCGGACAACCGTCCTTCGAACTATGTGCCCTACCTCTTGCATTTTAACTTGCTAATTGAATTTGGTCAAACGCGGACTTATTTGGAATAAAAAAACTACTAGGTATCTACTCTACTTTTTCCCTCTTCCCTCCTGGATCAAAAAGGGAAAAAGTCACGATACATAAGTTATTGGTAGGTACTAATTATAATTATAATCAGTTAAATCTGGACCGAAATTATAGGTAGGTATATAGGTATAATCTCATTCTTAGATATCTACTTAGGGTCCTTCATACGAGACGATCGAGCAGCTGAAGCCGCGGCACATGCCCCCGTCGATAGGCAACATCTACCGGAAGCCGCTGCTGCTGCACCAGGGCCGCATGCAGTGGCTCTACGATCACGAGGGCCGCCGGTACCTGGACCTGGCCGGCGGAATCGTCACCGTTTCTGTCGGACATTGCCATCCGTAAGTTTAGCTGTTATAAACTCTTCACAGCTCAAGCAACAACACGAGCCGCCGTCAATAAGCAATATCCACATTGTTATCTCTGATTTGGGCTCTTAGTAAGTCTCCACAGCGTACTGCAATGACAGTACAGTAGAGCTCAGGCCAAGACAAACGCCGCTGTCAATAGGAAATATCCTCATTATCGTCCGTGAATTGGGCTCATCTAAACTCTTCACAGCTTCCTGTAGTGACTTGGGTCATTATAGTTCAGCTCAAGCCGTGACACATTACTCTGTCAATAGCTAACGTCTACAAGAAGCATGCAACGGTATGACCTCGGTGGGAGCGTCATCGTCTCCGTCAGCCATTGTTTCCCGTAAGTTTAGCTGTTATAAACTCTTCACAGCTAAATGCAGTTACCCAAAGTTATTTTCATAACCAATTTAAACTTTATAACCATCATCCGCAGTCTTCTCTAGCCGCAGCTGGGTATGGAAGGCATAATAGGCTATAAACCCTCTATACTTTTGCCCACCGCAGAATAATAGAACTTCTAATTCTAATTCTAATTTGAAGTAGGGGCGATAAGTCCTGCACTGACGTCCCGCATGGGGTGTTTTGTGCATTTCCCCCTCCAGCGTCTACCCGAGCCAGCCCAGCTCCTTAAAGTAACGGAGCGTGGCTCTGGGCCGCTGGCATAACTGCTCCAGTAGCTTGGATGGTGAATCAGATGATGGCGATTCAGATGCCAAAGCTGATGATAATGCAGAAGAATCATGAAATCCGTTAGCTATTCTAGTGTCTTCCGTGGCCTTGCAGTGCCACAGAACATGCTCTACAGTTTCGTTCTCCTGCAAACAGCCACGACAAAGTGGGCTGTCAGTGGCTCCAAGTTTAAACAAGTGACTATTTAAGTTGCAGTGACCAGTTATGAGTCCTACCATAAGTCGGAGGTCTTGCCGCTGCAACTTCAATAGGTCGTTTGTGATGTTTCTATTTAGATTGGGGAAAGCAGCCTTAGAGTGCTTGCAATCCTCCCTTTTGCTCCAGATATTCTGTTGTTCTTTTTCGGTATGACGACGTAGCAACTCGCGCACTTCCGTCGCTGTTGGCTTACAGTGTTTTGTTGCCTCGTCCCCTACCTGTTTTCTTGTGCCCTCTTTAGCGAGGGTGTCGGCTATGTTGTTGCCTGAACATGATCCGTGACTCTTTGTCCAGCGCACGATTGTTCTGTGATTTCTTGATAGAGTTTGAAGTGTCGCATGACACTCAGCGGTAACTCTAGACCTTGTTACAGTTCTTTTGAGTGCGTAGATAGTAGCAGCACTGTCAACCGTGAACACGATGACTTCTTTAGCCTCACTGTTTTCTGTAGCTGTCAAAAGCTCATTTAAGGGTACAAGTGCTTTTGCGGCTAGTAATAGGCCCATGGCCTCCGCCTGCAAGATTGTTGTAGTTTTGCTCAGAGCCAGGGACTCTCTGAGCCCAAGTTCCGGCGAGTAATAGCCGCAGCCTGTTCCTTCCTTGTTTTTTGCACCATCCGTGTAGACATTCCAAGATGGCACTACATCGTTTGACAAATTGTTCTCTATGATCAGCTCATACTTTTTGCTGTCTAGATGCGTTTTAGCTATTCTATCCGTTCCACGGTTTGCTTCGGGAATTATCGCTATCGCCCGATCGATTATTCTGCAGTGGTATGTCGTGGCACCCGAACTCTTCCACTGATTTGTTGATTTAATTCGTAGGGCAGAAGCCATCGCCTTCTGCTGAATATGCAAGTGCAGTGGTGTGAGCCCTAAGATAATTTCGAGAGCAGCTGAGGGTGTCTTTTTCATACATCCGCTGATAAGAGAGCACGCAAGTCTTTGCGTTTTTTGTAGCTTAGTTATAGCGGTCACTAGGTTCGTACGTGTCCACCATACTACGCAGCCGTACGTAAGAACCGGACGCACTATGACAGTATATAACCAGTGACAGAGCTTTGGCTTTAGACCCCAGTCTTTTCCCACAGCTCTTGAGCACTGCCATAAAATGTTTGTTGCCTTTGTGGTGACATATTCAAGTTGTTTACCCCATAGAAGTTTACTGTCTAGCCAGATACCTAGATATTTAACTTCCTTGCTCAGTGTCAACTTCGTACCAAATAACGAGGGAAGTTTTAAATCTGTTTTCTTGGTTTTTCGTGTGAACAGCACTAGCTCCGTTTTTTGTGGATTCACGGAGAGTCCGTGGCGTTCACACCATTTTTCAACGATCTTAAGTGCTTTCTGCATCTTGTCACACAGAGTCGACTCAAAGAGTCCAGACACCATGATTACTAAGTCGTCAGCATATGCCACAGTGACAATGCCTTCTTTGTTCAGGAGTACAACGAGTTCGTCCACCACCACTACCCACAGTAAAGGTGACATAACTCCTCCTTGCGGGCAGCCCTTTGTGACTCGACAGCGCGTCGCTCCTGCCGTTTCAATATTGGCTGTTCTGCCAGCGAGCATTGTGGTTATCCAACCGTTTACTCTACTGTCTACTCCGTGTTTTTTCAAACCTTCCTCAATACTAGGGAAAGTAGTCCTATCAAATGCCCCCTCAATGTCAATGAAGGTGGCTAAGCAGGACTGTTTGCTTTCCAGTGCGGATTCGATTTTATAGACTACTTGGTGGAGAGCAGTCTCCGTTGATTTTCCCGATTGGTAGGCATGTTGATTATTGTGGACTGGATTTTCTGTCAGAGGTCCACCTCTTATGTGCTTATCGCAGAGTCTTTCCAGCGTTTTTAATAGGAAAGAGCTGAGACTTATTGGTCTAAACGACTTTGGGTTTGTGTAATCAGTCTTTCCTGGCTTTGGTAGAAATATTACTTTTACTTCTCTCCAGGCTTTAGGTATATATCTCCACGCCATACATGATCTAAATATGGCGATGAGGTGTGCTTTTATCATTTTTAGGCCCCATTGCAGGAGTGCTGGAAATATTTCATCCAGTCCGGGTGCCTTGTGTGGTTGAAAAGTACTTATTGCCCATAGAAGAGTCTCCTCTGTGACAATAGAGTCTGCAAAATCCCAGTCTTCTTTGTCTGGTTTATGTGGTGTATACGGTTCCCATCCATTTGTGTCGTTCAATTGACAATCTGGAAAGTGTGTTTGTAGAAGCAGTTCAAATTGCTCTTGTTCTGAGGCTGTGTAATTACCATCAGCCTTCTTCAAAGTACCTAGCTTTATTTGTGAGTCGCTAGATATGATTTTTCTGAGTCGCGCAGTTTCACTCTCAGATTGGATAGAGTTACTATACTTTTTCCATGAGTTATTCTGGCTCTTTTTGACCTCCACCTTAAAACGGTGCCGCATCTTTCTGTATTCTTGCCAGTCCACCTGAGCATTGGTGTTCATAGCTCTGTTGAAAAGGTGTCTGACCTTCTTCCTGAGCTTGGTCAGGTCCTTGTTCCACCATCTGTCTTTTTTAGGAATTAAACTATAGTTTTCCTTTTTTAACGGGCAAGCTTTTTCATAGCTTGTTATCAAAGCATGTACCAAGACTTCTGTCGTGGTTTCTATTTCCTGCGGCGATAGTTCCGCATTTGGGTCTAGTGGTGCTCCTGACATGGCCTCTTCGAGCTCATTTCTAAAGGTTGGTATGTCAGTTTTCTTCGGGTTTCTATAGGTGCGTGGTTCGTGCTTACCAACGGTTAGGCTATATCTAATCCATCTGTGGTCCGAACCAGAGTATTCATCAGTCGCCACGCGCCAATCATTGATTGTTTTAGAGATATTGCTTGTAGCCAGTGTGATGTCGATAACTGTTCTGGCCCAAGATGTTACAAAAGTAGGCTCTGAGCCATGGTTGAGTAGGTTCAAATCGTGCCTGAGGATGAAGTCAAGCACATCGTTTCCCCTCTCATTTGTATTGGGACATCCCCACACAGTACAGTGGGCGTTTGAGTCACATCCTATTATACATTCTAGTTTGTTACTTGTACAGAAAAGCATTAAATCTTCGAGCGCCGGATGTGGCGCATCTTGTGTGATATCTAGGTACACCGAAGCTACAATTACAGTGCTGAGGTTGCCTCGGAGACCGGTATCTAATTTAACTACAGTAAGATCATCATTACACAATGTGTTACCAAGGACGCCTTATACGGCTGCGGTATATATACAAGGGTACGCATTTTATTTTGCACGGGAGGAAAGAATACGTTACCTCGAAGACCATTTAAGCCGCTTACCTTGCCCCGGATTAAATACGGTTCCTGGACCAGTGCTATTGTGTTCTGTCGCTTCTCAAGGGCTTCGCGTAGGGCGGCGCAGCCTGAGACGCTATAGTAACTACGCTAGCTACGGAATAATAGAACTTATAGAACATAGCAAGGTGGTTCGACGATATCGTCAAAATCGATGTACAAGATTCGAAGGACCAAAATCAATGTGTTGACTCTTAACATAAGTAGGTACCCAATAATTTGTGATTATATTTTCTGCAGAAAACTAGTATCAGTCCTACAAGAACAAGCGGCTACACTATGGCACTCGACAAACATTTACCGTCACCCGAGAATATACGAATATTTTGAGGAATTGGCATCGAAATTCCCTGGAGATTTAAAGGTAATTTTGCTTAAATTGATGCATGCAGCCTTATTCAGAAGACTAAATGAGTATTTGCTATATAAGAGCTGTTGCGATGGATCCCAGGGTCATATCATCTAGTAGGCATTGTAACTCGAGTTAATGTCGGGCAACTGTGATCATAATGGAAATATGGGCGTAGCCAGGTTTAGTCAGCATATAGGCCAAAACGAACTTCTTGCGGCTGTGACGTTTGCTACAAACACCGTGAAAGAAGTTTCATACATCATAACGACGCGTGAAGGAGCATTGTCCCGCAAGCCGTCCTTCTGACTTTAGCTCTGATGTGTCCACACGATAAATATCTCAGTGATATGGTAGCTAAGACTTCGCCTACTTTTCCCTTTCGCAATTCAAAAACTATAGCTAAACGTAGGACATAGGTTAGTTAGCTATAATTTTCGCATTACGTCGCGTCGCACCGTATTATACTTGGATTGGAACCTTAGAGAACGAAAAAACTTACGAAGCATATTTATCGTCATATCGCGAAATTAGAGTACACAGACCCTTATGTTATGTAGGCATAGTAATTAGTGTTACAGTTAAATTGCAACCAATACATTACTTACTCGTAAACCGTTAATTAAATTATTCTTACCTACGATACGACGCAATGACATAGTAAAGGCCCTAGTTTACATAATCTATTTATTTATTCGTAGGTGGTGTATTTAGTAAACAGCGGGTCAGAGGCCAACGACCTGGCCACCTTGCTGGCGAAAGCGTACACTGGGAACAATGACATAATTTCCTTACAATCCAGCTACCATGGGTGCTCCAGTGGCATCATGGGACTAACTGCCACTCAGAGCTATAGACTACCTGTTCCAGTTCCATCTGGATTTTACCACGTAAGTTTATAGATGACATAATTTCCTTACAATCCAGCTATAAGCCGAATCACACAAGTCGGCGGATGTGAAGTTAGCTACAAGCTGCGCAATATCCAATGCTGACTGGAGCTCACATAAAACTGTATGTTCATTGGGTTTTGCCACGGAGGAGACTGGAGAGCGCATGGGCCCTGTTTTTGTTGAAACAATAGGTCACCGATTTTAAGCGGGAGGATAGGTAAGCTCTAATTGGCTACGCCAAAATGACGCAGTGACAACAGTTCTTGTAGCGGTGCCAAAAATGTTACTAGCAAATTATCGATATCGATATTTTTGACTTGGTTCTACTTTGAATAAAATATCGTATCGAAATAACACATCTTTTTAACTATTGACACGATACTGGATCAAATATCGTATCGAAACCACACAATCGTATCGTCTCAACAAAGAGCGGCTTTAGAAAATATTATATCTGTGTACTTTGCCACTTACAGGTTGGCCGACGTAAATAAGTATTGTTTATGTACCTAAAACAATAAACTTTGATGGTATAAAAGACAATATGTTCTTTTTTTTTAAATACGATACCGGATCGATCCAAAATATCGTATCGAAACAAGCGGATCGATACCTGGATCGATACACTGCGATACGATCCATTGCAATCCAAAGTATCGATACAAAGCACCTGGATCGAGCATCCCTAGTCAGTTGTCAACTAAAGCGCCTATCGATGGTGAGCGAGGCCGCCCCGCGCACTTTCTCCACTAGTTAATATGCTCCTTGGGTTTTGCGCAGCTTGTGGCTAACTTCACATACGCCGACTTGTATGATTGGGCCTATACCACGGCTGCTCCACTGGCATCATGGGACTACTGTTGCCACTGCTTTTTGCTCAATTCGAAGACGGCTATGGCCTGCGGCTATAGCCTATAGCACACTTTTTAGGGTTCCGTACCTAAAAAGGAAAAAACGGAACCCTTATAGGATCACTTTGTTGTCCGTCTGTCCGTCTGTGTGTATGTCAAGACTCTTTATCTCAGGAACGCGTCAAGATATCGAGTTGAAATTTAAACTGTATACGTATATACCTTAATTTAAATAGTGCGAACCGTAATGTAAATAACTATATGGAATATTTTACTGCTTTTTGTAATGTTACAGATCGTAAGCATATTTTCAACGTACGTGGAAGTAAACTTGATGTCGTTTTGGTGACAGAAAATGTTCTCGAAGTAAGTGTGTGCGAGGCAGATGAAGGTCTGGTAGAAAAAACTGATAGTTATCACCCCCCACTTGAAATCACTTTAAGTACAGAAAAACATATAATTAGCTCCTTATTAGATGCAAGTAACATAGATCGAAGTACGGATTGGAATTTTGCAAAAGGTGATTTTTACTCTATGAATTAATTAACGATATAGTTTGGGACGTAGTTTATAACGAACAAGACCCTTGTAAAGCTGTAGCTGCATTCTATGATATGATTTATGGCTGCTTCGACCAAACTTTCCCAAAAAAAAATTCGACGTTCAAAACCTGGCAGAAAATACCCTATATGGTATTCAAAGGACATAATAACCGACCTTAAACTGAAACACACACTACATAAAATATGGAAAAGTAGCAAAGACCAACATGCTTATTGCTTTTTCAAAGCTTTACGTTACGACATAAAATGTAGAGTAGATTCAGCTTACAAAAATTACACAACCCAGGTTCAAGAAGACCTTTCAAAAAATCCGACTGGTTTCTGGAAGTATGTTTCAGACTTGAAGTCAAAAGGAGGGTTTGAATCTAATATTTCCAATAACGGCGAAACTTTTTCAGGTAAAGCTGCTGCTCAGGCTTATGCCGAATATTTCTATAGCGTATTTTTGGACCAATCGCCGACACTTGACCCGAGCCTAACGAACAGTATAGGAAATAATCACATAGTCAATATTTATCAATTAACTCCCTATGACGTAGAGATGTATATAAACAAATTAAAATCTAAAACTGCTGTTGGCCCAGACAATATACCGGCATATATATTAAAAGCTTTCAAAACTCTATTTTCACCCCCTTTAGCACATATTTTTAATATATCTCTCGAGAAAGGCTGCTATCCATCCATCTGGAAACTATCTAGAGTTGCGCCTATCTTAAAATCAGGAGACAAAAGTAAAGTGCAGAGTTTAAAGGGAACCCTTCCTCAGCAACGCACAACACGCATTTAGAAAGGGCCGATCCGTGAATACTAACCTCCTCACCTTAGTTGACTACATCACTAAGCAACTGGACGAAGGCAACCAAGTTGACGTCATCTATGTTGATTTCAAAAAAGCTTTCGATCTTGTAGACAATGATGTGTTACTACGCAAGCTGGAAGAGATAGGGTTTGCCCCGAAATTGATGAATTTTTTTGCTGACTATCTGAAAGATAGGAAGCAGTTTGTCCGCCTAAGGTGTTTTGACTCAGAGCATTACCTGACCCGGTCAGATATAAGCCAGGGATCGTCTCTAGGACCTTTCCTTTTTTTGATCATGGTAAACGATCTAGATCAATACCTTGAGAATTGCCAATGTCTTTTATACGCAGATGACCTGAAAGTATACTGTAACATAAATTCAATTCATGATTGCAACATTTTACAAAAAAACATCACAGCAATACAACTCTGGAGTGACAAAAACCGGCTACCCTTAAATATCAATAAATGCAATATTATGAGCTATTCGAGATTAGCTCACCCTATACTATTTCAGTACAATTTAAATAATGAAATTATTAACCGTACCCAATCCATAAAAGACCTAGGCATTCTCTTTGACCCCAAACTTACCTTTCACAATCATGTACAAACTCTGGTATCTGAATGCTTCAAGCGTCTGGGATTTGTGATCAGAAACTGTCGAGAATTTACGAACCCCACGCCAATTAAACTACTGTACACTGCGCTCATCAGATCCAAATTAGAGTCTAGTTCAATAATTTGGAATCCCCATGAAAAAAATTATACAGTTATGCTAGAAAGAGTGCAAAGACGATTTTTGAGATTTTTGTATAAAAAAATGTATGGTTATTATCAATTTTTATATCCATCAAAATATATTCTGGGTGCTCTGGGTTTCAATTCTCTAGAAACACGCCGAACACACGACCTTCTTTTAACTATGTACAGAATACTCCATGGCATTCTCGACTGCCCCACTCTGCTGTCGGAGGTGAGTCGCCTCTCAGTTCCAGAGAACCTCACTCGTTTCCGCAGCGGTCGAGTACCGCTGTTCTCCCCCGTGCCCCCGCGCACCGTGGCGCGAGACCAGTCCCCCATCTGCCGAGCACACCGACACCTCGATCAATGCGCTAATGTCTGCACAACCACAAGTTGACGTATTTGCTGACAGATGGCCCGTTTTTGTTAATAGCTCTATAATGTATAGTGAAAACCACTCCATTTTGGAATAGTTTGTACGTAATTTAACTATATGTATAAGTTTATGTACAATTTATTAGACAATCTTTAGAGCTTGTTTCTTCGAAAGATGAGCCATAACAGCATTGTAAACATAGTACCTATATTTTTATATATTAAGTAATAGTTTTAAACTATATTCTGTGTGTAAGTAATTAAGTCTAAAATAAGTAACGTATTGGTTCTGACTGTAAAGTTACTTATTAAGGAAATAAAGAAATTGAAGAAATTGAAAATTGAAATTGAAATCTATGGTCTCTTGCAGTTGTGTAAAAGAAAAACTTCTTAGTTATCGTTTAAAGATGTTAGAGCCATTTATGTCGTAAAAAACGCATATTTCTCACAAAAATCAAAATCTACAGGGTACTTCCCATTGACATAGAACTATGAAATTTGGCAAAAAGCATTTGTTCAGAGTACACATATAGGAATAAATCTGAAAACTACATTTTTATTTAAATCACAAAAATAGGGCCGCAAAATTCACAAAATATGGGTTTAAAATTCAAAGTGAGTAAATCGTATCATGTAAGGTATCGTATAAAAAAACTTCATTAGCACATGCTAAAACAGGTTTTTAATTATTTTAACAATGTGTAATTTTCGATGTATGACGAGATAAGTGAAAAAAAAAATCTTTTTCGTCGATAGTTATAGTATAGAGATTTTAACAATTTACTTCCCAATGTTGTGAAATTTTCTGGATTTGTACGGAACCCTCAGTGTGCGAGCCAGACTCGCACTTGTCCGGTTTTTATTAGGATCATTTTTACTTATGCTGCTCCACCTGCGCCTTAACGCGTAAAAATTTAAATAGCGGGCTAATTAAGCCGTGTTAGGTAACGCTTAACGTGGATACCACAGCAATTTAACGTGTTAAAACGTTGGCCACACGACGTAATGGTTTAATTAGCAAATTTACGTGTTTAAACGCAGGTACAGCCATAGCATTATTGGAAAAAAAATGGCGTCCTAATACCTACTCCGTGAAAATTCTTTTTAAATAGGTTGCAGGGGATGGTGGCGTTTGTCAATGCTTGATATGATATACCTATATAGTGGCTAATATATTTTAAGTCAATGAGTTCATTAAAGTTATCTCAGTTAGTATAACTAGTAAAACCAAATCTTTTTGACTGCCTCGGTGGCTCAGTGGTTAGTGAATCTGACTTCTGGATCAAAGAAGCGTGGGTTCGATCCCTACCCAGAACAATCATTTATGTGATGAACATTGGTGTTTGCTCTGTGTCTGGGTGTTATTTAGGTACTATCTATATAAGTATGTATTTAAAATATCTATATGTAGTATATTAGTCTCTGCCAGCCATATCACAAGCTTTGCTTAGTTTGGGGTCAGAGGCCGTGTGTAACGTGTCCCCTAATATTTATTTTATTCTTCAAGGCATGGAATATCGGATACTATCAGATACACACGAAATAATCGGTCAAATGTCAGCTTTGATACCCAACACGAGATAACGAACGAAAGATGTGAAGAAAGACAGTCCCGAAACTGGAGTTCACGGTTGTT
This sequence comes from Hypomecis punctinalis, assembly GCA_949316475.1. Classification (NCBI taxonomy): domain Eukaryota; kingdom Metazoa; phylum Arthropoda; class Insecta; order Lepidoptera; family Geometridae; genus Hypomecis; species Hypomecis punctinalis. The sequence continues at coordinate 21,353,811 of OX438810.1, forward strand.
GCTTATCGTTATCACTTAATGCTAAAATTAAATATAAATACCTACAATTATATGACCGAATTGTTAGTGGCCACGACGCGAATCGCGAAATAAACTGATGTTAGGTATATTATCATCATCATAGGCTTTGGAAAATCAATTTCATGGTTTGAACTATCTTCGCTAAGTACCTAGGTAGGTATATTCTTTTACATTATAAGTTTTTACTATATCAACTACGTCTATTAATTCACCATTGAACAGATGCTTATACCTACACAAAAGTTAAATTTTTCCACTTTCCGATTCAAAGGCTTCCTTTGTCGGCATTCTTCAAAAGTAATTTTTTTTCCAGGCGGTTCTGCACGACCCATTCAAAGGCACATGAACTAGGTGCAGAGACAACAACTTCCAAACTGAAATAACTCAATGGCGCGAGACCGGGATTTGAACTCTTGACTTCCACAGACCACAGCGTTGACGTCTAACGTCAACTGTGGTCTGTGAATGTGTCACAGCGGATTTTTTCTTCGGTATTCTTCCATTAAAAATTTAAATTTTCCAGGCTGTTCTACCAGACCCATATAAAGGCCCATGGATTGGGTGCAGAGACTCTCTGTCGCAGCCTCCTGGTGCTTGTACCTGCCCTGGGGAGTGCGTTTCCACGGACAAATATATCAGACAACTTGAAGATGTAAGTTTAATTATTGAAAACTAGGTCCATACCGGCCATAATTAGGCCAGTTTGAGAAACAGTTGTTTAGTAGACTTAATAACATTCCAGGTAGAAAAACGTAGACGTGCTGGTATCCTTAATTACGATATTTCCCTTGACCGTTTCAGCTAAAGAGAGTTGAATTCTGGGCCATAAGTTTAAGGGTGTAAAATCTCCAAAAGACGAGTCGGAAGCGACTTGCATCCAGCGCGATACAAGTTTGTCCAATCAAATGTCCATATTGTCCATCTACCTACTGTCAAGCTCGTTGTGCGTAGCCATTTGTCCCTAGTTATCTTATTTGAAGCCTTAGTATCAGATTAAATAGTAGCAAGCCGAAGAAAAAAACCAGTCGTTACGACAGCGTGTGACTCGATGCATTTTTATTAGTTAAGTATTCATCCTCATTCGCACCAGGGCTGCTATAGGGTGAAACAGCCAGTTCACGACCACTTAGTGGACTATTAATCTTTGAAGTGACATTATACAGTACCTAATTTTATCTTTAATTGACATTTATTTGACATTATGTAATTATTATTCTTGTAAAATTTGTGTTATATTGAATGTTTGTAACTAATGTAAGTGGTACCTTATGTGCCGTTTTAGTTATTAAATAAATAAATAAATAATAAATAAATTATTCACTATACCTAATGATAATGTTCTGATTCAAATAATACTCAGAAGTTTAGAAAAAACCTAAAATAATAGAAAAAAACATTTTTTTTTGTATTTGATGTTAGTAAGTATAAAATAAATAATGATTTATCAAAATGTGCTATTTTTTAGTTTCCGACCACATGTGGTCAGTTTGCGTCCGACATTTTCGTTAGTTGACGTCCACTCAAAAGCCATTCAAAAAAGAGCCTTAGAGCATGTTCTTAGGGTCGTAAATAATAACAGCATCAAATAATCATGTTTAAATGACATTTAATTTTAGTTATCTAATCTTATTCATTCAATTATTTTAATGATATTTATTTTTCATCTATTCACACTTATTTAGTAATGTTAATAATAGTATTATTTACTTATTTAGTAATTTTTGTATGGCATAAGACACGTGGTCGTTAGCTGACCGATTGTCGACCACCGAAATAATGCTTTATATTTTAATGGAAATCAACACATTTTGCTGGTCGCATTCTGAAGTGTACATAAACCACTTCCTAACGATCAAACTGAGAAGGACTAAAATGCCGTACCATGAAGTATCAGTTAGAAAATTTATGAAGAAGATCGATGAGAAATAGTCATTTGCCGACCATGTGGTCGTGAAATGATGCATACTCAATTTTAGTAGGTTAATTTGCCGAACACCTATTATTTTACATTAAAGTCATTTTAATGTAAAATTTAGGGGTAAAAACGTGTTTTTCTAAACATTCAAAGCTACATTTAGATGCGTTAATCTCGATAAAAACTTGTTTTACTTGCGATTGAAAAAGTGTTCTCTCACTATTTTTTTCGTAAATTTGTGCAACCAATTCCGACACGTCCACTATGGGTCTGGTTCACAGGCTCAATTAAGTGCATCACGTATCAGAAGACAAATCACAGTGACGCGGAGGGGAAGCGATAGACTAAAGTATCGTTCAAAAACCAAAACAAACGTTGGCGCGCTTTTATTTAGCTATTTATAGTGGTTTTATGAAGAAGTGGTCGTGAACCGGTGGTGGTCGGCAAACTGGCCATTTCACCCTATAAAAATGTATGTAGGTAGGAGCAAAGAAACTACTGCAGTTTTCGTTTCAATAATCTCACATCTCAATACGCGGCTACTAGAATCTGGAGTTGGATTGGAGGTTTTAAATAGCTCCTTGTCCAAGGGTGTAAACTTTACACTAAAGGTTTCAAGTTTTTGGATACCAATTTTGATCTTTATTTCCAGTTACTGAATAATTCAGTGCCGGCTGGCCGAGTGGCCGCTTTGTTCGCGGAGTCCATCCAAGGCGCCGGTGGGGTGGTGCAGTTCCCTAAAGGATACATTAAGAAGGCACAGGCGCTAATCAAAAAGAACGGGGGCTTGTTTATAGCCGATGAGGTAATAAAACTAACCTTCAGGCATATACAATACTTAAGAAAAAAAAATTATGATATTAAATTGTATTTCCATCATTGTATTTTGGGTGTTGGTGATCGATCATTTCTCAGTCAGTTATTATTTTTGGTAAAAAATCACTTCATCCAAAGTAATCACATAGCCTACCTGACACTAACACTTAGACCCCGAAAAAAGAAATTCCTCACCTAAATATCTGCCCTGACAGGAGTCGCCAGGGAAACACTTCATAAAATGTAGACGTAGGGGTTCTTGAGAAAGAACCAGTAATCAGTATACTATACTGTTCGCACCAATTAAATACAAGAATATAGCGTAATACAGGAGTGTCCAGGAGGGACAAAAATCTACTTCCATATTCTTTCGTTGTCTTCAGGTACAAACCGGCTTCGGTCGCACGGGAGACCACTACTGGGGCTTCCAGTCCCACGGCGTGGTCCCAGACATCGTGACAATGGCCAAAGGCATCGGCAACGGGTTCCCTCTCGCGGCTGTTGTCACCACGAAGGAGATCGCTGCGAAGCACAATGTCTCTTACTTTAACACCTTTGGAGGAAATCCGTTGGCAGCGGCTGTTGGAAAGGCTGTTTTGGACGTGAGTACTGATTGCCCTCACTATACAGGGTTATCTGCTTGCCCTGTAGGCACTAAGCGGAAATAAGGTGATTCAAATTCAGACCATCATTATGAACAACTTAACCTTGCAGGTATGAGTTATTAGTAAGCTCTAAGTAGCCCAACGAGATTTAAAGAGGGCCATGCTCAGAATCTTTCTGTAAGACCAAATTAAAAATGAGGAGATCCAGATGTGAACTGAAGTTACCGACAGCACAGCGGGTTGATAAGTTAAAATGGCAGAGGGCCTGGCACATAGCCCGAAGAACTGATGGATGAGGTCGAAAAGTTCTCGAGTAGAGACCGGTAAGCGCAGCGTAGGACGACCACCCACAAGGTGGATGGATGATCTCAGTAAGATAGCAGGAGCGGGCCACGTCCAACCGATTTTATTAGAGATCTATAGGGATGCATGTCCAGAAGAGGACGTCCTGGGGCTGAAACGATGTACACTCCTGGTGGCTAATCGTGGTAACACACAGTAGGTGGAGTGTCCAGGGGTATGTATTAAATATCTATTTTTATGACAATTCCTCAACAAAAACTATAATAATTTTACTAACTAGAGAGCTCAAGAAGTCTATAGATAAGAATAATCTTACCACAATCTCTACGGCGGAGCCGACCAACTAGCCGTCTGACCCTAACCGCCTCCCTGACGTAATAGAATTCTTCATAGTAAAGGGTCTAGCAAGACTTGGTCATCAGGTGCAAACATATCTGGACTCCTATATCAATCATGTGCCTGTAATACTCATAATTGGTACCACTGTTCTGAATGTGAAACACAATACAAAAATATACAACAAACGCACGGACTGGCAATGTTAGAGGGAATTGGTCAATGAGAGACTGGAACTGAATATAGCGCTGAAAACTGAGCCTGATATTGACGACGCTGTACGCAAACTAACCTCAGTGATCCAAGAAAGCTGTTGAATGTCTATACCCGAGATTGTCGATCGTCCCCCTCAGAGTAAAACATATTCTGATTCCATTCGCAAAAAAAATACATGAAAAAAGAAGACTACGTCGAGTGTGTCATAACAGTAGGCACCCTGGTGATAAAAAGGAATTAAAAAAAGCCATCCGAGAACTGAAAACTATTATTACCGAAGCTAATAACACTGCACTAGACACATATTTGGAGGGTCTATCAGCTACAAAGACAACAAATTATTCAAGCTATCGTAGGAACAACAATTATCCCATACTATCCTACTACCCTATTTGGATTTAGGCAAGAGCATGCGACTGTAGAACAAGTCCACAGAGTCTGCACAGTAATAAGAACTTCTCTAGAAAAAAAAATACTGTTCGTCAGTCTTTTTGGACATACTACAGGCCTTTGATAGAATGTGGCACAAAGACCTGTTGTTTAAAATAAAATCAATGCTACCGCATACATTCTATCAAATCCTGAAATCTTACCTGACCTGAGTGACAGATTATTTCAAGTGAGAGAAAACAACAGCACTTCAAACTTCTATGAAGTTCTTGCAGGAGTCCCACAGGGTTCAGTACTTGGACCTGTTCTATACACGCTGTACACACACGACTTACCAAAATGTCCTGGTGTCAGTGTTGCAACTTTTGCGGATGACACAGCTCTGTTATCTTCAGACAAATGCCCGACTCAAGCCTCCTGGGTCCTGCAAAACAACTTAGAAAAAATAGAAGAATGGCTAGCCAAATGGAGGATCGTAACCAATGCTTCAAAATCAGTACACATAACATTTACACTTCGCAAAGAAGATTGCCCTCCATTCAGACTAAACGACACCCAACTTACACACCACAACACAGTGAGATATCTGGGGATGTACTTGGACCGCATACTTACCTGGCAGAAACACATCCATACAAAACGGGATGAGATAAACCTAAAATACAAGAGTCTCAACTGGCTGCTCGGCCGTAACTCAAAACTATCATTCGATAACAAGTTACTGTTGTACAAATCAATCCTAAAACCTACTTGGAGCTATGGAATATAATTATGGGGCGCAGCTAGTGCCTCTAACATAATGGTCATCCAAAGAGTACAAAACTACATCCTAAAGCAAATATCAAACGCACCATGGTTCATCAGAATCTCAGAGGTCCACGAAAATCTTGATGTGCCCATGGTGAAGGAGGAGGAATGAGGTAGTCTCATGGATCGAGATAAAAAGCAAGGCTGGAAAACCATCGGAACCCCCTAGCGGGTCAACTCACTATCCCGGAAACCATAAGTCGGCTCAAAAAGAGGCGGGATATTTTTGATAAGGATTAACAATATATTGTCCATAAATTAAATGGGCTTGCTCCGCTGGGAGCTGCACCATAAACACCAAAAAGAACAGAACGCATCTGCTTATAGTCTTAAAGACTGATTGCATGATCAAAACACAAAAAAAATTAGCTAGCAGAAAATCCGTTCATATATTTTTACATTTTCCCAGGTGATAGAAGAAGACAAACTACAAGAAAATAGCAAAGAAGTCGGCACCTATTTCATAAAACAGCTGATGGAACTTCAGAAGGAACACCCCATCATCGGCGACGTGCGAGGTCAAGGATTGATGTTGGGGATGGAGCTGGTCACCCCTGGGACTACGCAGCCACTGGCTGCGGAGAAGATGGGAGATATCCATGAAATGATGAAGGATTTGGGAGTTCTGGTGGTGCGCGGCGGGAGAAGTAATAACGTAAGTTGATGGACCGATTCCGGAACCTACAATTTAACTTGTCAACAGGGCCACGGTAGCTCTCACTGCTCTCAGATGGAAAGTGCCACCCGCCAATAGCACATGGCTGCACTACATAGTGACCTGTAGGTACTAGGTACTGGCTGTTGCACCTCGGCTCAGATCCCATAACTCTACTTCTAGCTTCTAAAGAAACTTCTATAGCTAACTTCACATCGCCGACTTGTATACTTGTTTACGATGTGAAGTTAGCTACAGCTGCGGTGCTCGTGTCGCCTCGCGGAGTGTGTGGATGCACCAATAGAGAAAGGAAGTAGAGTTATTGGATCTGAGCAGAAGACTATAGAATTTTCTTTAGAAGCTTCTGTAGCTAACTTCACATCGCCGCCTTGTATACTTGTATACTATACGATGTGAAGTTAGCTACAGCTGCCGTGCTCGTGTCGCCTCGTGGAGTGTGTAGATGCACCATATAATTATGTCAGTTTCGTCGTGATATAGGGCGAATCAAACTACTTGGCGAGAAATTCGGTAGGTACAAGGTGCGCACATCCCCCCCTCTCTTGCGCCGCAAACATGTTATTGTTTTTCATTTAAAGAGGTTAACTTGTGTTATTTGGTCTTATTGGAGATCCTTAGGGAAGGCCTATGTCCAGCAGTGGACTGCTTATGGCTGATGGATGGATGGATGGATGGATGAACCTATGTTATCTTTATGAACAACTTTTACCAACTACAACCACAAAAACGCTGAAAAAAATCAGTTCTTCAGGCCGCGCCACACAAGTTCGGGGATGTGAAGTTAGTCAATAGCCAATCAACGCGTAGCTTTATGTGAGCTTCAGTCAGGATTGGATATTGCGCAGCTTGTAGCTAACTTCACATCCGCCAACTTGTGTGGCGCGGTCTATACCATACAATAAGTTCATTGACACTCAACAAAAGGTTGTAGGAGAGACTATTTTTTGCAGTTACGAAGGTTTCGGATAAGGAGTGGTTGGTTATGGGGTTGGGGTTATGGGTTTATTACGAACTCTGGGGCATTCCCCTAAAATCTAAAATATTTCGTCACAAGTCTACGCGTGCGCTGCGTGGCTCTATAGTTAACGAGTATCAACTATTTTCATGAATCGTAGAATTTATAGATAAACGTATAATTGCTATCTTTAAGACCTACTGATAACTATTATTTATTTAAAAGATATTTAGATGAATATCGTATCTATAGGTACTTGATTCTACATTTTCATGTTTTACAGGTACTACGACTGAAACCTCCCATGTGTATCACAAAAGAAGACGTTGATTTTACGATATCTGTTATGGACGAAGTTTTTAAAGTGAATAAATATTAAAAATACATTACCTACTTTTATTTTGTATTACTTACATCAATCAATTATAATAATAACAGTGGATCAATGCAATGAAGTGAGAAGGAATCCTAAGAAAGGCGCGCTGAGTAGCAATCCTCTTTCCAAAATCAAACATTATTTTGATCTGACCATGGATTTATCATATAAACAGGATTGAGTACTGGCAAAGAAAAACGTGCCGACAAGGATACCACATCAGATGATTGTGTCTCTTTTCCAAGTAGGATGACCAAAACATCTCGATCATGTTGGGATATACCTAATTTTTCTTTGGAATGTTACTGCACGCAGGAATTGCAGTTATCTTACCCCTAACTCGTCGTCCTTCGTCATCGTCGTCGCTTTAGCAATAAGACGCCTACTGCTGGGCATAGGCCTTCCTTGAAGATCTCTATAAAAACAATCCCCATAAAAACAATGGTCTAGAATTAATATACACGGAGATAATTCAGTTTCAAGTTTGACAGCTGTTATCGGAAATGTAGATCTTGAAGAGTTCTTTCACTTTTGTGACGACAGTAATGGTCTGGAATCCATATTTACGGTGTTGAACAACGTTTAAATTTCATAGATCTAATCTTGACACATATCACGCAACCCGTGTCAGTACTTAACCACGAAAAATTTTTTCACAAAAACTTTTTCACGGAAAACTTTGTCACAAATAGACCTTATCACGAAAAATCTTAATCACGAAAACTTGTCCACGAATAGACTTCCGTAGTTAACAGAATTTTAAGGCTTCCGTAGTAAACAAGGCATCCATTTTGAAATAAAAAATAGCGGACTCACTTTTTTGAAAAAGTCGTCATGGGTGTAGTTTTAGAGGTTTTTGGGGGTGTATATTTCAAAATTGGCATCCATTTTGAAGTAATGTTCGCCATCTTCAATTCCAAAATGAATGCCAATTTTGAAATATAAACCCCCGAATTCTCAAAAAATAACACTTATGACGACTTTTTCAAAAAAGCAACATCTGCTATCTCTAATTCCAAAATAGATGTCATTTTTGAAATCTACACCCCCCAAAAACCTCGAAAACTACACCCATGACGATTTTTTCAAAAAAGTGACGTCCACCATCTTTAATTCCAAAATGGACGCTAGTTTTGAAATCTACACCCCCAAAAACCTATTAAACGACACCCATAACGACTTTTTCAAAATAGTGACGTCCGCCATCTTTAATTTCAAAATGGATGTCATTTTTGAAATCTACACCCCCAAAAACCTATTAAACGACACCCATGATGACTTTTTCAAAATAGTGACGTCCGCCATCTTTAATTTCAAAATGGATGCCATTTTTGAAATCTACACCCCCAAAAACCTCAAAAGCGACACCCATCGCGACTTTTAGCAAAAAGTGACGTCTGTCGTTTTTAATTCCAAAATGGATGCCAATTTTGAAATCTACACCCAAAAAAACCTCGAAAACTACACCCATGATTTTTTCAAAAAAGTGACGTCTGCCGTTTTTAATTCCAATATGGATGCCAATTTTGAAATCTACAACCTAAAAAAATTAAAAATGACAACCACGACTATACACCAATTGTACACCCAGCATGTTTAAGAAATATGTCCAGCATAGTCACCCTACTACACTTCTTTGTATACACCATAGTACGCCATTTGCAATCGACGGTGATACTCTAGTCAAAAATAAAAAATAACCGTTAATCATAAAGACGTAGGTATATTCATACAAAATAAATATCAAACTCTGTTTTATTGGCATCTATTCGCAATTTTAACTAAAATCTTATCAAACTACATTGTTAAAAAAACTAAGACATGGTTAAGACAGTCGCGGCTTTACAGGTAATAATTCTACCATATGTAAGTGTCGTTTCGAAATGGCAATAGTGCGAGCGGGACAACTTCATCACTTTGGGAAGTCTCACTCGGTACAGCGTCTCTCTTATACCATTTCAAAGGAATATATGTTTTGTTACAACGCATTAAGGTTGAATTTTCCTAAACTAACTTTGAGCCTTTCGTCTGTGCGCAGTCCAGATAGTATACAAAGTCCTTGCCTGTGACCCTTCTTTAGTCATAGATACCTACTCTAATTTAAAAAATATTCTCACTGGAAAATGCAACGATATGCAACGCCACCGTAGCTTTGAGATTTCCTTTGTCGTCGTCGTATACTTTATTACAAAATAAACGAAAAGTAATTAAGTAGTATCAATTAATAAATAAAAAATTCTAAATGCAAAGAGAATATTTGCCTCGGTAAAGCTACTCAGAATAGAATAATGAATAAAGTATTATACCAACCAGCATTGGTACTAGTAGCGGCAGTAGCAAAGACATCTTACTCTTATATGTCTGTGAAAGACATACCTAAAAACATTTTTTAAAATGCGCGCCATCGATATAGCGAGAGCCACAGATATTGTAAACGCCAGCAAATAAATAAAATACAAATGTCAATTCAAAGTGTCAATTTAGTTTTTGCGCAATACCATGGCAATATCGCGCAATATTTTGAAAAACAACCTGAAAATTGAGATTCGGAGCAAATAAAAATCTAGATCCCGGTGAATCTAAAATAACTTTCGCTGAAAAATGGTGTTCAAGTGTCAAGAAGATAGTTTTCTCAAAGAAGTAAGTAAATCTTTTATTCAGCTTACGTATCGATTATCAGTTCAATAATTCCAGCCGCTAAGTTAAATATCAATAATATTACGTAGTACTATGTCCTATGCTTTAATTTACTCTATCAAACTATAAACAAGGTCCTTTTACTGTCTTTTAAATTATATTTCATGGAGAATTAATAAAGTGAAATAACTAACCTAACCTTTATTTTGGAATTATCCATGAATGAATAGGCTAAGAAACTTCAAATTATACTGTATTTGCACTATTGATCACGCCTTTTAGGGGATAAATTTTAGTACAGATCGATAAGATACCTAATATTTGCTATTTCATTCTATCCGAGTCAGATATTTAGCCATAAAAAACTCCATCTAGTCTAGCTTGTAAAATACTATAAATAAATAAATAATAAAATGTTTGTAAAATACTAACACCCTATTAATAATTATTACAGTTCACTTCAAAAGTGGTGAAATGTGAGCCAACAACAGAGCCAATTGTGGAATATGGGAAGACGTCTAAGTTCGAAGGATACTCCATAACTTTGGAGAATACCATACTCTTCCCAGCGGGCGGTGGACAGGTTGGTATGTGGTGAGATATAGAAATATAAATATTTTTTAAATACCTATTATAGGACATCTTACACATGGTCTCTGACCTTAAACTGAGCTAAGCTATATTCTACATTAATACTTATTTTTAAATACATAAAGACATACATTTAAGAATAGACTGCGACCTTTGGATAGTGAAAAAGGACATGTCCACAAAATGTATGGAGGCTGGTATAATAATAATCAAAAATTCTAACCACAACACTCGTTACATTTCGATAATGTTTACATTTTTCTGAGTCTATTACATCAGTTAAAAACAAAAAAGAGGCCTCTGTTTTTTTTTAAATTAATTTTGAATCTATTAGGATAAATAAATATATTTGGCTCAATAGGTAGTTTTTCTCTATCAACCCTTATTAAGTAACCTCTAAATTGTTAAATAGAAGCATTTTTACCAATTAGACACAGGTTTTTAGTGTTTTTTTCACATTGTACCTACTAACTACTAAATAGCACAGATGTAGATACCCTCTTTGCTGCTCAAAAAAAACTAATCCGTATCCTTGTGAATATTGATCAGATAGACTCTTGTAAACCATATTTCCAAAAACATAAGTTACTAACCTTACCCTGCATATATATCTTCGAAGTATGTAAATTTGTACGAACTCATCAATCCTCTTTCACAAAACAATCCAATATAAATATTAACCGTCCCCTTCGATTCAAAAAAAGATTAATACTGCCACAATCAAGACTAGCCCTCCATTCGAACAGCCCCTATGTTATGTGTATAAAACTTTACAATAAATTGCCAGACAGTAACAAAAATGAAGAAAAGGAAATCATTTTTTATAAAAATCTTAAAAGCATTCTATTAAAGAAAGCCTATTACTCAATAGATGAATATATACAAGACAAAGAAATGAAATTACCTCTATAAAATATAAACTAATAAAATAATAATAATCTGTAAACAAGCTGTCCGCCTCTCCTTCACGCCTCAATACATTTGAGCAGTGCCCGACGGGGCCCACAATTGTACATATTTTAAGTTTTTTACTATCTTTTTATAACATTGTGGAAGCAAATAAATATGAGTATGAGTAACTGGTCACACTGGTAGGTTATAATTTTTAAGAATGTCAAGAAGAATCAGCTACGAATGCAAGTAAAATAACGATAGAAGCACTTTATTATTGCTAAATTAGAAAAAATACAAAGCTGTGTTATTATTTTTCATACAATTTATTTTTCACATTTAAAAAATAATGGAGGGATAAAAAAATCTAAACTAAATATTTTTGAAAAGCCCATAAATCAAGTTTTCAAATGATATATATCATCTTAGTTATTGTTCTCTGAATAATATACCACTTGTGGATGTCACCTTTCTTTGACAGATAAATACTAATTTTATTTGATTATGCTTGATATAGGCACATCAGTATACACAGCTCGGCACTTGCCTATAAATAAATAAATAACACACTCATATATTATAGATAATACCTATATAACACCCAGACATAGAGCACACACCATGTTCATCACATAAATATTTGCCTTGGGTGGAAATCAAACCCACGCCTCTTTGACCCAAGAGTCAGGGTCACTAACCACTGAGCCACCAAGGCAGTCAAATAATATATTGCCAACTTCTTCACATATAAATTATAAACAGCAACTACATAGCGATATCTGAATAATGGGTCTGACAAATGTTTTTACTTAACATGACAAAAAACACTACAAAAAATGACGAGAAAAACTGTGTTTTTACTATTTTCATATCTTAAAAAATTGCTGAGATATTAACGATCAAAGTGCGTATTTCCGGCCGAAGGTTTCAAAAACTCGGTTGGGAGCTCACTACCTGCTGACGTCACAGCTCCGGTCATTCAACAGTCGCGCTCTCGTTCGTACGCCGCTGCGCAGTAAAAAACAAAATTATAAAGTTCTCTGTGGTAAAAATGGGAAAAAAAATACTGAATAGTGCCTCGGTGCTTCAATTTGACGGTTAAAACACCCGATAAACTCTTTTTTTATGTGATTGAGGACCCAAAAATGAGGAAAATGTGGATGACAGCCATAAAAAGAGTTGATGCAATAGGCCCTAAAACTATAGCGCACTGCTGTGAAAACCATTTCAATGTAAGTATTTGTAAATAATAAGTTTATTGTTATTCATTTTCATCACATTTGACCTACTTAACCTACCTACTTGGCTACTTCTCATTGCTTTAATAGGTATCTTGCCAACTACCTAGAACCTACCTATGTAAATAGCACTGACATAATAGTAATTCTGTATCAGCCTTTTAATAGTCCACTACAGGACGTAGGCCTACCTACAAAGGGTGATTGAGCCATATTCCACTATGCGGGCCCAGTGCGGCCACCCACCCTCCACATCCGTATGTATGTATGATGTATGCAGGTTGCCTCACGATATTTTTCCTTCTCCGAAACGCCAATAATGTGTAATTCCGTAAATAAATTCCAAGGAATTCATTGGTACGGAACCGGGATTTGTACCCACGACCTCAATATTGTGAGGCGGATGTCATTGCAACTAGACCACCTTGGCTTACTAACTTATTAGAAGATATATAAAGTGCTCGCATACTGAAAGGCTCCATAATTTTGTTTATGAATCATTAGGTATGTTCTCACTGAATGGTTAAAATATATGTTTGAACCTAAAAACCTGCCAGACATACAGACAACAGACATACACATACATAAGGTTACTGATGTAGTACATACACGATTTCTAGGTTTGACAATTGACAACAAACTGACCTGGATAGCTCACGTTGACAATGTTTCCAAAAGGCTGCACAAATTTGCGTATGCACTTTTTCTACTTAGGAAAGTAGTCAATGAAGAAGCTTTGCTAACGGCTTACCACGGACATGTAGCGTCAATTCTTCGTTACGGGGTAATGTTTTGGGGAAATTCCGTGGACCGCCTAAAGGTTTTTAGAGCCCAAAAACGCTGTATACGTTCAATTTGTGGTATAAAAAAGAAGGATTCATGTAAAAAGCATTTCATTCGGTTAAAAATCTTAACATTACCTTCCTTGTACATTGGTGAAATTGCTATGTTCGTAAAATCCCACCCTGAGCTCTTTAGGATGTGGCCTGTTGGTAGTAGACTTGAGGGTAATGTGTATTGTTTACCGTCCAAAACGGCATTTCTTAATAAAAGTGTGTTCTGCATGGCATCTATTATTTATAACAGGATACCAAAAGTTATTCGATGCAAACAGGACTTAAATATTTTTAAGAACCAATTAAACAATTTCTTAGTTGACAAGGCCTATTACAGTGTAAATGACTTTCTAAATGACAAGAGCATCAATAACTATCGATTGTAATAATATCCTGACATTACCTGTTTTGACATAATATAACTAAATCCATTGACATTATTATACTTTTGACATTAATTTACTTATAATTCTATTGTTTAATAATTGTAATACCATGTAAACGTCTGTACACCTATTTTAGGTAGAAGCTAGAGAACATACCTAATATTAATTTAAGAACTTTGTAAATTACACCTAGTTTTACAGACAAATAAATCATTCATTCATTCATTCATTCATTCATTCATACAGGCAGACACACAGACAGACATACAGACAGACAAACATAGCGGTCAAACTTATAACACACCTCTTATTGCATCGGGTGTTAATAAATAACCAAAATACGTAAAACTTTGCGGCCCGCAAGTTGACCACCACTGATTTTTTATTATAAAAAAAATAACTAATGCAGACATTGCATAAAATCAATCAAAAATACCTGGTTTAGTATAAAAATGTTAAGGTATTTGCCAACTAGCAAACTGATAACTACGTAAGTAGGGAACTACTAAAACTTACCTAGACACTGTAAATGGGTAAATAGTATTAAATAGTAAAATTTTCTTCAAGTTTACACTAATAAAACATATGAAATAATCATCAACAACCTCGAGATGTTGATTGTGATTTGTGAGTACCTACCTCGTACCTCGCCGCCGCCTCGCCCCGTGTCGCGGTTGTGGGCTGAACGGAGTTGTGACGTAATAGCACGAGCGCGCGAAATCTCAGAAATTCAAGAAAGGACTTAAACTTCTCGGCGCTATAACTTCGGAAATACTGCATGCATTGAAGTGAAATAAAAAGTAATGTTATGTACATGATCTACGCTCCAATACTAGGTATATTTAATAGTAATACTTTGACCCTTTTGTGTTCTTCATTATGTCTTGGATTGAAACAAACAATAACTTACATGGTAATTTCCCTCTTCACATGATTATTGGCTCTAATTTAAAAGTTTTATGCTCATGTCATGTCTTTTAGCAGTAAATAAGTTTATACTCATATAGGCCGGGTGGCAAGCCCTGGTGTCAGAGTTTTTAAGCCGCCTTAAGGCCTCTGCCATGGCTAAACAGTTAAAACAACCGAGCCTACAATTAACGTGTTATCTGAGCCACGGTAGCGCTCAGTTGTAAATGCTACCCGTGGTCACCCATCTGAAGACACACCGTGCTA
Organism: Hypomecis punctinalis; assembly: GCA_949316475.1. Classification (NCBI taxonomy): domain Eukaryota; kingdom Metazoa; phylum Arthropoda; class Insecta; order Lepidoptera; family Geometridae; genus Hypomecis; species Hypomecis punctinalis. The sequence continues at coordinate 21,368,979 of OX438810.1, forward strand.
AACGTTGCTTAACTTTGATGATCGCTAGCGAACACCTAATAAAACTATACCAAAAGCGATTTGCACTGAAACTAAATAAAAGTTGTATTAAAATCTAAAGACTGACCGTGCTGAACGTTGCTTAACTTTGATGATCGCTAGCGAACACCTAGTACAACTATACCATGAGCGATTTGCACTGAAACTAAATAAAAGTTGTATTAAACTCTCCAGCCCCATGACCATGGCTACCTCAACAACGTGGAAGTACTGCAAGTGCTGCGGAAGGGCGAGGAAGCTCTGCACTTCACGCGGGAGCCCATAGAGGTGGGCACCGAGGTGGCACAGACCATCAACTGGGAGAGACGATTTGATCACATGCAGCAGCATACTGGTATTTATGTTTTTTGCCTCATAGGGCTAGCTAAAGTTAAGACCAGAAAATCTTGTTAGATGCAAGCTATTCCTAACTGGTCTTATTGGAGATCAATATGTCCACTTGTCCAGCAATCAGAAATGAGATCTGTAGAAGAACCAAGGTCACCAACTTAGCCCTGCAGATTAGCAAGTTGAACATAAATGGTTGATAGGATCATTTCAGCCATAGGACATTGACTGCTGTAATAAGACCAGTTGGAAGCAGCTTGCATCCAACACAATTCTGCAGTCTTAACTTTTGCCTGTACCAGCCTTTTTAATAGTCCACTGCAGGACGTAGGTCTACCCACGAAGGGTGATTGGGCTATATCCACCACGCTGACCCAGTGCGGGTTGGTGACATACGCCATCGAATTTCTTCTACGGACGTATGCAGGTTGCCTCACGATGTTTTCCTTCACCGAAAAGCCTGTGGTGTGAAATTCCGTACATAAATTCCAAAGAACTCATTGGTACGGGACCGGGGATTTGAACCCACAACCTCACGATTGTAAGGCAGGTGTCACTACCTCTTGACCACCACGGCACTAACTTTTGCCTGCCATGCCTTATTTTTTTTGCCTGGCTTACCAGCGCAATTCTAATGAGGTCATCTGTCCACCTTGACTTAATGGGGTCGAAAAGTTCTCGGGTGAAGACCATGTTGTGTGCGGAAGTCTACCTCTACACTATGTTTGATGGTATGTGGTTTAGGTGATATACTTGACTAATCCTACTACACAGCACATAGCTCGTTGTACGGATCAGGTCAAAGTCACGCTATTCAAAGCGTATTGTCAGGGGTTGTACACGGGTGGACTGTGGTTCCGGTGCTCCCAAAAGTCAATGGATACCCTGCGCATCCAATATAATAATGTATTCAGGATGATGTTGAAACTCCCTCGATTCTGTAGAGCCTCTAACATGTTCGCGCAAAACCACGTTGATGGCTTCCACGCCCTCGTTAGGAAGAAGGTGGCGTCACTAGTGAGGAGGCTACGGGGGAGTGACAACACCACCCTGAAAGCGATAGCGGACGACCCGCATGCTCCTATACTGAGGCATCTCGTGCGGACCATGATTCCGCAGGGGATGCCTCCAAAGTATATGACCAAATAAATATTCAAATTCAAATTCAAATTCAAAATTTATTTATTTCGGACAACTCGAATCCATATTTTGTTAGTAACTTATGCTTATGCTTATAAACTAGGGTTAGTTAATATTTATTTGGTCATATACTTTGGAGGCATCCCCTGCGGAATCATGGTCCGCACGAGATGCCTCAGTATAGGAGCATGCGGGTCGTCCGCTATCGCTTTCAGGATGGTGTTGTCACTCCCCCGTAGCCTCCTCACTAGTGATGCCACCTTCTTCCTAACGAGGGCGTGGAAGCCATCAACGTGGTTTTGCGCGAACATGTTAGAGGCTCTACAGAATCGAGGGAGTTTCAACATCATCCTGAATACATTATTATATTGGATGCGCAGGGTATCCTTTGACTTTTGGGAGCACCGTAACCACAGTCCACCCGTGTACAACCCCTGACAGTACGCTTTGAATAGCGTGATTTTGACCTGATCAGAACAACGAGCAAATCTGCGGGCCAACATGTTCCCTCGAGCCGCCAGCGCCCTGCGCTCCCTTTCCACGTCGTCATCGTCCTTAAGGTCGTCGACAAGTATGTGTCCGAGGTATTTAAACCGAGTTACTCGATTTATGCTAATGCCATTGAGGGTAATAGGAGGGAAAGTTTCAGGACACTTGCCGGCAGCCCTAAAGACCATGAACTCACTTTTTTTGACATTATAGATGAGACCATGCGATGCGGCGTAGTTCTCACAAACTTTGAGCATATCTCGGATGGACTTCACAGTCGGGCCCAGCAAGACCATGTCGTCAGCGTAACTGATGTTGTTTACACAGACACCCCCGACGCGACACCCGACACGCATGCTGCTGAGCCCGGCTATGAGACCGTTCACGTAGAGATTGAAGATTCTCGGAGAGGACAGCCCTCCCTGTCTTACCCCGCATTCCAATCCATACGAGTCCGAAACACTATTCGCCCACTTAACGTGATTGGTCTGGCGACTATACCAATATTGAAATATCCGGAGCAGCTCAGCCGGGATTCCCCTGCTCTCCATCTCTCTCCAGAGCACATCATATGCAACGAGATCGAAGGCTTTGGAAAGATCAAGAAAACAGGCAAAAACCGGCGTTTTCCGCTCCGTATAATATTGGACAGTATGCTCGAGAGCCAGGATTGCGCTTTCCGTGGAGAGTCCGGGTCGAAAACCGAACTGTGCGTCATGTAATTGTACATATTTATCCAAACTCTGATCAAGCACACTATCCAACACCTTAGCTACTGTAGTTGCCAAGGAGATCGGGCGATAGTTGCTCATGTCCGAGATATCTCCTGTCCTGTTCTTCACTATGGGCACCACGGTGGTCTTCATCAAGTCTTCAGGCAAGTAGGAGTGACTAATGCACATATTGAAGAACATAGACAGAACCCTCGGCAAGTGCACCCCTGCACATTTAAAATGTTCGATGCTGATCCCATCGTGACCGGGAGACTTACCTCTACGCATACTACTTATCACCTTTTTTATTTGCTTTGCAGAAAAGTTAAGCAGAGGCTCATCTCCCTGCACGACAGGCGCATCACCGAGCGTGGTGGTGGAAGGACCCAATGGAGACTGCACTTTGAAATGAGTCTTAAACATGTTGGCTATCTCATTCGGGTCACTTCTTCCACCAATACTCGCTGGGAGACCAGGCCTAACATTAAGCTTACTAGTGGATTTCCAAAATCTACCAAAGTCTTTTTCTGCTCTTTGCTTCGCGATGATGTCCATTTTTATTTGCTCTTGGTGTTTTTGACACCACTTTAGCTTACTTTTGAAGATTTTACGCGACTTGCACATTTCGTCATACGCAGAGCCAGACCTTGGTCGACCGAGACTGATCCATTCCTCATAGTTAGCCCTGGCAACCCGATGCGAGTCTTGAACATGCTGATTCCAGCCGCAAATTTTCCCTTTTCTATAACAATTGATTGTTACGTTTTTGGTCTGAACTGCCGCATCGCTAATCACCTTAATTATGTCCTTGTATAATTTGTCTAAAACTGTCTTATGTTCTGATAGATTACACATACCAAAACTGCAAGTTGTGAATTCAGGAGGGAAGTCAATGTTACGCAACCCTTCGTTACAAAGTTCATGGTATTTGCGTGTTTGAGATTCATCACGTTCCCCCCAGATTACAGCGCTACGAGGTGTTTCCGGAGGCCTAAGGACAGGGCTAAGTTCTCCTATGTTACATTCTACAAATATAGGGAGATGATCGGATACAAAAACATCATCATCTATCCCCACATTGACAACAGTACGCCATGCTGATTGCGAGACAACGCAATGATCCAACCAACTCCCCGTTCCATGAAACATATCGAAGTATGTACACGAGTTTGAGTCTATTCCCATAAATTCCACGTCTGCGCATAACCAAGACCTATCCTCACAGAAGTTACTAAGTTCAGTATAGAACAGTTTTCCAGGTTGCGCGTTCATGTCTCCAAAAACGTATACGGTTTGGGTATTACTCCCCTCCACAATTGCATTTATTTCACTTAGAACCTCTGTGAAAATAGGCAAGTTATGTCGCGACAGTACAGGCATGTAAACACAGAAGACAAGAATAGAATGACTACCTATGAATGCTCTGACAGCTATTAATCTCGAACTACTACATTCAACTACAGATATACTATCAAAGAAGCCCCTTTTCCACAGAATAGCAACGCCCCCATATGGTCTTCCAATCAAGAGTTCACTGCTGTCAATTGAGCTTTTACCAACATGTTCAAAATCAGGAGAAACTGTACCTAATATTGGAATATCATAATCAAATAGCCATGTCTCCTGAAGACACACTAAGCTGGCAGAACTACACAATTTTCTTACATCATCTATAGAAGTTTTAAAATTTTTACAGTTAAAACTAACAAATTTACACGTATTCGTATTGTTGTGATTATCCATATTAAAACTTAATTAATGGTTACTTTAACATCACTCCTCAATTGTTTCGGCCCGTACGCAAAGTGCACGAAACGCCGAAACGTAATACCATCAGGCCAAAAGTCATTGTTTAAAAATAAGTCTATTTTACTTTTCGAAACAAATAGTTTATAAGCATTATACTTTCTGTTTGTTTTCATTTTTATCATCTTCAAAGCAACAACTTCACCAGTTTTATTCTTAATATAACTTATTATGTCCTGCTCACAAGTATCCTTACTGACATTAGATATAAACAACGGCATTTTTATGTCAGCCGCCTTAAATTTGCCGTCAGGCGCTGTGGACGCCCGACCTTTTTGCCCAATTAATTTATATCTTCTGGCAGTTTTCGATTGTACAACTTGCCATTCAGAATTATCAACAGGTACCTGTGAGCAGTTCCCAACAGCATTACGGTCTACAGGAGGGAACACGGTAGAAATATTCGATCTGTCGTTTGCACTAGTCAATTTAACTGATTCATTAACCGACGGAGGCGTCGCACGCGCACAATGCTCGCTATTCGGTGCATTTGAAACCGAAGTGCTTCCTGGCGCGGCCTCACCGCACACGCTTGTCGTCCCGCTCACACCAGAGCGGCCGAGACTGCCGCTTACTCGCTCGCCTCCCTCGTTCGGAACCGCGGTGCGGGCCTCGAGCCGGCTATCGCTGGACCGGTGACCTTGGAATGAACTTGCCGGGACGCTCGCGACGGTTGTTTGACGCGTCGGTGTCGAGTGATTGTTTCCCGCTCCAGACGATGACGAAGCATTTACAGACTTTATAGGAACATATTGTAAGCCTATAGGACCGCTACACATCTCATAATAACTGTCCTGAAGACACGCTCCTCTTCTTTTATTCACAAACTTATCGTGAGATGGATAGATGTCGATAACAGACGCATGCCTCATATTATCCAACTCTATTCTAAGTGCATCTAACATATCCCTCGTCACGGCATTTTCTTGTAGTAATGTTACTTTATTTTGAAGTTTAGCAACGTCTTTTAACAAGCGTGTACAATCTACGTGATCAAAACTCACACTAGGCACTAGATGCAAATCCTTTGCCACAAAAATAGGAAACACTTCCGCATCCATGCCTTTCATGAGACATATAATGTCGTCCAGGTCTCGAGACATTCTTTTTTTCCCATCTTTACGCCTCACCGGCATTTTTCTTGCATTAGGTACTGATTCAACTAGTAAACATTTCGCTTTTGCAATGCTCGCCACATCAAAGGACGACGTGACGAGCTGGTGGATGCTGTCCTCGTCCATGAAGTCTAACACATTAGTTAGAAATGCTAGAAGTTCGTTAATAACAACGTTGCAACACGAACATTTTACGGTCGACGAAGCCATTGCGCATGAGTCACTGGCAGCGCGGGAACGCGACCGAGCTCCGTAGTGTACGGCGCGAGACTGTTAATTAACCCTACTTTGTAAGCATAAGCATAAGTTACTAACAAAATATGGATCATGTAAGAGTTGTCCGATATAAATAAATTTTGAATTGAATTTTGAATAGCACCAAGGGTCATTTTGTAGGTAGGTATAATATTGTTCTAATTAACAAAATTGACATCATTAACACCATATTAATTGAAATAAATCAACCAGAAGTTTCATAAAAAAATGAAAAATGAGTTCTAGAACGTCTTATCTTCTACAACGTGTAACGGAAAGCCTGTATACATACTGAAAGTACCAAATCAGATAACGGTAATAAACTAGATGGGGGCATGTTTAGCCGTGTAAGTTCGTTTGCTGATTTTTAATCTTTTTTTTAAAAACTAGTCATTTTTATGACTAATTCACATTTGCACAGCACTATCACACTAAACAGCTGTGAGGTCAATAACACGACCTTGCCCATCAAAATCAGACCACACCCCCTTGAACAGCTGTCCTTTTTTTTTCTAGTCAGTCATATTTAATTTTTTTTAAAAGTGAATGTTGTTGTTTTGGCTCGTAATTTCGAATACAGCATCTATATAAGGTATAGTATCAACCCACTTTTTATGTATACAGCCTTTCCGTTACACGTTGTATATATATAAAAAATAATGTTGTCTGTATGTCTTTTATAGAATCTGTAAACTATGCATTTGATCATGTGAAACTCTTTAGCAAAGTTGTTGTGTATAAGCCAAAGAAGGTTTCTGAGTTGGTGCGACCAATTTTTGACAGATAGTGCGACGATGGTCACCGGTTCGGCTACTAGTAGTTTACAATAAATTACATAATATTCTCACATCTTTCATCATTTGCATATAATTTGTATGACTTGTAGAAAATAGAATGCGAAGCAGATAGTGCAGTAAATATGTGTGGCTTAATAGATGGCTAATAATGTTTATTTACTTGTCTTCTCTTATTTGTATAGTTTGTTAAATGAAGATAAAAATATCCAATTATCAGGTAGATAAAATCTTAATAGATAGCTAATAATGTTTATTTACTTGTCTTCTCTTATTTGTATAGTTTGTTAAATGAAGATAAAAATATCCAATTATCAGGTAGATAAAATCTTAATTTAGCATTTTTATCGCAAAGTAATAAAATAAATTCCGGTACTTACTCCCAACTAAATCCAAAGTACATTTTGAAACACGAAACAAAATTCAAAGTAATCATAGATAGCAAGTATGTAATAGATTTAGTCGCGTAAGTGTAAATATTAGTTAGACAAATACGTAAAAACAATTATTTTTACAAATACTGATATTCCTTTTTGAAAAAAAAAATGGGACATTTGTTGAGTTTTGGTAAAAGTTGTAGAACAAAGTTGTTTATTCTGTATATATATATATATATTTTATGTCTTTTTTCATAGTTGTCCGATTCCAATAATTCTTTTTTGATTGGAAAGAGTATACTTCGAAATTAGTCTCATTTAAATTTTATCGAAATCGGCTGAGCCATTTTTTATAAAACAACAGTAATATGAAAAATGCTACATCGATCCGTGCGAAATATTCGCGAATTCTGTACACGGGTGAAGTCGGTCGTGCTATTTTTTGCAAAAAATAATCTTGTTGTCAAACTTTTACTTGTAAATACTTTATCTGAAAATTTCAATATTTTAAAATAGTGGTGAATGACATCATTTGCACAAATTTTTCTTTAAAATGTTGAATAACTTGAAAATCATCACACTTTGACAAGGCAATATTTATGTGGAACATTATGGTGTTTTTTGGATGTAGCTGCAGGATTGTCCATTAATAGGCATGATGACTGGGTTAAAAAAATATATTATTATTATTCCATGAGTTAAAATATTGAACACGTATTTTTAATTTTGCCAATAAAACAAAAAATGGCAAAGATAAACCTTGTCAAAGTTTAAGAGTGGGGGGCGTGACGTCACATCTCTCACGAAAGTTTAAACATTTGTACTCTGCATTTGTATAACACTCGTGACGTCACGCGGAACTTAGGCTATATTATGTTCGGCCACATGGCTCTGTAGATAAATATTTCAAGGACAAGACCGAGTCCATCACTGCTAAGGTGGGCATTTACGACGCGATGAACTGACCAGTTTTTCGCATCCATCCAAAGCTCATTCAGTTAATTAAAAGGTAGGATATGTGGTTCACGATTTGACCCACTACCTGAAGCTGGGCACACACGATGCGGTGACCGCATCAGTACATTAGATCAGTCCAGTGGGGGCCTAATTTAGTTAACTATTGCCGGTAGGTAGTTATTGAAGAAACAAAATGACAATATTAAAAAAATATCGATCCTACAAAAACTTGAAGTAATAAAATGGCACTCCCAAGAACTAAAATAAGACACCCTTATCTTATTCTAAAAATATCGATCCTACAAAATTCTGATAGCGGTCAGTTGTAAGAAATCAAATTTGAAACAGCTTTGGTTCCAATTATTTCTCGTGAAAAGCTAAAATAACACAAGTTATTGAATAAATAAAATGGCACCGCTAAGAAACAAAATGATACTCCTATCTTATTCGAAAAAATCGATCCTATAAAAAGTTGATGGTGCTCTAAGTTGTAGAAAATCAAATTTCAAACAACTTTGGTCAGATAATACTCGTATCTCATGAAAATTGAAATAACACAAGTTATTAATGAAACAAAATGGCACCACTATCTTATTTGAAAAATATCGATCATACAAAAAGTATATAGATGAGAATCAAAGCTGTAGGAAATCTTTTAAACAACTTTGGTTCCGATAATTTCTCATGAAAAATAGAAATAACATTAAGTTATTGAAGTTTCATTAATCATCGAGGTGGTCCAAACAAAGAACCATCGCAGGTACCTACCGGCAATGTTTAACTACATTAGGCCCCCGCTGCACTGATCTGATGAACTAATGCAATGCGATCATCGCATCGTGAGTGCATAGCTTCAGGTCTTTGATTATGTATCTGTCTAGATACCGAAGTAGCTGAGCAAAATGGCCCAAAAATGTGGTCCATATATGGCCTATCCAGACAAATTTTCACAGGTTTGACATATCAAGTACACGCTCCTTGTGAAAGATCTGGGTCGTTTTCTTTGTGATTAATGTTAATATTTGTCCATCTAGACATATGTATAATCAAAGATAACACCATTCTTTCATCGAATCGAATCTAAAATAAGGAGATTTTTTGGAGATTTTTTTTTATGCAGAATAGGGCTACATTAAAATTTTGGCCACCAACTCACCTGATGGAAAGCGAAGTTGTAGCCGAAGATGGAGTATGTAGACCTAGAAGATACCTATTCACTCTTGACTTGAAGATATCCAAATTGTAATTGTCAGGAAACAATGACGGAGGCAGGGCATTCCAATCCCTGGCGGTCCGCATAATGAACGAAGAAGCGAATCGCATGGTACTAGCAGGTGGTACGTCGACTATGTAGGGATGGTATTTATGCGACTTCCGGCTGGTTTTGTTGTGAAAAGGAGATGAAGCATTAAGGTCATGGAGTTCGAGATCTGTAGGCGAATTAAAGTTACCGACATAGCCCAAAGGATTTGCAAGTCAAAGGGACAGTAGCCAGGGTAGGTACATAGTGCGGAGAACTGATGACCGATGGGGCCGCAAAGATCTCCAGGGGATCACGTACCGGCAAACGCAGCATAAAACATCCACCGACTAAGTGGACAGACAACGTAGTTAAGACCGCACAAATGCGTTGGATGCTAGCCACTTCTAACAGGAAGGAAGTGGAAGTGGCTTCCAACAGAAAGTGGAAGAAGTGGCTGGAGTCCCATGTCCAGCAATGGATGACCTCCTTTCTATTTGTCCAGGGCAGCACCTCCTATCAGCCATCTTTGAGCGCGCGCACAACCTCCTCACCACATTCTACTACTAGGCACCGACGAGTGCTTCTGGAACTAGCTGCCCCCTTTCAATCCTTTTTATTTGTCCAGGACAGCACCTCCTATCAGCCACATTCGAAAAACAGCTGTTCCATACAATATTGCAACTCGAAATCGACAAAATGCTGATTTTTTTATCTCGAGTCCTCGGTTGGCCACATACAAATATTTTATTGGTACCACCATTATTACCAAATTACTTACAAAACATACATAGTAAAAGTTGTTCTTAACGATGCGATGGTCTGATTCACCTCCTTTCTGGATAACCCTGTATATTATTTGTCCAGGGCAGCACCTCCTCTCAGCCATCCTGGAGCGGGAACACAACCTCCCGACTACATCCTGGTGGCTCGGCGTGGACGAGTGCTACGTGGAACTGGCTTCTCCGTCAGTATCGAAAGATGTCATCAAAGCTGCTGAGGACAGGTGCAATCAGCTCATAAGGGAAGCGGTGCCGGTTGTACTGAAGATATGTAAGGCGGATGATCCTAGCTTGGATGAGGTGACTATCCTTGAACCTTGAATTTACCTAGCCGATAGAGCCGTAAACCTTTCGAGACCACAAAGCGGCAAGCGCAGCGTAGGAAGTCTAATAACCGTTGTGACGACTTGATCGAGAGAGAGGAGCAGGAGCTCACTGGATGCAAGCGGTTTCTAACCCATTTTATTGGAAACCCATAGAGGGACCACACACAATCCAGTTACACAGTGTTGGGACCAGAGGGGTTAGTCCACGTTTACACATAACTTGAAACTACAGTTGTTTCCGTATAGCTCTATACATTTTTGTACAGCAGCGTCCCTGGCGGGAACAAGGAACAACTAACTAAAATATGTGGAGTACGCGCGAACTCGAAAGTTAAAGTAAACTATGCAAAACCTGGACTAAGGTCTCAGTTTGTGACAATACATTTTAGGTATTATACCTATTTGAAATTGTGTTCTGTGTTTACCTTGTTTATTGTATGAGTGGTGTACATATTAGGCTAGATGACATTTTTTTTCGATGACCTCTTGTAATAGCTAACTATAAACTGAACCGATTTACGAAACGAAAAATAAAAACAACTTAGAAATAAATACGTTACAAGCATATTTATTCCCTTGCTAGACAAAGAGCGCACTATAGCATAATATGACGTCACGGCCCGAAGTGTCATACATTCGCCATACTATGTTATGATTTGTGGTAAAGGGACAAAGCATCCCCTCTTAATCCCTAACAAAATCTTTACAAGCTTATATATCTGCACTTAATTAGATTATTTTAATTATTTTTTCAGTTTACGCATCATAATTCATCGCAGAATTCACTAATCTTAATACTTTTCAGTAATTCAATACCAGTCAATAACCTTATTGTGTAATTAATTATTATTAGTTGTGTTTGGTACCTCCCATTTATACTCTTGTTTGTGATCTCTTTCCGTTCAGTGGTTGCCTGCCCCCCGACCGCCTAAACAATAGCAATCGTTTATGACTTCATTTTAGTCGTTTAGCACCGCCTATTTGACGTTAGCCATCAATTGCTTTGCGCGGATTGCAAAAGCAATCGTTGAATGAACAACTTTGATGGCTAACGTCACATAGGCGGTGCCAAATGACTAAAATAAAGTCATAAACGATTGCTATTGATTAGGCGGTCGGGGGGCTGATAGAGATCGCTGTCAGCGATGAGGCCGCCATTTGTGACACTAATTTAATTTCAGATAATTATATCTACTTTGTACCATAATAGTATTAGTGCACACAATAAAGAGTTATATCTCTCCATCTATCTGTCTATTGTGTTGTTACAAATAAACTGTACTTCTGTATTTAGGTGGTCTATGTCCAGCGGTAAATGTCTTATGGTTGAGATGATTAAGAAAAAAAGATCATTATGAATTTGGTCACATGGAATCAACCATATGTTGACCATCCTATGGTGACATCATGTACCTATTACAACATAATTAATCTTTGAATGTTCAACCATATAGCTATAGTGAGTCATAGATATTAAACGAAAATGTTCTAAAAATATGCGCCATATTTTTTAGGGTTCCGCACCTCAAAAGAAAAAAAACGAAACCCTTATAGGATCACTTTGTTGTCCGTCTGTGTGTATGTCAAGACTCTTTATCTCGGGAACTCGTAAAGATATCGAGTTGAAATTTGAACTGTATACGTATATCAATGATCTCTTACAGTTGTGTGAAAGAAAAACTTCTCTGTTATCATATAAAGAAGTTAGAGCCGTTTATGTCGTAAAAACCGCATATTTCGACACTCACAAAAATCAAAACCTACAGGGTACTTCCCGTTGACATAGAACTATGAAATTTGGCGAGAAGCATCGTCTTAGAGTACACATATAGAAATAAATCTGAAAACTGTACATTTTAATTTCAATCACAAAAAAATAGGGCCTCAAAATTCACAAAATATAGGTTCAAAATACAAAGTTAACCCGGTCAATTTAGACATTCGAAGTTACATAAAGTCCCAACAAGCTGAATTTCTGTGAAATTGTTCAAAACATTACTATAAACAATGTCTAGAAGTTCCCCATCATTCCCCTGTAAGGAAAAAAAAATATTCAAGGTCAAAGGTCAAAAAAATGAGTTTTTCACGATTTTCAGCAAAACGGTAAGTTTTGTCATAAAAGTACCTCAAACAAAAATTGTAGATTATAAAATTATCCATAAAAAATGTATCAATATTTTTTTTCTCACGAGCCACCGTTTCTGAGATATAACGATTCAAAAAGTTATAAAAGTTGTTATCGTCATAATATGCACACGTTTCCACGCCACCTATGAGGTAGTGTACTTATCGCGTTTTTTAAACGTGGTTTCCCCAGTAGGCCTACTCCACAGGTCAGTTGTGATCCTGTTTAATGTAAAACTATTGCATAATAACGGAAATTTTCAAAGATTGGGAAAGATAAAAGCGATGTAAATTAAAAATAAGTGTTGAAGTTTATTCATCTTATTCGTAAGTTTCAAATTCTTGTTCTTCTTCTTGATCTTCTTCTTGTTCTTCTTCTCCTGCTTCTTCTTCATCTTCATTTTGGATGCAAGTAAATTGCGTCAATAGCGATGTATCGCATGATACTTCGTCGGAGTCAAACGAATCCTCCATTGTTTGTGATTCAATATTAAAGCACGACCGGCCTTGACAATTTGTGCATGCCAAAGAACAAGACACATTTAGCACTGCATCCCTTTTTGCAGTTGCAAAAATAGTGTTCAGCAGTTTTTCCGGCGCAAGGGGAAGTAAAGTTTGAACTGGCTCTAATATATTGTTGACCAACTTCCAACCCCAGTCTGTAGGGTCTAGCTGATAACCAAGCCACACTTGAACTTGGTAATGTACTCGAAAAAGATATAAAATAAAACAACTCTAGATGTATATACGTGGCGTACTCATGCATATTATGACGATAACAACTTTTATAACTTTTGAATCGTTATATCTCAGACTCGGTGGCTCGTAAGAAAAAAAGTATTGATATATTTTTTATAGATAATTTTATGATCTACAATTTTTGTCTGAGGTATTTTTATGATAAAACTTACCGTTTTGCTGAAAATCGCGAAAAACTCATTTTTTGACCTTTGCCCTTGAATATTTTTTTTTCCTTACAGGGGAATGATGGGGAACTTCTAGACATTGTTTATAATTATATTTTGAACCATTTCACTGAAATTCAGCTTGTTGGGACTTTATGTAACTTACTCTCAATTTTTGGTCTTAATTGACCGGGTTAAAGTGAGTAAATCGTATCATGTACAGTTACACAAGTATAAGTTGGCGGTGGCGATTTGAGGAACTAAAACGGCTATCTTGAAAATTCACTTTGACACTTCCGAGTTCATAGTAAACATCGTTGCGAATATTTTGTTGACTACTGCGCTATCATCATGCCTAAAGGGACAAAAAGTGGTACAAGAGAAGCAGTTATAAAAGTACACTGACATTGAACACAGTGGCGCACAGCCGCGCCAAGTTATACTTGCCGGACTGTAAGGTATCATATAAAAGAATTTCATTAGCACATGCTAAAACATGTTTTTAATTATTTTAACATTTTCAGTAATTTTCATTGTATGACGAGAAAAGTGAAAAAAAAACTTTTTTGTCGATGGTTATAGTATGGAGATTTTAACAACTTACTTCTCAATTTTGTGAAATTTTCTTGATTCGTACGGAACCCTCGGTGTGCGAGCCTGACTCGCACTTGTCACGATTTTTTTTTAATTTGGGCGGTTTAAAAATTCTGACGCCAGGGCTAGCCATATTTGCGAACTTACTTACCACGTTTGTGCACAGAATAAATATCTAGATTTTTGCTGATTCGCTATCATACAATTTTTAACCAACTCCCAATAAGAAGGACTTTCTAAGTTTTGGTATTTTTTTTTTGCTTGTGTTCATCGATATTTTCGCCAGTTGAACCGGATCAAAAAATATTTTTTATTCGAAACTTTACTCCCATTCAAATGTTATCGAAATCGGCTTAGCCGTTTTTGAACAATCAACAATAAAGTAAAAAAAATATACATAAATTCGAGCGAGCTATTCGAATTTTTTACACGATGGAAGTCGGTATTGACATTTTTTCAAAAATAACTACGTATGTATGTGAAAAAAACTTACTTAAATATGGAAATTATAAAGCGCTATCCCACTTAAACTGACGTGAACTTCAGTCAGGATTGGGTTATCTGCAGCTTGTAGCTACCATCACAGCCGTCAACTTGAATGATTTGGCCTATACTGACAAATTGCCAGTTATTCGCGGGCTGTTGCTGAGCAATATTGTATTTAGACATGTACATTTTAATTGTAAGTGACGATTGTCTGGTTTAACGCGGTAGTCACAGATGGCGCTTCCAACACTGTAGAAGTTGGTAGTAAAATGATAAACACTTCACTAATTTGGCGGGTTCGTAGTACAGCGTTCTAGCTTAATTTGGACAAACCATCTGGGCTGGAATCCCAGAGATATGCAGGTTCAAATCCTGCGAGTGCGTCAATTTTTGAAATGTTTATCACAAAAAAATCAATGTAGTATTTTTATATTGACTTACGGACATAATTTTATTTTTATAATTGAATGATTGAATTTTCAATGAAATGTTTGATGCTTTATTAATATAACTGTAAAATTAATTTCTATATTAAGTGTAATTGGCGTTATTAGCCGTACTTATTATACAATTTATTTGTCTACCGGTGTCGGAGCCTTAAGCGGTGACATCTATGGCAAATTTTGAACTACTTTTACTATGGGACCAACTCTGAAACGTAAAAAAAACTGCTGTTCCATACGATTTTTATAGACTTTCGATAAAAAGTATGAGAAAGCTTTTTTTTTTGCGTTTTCAGAGTTGATCCCACAGTAAAAGTTGTTCAAAATTTGCCATATATGTCACCGCTTAAGGCTCCGACACCGGTAAATAAACACATTGTATAACAAGTAAACAATACTAGAAATAGCGAATTGTGTGAATCTTTATACTGATCCTGTATATCTCTGACGGTGTCTTTATGAAAAGTTCTGAATTCTACTGTATTTCCATAAAGAATTCTACATTTTCCAGGCGCACACAAGAGGTCTCCCTGAAGATTGCACGGGCAGTATTAGAATTATCAGTATTCCTAATGTGGACGAAAACTTATGCTGCGGAACACACGTTAATAATTTAAGGTTGGTTTTTCATTTTTGACCGACGAACCACCGGAGGAGGTATACAATTCGACGCGAATATATATATATATATATATATATATATATATTTTTATGTATAACCACGCATAACTTTTTTTCATAGTAGTCCGATTTCAAAAATTCTTAAAGAATAGGAAAGAATATATGTACTTCGAAATTGGTCCCATTTAAATTTTATTTAAATTGGCTGAGCCGTTTTTGACAAATCAACAATAATGTGAAAAATGTTACATCGATCCGTGCATAATATTTGCGTTCTAGCGATGCGCCCCGGCTTCGCACAGGTGTATTATAGGTACATATAAACATTTCTCTTCAATTACTCCATCTATTAAAACAAACTGCATCAAAATCCGTTGCGTAGTTTTAAAAATATAAGCATACATGGGGACAGACAGCGGAAAGCGACTTAGTTTTATACTTTGCAATGATTCTGTACACGGGTGAAGTCGGTCATGCTATTTTTTGCAAAAAATAATTATTCAACATCCTATAGAAAACCATTGATGTCTAAATTAATTTACGAGATATTTTTATATGACAATTAAGTTCACATGAGGTCACAGGTCGTCAAGCTTAGCGTCCTCCCATAACGTTCTGATGTAGGTCGAATCATACATCATTATGTCAGATTCAAGCTGCGGATACCTCAATCCTGCTAGTCAATTCGACCACGAAAAGCCACGAAAATAACTCATTTCGACGAGTGAAAGTGAAAGATATACCATTACGCTGTCTCGTTCTGACACTACGAAAGCAATAATTCGTGGCGCGCATACTAGCCCGGCTGAATTCCTAACTGAAGCTTACATAAAAGCTGTGCAAGGAGTGGGTTATCTGCCGCTTGTAGCAACATCGCAGCCGCCAATAAAGGACATGTCCACAAAATGTATGGAGGCTGGTATAATAATAATCAAAAAATCTAACCACAACACACGTTACATTTCGAGAAAGTTCATATTTTTCTGAGTCAATTACAACAGTTAAAAACAAAAAACAGCCCTTCGATCTTTTTAAAATTAATTTTGAATTTATTAAGATAAATCAATATATTTGGCTTAATAGGTAGTTTATCTCTATCAACCCTGGTTAAGTTACCTCCAAATGGTTAAATAAAAGCATTTTTACCAATAAGACACACTTTTTAAGTGTTTTTTTTGTCACATTGTACCTACTAACTGGTCACACTGGTAGGTTATTATTTTTAATTCTAGCAAATTAAGACATGAATGTGGAAGAATCAGCTTCGAATGCAAGTAAAATAACGATAGAAGCACTTTATTATTGCTAAACTAGAAAAAATAATAAGCTGTATTGTTATTTTTCATACAATTTATTTTTAGCAATTAAAAAAAAATGGAGGGCTGATTCTAAATTAAATATTTTTGGGAAGCTCACAAAACAAGCTTTCAAATGATGTATATATCATCTTGGTTCGATTTTTCTCTGAATAATATACCACTTGTGGACGTCACCTTTGGTTGAGGAATTCCTCGTGGACCAACTGCTTTCGCACAACTAGTTGTGCGATCAGCCCCCCTACCGCCTAAGCAATAGCAATCGTTTATGACTTCATTTTAGTCATTTGGCACCGCCTATGTGACGTTAGCCATCAGTTGCTTTGTGCGGATTGCGAAAGCAATCGTTGATTGAACAACTTTGATGGCTAACGTCACATAGGCGGTGCCAAATGACTAAAATGAAGTCATAAACGATTGCTATTACGATTGCTATTGCTTAGGCGGTAGGGGGGCTGAAATGTTATTTTAAAATGTTTCCCAATTGAACAACTAAATAAATGTAATTAATTTTAGTTCCCGATAGCACAACTAAGCTTAAGTACGGTTGTACTTAATTGACAACATTTCAAATTTTTAACATAGTTATATTTATTTATTATCTGAAAGAATATTGCAAAATAACATATACGTATTTTTTATTTTTCCAATTTGACTTATATTTTCTGTAAAATTAAGTTTTGAAAAGTAGCTTATTCTAAAAGGACGTAACTGCAAAATTTAGGACTCATAAACAATTTTACTGAAGCCACATTAGAAAAAAATAGGTGCTAGCGTTGCTGTCACTGTCAATGCCAAACAATCCGTCACAATTCACAACAAATAGGCCAGGAGGTCAGCGCAAAAAGTCCACTATGTACCGCGGTATACCATGGGAAGAAAAATATAAAATATGTTTAACAACTGCCAATCACCTGAAATATGTAACAGGGTCTGCCATACAGGCTTTAAATTAGCACCACTTAATAGAAGAAGAATAAGTAGTACTAGTTCCAAGATACTTTTAAAATTCAAACGGATTCTTCCACCAAATGCTATGGAACCCAGCTGACTGACTCCAGGGTATTGATGTACATCATTTTGATAACTATGTAACAATAATTCAGCTTTTGGAAAGTATTTGCATTTTTTGCGTTTACCTCTCGGGCTAAAGCAAAATAAGTAATTTGAAAATGACACTGACATTTTATTTTTAAATTACATTTTATGTGTCAACACTGTCAGTGATAACTGTCATTTTATAAAGCTAGTATTTTTTTTATCATTGGCAACTGCACTTTCAGTATAAATCCCGAAACGGCTTGGGTGAGAGTTTTTATCTAATATCTTAGCAGTTACTGCACTAAAAATTTTGGAAAAATAAACATAATGATCAGCATCCCGATATCTCGAAATGGTTTTGGAATTTCATAGCCTTGTGAAATATGAAAACTTGTCAATTAAGCTTAGTTGTGCAGTGTGTGCAAGACTCCAAATGACGACCAACTCCACTGCAAGTGGTGTTTTACACGTTTGTTGCCCGTAGTATTTTGTACAGGATCTTCTTAGAACATTCTATAACACCTATTTGAAAAAAAAATTAAAAACACATATTTTTTATCTGGACATGGTCTTCAGTTTTAAAGATGACAAGTGTCAAAGTGACAGCTGTCATACTTTAAATGACCTATCTCCGTAACTATCGATTATATTATAAACCATTGTTGTCGTCACAATAATAATAGAGCTCACCGAGTTTGCACTTCAGATGATGAGATCTCGTATTATTCTAGAATATGACAGCTGTCACTTTGACATCTGTCATTTTTTAAACTAAAAGTTTGCCATTAAGTTTGATTCGGGCTATATTTATTTTGTGTCGATAACGTTTGGTGGACACATTTGAATTTTTAAAAATGTGGTTAGTATCATTACCAACATTAAAATAGGTTTTTAAAAAGAATACTAGGTATCTATTTTGATTGTAGTTGTGTCACAAGGAATAGCTAAAAAAAATATTGTACATAGTTGTGCTTAGTTGGACGTAGTTGTGCCATTAGGAATACGTATTTTGGATGTCCAACTAGTTGTGCGAAAGCAGTTGGTCCACGAGGAACTCCTCGTTTGGTGAGGATTCGGCCTAGGTTTTTTTTCTAATATCTTTCAGTCAACTGCAAGTAATAAAACTACTGGGAGCCGAGCCGGGGAAGAAAGGTAAAACCAACCTGCGATTCGTAGTCGGGAACCGAGTCACCAACACTATGCAGATGATGCTTGATAGAGAAGCGGCACTCACTGCGTTGTTGAAGTAAGTACATTTCCCTTCAATTTTCTTAAAAATTACATTTTAAGATTTATGATAAAAAAAATCAACGGATGTTCACTCCGGGTGTGCCAGCAGAAGTGAAAACTTATTCCCTCCGTCTTACGAATTTCCGATCAGAGGGCTAAGTGCGAGATTTTAGCTCGAGCTCGATCGCGTTAACATTTGATGTGATTTCTATGGAAATGGCACAGCGCCATCTTGTGTCACGTACAGAAAACTGAATAGCTGAGTGTGAGTATTTTTTACGGTAATGTAACGAGCGCCAAATCGATCCAACACGAGCGCGGCAACGTCTGTGATTGGCTAATTCAAGCGTGTGTGTCAATGTGCTCGCGTGTGTGCGCGGCGCGCTCGGTCAACGCGACGTAAAAGTAATTCGATTTGATTTGCAAATCTCCCACTTGACACTCAGGTACGTCACGTCCTGAAGCGAAATTAATTTTTTTTTCCCATGCCTATAAAGTGCACAACGCCGCTAAAGAAGTTTTCACTTCAAAAAAGTTAGTTTATATATGCCAAGTGCCTAGTTTGTTCTTACTTCTTGTTCTGGTTACAGAATTTCTATCCTGAAGCCCTATGACAATCGTATAGTCACTTATAAAGAAGTAAAACTCAGGTAATTAGTCTTATTAAATGTCTCCTTCCAGAAACGAACCAAGCAAACACGAGGAATTAGTGCAGAAAGTGCAAAAGAACCTGAAGATCACGAACAAAAACCTTCAAAATGTCCTCACGGAGCTCGCCCAGTTCGAGGTTGAGAGGATAAAGGCTAACAAACCCAAATACCTATTCATGTTTAAAAAGGAAGCTACGCCAGACTTTAACAGGTAATACCGAACATATCACGAGATGAAATATATCGTCTAACTCTATGTTATGACGGACTAGTTTTTACCCGCGGCTTCGCCCGCATGACATTTTGATTTTTGACGCAATATCATTATAATTTATAGCCTATGTGTTATTCTGATATATAAGCTATATTATTGCAAAGTTTCATCTCAATCCGTTCAGTAGTTTTTACGTGAAAGAGTAACAAACATCCATACATCCATCCATCCTCACAAACTTTCGCGTTTATTATATTAGTTGGAGTAGGATATACGTGTGTGCGTGAGTGAGAGCAAGACAAACACATTCTGTAAGTTACTGCTTAAAATAATGACTTAACCAGCTTTTCATATAATGTTTGACAATGCAGTCTTGTAAACAAATACTATACGTATTTGTTATAGATATGTACCTATAGCTAAAAGGGGGAGATAAATCTAACCCTTTCAAACCCTATAAAATTGCAAATCGGTATCAACAAAATGTAAGAAAGAGCTGATTCCTTCCTCGAATTCAAGGTTAACACCTTGAAAACTCTTCATAATGATGGCTTGAATCATCTCCATTTGGCTTAGTACACCAATTCTGTATAAAAGGACTTAGGGTAGACGCACCGGTTGTGGACGTCTTAGTACCATTTGTGGCCATCTTAGTACCATTTGTGGCCACTTTGAATTTTAAGGATTGAAAAGACAATTCTATGTTAAATTAATGTTTTTAAAGATATTTTGAAACATTTAAATACATACAAACAATATTTATGGTATTACATTGTTTATAATTATCATTTATGCAATAATTTTGACACCTAATGGCCACAATCGGGTCAGTGACCACTACCGGTACCGGTACCGGTACCCACTATACATTTGGTTATTATCATATTAGTCCTAGGATAACCAATGTTGAACTTATGCCTCGCTTAGAGATTTCCAGTAAGACTACTCTATTCTTATTATACATTTCATTTTTTTGAACAGATCAATAATAAAGGGCTTAGAAGGCTTGGGCATGTTCCTGGTGCTGATATCCGAAGAGCCGGACAAGCCCAAGGAAGGACAGATCATGATCCAAGGTCCGGAGGAACACTGCAATGCTTTGGGGCAACAGTCAGTATTATCTTATTACTCATAGCGTAGTTTGAATAAGTGTTCCTAAGCGATCATCGAAGTGAAGCAACATTCAGCACGGTCAGTCTTCGGATGGGTGACCGCAGGTGGCATTTACAACTGAGCGCTACCGTGACACGTTAAATTGTAGGCCCGAACGTTTAGCCATGTCAAAGGCCTTTAAGCGGCTTAAAAATTCTGACACCAGGGCTAGCCACCCGGCCTATACAAACTTACTTTTATCTTATTACTACTAACATTTCAATATTTTTAACTATATTCATAGATTTTTAACTATATTAAGATATAGATAAGCCTATATGATTAATTTTATATTTCTATAATTTAGTTATAATATTGACACTGAGACTTGCCGCCCGCACCTGTCTCAGTCCCCTTTGTCGTTTACCCCCGCGCCCCTGTATCCGCGCAGGCGAGGACTGTTAAGCGGTCAGACTATAATGATACCAATTTTCAAGTTTCACTGGTTATCAGATCGGTGTCGTACTTTTATTCATCACATCCTTATTTATACCTGCTCACCAGGTAGCCATGAACAAAAATAAGTAATAACATATTCTAAACTATCAATTGGAATAAAAAAATACGCTATCAAAAGAGTTAAGGTCGATTCACACATACGGCGGGCGCGGGTCAGGTGGGGGTCGGGCGCGGTGCGGGGCGGGAGTACGACGTGTCTTTTAGTACCTGTTTCAATGGACGACAACACACACAACGCGCTCGCCCCGCGCCCTGTGTGTGTGTTGTCGTCCATTGAAACAGGTACTAATAGACACGCCGTACTCCCGCCCCGCACCGCGCCCGACCCGCGCCCGCCGTATGTGTGAATCGACTTTAAACGTAAACAAAGCGTTGACAAAAAAAACAATTTAAATATTATAGTCTGACCGATTCACGGAGCCCTCGCCTGCGCGGTACAGGGGCGCGGGGTAGACGACAAAGGGGGACTGAGACAGGTGACAAGGTGTACGGGCGTGGGGACCCGCCGCCCGCACTCGTCTCAGTCTCCTTTGTCGTCTACCCCCGCGCCCCTTTACCCGCGCAGGCGAGGACTAAGTAAAGCGGTCAGACTAGTCATGAACACTTTTCGATATGTAGATGTGGGTGTATGTAAATAACATTTCATAAAAAGTCTCATCTGGTTAAAGTAAACGCCACACAAATCCGCGGATGAGATGTTGACGCAGATGACACTTCGCCGTGATTGGCTAATGGCGCAAGTGTGATCAATTCCGACGCCGCGTGTCGTAGTGCGTAGGGAGTGCGCGGGAGGCATGAGGTTGGCGGGCGGGTGTGCGGCGTCTCGTCTCTTTGGCTCCCGCGTATACCTATTTTTCGGCTTTTGCGCAGCGTTCTGCGCATAACTTCCCATCCGCCGATTTGTGTGGCGCTTAGTATATCAGATGAGTGATGGTCATTCTTCTATTTCTCTTATTTCCTAAAGTTATTTATTTATCTTTACAGAATCACTGAGTTACTGAAAGGGAAAGGCGCATTTAAAAATGGTCGATTTCAAGGAAAAGCGGGCGATTTGGGCGGAGTCAACAAATGCAAGAAATTGGTTGAGGAATATTTTAATAATTTGTAAATAAGTTTGTGTTTACCCTTTACATAAATGCAATAAATAATTTTGTTAAAATACGCAAGTTTCATTGAACACCTCACATAACAATCCAACTGAAATAAAATTATAAATACAATACTAATTTAAATAATAGGTGCTGTAATACACTCCCTTTTTACCCTTATTGCAATTTATACATCATACACAAATAAGGGTTTTTCATCATTGTATTGTGCAAAGCACAATTCACTCGAGAACATAAATTATAACCTTAATTTACACAGACCAGATAAAAAATCAAAACAGAATGTTGTGAACAAACAAGTGAAGCCGGCAAAACTAGGCCGTGCCGTGTGCAGAATAGCCTATTGTGGCTATTTGACTAGTTTTTGGAAACCGTTTTAAATTATTCGTTAGTACAAATTAAGCACACTACATTTATATTTCCGAGAAATCTACTGTATTAACAATGAAAATCAGTGTTAAAGAATAGATATTCAAGATCCCACCAAAAACGACATTCTGTAATGGCGCTGGTCTTTGACGTCACACACTAGTAAATAACGTTAGTGAATACCAGTAAATACGCTAGTTCACATCTAAAAATTGTCAATAATACTTTAAAAGTACCTTACAGATCCTGTAATATGACTCCGAAATCACAAACAACAGTCGATCGAGAAATTCTTGTTTACTATCATATGACGTCACCAGCGTTGCCGCATTCCTTAGAGCGTTTACATCACAGATAAAATATCAAAATAATATCGTATTTTATTTCATGCGATTTGCGAAAATTAGACATAATTTAGTTTAAATAAAGTAAAATACGTCTTTTTCAGGCTATTATCTAGGATCTAAGGATTACTACAATCAATAGTATATTTTCAATGTTGTCAAATAGCCTATTACACACATGTATACGTACAACAAAACTAAGCCTTGACTCGTCAGTCGAACTATGGCGGCGCAACACCGACGCACTCACACATGTATAAAAAACCTGCCTCAGTTGTCTGTTCACGACGTTCTGTCTTGATTTTTTTTTTATTTGATCTGAGTTCATTCAATTCAACAATGTTTCTTTGATTCAACCATAGAATTAGAACTAAAGTAATAGAAACCATACTAAAGTAGCAAGAGATATACATCACTTCGTCCCACTTTAAATATGAAAATTAAAAGGTGTTAGAAAAAGATGCACACATACATTATACACCCGAACTTAAGTATTCTATAACTTTAGTTTTAATTCTTTGAATTCAACTATTAAAAAATCGGATATACCATATAACCAACATAACAATAACAGAAGTAATAACAGTGATTCTGTGTTACCACTTGAAACTGAATTGGATAGCTCAAAATTATCATGTCTTCGTCTCTTTCTTCTTTAATGTGTTTGCATTACATAGAAACATTTTTTTTGTAAAAGAGGGTAGTTAGTTTCAAGAACAAGCAGAATCAACACCATATCCTTTACAAATTACACCTATACTGTAAATTATTCCTAATATTTAATTACCTTCCCTAAAGCCATACATCAGTCTGTACTAGAGGCGTTGATGCTGGCGACCAGTTTCTTGATGCCCGCGTTGGTCCAGTCGTGGGTCTGGTCGTCGAGGAAGTTGTCGAAGTCCACCAGGTCCTTCTGAACTCCTCGCTGGAGCAAGTGCGACACCGTCTCAAGGGTGTATGGGACTTCTGGAATTTGACATAATAAAAATAAAATAAAAAATAGCCTTTATTCACTAATGCTCGGACTGTCTCGGTGGCTCAGTGGTTAGTGACCCTAACTTCTGGATCAAAGAGGCGTGGGTTCGATCCCCACCAGGGCAAATATTTGTGTGATGAACATAAGTGTTTGCTCTGTGTCTGGGTGTTATTTAGTTACTATCTATATAAGTATGTATTTAAAAATAAGTATATCAGTCTCTGGCAGCCATATCACAAGCTTTGCTTAGTTTGGGGTCAGAGGCCGTGTGTAAGATGTCCTAAAATATTTATTATTATTATTACTAATATACAAATACCTTTTGAAAACATTACTCTTACTTCTATTTCTTAAATATTAGGTTGTCCACCCTGGACATAGGCCTCCTCTAGAATTTGCCAGAGGTCCCTATCTCTGGCTTTCCTGCGCCACTCTGGCAGGAGGTCGTCGTCCCTTCGATTTTGAGGTCGTCCCCTGAATCGCTTCCCGTCTCTTGTGTACCATTGCATGACCTCTTTGGTCCATTTATCTTTTTTACTTCTCAGTACATGCCCAACCCAACGCCATTTTAATTTTAATTTTTTATTTTTTTTAGAATTTGACATACACCTCATTAATAAAATGTAAAGATAGTCAAATTGTACCCAATGGGATGTCCTAGCTGGACATAGACTTTACATTTGGATAAATCATCACCATCATCATCAGCCTGTAATCACCGATTCCTGAGCATAGGCCTCTCTTGTACGCCACTCATCCCGGTCCTGTACTTATCTTGTCCATGTAGGACCCACAATCTTGTCAACCTAATGAGCTAAAAGGTGATTTCCACAAGTGGTATATTATTCAGAGAAAAATCGAACCAAGATGATATATACATCATTTGAAAGCTTATTATATGGGCTTTCCAAAAATATTTAATTTAGATTTTTTCACCCCACCGATTTTTTTTAAATGCGAAAAATAAATTGTATGTAAAATAACAATACAGCTTATTATTTTTTTCTAGTTTAGCAATAATCAAGTGCTTCTATCGTTATTTTACTTGCATTCGTAGCTTATTCTTCCACATTCACCTCTTAATTTGCTAAAATTAAAAATTATAACCTACTAGTGTGACCAGTTAGTAGGTACAATGTGACAAAAAATAACTTCAAAAGTGTGTCTAATTGGTAAAAATGCTTTTATTTGACAATTTGGATGTTACTTAATCAGGGCTGCTAGAGATAAACTACCTTTTGAGCGAAATATATTTATTCTTTCTAATAAATTCAAAATTAATTTTATAAAAATCGGAGGGGTCTTTTTTGTTTTTAACTGTTGTAATAGACTCAGAAAAATATGAACTCTCTCGAAATGTAACGAGTGTTGTGGTTAGAATTTTTGATTATTATTATACCAGCCTCCATACATTTTGTGGACATGTCCTTTGGATAAAAGTACCAGTAAAATATTAAGTTCTCCAACCTTCAACAGTGCTATATTTTAATGTTGGTTTTACAACAAAATGTTATTTAAAATGCAAAAAGTTACATAAAAATGTTTGCTTCTGTACTGTATCAGTCTTTTTAATAGTCCACTGTAGGGCATAGGCCTACCCACGAAGGGTGGTTGGGCCATATCCACCACGCTGGCCCAGTGCGGGTGGGTGGATTCACATTATGCCATCGAATTTCTTCTAAGGACGCATGCAGGTTGTCTCACGATGTTTTCCTTCACTGAAAAGCCAGTGGTGTTAAATTCCGTACATAAATTCCAAAGAACTCATTGGGACGGGCCCGGAATTTAAACCCACGACCTCACGATTGCAAGGCGGGTGTCACTACCTCTAGGCCACCACGGCTGTTTACTTCTATTGAGATATAATTTCCTTTTTTAGTTTTAGATTCCTGATACAATACAGGGTTATCTGCTTGTTCTGTACTAAGTTGAAAGGAGGTGATGTAGACCATTATTATAAACAAACGATTTTTACCATGGGCTAACCCAGCATATGAGACAAAAATCAGCTGTTCTGTCAGAACCCTGTGTAAGATGTCTCCTAACAGCCCGTTCACACTAGTCGTAAGTCGCATATGACTAAAAGTCGAATGCTCTTCGAAAATTCTGAATCATATCTAAAATAAGATTTTTGAATTATAAAACCAGTTTACAAATATTTATTCCTTTCAACGCCTAAGACGCTTTCCATTTATTTGATTTCTTTATTTCTATAATTTTCTTCTAAAGTACATCAAATCACTCAATATGGCAAGCTTGGAGCCATGACTTTATGGTATGGAATATGACATTGATTGAACTTATGACATGACGTTTTTGACAATGACAAGAGCCGATTCGATATTTTTCTCTCGCTCTGGTCACCATACTCTTTATAAAAATCGCATATCATCCAATGTGAACAGCTCCATATAAAGTGTATGGTGACCAGAGCATTCGACTTTTAGTCATATGCGACTTACGACTAGTGTGAACGGGCTGTAATATAAATTAAAAAACTGCATCTCAGAATCAACAAAATGTATGAGCTGCTTTTTTAAAAGGAATTCCAGGTTGACCCCGTAGTAAAAATTGTTCATAATGATGGTCTGAATCATCTTCTTTCGGCTCAGTACACTAGTTCTGGATAACCCTGTATACAACAAATACAAACATATTACCCACAAGAAATCATTAATCAACTGTTGATATACAAATGTTTTTGGAAATAAAATAATCCTACTAATATTATAAACGCGAAAGTTTGTGAGGATGGATGGATGGATGGATGGATGTATGGATGGATGGATGGATGGATGTTTGTTACTCTTTCACGCAAAAACTACTGAACGGATTGAAATGAAACTTTGTAATAATATAGCTTATACATCAGAATAACATATAGGCTACAATTTATAAAGATATTTTGTGAATTGTCCAAAATATAACGATAAATGTTGAGTAAGTAGAAAAATTCTGCCATCTGCGAGCTACTGAGCGTGCGCTGCAAGAATGTCAAAATAAACAACTGTCGATCGAATATCTGTCAAATCAATCGACGAGCAGTCCTTGGATATCATCATACTGATAATATATTATCCTTACTATTTTAATATTATAAATGCGAAAGTAACTCTGTCTGTCTGTCTATCTGTCTGTCTGTCTGTCTGTCTGTCTGTCGCGCTTTCACGCCAAAACTAATGAACCGATCTCAATGAAATTTGGTACACAGATAGTCTAGAGCCTGAGAAAGGACATAGGCTACATTTTATCCCGAAAATTGCATAATTCCCGTTGGATAGGACAAAATCTGCGTTAGGAAAACTGTCACCTATCACAACGACGCTAAAAGGCCCAATTTTGAATACACCATCGTAATTATAACAGTTAATTAGACTATTTATGTTTCTTTTTCACTTTCGGAATTCGATAGAGAGAACACTTTTTACGTTGCTATTAAATTTACGATGGCGCATTCATAATTGGGTTGATTGAGCCTAACATGGATTCACAAAACGTAATTAGATGACAGGTGACATACATTGACTGCAGACTTTTATAAATGTCTCGCTTAGCATAGCAAAGGGACAAATTGTCTTTCCACCATTATAGCTCCTCGAAGAGGAAATGAAGTATGAATTAACAATGATAACTGACATTAAAATTGGACAAAATAGTTTTCCCTTTGCCATGCTACATATTACAATGACGTTTAATACTGGGCCGTCATTTCGTCTGACATTAAAAATATTTTTAAATATACCACCATTAGAGGTTAAACATATTTCTTTATTCTACCTTTATGGTAGAGAATCCATGCTAATATACGAAGAAACGGATCGACTTGATTTTTAAAAGTAGTATGGCATGAGTATTAATATCTTGACACTAAGGTTATTAACCTTGATTCTGAGTTGTGACCTTGACACGAACATAAATTTCTGTTGGGTTGGTTAGGATTGAACAGTGATAAAAGTGCAGCCCGGCTCAGTTGAGGCACTCCTCATGAGGCACGCAACTTGCCGGTCAGCCTCTAAGCTGCTATATTTAAAAACCCCAGAAAATCGGCCTAACCTCGAGTGCAAACTTCTAAACTGCCTAGGGGGAAAAGACCAAAAAGAATCGGGAGACCTCGAGCGCCGCCTTCTCAGCTGTCTCAGAAAAAACCCAGAGAAACGGGTCTTTCTGTGATTCCCGCGCCGCCCATAGGCCTCGGCTACTAAGTTCTCCTGCCACGACAAGGCGGAAACCTATGGGCGGGTACACTCTAACCTTATCTTAATCAACAGAAGCATTTATAAGTATAAGGTATTTTGATATCGGGATAGGTCTGAACAGTGACAACAAGGTGCAAGGTACTTGATTTTTTTACAGAGCAAGTGCTTAAGTGATTAACTACCACTAAATACAGACTTATAATGTAAAACTTCATAAACTACTACTACATAACAAGCAATTGGATCATCCACAGACCCTTGAAGGTCTAAAGATATTCTAAATGCTCAAGCCCACTGCCAGTTAGCAGCGTGCCCAACATGCTGGCAGCATTGCCAATCAGCTTGGCAATGCTGCTTATACGTTGAGCCAAATAAACACCAGCATTTTGGTCACGCGGCGGGTACACGAGACGCTCAGAAAGACTTTTGAAAACAAGATGAGCTCCCGGCCAACACGCGCACAATGTTTCAATTTCAAACGGCTCAAATATGTAACCATTGCCGAGGTTAGCATATTTGCGCCGTTTGTGCTGCTCCGCTGACGGCTCCAAAGTATCGACGCAAGTCGCTTCGATACTTTGGAGCCGTGTAGACGGCCCTTAGTATGGCCGTCGGCCATACTAAGGGCCGTCTACACTTCCACGGGACCAGCTTCATACCGTCAGGCCTTTTGCCATCACCACGCGCAAACCCATTCGGTTAGAGTACGGCTGCGATATTGGCGGTCGCAAAAGCCCTGCGTATGACATCGTTCACAATGGCGTGGCAACTAATTCGACCAGCGCTTCTTGACCAAGAAAGACGGTGGTGACCAAGCTGGTCAACTAGGGTACTTGAATAGGTGAGAGCGCTCAGCTATGTGCGGCGCGGCAGCAAGGTGGGTCGACTATCTCGACGATATCATCAATACCGCCGGTCGAGCCTGGTCACGACCGGCAAAGAGCCGAGGCAGATGGCACTGCAAGAGAGAGGCCTATACCCAACAGTGGGTCAAAGAAAGCTGCGGATGATAACGATGACGAAACAAATTAGTTGAGATTGGCTGTTTTTTGGGTTTGAAATGATTATTTGCTACAATATTTGTGTACCGTTTCACATTGAATTGGGGCTAATATTTTGTGGCGCACTTACTGTATTAGTTACCATATTTTTTTGACAAGATAAACATAAATTAAATTATATCGCGGGCGAAGCCGCGGGTAAAAGCTAGTTAATAATAAACTATACTACAATAGTGGATTGATATTTTATGTTGAGGAAACTAATTTTCCTAATTTCATTGAAATGATATTAGTGATTCTTACGGAATGCAACATCATTGGAGTCCCGTGGCCTCCATTTCCCGTCGCTGTACTTGTGCAGTTTAAGTGCTGGAGAGTCCATTTGCTGCACCATTTTCTTATTATCCACCTGTAACATTTTTATTTTATTTTTTTTATTTTATTTATTTATTAAAATCAACAGCCCTTAAAAAACATTACATTAACTTAACAACTAAACTTAAGGCCAATAACTGATTTATACTATGTTACCAAACAAATTTTTATGCAGTTTCACAACATAATAAACATTATACTTATTATACAGTTGCGCTGTTTATTTGTTTATACGTGTGTGTGTGTGTGTGTGTGTGTGTGTGTGTGTGTGTGTGTGTGTGTGTGTGTGTGTGTGTGTGTGTGTGTGTGTGTGTGTGTGTGTGTGTGTGTGTGTATGTGTATGTTATTTACATTTACATAATTATATTATAATAAATCTATTCAAACATACAAATATAATATTATAAATTTATGCTTTAACTGTGTCATGTAATATTTGAAACACCTCTTTTTTAAATCTTTCTTTATGATTATGAAAAATGTCAATAAAATTATTAAATCTTATGTTATATGTTCTATGTAAGCGATTGACAATTGAATTTTGTGCATAGTTCGTGCGAGAATGCGATACAGCAAACAATTTAGTATGCCTAGTGCGAGTCATTGGAGTACAAAAGCTTAGGATGTTCCTGGATAGGTCTGGATTATCTATATATCCATTACACAGGCCATGTAAAAAGGTCATATCCTAAACGGTGCGTCTATTTTCAAGGCTAGTAAGGAGGTGATACTTGCAAGAGTCTTCGTAGTTAGTACAATATTTATGAGCTCTATAGTTAAGGTGTTTTATGAATTTGTGTTGAATGTTTTCTATGTCCCTAATGTATGTGATGTATGCTGGATTCCAAATAGTACTACAGTATTCAAGAATACTACGTACATAAGAGTAATAAAGTAATTTAATACAAGTAATGTCAGAAAAAGGTTTACAGACCCGTAAAATAAAACCAAGACTTTTATAAGATTTATTAATAATAGATTCAATGTGATTGGAGAAGGTTAATTTGGAGTCCAGTAGAATTCCTAAGTCTCGTACTATGTTTGATCTAGAAATGTAAACTCCAGTTAGTTGATAATCGAAGTTAAAGGAATCTTTCTTACGCGTAAATGAGACACAGTGACACTTACCCACATTGATACCTATACGATTAGTTTTGTAGTAATCAGCAAGACGATTAAGGTCAGCTTGCAGTAACGAACAATCACTCATGTTATCAATTTTCATAAAAATCTTCATGTCGTCTGCATACATGAGATATTTGGAATGCTGAATACTTTCACCAACATCATATAGATAGCACGCATATAGTAACGGGCCCAATATGGAGCCTTGTGGGACACCTGAGGTTATATCTATATAGTTAGAGCAATAACCACCAACAACAACCGCCTGGGATCGCTTGCATAAATATGATTCCAACCACCTCAACAAATTACCGCGAATACCTAGTTCATAAAGTTTACGTAGAAGGATAACATGGTCTACACGATCAAATGCCTTTTCGAAATCTGTATAGATTACATCCACTTGTGACCCACCATCCATATTAGTAGCGACATAATTAATGAAAGTACCCAGATTGGTTGCAGTGGACCGACCTTTCATAAAACCATGTTGTTGAGGAGGTATAGCTGAAGATATAATTGGATAGATATGACTGTGAACTATTCGTTCAATTACTTTACTAAGAACATTCAATATTGAAATGGGGCGATAGTGTTCGACTGCCGTTTTAAGTCCTTTTTTATGAACCGGAATGACCCTAGCCTCTTTCCAAATTTTGGGAAAGAAACCATCACGAAAACATCTGTTAAAGATTAAAGTAATCGGGTAAACCAAAGACCTAACACATTTAATAAACAAAATTGGCGGTAAGTTATCATTACCAGCACCCTTATTTATATCCAAGTTGCTAATAATTTTTTGAACCTCATCCACCGATACCTCAATATTAGAAATGATATTATTGGATGGTATTTTTTCTTTTAATGAACAATGAGCTAAATAATTTTCATCCACTGAGAAAGTGTTAAAATTGCGCTGGAAGAAGTCATTAAATGCAGAACATATCTCTAGTGGCCCGTCAACTTGGATATCACCGTATGTCATTAGATTTGGATAATCAGTGGTATTTTTTCTTTTAGATTTTATGTAACTCCAAAAAGCTTTAGGGTGTGACTTTATTTTTTCTTTTGAAAAAGCAACAAATGACGCAAAGCATTTATCTTGAAGAATTTTTTGTCTCTTTCTAAGCTTTGAAAATGCTAAATAGTCAACTGGATTTTTGTGCTTTTTCCAAGTCCTATGAAGTTTAGTTTTTTCTTTTATTAACTTAATAAGTGATTTACTATACCAGCAAGGATATGTGTAACTACCACCACTGCGAATTTTTGGTACAAACTCATCAATAACGCCATTCAATATTGAATAAAATTTACTCACAATATCCTCCAAATTACAGTATGAACTTACAAAAGACCAGTCCTGTTTTTGAAACTTTTCATTCATCGCAGAATAATCAGCTCTTTTGTATTGGTATTTTAGTCTGAAACAGGGCTTGAGCTTAGGAATAAGAATATCAGTAGCAGTTATTGATAGTGCAGGGTGATACAAATCTTCCTTAATTAAAGGTGATTCGGACAGTTTTATACTAAGTGAAAATGTAGAGAATATTAGGTCAAGAGTATTATTACTACAATTAGGCATGTAGTTATATTGTGAGAGTCCAGTGTATGAGAAACACGACAAAAGGTCCGTAGCTGCATTTCGCAACTCAACAGAACTCTTTTTCGTCACAATAGGCTCTCCTGAGGACCAATCAAGACAAGGCAAATTTAAATCACCGGCAACTAAAAAATCGTCATCTGGACATTGATTCCTGACAGATGACACTA
This sequence comes from Hypomecis punctinalis, assembly GCA_949316475.1. Classification (NCBI taxonomy): domain Eukaryota; kingdom Metazoa; phylum Arthropoda; class Insecta; order Lepidoptera; family Geometridae; genus Hypomecis; species Hypomecis punctinalis. The sequence goes on from OX438810.1 coordinate 21,401,839, forward strand.
CGTGTGATAAGAGTTGGATACGTGATGGTAATAGAGCGTTAGGTGGTAAGTAAGCGACAGCTATATGAAGGTCTCTGGACGAGCCCAAGCTTACTGCTGGAATAGTAACCCAGACGCATTCAAGATCTTCGCGCACCCATTCAGGTCGCAACCGGGCATTTAATGTAGAGCGGCATAACAACATAACTCCCCCACCTAAGGTTTCACGATCGTTGCGAAAAACTTTAAATTTGTTATCACACAATTCAGCGTCATAAACTCCATCATAGAGCCACGTCTCAGTCACCATTATAATGTCAGACTCGGAGAGTATTACATTTTTATAGAATATGTTAGTCTTTGTCCGTAATCCCCTCACATTTTGATAAAATAACTTTAATTCTTTTGATGTGTTATCCATTTTGAAAGACAGAGTTGTAGCTAAACAAATTACCGTTCCATCTGAAGACATAAAATATGGCATTTACCCATTTAAGCAGCTTCCGAACAATATGATTTCTTTTGATTTTAAATGAATTCATGATTGACAATATAAGTATAAAATGTATATAATATATAAATATATAGGAAAAATGGTTGTATTTATATGAGGTGTGTGAACTGAAGTGTAAGCGAGAGAATGTGCTATAGATTGTATAAGTAATATGGTTGTATTTATGTGAGATGTGTAAATTAAAGCGCGAGCAAGAATATGTGATAATAATTATAGTGCTACTGGGTTTGTAAAGTATTACAACTTTACATATGAGATACAGATAAAGCCTTTTTAAACAATTTTGGAGACATCGGAGGACGAGGAAATGAGTATAGGAGGCGAAGTCTCGTTTCTCCGTACGTAAATGCGGCAGTTTTTTGTCCAAATATATTTGAAACTAGCTTCTTTAGCTTTCAGCTTGCACGCATTTAGGAGCAGTTTATTTTCTCTTGTGAGATGCTCGTTTACAAAAACCCGACCAATATTCCCTCCCACTCCCATTCCCAGATCCTTTGCATTAAGGTTACGATATTTCCGAGCGGCAGCCACGATGTAATCCTTAGTAGTACGTTGCTTCAGTCGGACAACGATAGCCCGAGCTCGAGCAGCACTAGTAGAGTTGCGCGGCTGGACGCGGTGTGCAAACTCAATGTCGGCCGGTTGAAGAGAGACCCCTATGTGGTTTACCAGCTTAGTGACGATATCTACAGTTATCTCGTCCTTGCTCTCAGGTATTCCAGTGATCTCAATGTTCTGCATTCTCGACCATTGTTGCTGCCTCTGGTTCTCTTCCTCTAATGCCTTAATTTTGGTCGATTGAGCTTGGATGCTATCTTTTAAACTTTTATTTTCCTCTTTGATAGCTTTTAATTCCGTAGTCGTACTTCCAAAAAGCTTCTTTAATGCCGCCATTTCGTTACGCAGTTCATCATTTTGTTTGCTTAGAAATGACAACGACTCCTGGTAGCTCGCACATTGTATATTTATTGTGCCTAATTGTTCTGACAGACCTCTGGCACTTGATTCTACAATGCTGCGTATTTCGCTTTTGTCGGCTTTAAGGATCTCTTTTAGCTTGTCCTCTGTAATATAATTACCAACCGGCGACTGTCCCCTACGCAGCGTAACATTGCTATCTGCCGTTGACAAGTATTCTGGACTTAATTGGGTTTTGGATGCTTGCTTCGGCTGGGCAGATGCTCGAACTGGCGTGTTGGTATTGTCGGACTTCGGTAGCTTACTGTTACACTCCAAACACCTCCACTTCCGTTTACCTTCGTCTTTCAGTGCCTTATAGCGCTTTGGAGAGAGATTGGCGCATTGCAAATCATACTTTTGGTTGCAGCCATGACAGTTCATAAACTTTTTATCCTGTATTGCTGCTCTGCAACCGGCACATTGTTGCTTATCCATATCTGCTTTCAAGAAACAAAATCGTATTTTCTAAGTCTCATACAAAAAATAATGCTTCTCGATAAATTACAGCAGGTTATACGAATGTGTGATTGCGATTTGATCAGGCGTTAACAGCTATGCGCGCGCGCCGGCCGGCGAGGTACGCGGGTGGGGCGGCAGCGGTCGCGTGAAGGACAAGCACCGTCGCTTGCCGCGTGTTGTCGTAGGTCAGGTCCACAAGGACTCGTGACAATTTTGCAGTAATGTTTTTGTAATAACTCACAGAATCAGCTTCGAATTGCACTGTCACTACACAATTGTAAAGCCCTTGTCAAGGGCTACACACACATAAATGTCACTTGATGGAAATTATACTAAAAACTGTATTTTTTAAGTGATAAACAGAGCGAAGTTATAAACAATGTTGACAGCTCGACTGCGGGCGGGTGTATGAACATGTGAATATAAAACTGTATTCCCCATAAAAAAAGTAAAACAAGTGACAGACAAAGACTAAGCTGCTTTAGCAGCATTGAGATAGTATCATTAATTATCAGTTCATCACCATCCTTGTCTATCCCACATCTGGCCTCTATGTGTTAGAGCTATTGTTTAAAATAATTGTTTACAAGAAGTTGTAGGATAAGTTGCGAGCCGGGAGGCCGGGCATTCGCCCGCCGCCGGACGATTGTAAAACTCTAGTACTTATCAAATAATTATATATAGTACATTACTTCATTCCGTAACAAGCTTAAGTGGCTCCCTATCTGTCCTCGCCGTGATACCCTTATTCTTTCCCTTCTCTACAACATTCTCTTTAAGCCTTCTTCTCCTTCATATTTAAGCTCACGCTTCACTTTTCTCTGTGACACTCACTCTGTCAATCTTAGGTTTTCTAGCAATCTTCTTCTATCAACTCCATCTCACAATACTGTCTTTTACGATTCTTCTTTCTGTGTCCGAGCTGTGGCTCTCTGGAGTGACCTTCCAGTGACCATCAGACATGTGCAGAGCGTTGAATCTTTCAAGATTCAAGTCAAGGAATACTATTGTAACGCAGTAGGAGCCCGTTGTAGGTATGGAGTAACTATGATGTAATATGCGGTGTCTTCTGGGAAGCTCTATTGTTTTGCGTTTTTTTGGTGCCTTTTGTATTCAGTTTTATGGCTTTATAACTCGAGCGGGATCAGTCTTTGTATCTCGTCTATTGTTTATTTTTTTGGGTGTTTACGTAAATGAAAAACAATAGGGATTCTCGAACTTTCAAGTTGTTTACTTGTTAACACAATAGCTCTTATTAAGATCGAGTAACGTTGCGAAATATCTCGTAGGTTCGAGACTGTAGGAAATAACGGGTATAAATACGCCGGCCGACCCGTGGGGATCAGTTTTTATTCGTTTACCGTCGAAGCGATAACTACTCGGGTTAGAGTGCGATACCAGTGATTGTGAAGTGACTAGCTTGTGTCAATATCAGTGCCAGTGTAAAGTGTTTGTGCGAACCAGTTGTGTCGTGTGTTTTTGTGATTTTTGTGAAGTGATTGTGTGCAATAAAGTGCAAAGTGAATAATCGGCGTTTTAACTGACTATCCAAGAACCCATTCCGTAACATTTGGTGTCAGAAGGATGGATAGTTGAAAATGCCGGTAACACCATACGACGAAGAAACCCCTCGCACAAGGAGTCAGCGCCGACAGGAGGAAGTGCGCCGAGAAGAGGAGCAGGAGCGCCGCCAGGAGGAGATCGACCAGAGGCGCTTTGGAAATAATTCGCTGTTAATGGAAGGCAGTGAGTCCGAGGCAACCAACGACGACTCCAGAAACCCAGGAGCACCTGCTGCGGCACCTTCTGTGGTACCTGCTGCACCACCTGCTGTGGCACCTGCTACATCACCCGCTGTCCCTGTGGCATTTGATATGGCTGCTTTGATGTCGATGATGCAGTCCATGACGCGGCAGCTAGAAGATCAGGCCCGAAACAACGAGAAGCAGACTCGCCAGCTGGAAGAAAAATTGGACCGCAACAAAGAAGACCAGGCTCGTCAACTGGAAGAACAGGCTCGCCAACTAGAGGAGAAACTGGATCGTGGACAAGAGGGTCTGCTTTCAAGCCTACAAGCGACCATGGGAAAGGAAATAAGAGAAATGAAAGAAAAAATGGACCAGCACGATACCAAGATGAAGGAGTATGAATCTCGCATCTTCGAAGCGGAAACACAAATCGCCGACGTAAGAAAGACCTTGAACGTCATTAAAACTGGAAGTGGAGCCATTCCACTTACAAACTTCTCGCCAGCCTCACAAAAGATCAAAGTGACGCCTTACGACGGGACATCATCATGGTCAGCTTACAAAGTTCAATTTGACGCCGCCGTTCAAACCAATGGATGGAACAAGGACCAAGCTAAGAACGCCCTCATCATGAGCCTTCGTGACGAAGCCCTGAGTATTCTGGATGCCGTGGGTAAGGAAGTGACCTACGATAAATTAATGGAAACGCTGGAAAGTCGCTATGGTGATGAGCACCTGGAACGTGTGTACCGAGCGCAGTTGAAGAACAGGGTGCAACGTCGTAATGAAAGTCTTCAACAGTGGGCCGTCGAGGTGGAGAAACTATTCCGGAAGGCTTATCAGTCCGCGCCATTACCCAACGACGAACATCTAGTGGAAGCGTTTGCTAACGGGATAGCAGACTTCGAGGTAAGAACTGCAGTGAAACTCGGGCATCATAAAACACTAAAGGAAGCTTTGGCTCAAGCCTTAGAAGTCGAGGCTGTACGAAATCCAGCGAAGGATATCCAACATATAAGGGAGGTAAAGGACGCATCACTTCGTACAAGGTTTGGCCCTAGATGCTACAACTGCGACGAAAGAGGCCATTTATGGCGGAATTGCCCAAAGCCACGTCGACCGAGGGAGGATCGACCATTAGAAGAACAGGAGGAACGGCCGCACCGTGACACCACACAGCAGCAGGGAAACGAGTAAACGCCAGGACCAAGGGGCGGGTGCTGGCCGGTCTGAAAAAGGCCCCAAAGATTTTGATCTCACAAGCTCATGATGGGAACAGCCTGATCATCAATGGTGCCATCAACGGAACTTCTTGCAAGCTGACATTGGATACTGGAGCTTCTCGCACTGTCGTCAGTTCCCGATTGGCTAAGCGCTTTCTTCCAAACTTCGAAAGCTGCAAAACAGTTGAACTTCTGACAGCGACCGGCCAGCACATATACGTCCGAGGAGAGAAGCTGGTGGAGTTAAAGTTGGGTGAGAAAACTTTCCAACATAAAGTCATTGTGGCAGATATAGTTGACGATTGCATTCTGGGTCTTGACTTCATGCGAGAACATCATTGTGAGATTGACGTCAACCAAGGAATCTTGAAATGTGGAAGAGAAGAAATCTTCATGGAAGGCGCCATATCAGGAAAGGTTTATTGTCTGCAGAGAACAGTCCTTCCACCTAGATCGGAAACCATTGTGGCAGTTAGATTACCGCCAAAGTTGGGACATCAACAACGATGTGTGCTAATAGAACAATCGGAAGGTGATCAACCATGGTTAGTGGCCCGAACTTTGGTGAGGACTACTAATACTGCTGTGGTGCGTGTGCTCAACACAAGTAACGAGGAACAACTCATCAAAGGAGGAACCCCGATTGGTACATGCGAAGAAGTAGACTGGATGCGCAGATGCCAAGAACAACCAAAGGAGGAATACAACTGTGCTGGGAGTTGCAACGTGTCAACACTATTGGAAGATTCCCGGAAAGATCTCTCTGAAAAAGAACTTCTGATGGCGAAGAAGATACTACAGCGCTTTACCGACATATTTGCCCTCGATGATACTGTCAACGGGAAGACTGGCTTAGTGAAGCATACGATAAATACAGGAAACATGCCACCGATACGACAGCGGCCAAGAAGGATACCAGTGGCTCGAGAAAAAGAAGTTGAGTCAATGATTGAAGACATGGCGCTAAATGGTGTGATAGAACCTTCATCCAGTCCGTGGTGTTCGCCAGTGGTTCTAGTGAAAAAGAAGGACGGCAGTATGCGGTTTTGTGTTGATTATCGACGACTCAACGACGTAACGAAGAAGGACAGCTACCCTTTGCCGAGGATTGATGACACGTTGGATACACTGACGGGCATGAAGTGGTTCACTACGTTGGACTTAAAGAGCGGGTACTGGCAAGTGGAAATAGACCCTAAAGATAAGGAGAAGACCGCATTTTCTACGGGAAAAGGCCTGTGGCAATTTAAAGTGATGCCGTTTGGGTTATGCAACGCCCCCGCTACGTTCGAAAGGTTAATGGAGTTAGTTCTTGCGGGACTAATTGGTGACGCATGCCTTGTCTACTTAGACGACATCATAATTGTGGGAAAAACCTTCGAAGACCACCTGCAAAACCTGGAACGAGTCCTAACAAAAATACGTGCTGCCAATCTTAAGCTGAGTCCGAAGAAATGTTCCTTCTTCAAGAGGCAAGTGAATTTCTTGGGACATGTGATTTCCGAAGCTGGTGTACAGACGGATCCAGGTAAAGTCAGTGCTGTGAAGGATTGGCCTGTGCCAAAAGACAAGACGGAAGTCAGAGCATTCCTGGGATTATGCTCCTATTACAGGCGATTCGTGAAGAAATTTGCTGACATCGCTAAGCCGTTACATAGACTGACTGAGGAAAAACGGCCCTTCCTCTGGGATGAAAATTGCGACGCAGCTTTTCGAGGTCTAAAGGAGCGACTTTGTAATACGCCTATTCTCGGTTTTCCGGACACCGAGAACGAGTTTATCGTGGACACTGACGCCAGCAACACCGGCATTGGAGGAGTATTGTCGCAAAGAAAAGGAGACCAAGAAGTGGTGATTGCGTATTTCAGCAAATCCCTGTCCAAGCCAGAAAGGAACTACTGTGTGACAAGAAAGGAGCTACTTGCAGTGGTGAAGACATTGCGTCACTTTAGCAAATACCTGCTCGGGCGAAAATTCCATCTGAGGACCGACCACGCTGCTCTAAAGTGGCTACTGCAGTTTAAGGATCCCGAAGGCCAAGTGGCAAGATGGATTGAGCAACTACAAGAGTTCGACTTTACCACGGAACATCGCAGTGGAAAATCTCATGGCAACGCAGATGCACTGTCAAGAAGGCCATGCTCAGAGGACTGCAAGCATTGCTCAAGACAAGAGTCGAAAGATCCAGTACCTGTCAGAATGCTCAAAGCTGACATCGGCGACGAATTGAAAGAAACCCTTCAGGCTGAACAAAAAGAAGACGTCGACATCAAGCCGATTCTTGAATGGATGGAATCAGATGCCCGTAAGCCTGACTGGAGTGCTATTGCTTCACTGAGTGTTACGACAAAGAGCTATTGGGCGCAATGGGATAGCCTGGTGCTTCAAGAGGGAGTGCTGTGCCGAAAATGGGAAAATGCTCGAGGCAACCAGTGCCATCTCCAAATGGTTGTACCCAGAGCAAAAGTTCCCGAAGTTTTGAAGCTGTACCACGAAGGGTTTTCGGGAGGACATCTGGGTGTGAAACGGACACTGTTGAAGATTCGAGAAAGGTTTTACTGGATCAACTGCAGAGATGATGTAGAAGACTGGGTACGGAAATGCACGAGCTGTGCATCAGTGAAAGGTCCGCATACCCGCAGCAGAGGAGCACTAAAGCTGTATAATGTTGGAGCACCATGGGAGCGAATCGCACTGGATGTGGCCGGACCATTTCCTGTGAGCGGAAGTGGCAACAAGTACTTCCTTGTCGTCATGGATTACTTCACCAAGTGGCCAGAAGTCTTCGCAATTCCAAACCAAGAGGCATCGACGATAGCAGACAAATTGGTCCATGAAGTATTCTGTCGTTTTGGAGTACCATTGGAAATCCATAGTGACCAAGGAAGAAATTTTGAATCTCAACTGTTTCAAGAGACGTGTCGGCTAATGGGTGCACACAAAACAAGGACAACGTCATACCACCCGCAATCAGATGGAATGGTGGAGCGATTCAACCAAACTCTAGAGAGATACCTGGCAAAAGTAGTCGAAAGCAAACAACGGGATTGGGACAAGCATATCCAGCCATTTTTGTTGTCATACCGAAGTGCTGTTCATGAGAGCACCAATGTCACTCCTGCTTTTGCCAATTTTGGACGTGAATTACGGCTACCCGCCGACTTAATAACTGGTGTCCCACCGGATTCTCCACAACCCATAACTGAGTACGCCAGTGACCTCCGGAACAAGATGAACGACATCTATGAGCACATTAGAGAGTATGGCCAGCAAACATCAGAAAGAATGAAGACTAGATACGACAGAACGACTAACAACCCTGGGTTTGAGGAAGGCTCGCTAGTATGGCTACACAACCCTATACGCAAAAAAGGGAAATCTCCAAAGCTACAAGCCAAATGGGATGGACCATACCGAGTGGTGACCAAGATCAACGACGTGACGTTCCGCATACAGAAGGGACATCGAGGTGCTCCCAAGATAGTTCATGTGGATCGATTGGCGCGATATTACGGGTGCAACGATGCTCGGGACGAGCATGTCTTAGGAGGGGGTAGTGTAACGCAGTAGGAGCCCGTTGTAGGTATGGAGTAACTATGATGTAATATGCGGTGTCTTCTGGGAAGCTCTATTGTTTTGCGTTTTTTTGGTGCCTTTTGTATTCAGTTTTATGGCTTTATAACTCGAGCGGGATCAGTCTTTGTATCTCGTCTATTGTTTATTTTTTTGGGTGTTTACGTAAATGAAAAACAATAGGGATTCTCGAACTTTCAAGTTGTTTACTTGTTAACACAATAGCTCTTATTAAGATCGAGTAACGTTGCGAAATATCTCGTAGGTTCGAGACTGTAGGAAATAACGGGTATAAATACGCCGGCCGACCCGTGGGGATCAGTTTTTATTCGTTTACCGTCGAAGCGATAACTACTCGGGTTAGAGTGCGATACCAGTGATTGTGAAGTGACTAGCTTGTGTCAATATCAGTGCCAGTGTAAAGTGTTTGTGCGAACCAGTTGTGTCGTGTGTTTTTGTGATTTTTGTGAAGTGATTGTGTGCAATAAAGTGCAAAGTGAATAATCGGCGTTTTAACTGACTATCCAAGAACCCATTCCGTAACACTATCTTGCTAAGCAGTTTTAAAAACTGATATTACTTATCGCTTACATTTTAACTATCTGTATTTATTTATGTATGTAAGTAGGTTTATTTTTATTGTATGTATTATAAGAAGTATTTGTGTATGCCTATTATTATGTAGTGTATTTTATTGTTTTTTGATATTTATAGCTTTACTTTATTCATTTATGTTTACACCACCGTCCATGTCAATTACATGTTTCCTCACAGTAGAGGTTGTCTGGAAGAAATCGCTTTTAGCGATAAGACTGCCTTCTGTACCATTCTTCTGCCGTTATTTCTTCTTCTGTTATGTTTTACTACTTGTGGTGTCAATAAAGTGTTCTTGTATTGTTAATAAATAGCAATTTCTAAGTACATTTAGTTTGATCACTAGTCTTATCTACTTATATATGTGGCTAAAAATTTTGTGTAAACTTGGCACTTTGATGCCGAGTATATAGTCTGGCAAATTAATTTAGCAGAAGATCTTGCAAAGTGGCTCAGACTATGTACAGTAGCCCAAAAAAAGCTTTAGAATATAATAAACAAATTCACAGGAAAAAAAACAATGGTATTTAATGGTTGATTAAAATGGAATTTTGTATTTTTAATTCGATTTTTATTCAAGGCTACCATGACGCCGCCATATAAGATTTGAAAATACAAAGGATAATGCAACTTTCCCCTTGTGTTTTGGGCTCATTTTTTGTTACATACTGCCCACACATGAAACCTATACCAAATAGTGGATATTATTGCCGCGAGTAACTTTCAATATGGCGTCACATAAATCGCACCACGGGTTTTTTTTTTTGGAGGTATACATTAATGTTAAAAAAAAATCAACTGAGACAACATAATAATTCGCAAATTCCGTTGTGATTGGGAAAATACAATAGATTCCAGGTAGCGCAAATATAGAGCAGGTAGCAGAGCCTGCACCTAGACAATAATGCTTTCTCTCTCTTTCTCGTCTAAACCTGTTCTTTTTACCTCCCCTAGTCCCCGTGTTTTGTTGCACTCGCGCAGTCGCCCGTTGCTTGTTATTCGGAACGTTACTGTGTGCTCTATCGTATTTTTTATGACTTGGTTATTTCTTACGGACTTGTGTGATTCTTTGAATGTTTACTTTGGCTGTGCTTACTGGACTCGATTTATCCTAACGATGTTTGAACCACAATCGCAATTCGTGTGCTTGCTGTGCAATTGTTCTGTGTTACGGAGTCGGAGACACACCTTGACCGCAGAACTTCGTAACTTGCATTCACGCACGATCGAAAACATCCAAGCAGCGTGCCAGCGCGAGGTAAGTGACGCACCCTATAGTTATATTTTGATGTTTTCGTTTTGGGGATTTTTTTTATTCGAGATAAGCTTGCATTTGACCACATTCTCCTGATGTTAAGCAACGATACGGTGTAGGGAGCACACTTACCTAAAAGGTATCTGTTTACTCTAGATTTGATCACAAGTCAATTGACAACCTTTATATATGTATTTGGGAATCAATAATAAGTGCTTTATACATATATTACCACCTGAAATCTAAATAGCCGGTTAATAATAGTTATTTGTTATACAAGAGTACTAAGTTGCTTTTTAACCGCGTGCTCAATTTTGATGACCGAGCAAGCGAAGGATTCTAAAATTGGTTTACTATTTTCGTGATCCAGTATTTACCCTGCAGGAAGATCACACAGTAGAGCAAAATAAATAATAATGACATTGCATAACATAAGTTTCTACACCTGCATTTAACGCGAGGACGCGCGTATTTGCCCCTGCTCTTATCGATCATCATTTATTTTCAGATTACGTATAACAACGAAGAATACGTATGCCACCGTTGTTGGACTCGAGCTAGACGTGGTCGTCTAGCGCGCCATGATAACAACCCCGAACCGGTTCAACAATCTGACCAAGACCGTGAAATAGAATTGGAGGAACAACTACAAAGCAGCCCCGTTAATGTTATGTCTATTGATCCCCAACTGGTTGACCAGGAAAGAGCATCAAGCCACCCTGTTCCTACTGATCCTCAACCTATTCAACAACCAGATGAGGAACAACCTTCATCGGAGGAACAACCTTCATCAGAAGTAGAAATTAACCCTGAGCTGTTGAACAACAATGTATCCTTCAACTTGTCTGGATTTTCAAGAGCACCAAATGTGGCAAGGTCCTGCATTTTCTACGGATGCGAAAATACATCTCGACAAAGAATTGCAGAGAGTGTAAAAATGAAACTGTTAATGGAAAATAACTTTTATATTCCCCCGGAGGCACGTGTTTGTCATGAACATTCGATGACAAATAGTTGGCAGATTTTATTGGGTTCTCCAAATAGAAGATTTGATTTTAATCCTCAATATACACTAAATATAATTCATTTACTGAAGAATTATAACAACCGACTTCTGGATTTTGAAAAAATCGAAGATTTTGATGAAGCAGAACTACACTATTGGACCGGACGTACTTTCGATGAGTTTCAGCAAATACTGCAAGAGACACCATCTTTGCTGCGCAGTACCAGAAAACCAAGGACAACGCTTGGCATTTACCTAGCTAAGCTAAGAACAGGAGAAGCCGACGATAGGCTAGCGTCAATTTTTAAGATGACCAGGCAAAATCTGGAGAAAAAATTAAATATAGCAAGGCAATGCTTGACCGCAGACTTCGTTCCACTTCATTTGGGGTTCAATCATATCAGTCATGAAGAAGTTGCAAACAGGAACCTTTTGATACCCAACACATTATTTGGCAGTCCAAACAATGAAAAAGCAATTGTGATTTGCGATGCTACTTACATATATATACAAAAAAGTGCCAACTTCGCATTCCAAAAGGATACATACAGCCTTCATAAGTATAGAAATCTTCTAAAGCCATTCATGATAGTTAGTTGCGATGGATATATTTTAGACGTGTTGGGTCCATACGCAGCTACAAAAAATGACGCGACCATTTTAAAGGAATTACTATGGAGTGAAGATAGTGTTCTTCCCTGGTATTTTAATACTGGGGATGTATTTGTTTTGGATAGAGGATTTCGGGACGTAGTAAGGGAATTGGAAGAATTTGGTTATCGGGTCGTAATGCCAATTTCTAACAAAGGGCCAGCACATCAGCTAACTACTGAACAGGCCAACAAATCAAGACTCTGTACAATTTGTCGGTGGCCTGTTGAAGTGGTAAACGGAAGATTTAAGCGCGATTTCCGAATCTTTCGTCACAATTACTTTAATAAATCAATGTTGCATATGTTCGAAGATTTTAGGATCGCTGCAGCATTAACTAATGCATTTCATATTCCACTTGAAGATAACAGGCATGCCGCGGAATTCCTTAATATAATAGAAAATAGGCGGGATATGCCTAACCAGTTGGCCAATTACGTGGATGAGAATAACTTAAATAGACAAAGAGTAACTTTTCAAGATATTGTAGGCGATATTCCAAATCTCCCACAGTTTCCACAATTAACCAAAGATGATTTAATATTATACGCAGTGGGAACATACCATATTAAACTGGCTGCAAGCTATTACAGCGAGCACATCCATGGCGGGAACTACTCAATAGAGTTAAGCGTGGAACGAGATATGTGCAGATTAGAAAACTACGACTTACCATTTTCAAATGTATCTTTACTAAGAGTGCGAATCAAAAGTCGGCACAGCAGCAGCAAAAAATATTTTTGCTACATTCTAGTGGACGAGAGCTCTGAAGGCATTCAATGCATAAATAATTACTGTTGTAATTGCTTGACGGGAAGGCGGACGATTGGTGTCTGCGCTCATGTAATGGCTGCAGTGTGGTATCTTGGTTGGGCCAGGCACCAAGAGTCAATCCACCGTCCCGCAATTTTTTTAGACAGTGTTATAATAAATGATGATGATTAATAGATATTTTCACTGTAATTGTATTTTAAATAAATAAATGTGTGCTCAATTCAAACCCCGAGTGTTTTTATCATGTTAAATACCTACTTATATTTGGCCCTTGAGACACAGTAAAAAGGAGGTACATTTTTATTTATTTATAAGGTATGCAACTCTTGACAAAAAAATAGTCTGGCAAAATAGTCAATAGCATAAAAGTAGATTTCTAACATGTTTATAGAAAACTTGTCATGTATACATATGTTGGTATGTATTTACATTATTCTTCCTTCACATTAAGTAACCTTCACAAGCATAATACCTTAAAATACAATAAAAATACCATGAGGTTCAAGGTTCAAAAAGCTATGTTTTTAGCAGTACATATCTTTTTTCCCCTAGGTTAGATTTTTATGACACTTTAGTAAAAAGTGATTGTATGAATAGGCTCTATAACTGAACGTATGTTTCATGTTTGGGCAAATATTGAGCCCAGTAAGTTGCATTATCCTTTCTTCATATTGTAATTTTTACTAAAGATAATAATAGGAAAGTCATTTTCCAAAACAAAGCAAATATTTAAACTACTGACTAATACTGTATCAGGAAATGGACTACGCTCAACATATTTTTGAATTATCTCTTCCAGATTTCAGATTAATTTAAAAGAATTAATATTAAATAGGTCCTATTATGATGGAACCATTGTAGTTAAATTAGCAATTTAGAATATTTCTGTTTCATTTTCACATTGGGTATTTGATAGAGAACACCTTTTATGTTGCTATTAAATTTATGATGGCCCCTTCATCATTGGGCCTTATGTGTTCTGAAATATTATTAGATTTTTAATAATAATAAGAAGTAGTGTCCTTTCACAGGAACATAGACATGCTACAATTGAACAGCACTTAGTTACATATATTGTATATCTATACAATTACAAAAACTTTCTTACCACAACATATACTGCTGATGGGAAGTACTCGGCAATCTTCTCAGCTATTTTCTGTCCGGGACATTTCTCCACAATGTTATCTCGGAAGTTCTCACAGGCGGCGTAGTAGCCTGCTATCACTCTATGCTCTGCTTGCGCCATCGCCTCTATCTGAAAATCACAAGCTTTTAGCCTAATTGGCAGAGTCAGGTATCTTGATACCCATGGGCCTATTTGGGATGTGTTGATATTGTTAATTTATGCCAGTTTTCTTTGGCCTACACCTACAGAGATGTCTTAGTGAGGAAATTGTTTATAAATTAGTAAAAAAAGGTTAGGCGTTTAACCTTAACACAATTTTCAGAGATAATGTAATTGAAGTATAATAGAACATACCTCTCTCTGTCTTCTATTCTAAGGACACTGGCTTTTGAGTTAAGTTATTGGAATACATCCCAAGTAATTAACGACAAGTTTTGAGCTGCATAGGACTTAGGACTGCAGGGCCTCTATTGAATAAATAGGAGCCTATTTATACTAGAAATTGCTTTACCTGTGTTAAGGCAATCTCAGCCATAGGAGATACGTAATGACTATGATGGAACAGTGGCACCGTCTCCACAATGTGAAGATCTTGCTGCTTGGCCCCATCTCGGACCTTCGTGGCATCAGCTAACAGCACACCGTTCACGGCACAATGGGGGTATTTTGCCGCGTGTAAAATGATTTTGGCGTAAGCCGCTGGATCGAATATAATGTCACCCATTTTAAATTGTTTTGTATCTACGTTTATTCAAAGAGGAAATGTAAAATTAAATTATTTTTAATCGAGCAATAATCATTCCATCGGCATTTTTTTTTCTATTGTGCACAGACTAGTCGTGTGTAACTCAGATCTGAACCGGCTCAACAGATCAGATCACACCAGTACGGCTCAACAGCTCACGGTTCAACTCCAGATCAGGCAGCTCAATCGTGCCTTGCGGTTCATTCACTGTTTACTTGCGATGCGACGCGACGCGCTCTTTCAACTTCTTGACGAACCTATGCCGTGCGTGAACGAAACGGAGAAACATAGAAAGAGAAGGAGAGTGTTACAATGGCAACCATAGTAAAGGTTTAACTAGATTTGGCGCGTGTGACAGGGATAACGCTCTACAAAACCGAAACCAGCCGACAATCTCCGAAGGTCGATGTCGAATAATTTTATTATTCGCGCGTAGGTACCAACCTGTCCGCGAAAAGTTCTAGATGAATCGTAGACATAACCTGTCCGTACGCGCTGCTTTTTACCTACTTCAAAATAGGACGATATTTTATTGTTTGAAAGAATTAACGCGAAATTAATGTTTTTAAATGTGCAACTGTTACTCGAACAGGTTACTCGAAAATGCACTTTATTCACAAATGAATAAAGTGCATTTTCGAGTATATGGATTATAATAAATATACAATATACATAAGGATAAATGGGAGGTTTCGTAAACTTTTCAACCGGACTACGCCGATATTGATGTTTATTTTTAACTTTCGACAATTATGTTCTTTGAGCTGGTTTCGCAAGATCTAATGTTCGAAGAACTACTAGTACATTTAGGAAAGTACACAATTAATAAAAAAATCTCAATTTTTAAATGAAGTATGGGTAAAGTATAAGTATAGGTACGTACTATAGGTACTACTAGGTAACCTACCTATTCAATTCAAAATTATTTATTTTCAAACAACAGTACGCTACTACAAATACTATTCCCCAAACTGGGTACATTCAATTGATTCAATCACCTTTATCTAGTATTATAATTATGAAACTCGCATTACAAACATAAAGGTGTAACAATAAGCAAACCAACTACCTACTTATATGAACGGGATAATGTCTCCACAGTTTACATTGTCATTCACAAACGACTCACTTGAGTCAATCCACGCATATATTTCATGCGAGCTAAAGTGCCTACATACTTAGAATCGAGTTCTGTTGTACTGTGGTGATCTGGCCCTCTAGGATGCGACCCACGAGAACGATCTTATTTCGAGTAAAATAGAAATATTCCGATACTTCTACCTCCCCTAACATGACAACACACTTATTTCGTCAGTTTTTACACTGTGGTGTAGAATTCTCGCGAATGATTTATGTATCTGTGGCACTTTCGTCGACAAACTCTAACATGTGCACGCGAATTTAGCCGTATTTTGACATTTCACCGCGAATATCTTTTCGTCAAACTTTTTGAGGACGAAATACTACGAGATAGGCAAAACTAACTAAATAAACAACCAGCGTTGCTGAATTGTGAAGGATTTTTCAAATTACGGGGTATTATCTCCATTGGAGATTGTTGTGGGGATATATATTTTATTGTATCGATTTAGGGGTTATTTATATTAGGACAGGGCGGGTGCCGGACGGGCCGGGGACGGGCTGGACGGGGCCCGTACGACGCATGTTCCATACATTTTGTGTAAAAGCTCAGACGGGCCCCGTCCGGGCGTCGTACGTGCCACAACAAAAATGTGTGGAACAAGCGTCGTATGTGCGTTATACGGGCTTCGTACGGGCCCCGTCCGGCCTATCACCGGCCCGTCCCGTGCCTGCCCCGTCCTAATATAAATCATCCCTTAGCGAGGTAGTTTTTTTAAAACAGGTTCCGAGCTGAGACTCCTTCTAGATTGCAATTTGGCGAGGTATCAGTTTAGATTGGAAATCGGGATATTTTTTCTCCCCAGTAGAGAGAATTTTACTTTGGGTTTTCGGTAATTAGGAAAATTGGTATTGGTAACGCCGTAAATATCAAACTTACAACAGCGCACCGAGCTCTTGAGTGATACTCTCACAGACTACTAAAGGTACTACGTATCAGACAATTCCTGTCTGATTTCGAACAACCAATAGCGGGCTGATATTTTAGAGTTTGACATTTATTTATTTTTTAAAACATGGCTACCAAATTGGCGACATTACTTTTTTGGCTCCATAAATATTTATTAATTCCTGTACCTATTCATAATATTCAATCCTTCAATAAGTTTACATATTATTTTACTATATATTTATTTATATAGATGTATAGAAGTTAATTTATAAATAAAACTAAAAATACTTCTTCATGTTTATTTATCATTCACATCAATTTCTTTGGACATTTTTAGGTTCACTTTCGTAAAATAAGGTTTTTCAGTTTTGCACAGTTATTATTGACAGTAGACACACACTTGAGTCCTATTTAACTATTATGGAATATGTTGTATCCTAATTATGCTTCGCTTGCAGTTGTAGTACGATACAATATTTTACAGGATGCAAAAATACACTCAAAGACCAATGTATGAACTCCAACGCATAAAACACAAATTAATTTGTGGTTTTGTAGCAGTTCATTTCAAGGTTTCAGTCATAATATAAACTATGATGATCATTGATAATCGTGTAAGTACCTTTGTGATAATCACAGAGGTATCTCTGTGAGGAATGGTTTTCCTTCTTTATTGTTATCTGTTGTATTTCTGTTGTCAAATTTTTATTAAAATGTAACGTTCTTCAATGGAAAATCTGACAAGAGTTCATATTTTTCATATATCTTTTTAACTCATGTTGTATTAAAATTAAATCAATGGATCTCTTTTAGATTATCTCGATAGACCACAGACACCAATATTATCCCTTTGGAATCACTGGGGTGCATTTACGCACTTCACCTGACGGGTGACATAGACTTAGCCTGTTTTTTTTTTATAATAAACTGGAGTGCGTAAACGCACTCCTGTGTTTTGAATGAACTATATCAGTGTTGCTTCATTGCAAAATTAAATATCCAAATTATTTAATCACAGGGCGACACTAGTTTTTCGTGACCATAGATCACGATTCTTTGACACGAATTTACTTCACACGAATTGGTATTTCGGACGAAATAATTGCTTCGGGTCGCATGCTAAGCCGGCTGATCTGTGAGACGGTTCGCAGCTCCGGCTCAGCTGGTTGAGCTGAGCCGTAAACCGCGGCTCGCGCAGATCAGTTGAGTTACCCATGGCTAGCACAGACTAATATAGAATCTATTGTGCTGCCAGCCTTTGACTATGAAAAAATGCTGTCCCATTACTTATTTTTGTTTCCAGATCGTCGCTTCATTTGAATTTTTGGTAGGTAAGCCACAAAATATTCAAGCACTGAGCATCTAAAATTCTGAATCATATCTAAAATAAGATTTTTGAATTATAAAACCAGTTTACAAATATTTATTCCTTTCAACGCCTAAGACGCCTAAGACGCCTAAGACGCCTTTCCATTTATTTGATTTCTTTAATTTTCTCCTAAAGTACATCAAATTACTCAATATGGCAAGCTTGGAACTATGACTTTATGGCAAATCTAAGCTTTATGGTATGGAATATGACATTGATTGAACTTATGACATGACGTTTTTGACAATTACAAGAGCCGATTCGATACTTCTCTCTCGCTCTCTCAGTGCTACCACCTTAGCGCTTACGGCGCCAAATCTGTCGATTTTTTGGCCTGGCGCATTTTAGCGCCTAGCGCTAAATCCAGCGAGTTTTTAAAACAATATTACAGTAGCGCAAAACAGAACGCATTTTTATGACATAGTGTGTCTGTAACATGGTTGTGGTTAAAATTAAGTAACAATTTTTTTGAGCTTGGACCAGCATAAATTCTATTCTGCATATTAGATTAAGACTTACCATTTAATACCTAAGTCACAGTACTATTTACAAACTTCCGGACCACGTTTTGAGGGGAATTTACGACGTAATTTCATCCTCTTATCACTGATTTAATTAGAGTGTTTTCTAACTTTTTAACGCATTTTTGTTATGCTAAGAGCGCGTTTTTGCCAAAATGGGTTGGCAACACGGCTCTCTATTCATTCGCTTTTGTAGTTTTTGCAAAATCAAAACAAAGTAAAATAAAGATAAACTTCTGCCGAAATCTACAAAATTGTAAATGAATAATCGCTTAACTCCATAATATGGAGAAGTACGACACTTCTCAACTCACGGAGTTTCCGCGATTTGAATCGGAGTCTTCTCAAAGTAGTGTCTCAACTTTCTTCAATAAGTTTTTAAAATTCCCATTGTTTACTCCCTCCGAGGGTAGCGAAAATGATCAGAGTAAGATCTCTGGTGAGGAGAAACAAGACCCTCGTCCCGAACAGGAAAAGGAAGTGTATGACGATGGGAAAACTGAAACTGGGACTTATGCAGTGGAACTCGAAGGTCGCAGTTTGCCGAATGTTTTACGAAGGATTAGCAGTCTCGTTGCCATGGGATCAGGGGTGAGTTATCTCATAATCTAAGGATATTTCATAGTGTAGTGTGATGTTAGCTACAAGTTGTGGATAGCACAATCCTGACTAAGTCCACTTATCAGCTGCCTGAGGATTGGGTTATCCGCAGCTTGTTGCTAACATCACAGTAGGATTCGACCTATAACTTATACCAGTAATTCCACAATAAATGCTATACTGTATCAGCCTTTTCAACAGTCCACTGCAGGACGTAGGCCTACCCACGAAGGGTGATTAGGCCATATCCACCACGCTGGCCCAGTGCGGGTTGGTGGATTCACATAAGCCATCGAATTTCTTCTACCGGCGTATGCAGGTTGCCTCACGATGTTTTCCTTCACCGAAAAGCCAGTGGTGTGAAATTCCGTACATAAATTCCTAAGAACTCATTGGTACGGGACCGAGGATTTGAACCCACGACCTCACGATTGTAAGGCGGGTGTCACTACCTCTAGGCCACCACGGATAAAAAAAATAAATGCTATGCTATATCATAAATTTTTAATTAATGTCCAGGGTGGTACGAGGTATGCCGACACGGAATTGGCACGGTACTGGATGCCAGACGATATATCCCGGGAATGCTACGAATGCGCGACGAGGTTCAGCACGCTGCGGAGACGACACCACTGCCGAGTCTGCGGGCAGATATTCTGCAGTCGCTGTTGCAGTCAACGAGTGCCAGGTGTTTTAAAATTCTGAATTATGTTATGGGCTGAATTAACCCTCGAAGTTGGCTACAAACTGTGTGAAATCCAATCCTTGTGCTGCTGTTAAGTGAGCTTCAGCCGGATTGGATTTGCGCAGCTTAAGAAGTTAGATTCGGCCTATAAGATATTTAACATTAACTTATTAATATCATCCCACTCATATTATAAATGGGAAAGTTTGTATCTATGGATGTTTGTTCCTCTTTCACGAAAAAAACTACTGATCAAATTTAGATGATTATTTGCAATAGTAATGTTTATACATCAGAATAACACATAAGCTTTAATTTATAAAGATATTGCATGAAACTAAGTTCGCCAGGTCAGCTAGTATCAATATATGTTGGGGGTCAGAGTGTAAATCTCAAATCATTCTATAATTTTACAACTCAATGTTATTATCAATAGTGGAGCCTGTCGTTTAGATAGAATATAGGCTCTGAATGGGAGTGATAACGCCCATTTGTGGGCGGCCGAGTCTTTCAGTAAATCAGGCAATATATTGATAATATTAATTGGTCATACTCTTACTATATAATTATATAAACTCTTTACTGTTCACACTGGTGATTTACTATGATACAAGATGGCTTAAAATTTGTGTAACAGCTGGTAAATAACTGTCTCTTTCTTTTATAAAAATTGTCACATATATTTGTATGAAATGATTTCAATTTTATAGTGCATCCCACACTAGGTTTATCTCAAAGAGTTATTTTTATTTTAAACATTTCAAAAATTCGTCGCGAATGCAGGACACGAACCTTGCGTCTTCAGAACACTAGCCAGACGCTCTGCCCAACTGAGCTAATCTACCGTACTGCCTCTGCGTCAAATTTGTGAAGTGTTTATCATTTTAACCAACTTATTAGTTAATTTTTGAAATGTTTAATATCAATAATAACTCTTTGACATGTATTTCTTCACATCCTCTGCAATAGAGTTGTCTACAATTGGAATAGGTTGCCTGAGGATGTCATCTCAGCAAGAACTGTAAACACATTTAAGAATAGACTGGACCTTTGGATAAAGAAGGAAAGAATTTCTTTGACAGATAAATATTAATTTTATTCGACATTGCTTGATATCAGGGACGTTTTATCTCCGGACTAGTAACGCTCTACCATTCGCACTCACTACATTCTGTCAGCTTTACGTGAGGCGCGGGGGAGGAGGTGTTCACTGAAATTTCGACCTTAAACATATCAGGGTAAAGTCGAAAGGTTAAAGGGTGACGGGTTTATGGAGCGGAGCGAGCGAGAACAATGCACCCAGATGCTGATAATCCATTTTCGCCTTAATTGCTTGAACGCTTAAGTCTAAAATTGTGTAATAAAATGTCCGGTGTCTCTTTTACGTGTAGGCACAATTTTTCTTATACCGTGGCAGAAGGGTACGCGTACTGAATTCTTCTCCACAATAGACAATAATAGATTGTAAGGTATGGACATATGGCTGAATGTTGCATAAACATGGGAGGATATGATTCTCGATCTTTGGCGGAGACTCCATTACTGAATCGATATCGAATCGATGCCGGTCCGAGTGAACTATTTTAAGTTTTTATATAAAAATAAGCTTCAATGAAACAAAAAAATACTTACATGTGAAACGTTACACCATCTTTTTGTAAATTTGAGGTATAAGATTTATTTTCACACGTTCTAACTGCACAAGCTGGCATTTTTTCAATGAGCACTTCGCGCAGCGGATTCAATCAGATGACTGTTGAAATATCGATTGGTAAGTGGTTTTTATAAACGTGTAAGAATTATAGTTCTCATACCATGACAGAGGGGTGCGCGCGTAGAATTCTATTCCCGAGGATAACTCTTCCTAGCTTGATATAGGCACATCAGTATACACTGCTCGCCTATAAAGAAATAAATAAATAGTATTTGTATGTTTGTAATGTTGCACTTCAGGTCACATTTTCGGTTGCAACGGAGGGCTGCGAGTGTGCAACTACTGCTGTAACGTGGTGCTCAGCTACCTGAAGGAAAACGATCTTACCGGCGAGATATCACCCGATTTGAGGACCTTGCAGGAGAATTTACAGGTTTATTTTAATTTATAATACATAACATAAGTTAGTAAGAATAATTGGAGTCGGCGTCTGAAGATCAATAAAATTGTTACAAATTATTATAGAGATATTTTGAAGTAATGACCATCTTTTTGAAATCCAGGTTAAATTCCCCGAGAACAAGGAGCAATTGTCCAAAACCCGCGACAATTTCGCATTCGCCCACGAGCAGGAGGAGCGCTGCGAAACCCGGAGCTCGGCCAAGGAGACCCTGCAGGATGTCTTCACACAGCTAGCATTCGCTCTTCCCACACAACAGCATCGGTGAGCACACACATACACACACACACACACATATATATTTATACACACAGACACACACACACACACCCCCACACACATACACACACACATACACTGCATTCACGACATCTTCGCGTAGCCCAACACATACACGCATCATACAACTTGAACAATGAATGTTATGAAGTGAGACTTGACTCGCAACTTTTTTTTCTATAAAGCCTCATGTCTTCTAGGCAACATTTGATTAGTGGATACGAGGCTTGCACAACATGCACACACAAACACATCAAATATATTTTGACATATATGTAAATATGTATGACACACACGCATTTTTTTTTATACTTTAAAGGCACAAAATGAAATATTCCTTGCATCAGTCAGGTGGCATGCTTAAATGGATGAATAATTGTAGTCATTACATACGCCACTGTCCTCGCCATGGCATAATATCCAATATAATAATAAGGGCAGAAATCCTATGGGTGGGTTCTTTAAATGATTATGCTATTTGATCCCATGCCATCAACGACGCGTTTTTTAATTGCGCCCGTCGCGATGAGGTACTATTAATAATAGGATAATATAAATTAGTATTGATTACTAGCTGACCCGGCGAACTTCGTTTCACGCAATATCGTTATAAATTATAGCCTGTGTGTATGTATAAGCATTACTATTGCAAAGTTTCATCTCAATCCGGTCAGTAGTATTTGCGTGAAAGAGGAACAAACATACATCCATTGATACTCACGTGTTTATAATATTAGTAGTATTCTCGATGAATTAGTATCGATTATAGCGATATTATTACAATACCTTTTAATTCCTATATTATTTCGTTGTTTCTACGTCCAAAAACGAGGTTCCTAATTTCTTCACTGAAGTAGTTCGAGCGTGGCTTAACTTCGTATTCGGTTGTTAGACTTTGTCAAAAAATATTATTCTGTATTAAAAAAACCGGGCAAGTGCAAGTCAGGCTCGCACACCGAGGGTTCCGTACAAATCCAAAAAAAATCACAAAATTGAGAAGTACGTTGTTAAAATCTCTTTACTCATCATCATCGAGAAAAGTTTTTTTTTTCCTTTTCTTGTCATTCATCGAAAATTGATAAAATAATTAAAAACCTGCTTTAGCATGTGCTAATCAAGCTCTTTTATTTGATACGATTTACGCACTTTGAATTTTGAACCCATATTTTGTGAATTTCGAAGCCCTATTATTTTTGATTTAAATAAAAATGTTCAGTTTTCAGATTTATTCCTATATGTGTACTCTGAGACAATGCTTCTCGCCAAATTTTATAGTTCTATGTCAACGGGAAGTACCCTGTGGGTTTTGATTTTTGTGAGTGTCGAAATATGCGTTTTTTTACGACAAAAACGGCTCTTACTTCTTTATATGATAACTGAGAAGTTTTTCCTTTACACAACTGTAAGAGATCATAGATATACGTATACAGTATAAATTTCAACTCGATATCTTTACGCGTTCCCGAGATAAAGAGTCTTGACATACACACAGACGGACAGACGGACAACAAAGTGATCCTATAATGGTTCCGTTTTTTCCTTTTGAGGTACGGAACCCTAAAAACACAAATGTAGTAACAATTCCACATAGAGGCCGCGTCACACAAGTTGGCGGATATGAAGTTAGCTACAAGCTGCGCAATATCCAATCAACGCGCGGCTTTGTGTGAGCTTCAGTCAGAATAGAATATTGCGCTTGTAGCTAACTTCATTCCCGCCAACTTGTGTGACGCAGCCTATATTTATTTTTAAACTAGTTTTTACCCGCGGCTTCACCCGCATGATGTTTTGATTTTTGACGCAATATCATTATAATTTATAGCCTATGTGTTATTCTGATATATAAGCTATATTATTGCAAAGTTTCATCTCAATCGTTTCAGTAGTTTTTGCGTGAAAGAGTAACAAACATCCATCCATCCAAACTTTCGCGTTTATAATATTAGTAGGAAGTAGGATACCGTGAGTCGCGGCGTACGCAATTACAAAACGCCATAGGATTCTTTAGTCTAATTCTATGCTTGCTTCTTTTCATATCATCCCTTTTTTTCTCTACTAAAATAGTCTTAAACTTATTTTAACCTATTTTCTTTCCTGTTACCCAACAGCTGGTGTGGGTATCCTATTTGTACATAATTATGTGTTATTACTACTTTTCCTAATCTTTTATTTTCCTTACAGGGTTATTTTTAACTGTTCTGAAACTTAGCTTCCCTAGGTCATTCCATTTATTATTTATTACTGATCTGTTGAAGCGTAGTTAAAATCTAAGTCAATATGAGTAAAGATTACCTATGTAGTAGAAAAAATGTAAATAACAATCTTTGAATGCTAGAGAAAAGTTAATAAATAATCTGCCTTTTACACTTACAAATAGTAACTTTGTCTGACCTACAATTTAAATTTGAGAAAAGTCATGTCAATCTGTGGATTGTTGAGCAGATATAATTAAGTTTCACTAACTTATATAGGGTCATAGGTATTATTAAAGGCAAAACCTTTCAAGGGCGGGTCTAGTACATCTAGACCAGCGGTTCTCAAACTTTTTTGGTGACGGAACCTTTTTGAAAAGCAAAATGTTCGACGGAGACCTAAAATTAACAAAACAAAATGTTTGTACTCGTTTCTTCGGTAAAATGTCTCAAAAGAAGCCCCCACTAAGTGCAGCCCAGTAATATTGGCCAGATTCTTCAAATGTCATCTTGAAACCGAGTCGCTGAAATTTATTTTTGTTTCTATTTTTTCTCATTAATTCATTATTCTCGTGGAACCCCTACAGAGGCTTTGCGGAACCCTAGGGGTCCGCGGAACACACTCTGAGAATGGCTGATCTAGACAAACAACTTTTATTTTAAGACTTGGAAAATCACGAAGAAAATCAGCTATTTCATGCAAAAAGTTCCTCTTCGCGCGGAAAAATGTATGGAGAAGCGAATTTTTTTTGCGAACTTTCTAAAGTCGTAGTACAAAAGTTGTTTGTCTAGCTAGATGTACTAGACCCGCCCTTAAAAGGTTTTGCGTTTAATAACTATGACCCTGTATAAAGAATAGTTGCCAAAATATGATTTAGGGAAGCATGTGTTTTGATGAAAAATAGCTAAATGAAAATAACCCTGTATACATTACATTTTGTTTTCATGTTTGGTGTGTAATCGCGGACGTTACGGCAGGTCTCTGAGAGATCTCTCTCGTATGTTGACGTAAGTGACGAATTTGAGGGTAGTTACTGTAATTTGGGGGTGTATTCAAGGGTAGCTATTGTAGCCGTAGAATATTGAAAGAGGAATATTCTAAAGTATAGATCGTATTATACATCTTGGCCACGGTAACGATATCTAACAGTATTCCCTCTTCATGCCAATAGTCGGAACTAGAATCATTCCTTCGCGCCTCGGAGTTCGGTATGCTCTCGGTATGCTAGTCTGTCGCGGCGCGCCGTAGTTATGAACAAACTTGTGGATGTGATTTACGTTTTCATGGTTCCTCGTTTTACTACAGAACCCTAAACACATCAAAAGTGTATTTTTGACCTACGAACCACCGAATTTTTTTTTATTTATAATCACGCTTAACTTTTTTCATAGTAGATTTCAATAATTCTTTTTTTATTGGAAATTCATTACTTCGAAATTGGTCCCGTTTAAATTTTATCGGAATCGGCTGAGCGTCTTTTTGATAAATCGACAATAATGTGAAAAATGCTACATCGATCCGTGCGAAATATTCGCGAATTCTGTACACGGGTGAAGTCGGTCATGCTATTTTTTGCAAAAAATAATTATTGAACGCTTCCTTTTCCATGCACAACGAATTTCTTTTTTGTAATAAATATAATAATTTTACATCGTAATAAATAAAATCTAGAAAAAAACTCAACTTGGTAAAAAGTACCTAGATGAAATTAAAATACTGAAGGCGTGCAACCCTAGCGCGTAATACGCTCTGCGTGGCCACGTGGCGCTATAGATATATATATATATATATGAAGGACAGGGCCAAGTCACAACACTGTTAGATAACATTACCGTGTCTTGGCGGCTTTGATACTTCGTTCAGGGTATTATTCATATATATATGTAATATGGGGACATATCTTGATATGGCGTTTCATTGGGTTACACGGAATGGTGACACTATGCTATGTATATGGTACTTGGTGCTTGTATGACTCTGTAATATGAATTGGTTGTGGTTGCAAGTATACTATGTTCACTAGAAATATAACTTACTTACTACTTACTAAGTACTTTACTTTTTCGACTACATAAAATGTCAGACATTCCAAAGAACTCATTCGGGGTTTGGATCTACGCTTGTAAGTAGTTGTAAGGCTAGTGTTCTCCCAATAAACTAGTACGTCATTAGTGATAAAACTGATAACAGAGCCTTTAGTACAGGTTTTGCATAGTTTACTTTAACTTGAGCGTTTGCGTGTGGCTTCGTACATTTTTGTTAGTTCTTCGTTGTTTCCGCAAGGGGCGCTGTACAGAAATGTATAGAGCCATACGGAAACTACTGTAGTTTGAAATTACGTGTAAACCTTACTAACCCTGCTACTGCTACGATTTTGATAAAATATTGCATAAATAGTATAAGCTATTATATTTGTCAGTCGCCTACTTTTGTAAAGAATAAAGATGGTTGTTGGTATCGTAGATAGGCTGATAGCTATAACTTGAGTAATGTTGATAATTAAGAGTTGGCTAGATCATTCTGTGTCTGGGTGTGTCCAGCGCAGCGATGACGTATTTTTCTTTCTATAAATATTTTTAGAATTTGATTTTCAGATTTATCATCAATCATAATTATTATTCATCACATGTAAACAAGAGCAAGTCAAGATAATATAAGCTTATGAAGTTAATCCTGTTAAAGATATTAGTATTAGGCGCCATCGTAAATTTAATAGCATCGTAAAAATAGTTTTACTATGCAAATTAACGTGGTTTTCACACATTTTATACTATATATAACGGGACTAAACTCACGTTTACGGATAGTCGTAACGACTATAGTGGTGGAGACATAGTGAGCTCGGTGTGCTGGTGTATCCCCGACGTATACCAGTATACCGACGAAGAAGATCTTCAGTGCGCGCCGACACAACAATCCTCTCTACCCGCCCCCGCCCCGCCACCGCAACCGCTGTCATCGCGAGCGCTACGCGCCGCAGCCCGTAGTGCATTGCGAGACGGCTCCGCGTGCTAGCACTCGCCAACTTGAGAAAGATCGCCGAATGCGACCGAAACTATAGTCGTTACGACTATCACTACACGTGAGCTTAGTCCCGTTATATATAGTATAAAATGTAAAAATAGTTCTTTCTATCGAATGCCCAAAGTGAAAAATAACAGAAATATGCTAATTAGCTATTATAATTACGATGGCGCCTTCATAATTGGGCCTAACTAGTTGAAGCTTACCATTACTGTGATCCCGAGGCCTACTGTTAGGAAAACTACTAGTTTTTATCAGTTCTGAATCGAACCATCTATTTATTGTGTTTACGAAATGAACTTTCCAAAACGTAAAACATATTCACTTGAGATAAACTTTAAGGCTGTTATACAGGGCTATCTGCTTACCCCAGTCCTGAGCCATAAGCTGTTCCATACAAAATTGCAACTCGGAATCGACAAAATGTATGAAATAGATGGTGGATAACGATGGTCTTAATTGTAGGATTCACAATTCAACATCACTAGTGGATGCACATCCCTAGTGGTCATAGTCTATGGTTAGATCCGGATAAATTAATAAAGGCGTGGTGAATGTTATAAAAGCTGTTTTATTAATGGAAAGGCCCTCTACATTAATCAGCTTTTTTCGGCTTAGCACACCAGTTGTGGATAGCCCTGTACGAGTATATAAAATAAATTGAAAAAAATGTGTATATCAATGTGGTTTCAATTTATTTGCAACAATATTTCAGGTATCGGCTGGTGAGCTACAATGGCGTGTGGCGTGGCTGCGACATCCTGCAGTGGATTATAGACAACACTAATAACAAAACTAGGTACATATTCTTTCAATTTTTGACCGACAAACCACCGGAGGAGGTATACAATTCGACGCGTATATATATATATATATATTTTTTTTATGTATAACCACGCATAACTTTTTTCATAGTAGTCCGATTTCAATAATTCTTTTTTTATTGGAAAGAGTATACTTCGAAATTGGTCCCATTTAAATTTTATCGAAATTGGCTGAACCATTTTTGACAAATCAACAATAATGTGAAAAATGCTACATCGATCCGTGCATAATATTTGCGTTCTAGCGATGCGCCCCGGATTCGCATGTATTATACATATAAACATTTTTCTTGAATTACTCTATCTATTAAAACGAACTGCATCAAAATACGTTGCGTAGTTTTAAAGATATAAGCATTCATGGGGACAGACAGCGGAAAGCGACTTTGTTTTATACTATGTAATGATTCTGTACACGGGTGAAGTCGGTCATGCTATTTTTTGCAAAAAATAATTATTACACACAGTGCTATGACCACTATACTTATTTTAATGGACTTTTAATAAGGAGGTTGCTAAC
The DNA here is from genome assembly GCA_949316475.1 of Hypomecis punctinalis. Classification (NCBI taxonomy): domain Eukaryota; kingdom Metazoa; phylum Arthropoda; class Insecta; order Lepidoptera; family Geometridae; genus Hypomecis; species Hypomecis punctinalis. The sequence goes on from OX438810.1 coordinate 21,430,610, forward strand.
CAAAAAAATAGCCGCGGTTGTCTAGAGGTAGTGACGCCCGCCTTACAATCGTGAGGTCGTGGGTTCAATCCCGGTCCCGTACTAATGAGTTCTTTGGAATTGATGTACGGAATTTAACACCACTGGCTTTTCGGTGAAGGAAAACATCGTGAGGCAACCTGCATACTTCCGTAGAAGAAATTCGATGGCGTATGTGAATCCACGAACCCGCACTGGGCCAGCGTGGTGGATATGGCCCAGTCACCTTTCTTGGGTAGGCCTACGTCCTGCAGTGGACTATTAAAAAAGGCTGGTACAGTACCTACAGTTATACGATACGTACATGACTTAATAGCCTACTGCAAAATAAAAAAAAAAACCGGACAAGTGCGAGTCAGGCTCGCACATCGAGGGTTCCGTACGAATCCAGAAAATTTCACAAAATTGGAAAGTAAGTTGTTAAAATCTCTATAGGTACTATAACCATGGACAAAAAGTTACATGATACGATTTACTCACTTTGAATTTTGAACCCATATTTTGTGAATTTTGAGGCCTTATTTATTTGTGATTTAAATAAAAATGTACAGTTTTCAGATTTATTCCTATATGTGTACTCTGAGACAATACTTCACGCCAAATTTCATAGTTCTATATCAACGAAAACTACCCTGTAGGTTTTGATTTTTGTGAGTGTCGAAATATGCGGTTTTTTACGACATAAACGGCTCTAACTCTTTTAAACGATAACTGAGAAGATTTTCTTTTACACAAATTTAAAAAAAATCTTTTTGAGGTTTCAATTCGACTGTATGTTATTTTTTGTATGTGTGTAATTTTAATTCAATTTTGATTAATCTCTTGCATCTGGTAGATCATACTTTAGAAGTAGCTCCATTCAAATTTTATCTAAATCGGTTGAGCGGTATAAAAATTAAACAAGCTCAGCAAGTACCTTGACTTGGCACACGAGGTTACCGCCATGTGGGATGTGGACTCGACGATCATTGTCCCGATAGTCGTTTCTGTAAACGGCTTAATAGCGAAGAGTCTCGACCACCATCTTATGAGGCTCTCGCTAGACGGTTGGGTCAAGGGTCAGATGCAGAAGGCGCTCGTCCTGGACACGGCGCGCATTGTCTTGAGGTTCCTCTCTCTGTAGGCCCAGCCACCGGTAGCTTGAGCTCCGCCCCGCTGCCGGCGGCACTCTAGGTTGAGGTTTTTTATAGTATTTTAAGCCCAATTACAGAGGCGCCATCGTAATTATATTAGCTAAATAGCATAGTTATGTTACTTTTTCACTTTAGGCATTCGATAGAGAGAACGCGTTTTACGTTGCTATTAAATTTACGCTGGCGCCTCTATAATCGGGCTTAAATTTGTTCTTTTATATAAATATTGTAAAAAAACTTAAATTTAAGACGATAAATGAATACGTGAATAATCCTATAATGTAAACATTGATTCGAGCGAATTAATCCAATTTAATACATGGATTGCAAAGATTGAAGTCAGTTGTGATGTTTTTGGTCAAACATAATTATTGAATAACAACTTAAGTGTCAACTGGACTACTGTCTTGAAATATTTTCTCTATCCATTCATCCATCAGGCATAGGACGACCACTGCTGGACATACCGGTCTCCAATAAGATCGGTAGAAAGCGGTTTTGCTTCCAGTGTGATCTTAGCTCTCACGATGAGGTTATCTGTTTACCTCATGGGTGCTTGCTGGCATTTTCCCTTTGGTAATTTTTCTTGCTGCCAATTTCAGAATCCAAGCAAACATGATATGTCAAAATCTGCTGAGTTCGGGTTACATGGAGTGTGTGACCGAGTTGCCTCACTTCGCGGACTACGCGCTCTACCGGCCTATTGCCGTGGTGAGGGACGACGACGATGATGATGATGAACAAAGTAAGTTGAGAATTTAAGCTAACATGACCAGTTGTCGATTGGCTCTCGTTAGTGCAGGTTGTGTATCTTTGCTGCGGAGTGCAATTAACTTTATTTTCGTTCGGCGCGATAAGCGCGGCTTTGTCTGGCGCAGCCGGGCAGCCGCCTGCTCTGCACGATGGACGGTTGTGTAAATAACGTGGAGGGTAATACGAGTGTGAGTGCGATGGAAACTAGATCGGATATAGGTGCGGAATGCAGTGATGTATCCCCTAACAGAGAGAAAACACCGAAAAGATCAAGAGATGATATCTCATTCTCATCTGATGACAGCTGGAACACAATAGGTAGGGGGCGAAAAGTAAGAAGATCTAGTCAAGGCGAGATCGATCAAAACATTGAAGTCAGTGTCTCATGCGACAACGCCCTGCCAAAACAATTTGCGCTAGCACGCTTATTGAAAGACAATAAAATAAAGAACATCACCCGCGTTAAATATGTTCACCAGTACAAAATGATCGTGACATTCGGCGAAGAATCCTGCGCAGAGACATTTATTAAATGCCAAGCCTTTGTTGACCTGGGCTGGAGGTGCCAAAAGACATCTGAAGTTGGCATATCCTTTGGTGTGATCAAAAATATTGATTTTGATTTCCCGGAAGCAGATATTATCAAAAATGTATATTCCGAATATGAAATAATATCTGTTAAGAGGCTAAAGAAAAGAAATCACGACAACACATCTAAGGACGCCTGGATAATTTCCGAATCCGTGCGCCTCGGATTCAAGGGTGCCAGGCTTCCAACACAGGTATCTATCCTGGGAATGAAGGTGAAAGTGGAGCCGTACGTCTTTCCGGTAACTCAATGTAGCCGCTGCTGGAAGTTTGGACATAATGTACGAATGTGTCCGTCAAAGAAGGCGGTATGCCCTAAATGTTCAAAAGGCCATGAAAATTGTGAGCGAGTGGATTATAGATGCGTTAATTGTACTGGGAATCACATGGCACTACAAAAGATATGCCCAGTCTACAAAAAAGAAAGGCGTATGCGAGAAATCATGTCTGAGTTTAACTGCACGTATAGAAAGGCCTTAACGATTTATGTACCGCCCTCCCCAAACTCAAGTAGAAGTATGAGCCCAGCGTCGGCCCGAGAGTTCCCTACACTGGTACCACAGGCGACGACTACTCCTATCGCTGAAAGACCGATAAATAAGGAAAGCCTGCTGTCAGACCTATTTAAATCCCCGCTTGAAAACGAGCCTATGAGTCGACGTAAACAAAAGCGCCTGCGACAGGCCACCCGCCCCGCCGCCCCTGTACCTACCCGGACAGACGAAAATATTTACCCACACGAGCGCGCGGGCGCCGACGATACAGCTAGCACACATACGCGAAGCCTCAATGAGCAGAGAGATAAGGATAGAACAAAAGACTTGAGTTTCATGTGCCTATTGATTCGTTTTAAAAACATTTTGTTGAGTAATGAGTCCCTAGAATTGAAAATACGCCAGGTGATAACAATATTTACAGAATGGTTTATGTCTAAGTTTGCCCCCAATGTATCAGCGCAATCATTATTGTCAACGTTTATGAACGTTGTCTTTAATGAATATGGATAGCAACCTTGCGGTAGTTAATTTTAATATCATACAATGGAACTGTCAAAGTATTAATAATAAAACTATCCCGTTCGAGTCATATTTATCACAAGAGAAAATTCATATAGCTGTTTTATCTGAGACGTGGTTAAAACGTGGATGTAATTTTAGTATAACCGGGTACAATGTATATAGATTAGACAGAGTAGAAGCCAATGGAGGTGTGGCTATTGTAATTCATAAGTCTATTAAATCGTTTTTATGTCCTACACAAAGCCCGAACGCAGATATTGAGCTTGTTCATGTTCGGATAGATAATTGTCGCCATATTGAGAATATAATTGCTATTTATTGTACTTCCCCAGTACAAACAACGCAAAACGACTGGGATCTAATATTTTCCATCTGCAGCCAAAAAACGCTCATAATGGGCGACTTCAACGCACATCACTACGCCTGGTCACATAAAACTAATAACAGAGGCCGACTTTTAAACGAATGTATGTTAGATTATAATTATGTTTCGCTAAATAATGGAGCACCGACCAGGGTTAAGCTAGTAAACGGTGTATTACAAAACTCTTCGCCTGATGTCACATTTGTTTCTTCGGATTTAGCTACATTATTATCGTGGAAGGTCACTCAAGAATCGCTCGGTAGTGACCACTTAATAATAAAAATATCTGGAACATTTAGCCTTCCTCGCAACTTTAATAAGAAACGAAACTTTAAAAAAAGCGACTGGCCGTCCTATAAAATAAAAATTGAAAATTTACTTCAAAATTTTACTGCCCCTGATAATGTACAAAGTTTTTATAATTTATTTGAAGAAGTACTACAATCAGCTGCAGAATCGTGCATTCCATATATCAAAATACCACAACATATAAGTAATAAATTCTCTCCTAAGCCTTATTGGAATGCGGAACTTTCCAAAGCGGTAGCGGAACGTCGTCGTGCTCTGGCTAACCTTAGAAGCTGTCCCTCTCCCGAAAATTTAGAGCGGTTTCAAGATAAAGTTCGTAGTGCTCAAAAAGTTATTCGTTCTGCTAGATGCCAAGCTTATCAAAACTTCTGCTCCTCGATTGACAACACCACATCTTCATCAGATATGTGGCGTAGAATGAGATGGTTGAAAGGGCACAATTCTAACCCCACCAATCGTGATGTCGATCCTCAAAAAGTAGAAAGAATGTTGCACGATTTAACACCTGACTACGTTCTTCCTCCACAACCAATGTTCCATTCACAGAATAGCCAGTTAGAAAGCGAAATAACATTACAAGAGCTAATTAACTCTATTAAAAAAAGTGACACAGCGCCTGGTAATGACAATATTTCCTTCTCGATGATAAAAAACCTACCAGCTTGTGGTTACTCTCTACTATTATGTTTATACAACAGAATTTTCTCGTCCGGCTATGTCCCTTCGCAATGGCGGGAGATCAAGGTAGTTCCCATTCCTAAGCCAGGCAGCGATTCCGGTTCATCTTCTTCCTTGCGCCCTATCTCACTCATCTCCTGTCTGTGTAAAATTTTCCATGTAATTATAAATAAACGGATGGAATGGTTTATCGAAAAACAAAATTTATTCCCAGATAACATGATTGGTTTTCGCAAAGGTCGGTCTTGCTATGATAATCTAACGCGTTTAGTGTCTCATATTCAGTCAGGGTTTGCAAAGAATTTAACAACGGTTGCATGCTTTATTGATATAGATGGCGCATATAATAATGTCGATGTCACGTGTTTAATCAATATCCTAGACCGCCTGGGGATGGGTTCTAGGATTTGTGTATATCTCTGGTCTTTTCTAAGCGAAAGAAATTTGAATGTAGAAATTGATGGAAGGATTATAAAGAGAAGTACTGGTCGAGGCCTAGCCCAAGGTGATCCGTGGGCCCCGTCATTATTTAATGTTGCCACTCTCAATGTATGTGACAGTATTCAAGACGTTGAAATTTCTCAATATGCTGATGATTATGTACTGTATGTTTCAAATAGCAAACTAGAAGAAGCGGTATCCTATTTACAAAGCGCTTGCGGTGAGCTACATGAGTGGTTAAGCTGTCTCGGTTTAGTTATCTCTGTTTCAAAAAGTAAATTTTGCATTTTTAAAAGAGGTGGATGCAAAAAAACGATAGACTTAAGAATTAATAATGCGTCGCTTCCAATGGTTCAGTCTTTCAAATATTTGGGTCTCTGGTTAGATAGTCGACTAAGATGGCGTAAGCACATCGAAGAAACTGTAGAAAAGGTTACAAGGTTAATGAATATTTTAAAAGTATTAGCTGGTTCAGGATGGGGAGTCCATCAGAAACATCTCAGACGTATATATATATCTGTAGTTAGAAGCCGCATTGACTACGCAAGTTTCTTATATGATAATAGTTGTAAATCTCATCTATATAAATTAGACAAATTACAAAATCAAGCTTTACGCGTTATTGGAGGATACATTAGAAGCACACCTATCCATGTCATGGAAAGTGACCTGTATCTGCCTCCGCTTCAATTCCGTAGAAGATTTCTGGCTGCAAAATTTTTTTTTAAAGCTAAATCATTTTCAGATAATAAAACAATCGAAATTTTACAAGACCTATCCAATACTACTCGATCACGTTATTGGCGTAAAAAGAAAATTCCTTTACTCGTATCTATTCATCATGAATTAAATTCAATACCAATCTATAGTAGCCCCTTACCTGAGATGTTTTCGTTAGACACCTGGATGAGCAACATTAACCTAACGCAGGTGCTGTTCGATTCAATTCCCTCCATTGACCGCGCTAAACGAACTTATCACGATCAAACTTTAAAATCTATCTGCATCACCTATATCAACCAACAATATGGAGATAGTTATAAAATTTTTACCGATGGCTCGAAAGATAGAAGTAATGGTGGCGCTGCCTTTTTGGATCCTCATCAAGATAGTTATGTGAAACTTAGAATTGATTCTGATATTTCAATCATGCATATTGAATTACTGGCAATTTCAGAAGCTTTAAATTACGTTCATACAATCAATGTCCGTAAGTTGGTCATCTTAACAGACTCGAAAAGCTCCATTCAACACTTGGCTCGGTGCACCTCGCACGCGGCGAGAGGCGTTCCGATAGCCTATCGCATTCTAGAATCAATTCTAAGCCTTCAATCAGAGAACAGGGAGGTCTTCATTCAATGGATTCCATCACATATAAATCTGCAGGAAAATGAAGCTGTCGACCTTTTAGCTAGGCAAGCGATCACTGACGGTGTTCTACTGGTGACGACCCCTCTGGCCTCGGACTACACTCGAAGGATTAAAATGCAATGTAGATCAATGTGGCAGGAACATTTTGACGAGCGATCCAAGGAGAAAGGAATCTGGTATAAGACAATACAACCGGAAATTTTAAAGTACCCATGGATTAGTCATAGTCTTCTTAATCGCATTGAGCTCGTGACAGCCCTCAGACTCCGCTCTGCACATATTCTAACTAATAAGTTTAGATATCTGATGAAAAAAACGCCAACCCCCAATTGTAATGAGTGTGGCGTTTATGAAGATACTCTCCACATATTGTTGGAATGTGTGCGGAACGAGTCATTTAGAAGACTATGTTCTATACAAAATATAAAAGACGTTGGCTTTTACAACTCCATTTTGTCTATGCCAGACTCTGAAAGTGCAAAAATGTTGTACAAACTCGTAGATATAGGTTTAAAAAGATAAGTTTAGTTTTAAGTTATGTATCTTGTACAGGGCGATGTGGTCGCTAAGCGACAAAGCCCTTTAAATAAATATTAAAAAAAAAAAAAAAAAGCTAACATGATGAAAGGAGTGAGTTAATTTAATTAATAGTACTGATTTTCAGCCTCCACTTCTCGCCCTACTCTAGTGGAGTAACCTGAGATACCTACTGCCGCTGCTGGACATAGACGTCTTCTTGAAAACTTTTATTTTAGGTTAATATGCACAGAGGTGGGAAAGTTCATCCTGTATTTTACTCAGTTTTATTTTTGACCAGCTTTTGCCAGCGGCTTCGCCTTCGTTATATTTTGAGTTTTGTGCGAATATTTTATTTCTACGGTACCCCGTAGAAATAAAATATTAAAAAATATAAATATAGTAAAATATAGTAAAATTTAAAGTAACCTATGTCCACTCTCCATTTTTGACCGACGAACCACCGGAGGAGTTATACAATTCGACGCGTATATATATATTATATATATATATATTTATGTATAACCACGCATAACTTTTTTCATAGTAGTCCTATTTCAATAATTATTTTTTTGTTGGAAAGAGTATACTTCGAGATTGGTCCCATTTAAATATTATCGAAATTGGCTGAGCCATTTTTGATAAATCAACAATAATGTGAAAAATGTTACATCGATCCGTGCATAATATTTGCGTTCTAGCGATGCGCCCCGGCTTTGCACAGGTTATACTTATAAACATTTCTCTTAAATTGCTCTACCTATTAAAACAAACTGCATCAAAATCCGTTGCGTAGTTTTAAAGATATAAGCATACATGGGGACAGACAGCGGAAAGCGACTTTGTTTTATACAATGTAATGATTCTGTACACGGGTGAAGTTGGTCATGCTATTTTTGCAAAAAAATATTTAACTATATCCATGCCGAAAATCACGTCTATCCGTTGCTCCGTTGTGGTGTGAAAGAGCATCAAACCTTAGAGTATTATACTCTAAGCATCAAACGAATAACACATACTTTCGAATTTATTTTACAAGTTTATATTTACTTTCACCTGAGCCCATAGTCTAGGTTTGTGTAATTTACCGCGTTCGCGTGTGGCTTCATTTTGGTTAGTTCTTCCTCGTTTCCGCCAGGGGCGCTGTACAAAAATGTATAGAGCCATACGGAAACAGCTGTAGTCTTAATTTACGTGTAAACCTGGACTAGCCCCTCTGTCCGGGGTTCGTCATCAAATCTTGCAAGTTAACTTTGATCCACTTCCCTGTTACTGATTGAGCTGAAATTTTAATACATGTGTAAATCGCGATTTGCGTGACAGTGCAATATTAATTATGATGACATGGTGTTGATTTGATGATGGAGCTGGAAGGTTGCTGGCCAAAGGAATTTCGCAATGAAACGACACAACCTCATCGAGTTTGGGCTCATTTGAATCGTATTGACGTAGTTGAAGTAGTTTGTCTTTCAACGGAAACCGGGGTCTGATGATGGATCTGGAAGGTGGACATAGGAACTCTGTTATGAAACGACCCAAACTCATCGAGTTTGGGCTCGTTTGATTCGTCTTGGCGAGTACTTGTTCAGTAAAAGTTTAAAAAAAAAAGTTTTTTTTTTTTAGGAAAATTCTTGTTTATAATTATTATACAATGATTATAGAAAAAGGCGTGGCGTGAATCTTATAAAACCAGTATGTATTGAGATATGTATGGTGGTGATTTCAGCGGAGGAGCGCGGTCGGCTCGTGGAGAGCGTGTCTTCGTACTGTCTGGACCTCAACCTTGGGAACAAATCTGCCAGGCTCATCAAAACGCCTAAACCAGGTTTACATCTCTTTCTCACCCTCTCATCCTCACACATACACACACATACACTGTCTCTCTCTCACCCTCACACATTCACCAAGATTGAACAGTCATACAAGCTGTAGTTTTGCATCTTTGCAATATTTACATCGCTTTGTATCAAGCGAGTTACTATTATTATATACTACGGGACTAATCGCGCACTAAGCTTACGATATAAATAAACACTTCCTCATCCCGACGTTTCGGCCGAGTTGCATCGACCGTGGTCACGGGTAGACTGGAATGTGAAACAGCTGGTACCGCCAATTCAACTTGAACTTGAAAAATTGTCACGGCTACGTCAAGTTCAAGTTGAATACGCTAGTTGACAATTTTTTTATGTTTTCTTGTAACAGCTAACCTTGAACAGAGCCAATTAACGAAAACATATTCATATTATTTTATTGATATCAAAATACAAGATACAAGTCGATCCAAATCAAATCAATAACTATTGTTATTATAATAATATTGTTCCTAAAATTTTAGCTTTGCTTAAAGCAAAGAACAATTAACTTAAAATTAAAAGAAAGAAAAAATTATATTTCAAATAAGTTATCAAATATTAAACTGTGTGAACAAAATAATTAAATAAATCCAACAAAATTGTTTCAGTTTTTCAATGTTAATAACACATGTCTTAAATTTCAAAAATTGCATTAGTTAGGTATATACATTAAAAAAAAAAAACGAATTTGTAACAAAATAATAACATTTTCCAATATATAGAAAATAGTCTAATATAAATACATTTACAAATTACATTTAAATACATACAACAGAAATAAAATCAACTTAGAAGTAAATAAGTTACAACCATTTCATTTTCTTGCTAGACAAAGAGCGCACTATGGCAGAATATGACGTCACGGTCCGTAAGTGTCATACATTAGCCATACTAGTTATGCTTTGTGGGAAAGGGACAAAGCATCCCCTCTTAATCCCTACCAAAATCTTTACAAGTTTATGTCTCAGGACTGGATTAGCCAATTTTAGTTAATTTTTCTGTTTATGGATCTTAATTAACTGCAGAATTCACTATACTCTATAAAATTTAACTTGATCTCTGCGACAGTGACATTGACATAGAAGATTGACATTTTTAGAGTTGGGATAGTGGTGGGAAAATCGATTTTCAAACAATGTTGTAATGAAATAGAATGAGTAGTTGAAGGTGAGAAATTGGATTTTATTTACTTACTATTATTTAAGGTCAAGTATGTACACATGTAAATAATGTTATGATATTAATTAAATACTCATAATAATGTAACGATTGTATTTATCGACGTTTTTCACTATTATCGATGCTAATGTAACATATAATTGGGTTTAATTTAATTACATATGTAATAAAATGTTATGATATTAAAATATACAGTAAAAACAATGATAAATTAAGTTTTACTTAAAATATCTTTAGTATAAACTATTGATATTTTAAATAAAACTCTATCTAAAACTCTGTGGTCACGATCATTTGTCGCCCATCACTAATCGGCATGCCCATAAAGTATAACATTGACAGGTACTATCTGTATTATTCAGACATTCAGGACTTGATAGGCGTGATTTTTCTGACAGCTGTCGCAGAGATCAAGTTAAATTTTATAGAGTATAATCTTAAAACTTTTAACTAATTCAATACTAGTCTACCCTATTGGCGGTACCAGCTGATTCATTTCCCAGTCTACCCGTGACCACGGTCGATGCAACTCGGTGGAAACGTCGGGATGATGAGGTATTTATTTATCTCGTAATTTTTAGCGATGCGCGATTAGTCCCGTAGTACATAGTAATCCATCCATCAGCCAAAGGACATCCACTGCTGGACATAGGCCTCCCCTATGGACCTCCAATAAGACCGGTTGGAAGCGGCTTGCATCCAGCGCAATTAATGAGGTCATCCGTCCACCTTGTGGGTGGACGTCCTACGCTGCGCTTGCCGGTACGTGGTCTCCACTCGAGAACTTTTCGACTCCACCGGTCATCAGTCCTCCGCGTTACGTGCCCTGCCCATGGCCATTTCAACTTGCTAATCCGTTGGGCTATGTCGACATACCTCAGTGCCTCAAGTCGAAAGTTTTCGACCAGTGTGTGTTGCCAGTGATGACTTATGGCAAAGAAACGTGGTCTCTCACTATGGGCCTTATTACTAAGCTATAAGTAGCCCAATGAGCTATGGAGAGGGCGATGCTCGGAGTCTTTCTGCGGGATCGAATCAGAAATGAGGAGATCCGTAGAAGAACCAAAGATACATAGTGATATCTTCTACATTGTTGTTGAAATAAAACGTCTATGATCAGTTTCATTATTGTAATTAACAAGAAAACGATCATGAATACAAATGCGAAACATTATCGTTATTAGTTCTAATTTTGAATCCTATTTTAAAAATAGCTTGAATACAACACGGTACTTCAATTTTAATAACCAAAATAATGACTCCAAGAAACAGCATGGCCGCTGCGCAGAACCTTTCTGCCGGCACCCTCTTAGAGGCCTCAGTAGGGAGGCTAGTCCAACGGTAGTGTTGCCACTGTGATATTTGTTCAAAGAGGTGCTAATATGGTAGTTTCTAACAATAGTAATAATGTGTTCATGTGTGAACGTGTGTAAAAATAGATGTTGAACTTACCGTTATGGAACACGAGTTTATCTACATCTACGTTTCTATCAAATCAGCTCAAATAGCAAAAAACAGCTTCTCCATAAATGTAATGATGAAAGTCAACTTACTTTTTGACCGACGAAACGGAGGAGGTTGATTGTAAAACAATAAATACTTAAATTATATTTCAGAAAAGAAGTCATCATCGAGTGAGGAAGAAGGTCCGGTGGTTGAACAGAATGAAGGTAGGTCGATTTTTAGGGTTCCGTACCTCAAAAGGAAAAAACGGAACCCTTATAGGATCACTTTGGTGTCCGTCTGTGTGAATGTCAAGACTTTATCTCGAGAACGCGTTAAGATTTCGAGTTGAAATTTAAACTATATACGTAAACCTATGACCTTTTTGCAGTTGTGTAAAAGAAAAGCTTCTCAGTTACCGTATAAAAAAGTTAGAGCCGTTTATGTCGTAAAAAACCGCATATTTCAACGCTCACAAAAATCAAAACCATGAAATTTGGCGAAGAGCATTATCTCAGAGTACACATATAGGAATAAATCTGAAAACTGTACATTTTTATTTAAATCACATGAAAATGGGGCCTCTAAATTCACAAAATATGGGTTCAAAATTCAAAGTGAGTAAATTGTATCATGTAAGGTATCATATAAAATAACTTCTAAAACAGGTTTTTAATTATTTTAACAATATGTTTGTACGGAACCCTCGATGTGCGAGCCTGACTCGCACTTGTCCGGGTTTTTTTTACAATCATTTATAAATTGCTGTCTTTTTTGCCGAATTTCAAAAAGGTGAACATAGTACCTTCTTTATGGTTCTTTTTATGTATGTTATGTATATTTGCGCCAAGCGTGAACTGATTAAACAAAAATCTTATTTATTTCGAAAGGGTATACTCCCCCGAATGAAAAAGAATGTGACCACCCATTTAAATTTTATCGAAATCGGCTGAACTGTTTTTGATAAATCAAAAATAATGTAAAAATGACTATATGGATGACATCATGTGCGAACTATTCGAATTCTGTACACGGTGCCATTTTTGGCGAAAAATAATGATTATCTTTGTTAATATCTATTTAAGGCCACTATTTCTTGTTCTTGTCGGTTCATATTCGTGCAAGGTTGCCTGGAAGAAATCGCCGTGGGTGATAAGGCCGCCACTTTATAATCATATTTTTTGTCGTATATGTGTAAATAGTGTTATTTTTCATATTGTGGTTGTAATAAAGAGTTTTGCCTGTCTGTATGTCTGTCTGTGTATCAGGCTTTATTTCTAATCAATTAGCATCCTTCTAGGGGCTTATTCTGTACATCAAAACTAACAACTTTTGTTCTACGACTTTCGTCAAAACTCAAAAAAAAAATTGTTGTTCCATAGAAAAAGTCCACCCGCGACAAAATGTATGGAACAGCTGATTTTTTTTTGAGTTTTGACGAAAGTCGTAGAACAAAATTTGTTAGTTTTGATTTATAGAATAAGCCCCTAAAAGGATGCTAATTGATTAGAAATAACCCTGTATATAAACATGAATCGTGGTTGTTAGTCTCGCTATAATTCGAAAACATATTGGGCTAATTGTAGTCTTGAAATATCCGTAAAAACTAAAGTAAAATTTAAACGCTGAGAAAATGTAAGAATGTAGGAAGCAAAATAGTAAAAACGTGAAAATAATTTTCCATACAAAATGTTCCTACATGTAAATGATTTAACATTGACAGTAACAGTTGACAGATGGTCATCGATTCGAGCAAACTCTAAAATACTCTAAATAGTCAAAGAGTAAACTTAGAATTTTGTAATTAGATTGCAATTATTAAAATCGGTTGTGCCGTGTTTGCCAAAAAAAAAAAATTAATTTGGTTAATGAAATGATTTTAATTTTATAGTGCTTCACACACTAAGTTTTTCACAAAATTTGGCGGAGGCGTCACAGGCAAACTAGTTTGTAATCCTTCCGCCCTCGCCTGCGCGGTACAGGGGCGCCGGGGGAGACGACAAAGGGGACTGAGACAGGTGCGGGCGGCGGGTCCCCGGCGCCCCTGTACCGCGCAGGCGAGGACTAAGTTAAGCGGTAGGATTATAGTTGGTAAAGCTAGTCGGGCTAGTGATCGGAAAGAGGCAGGTTCAAATCCTGCGTCCGCGACAAATTTTTGAAATGTTCATCTTGATGTTTAATTTTAAAAACCATATTTTCAAAGAGACGACTCTTTAAACTGGCTGATTAGCTTAAACTTTTCATGTAAATTGTTTTCAGGATACGTAGAGTCCCGTCACGTGTGTCGCGCCATCGCCCAGCTCGGCGCAGATCACTTGCGCCAGTTGTCTAGACAGTGCCTGGCTCGGGCCGGGCTGCCCGCCGCCTGGCTCGACCCGCTCTTGGCGCTCTGTCTGCAAGCCGCCGACACCATCACCGTCGGTAACTAACTATATACAATACCGGAACTTGCGCCAGTTGTCTAGACAGTGCCTGGCTCGGGCCGGGCTGCCCGCCGCCTGGCTCGACCCGCTCTTGGCGCTCTGTCTGCAAGCCGCCGACACCATCACCGTTGGTAACTAACTATATACAATACCGGAACTTGCGCCAGTTGTCTAGACAGCGCCTGGCTCGGGCCGGGCTGCCGACCCGCTGTGTATAGGCATTGTGCACGCATGCGCAATAATTAGCGAATCGCGGCGAAGTGTCATCTGAGGCTAACTTCTCAACCATAGATTTGTGTGGCGCTTAGTATACTAATGCTGTAATATCTTATACAACATCACTAATATTGGGTAAGATAATTCTTGTTAAAAGTAAAAGCAAACCAATAACAATACCATACAAAATGTGCGACTGCAGCGCTACCCAAGAATATCAACAATTTTTGGGATCAAGGGCACGTGACGTCAAAACAGCGTCACAACGCTGACACTACGTTTTGGCATTGACAACTACTAAACGTCATGCGCAAAATTCACGGCGCCATTATGGCACTGACAGCAAACATCATGCGCAAAAAGTACCTAACTAGACCACTAGATGGCGTAAGAGACGCATGCACAATCCGCTAACTCGCGGTAACGAAATTCTCCGCGCAACAGTGAGTGTTTTTGCTGCGCTAAATTTCGACAAGACCTTACTTCATAGGATCATTTCTATAGTAAGCTCTTCCCAAGTAGAGATGTTCAAAATAATCATTTGTATCGATACAGCGTATCGATACGTATCGCAATCAATTGTATCGATCCAGCGATATATCGCAGGGTTTTGTATCGATACTTTCGATACGTAACGATATTTATAAACTTTATAAACAGGGTAAAATAAATGAAAAAAAATACTCTAAGCAGTGAAAAGTAATATATTGTTCTGAAACCAAACCAACTGAAAAATGAAATTTTTACAATTGCCACTGAGACGAAGTTAGGCTTCGGAGAAACAAAAGTCTAGACAGACGTTGCGGGTTCTGTAATAATCTGATATGTCATTTAAAGCTTTAGCACAAGCCTGAGCGTCGGTGAAATAAATTTTTTTGAACCTGGGATCCAAAATCGTAGAAATGGCCAAAATATGCACTTTTTCGGAATTTTTAAATCGTTTATTTATTTCATTTATAGAGATACGATATATCGATGCGTATCGTATGGTCGTGTATCGATGCAAAATATCGATATATCGCATTGCTTTGTATCGATACAACATAATATCGATTCGTATCGCGCATCTTTATTCCCAAGACAGACACAATACGTGAGTCGCACCAAACCACGTTGATGAGTCGTGGCGCGGCTAGAGATGTTCAAAATAATCATTTGTATCGATACAGCGTATCGATACGTATCGCAATCAATTGTATCGATCCAGCGATATATCGCAGGGTTTTGTATCGATACTTTCGATACGTAACGATATTTATAAACTTTATAAACAGGGTAAAATAAATGAAAAAAAATACTCTAAGCAGTGAAAAGTAATATATTGTTCTGAAACCAAACCAACTGAAAAATGAAATTTTTACAATTGCCACTGAGACGAAGTTAGGCTTCGGAGAAACAAAAGTCTAGACAGACGTTGCGGGTTCTGTAATAATCTGATATGTCATTTAAAGCTTTAGCACAAGCCTGAGCGTCGGTGAAATAAATTTTTTTGAACCTGGGATCCAAAATCGTAGAAATGGCCAAAATATGCACTTTTTCGGAATTTTTAAATCGTTTATTTATTTCATTTATAGAGATACGATATATCGATGCGTATCGTATGGTCGTGTATCGATGCAAAATATCGATATATCGCATTGCTTTGTATCGATACAACATAATATCGATTCGTATCGCGCATCTTTAGGCGCGGCGCCCTGAGCGTGAGGCGGGCAGGGGTGGACCATCCCTAGCCCTCGATGATCGTTCGCTCCTCGAAAGGGGAGAGTGGGGTGCTGTCGCTATCTGAGTGGTTTTTTTAACACCTTTATAGAACTATGACTTTGGTATACTTCTAATATATCCAGGTACTCCATGTTGTAATTGAAGACTACTTGGATACATTAGAAAAAGGGCAACTTGCGGCCCGCCGATGTTTTCTGCTGCCCGCCAACAAGCACTAACAGTAACGACTACAAATTAAGTTATAAAAAGTACCTTCAGGTTGCCGAAATGAGTGAAAAATTTACTAGTCGAAAACGCAAAGTTACAGATGAGCGCCGATAATTCCAAGAAAAATGGACGATATTTGTTTGTGTTTGAGAAAAGCCGATTTGCCTCGTACGCAATGAATTGGTCGCTGTAACCAAGGAATATAACTTCAAACGTCATTACGATTCCAAGTAAGTTTGCTCACCTTCAAGGACAACTTCGTATTGATAAGGTGGAGTCCCTGAAGAAACAACTTGAACGACAGCAGCATTAATTCCGCAAACATAATGAAGCCAGTGAGGCAGTATTACAAGTAAGCTATATTATTTCAGAAAAAAATGCACGTAAGTCAAAACCATTTCCTGACGGTGAATTCATAAAATAATGTTTTATTGTTTTGAAGTGAAGAAGTTTTATCTCCCTTACAGAAATCACTTTACTCCAAAATAAGTTTGTCTGGTGTTACTGTAGCTCGGAGGATAGAAGACCTGCAGGGGATATAGAAATAATGTTGTCGGAACGTGCGTCATAATTCGTTTATTACTCCGCTCCGCTCGATGAGAGTACAGACTTAACTGATACCGCGTAGTTGGCTGTGTTTATTCGCAGCATTGACACAAATTTTGTTGTCGCTGAAGAAACGGCTGCTTTAGTTCCAATGAAAGGCAGCACAAAAGGTAGTGATTTGTATGAATCATTCAATGCTGTTGTAAATAAATATAAGCTAAATATATCTGTCCTCGTTCTGGATTTCACGTTATGTATGCGTTAAATTACTGCTCACATGTATATGTGGATCCAAAAAGTGATATTGTTTTCAGTGTATGATCTCTGATTTTAGGGGAAAGTCTGTAATTTCGAATAGAAATCAAGCAAATCAACATACAACATCGTATTCAGCATTGATCTCTTTTAAAAATTCCTGAAATGCCTGTGATTCAAGCCTCGAGTTTTATTGAAGTTTCCAGTTTTTACTACAATACTCATAACATCTTTGATATTAACAGACTTTGCACAATTAAAACTGTGAATCAGAATCGTTTATTGTCAAACTGTGTTGTTACAGATGTTACGAAGATAATTAAGTCTCGACAGCTTCGTCCATCATGGACATACAATATAATATTATGTACCAAGAACTTTAAAATAATAATATTACATTTTGTCAATAATACTCCATAAATGTCAATAAAACAGCATCCAAAATTACTAGCAATATATTTTAATGATGCAATGGTACTGTACAAAAGATACGTCAGGTTTGTTTTTCTTTACTAAAGCCACAAGTCCTTCATTTTTTTCAACCGTAGCCGGAGCGCCGTCCGTAGTAGTCCCAGCCAAATCCTAGTCCTAGTAATATTATAAACGCGAAAGTTTGTGAGGATGTATGGATGTTTGTTACTCTTTCACGCAAAAACTACTGAACGGATTGAGATGAAACTTTGCAATAATATAGCTTATATATCAGAATAACACATAGGCTATAAATTATAATGATATTGCGTCAAAAATCAAAATATCATGCGGGCGAAGCCGCGGGTAAAAACTAGTTAGACATATTTAGCTTATATTTATTTACGACAGCACTGAATGATTCATACAAATCACTACCTTTTGTGCTGCCTTTCATTGGAACTAAAGCAGCCATTTCTTCAGCGACAACAAAATTCCTGTCAATGCCGCGAATAAACACAGCCAACTACGCGGTATCAGTTAAGGCCGAAGGTGGTCTGTAATTTTTCATACAAACGTATTACGCTGTTTTCTTCCTGGAAAATGATTTTAGAGTTAATTTTTTTTGCCATAAAATGAAATTCAGCTGTTTAAACTACCCGGTCTTTTCTTTTTCTTGATAAATTAATTATCAGATAAAATATGATCCTTCAAAGTCACAAAAAAATTCACCATTTTTACCGACGTCTTTAAAGACCTACCAGAATAGACTTATTAATTTCTAACAAAATTTGAAATGACAGAATCATGAACACATATTTTTTTTAAATTTTGATATAAAAAAATACTTGATTAATTTAGTTTTTGATGAAGAAAACAGCGTAATACGAAACGTTGTCTTGCCAAGATTTTTGTAGGTATAAATCGCTCTGAGCTGCAATTGTCCCTATCGCACGATGCGGAGGTAGGGTTGAGGTGAGGGAGGTTCAAACCTATATGTACACAAGCACTAGGGATGTAGTAATAGTCGATATTTTTGTCGATGCTCTAGTGATGTCCATCGATATCGATGTTTTTTTAAAAATATTAGTTATTTTTTCAAATCCTATGATTTGACCGCTGTATGTTTGTTACTTTTGAAGAAAAGTTTGTATGTATGGAATATAGGCGTATAGTTCCTGCGACATATTGCAGCAATTATACAGAATATCGTGTTGTATCCGCAGACATCTAGTAGTTAGTAGATAGGCGCAGAACAACCAATTCTCATAATGCCCAACTAATCCGGGAATGCTCAATTCTGCGAATGCCTAATTCTATGAATTCCCAATTCTCAAAATGGTTAGTTTTGGGAATGCCCAATTATCAAAATGGCAACATAAATGCAATAAAGAATTTTTTTAGAGATTTGTGTATTTGTTAAAAAAAAACAAAACAAAACAAAACTCAAAAATATTTATTGAACTATGTGCCTTGCCCTCTCTCATTTTAACTTGCCAATCCGCTGAGTTTTGCTAAAAAGTTCAATTAGAATCTAATAATAATTGTGGATGTTCTATCCTCTATTACTATGATGTGTGCCCTACCCACTGCTGCTTTAATTTGCTAATTGTTTTAATTTTTTAAACGTTTTGAAAGTAGAACCAAAGTATGACAACCAGTTTTCTAAACAGTAAACCTAGCATCTGATTTTTTTAATTGAATCTTTAATTATTTTTATACTAATTTTGGTATGCAAATACGGCTATACGAGGGGAGGTCAAAAAGTTCGCGGAATGAAAGGGAAGGGGGGTGAATTTGAACACGAAATTATTTTTCCTTTTCAATATATTCTCCATTAACCCTAATACACTTTTCAGAACTTTCAAATAATTTGTTTATACCTTTAAAAAAAATGATTTGTCGAGGCTTTCAAAATATGCAGAAATTGCCGACTTTACTTCTTCGTCATCCGTAAATTTCTTTCCACGAAGCTCTTTTTTCATGTTTGGGAACAAATAATAATCACAAGGGGCCAAATCTGGACTATAGGAAGGGTGGTTTAAAGTTTCGAAGCCGCACTTGTGTAAGGCAGCCATGGCAACATGGCTCTTGTGAACGGGTGCGTTCTCGTGCAAAAGGAGCACACCTCGAGACCATTTTCCCCTTTTCTTTTCTTTAATTGCTTCTTTTAATTTTTCCAATAATGTAGCGTAGTATTATCCCATGATATTGATACCTTTACCTACATAATCGATCAATAAAATCCCCTCGGAATCCCAAAAAACTGTAGCCATAATCTCTCTGCCCGATTGTGACACCTTAAACTTCTTAGGCGGTGCTGCGCCTTTTTTGCTCCACTGCATTGACTCCTGCTTCAACTCAAGTACATAGTGATAAACCAAAGTATCATCTTCAGTCACAATTCGGTTCAGAAATTTATCCCTGTTTTCACTACACAGCTTCAAAAACTCGCGCGAACACTCGACGCGCTGCTGTTTTTGAAGCGCTGTGAGCATTCTCGGTACCCATCTTGCACTGACCTTAGACATGCCAAGATGTCATGGAGAATATTCAAAATGGTCGTAGATGATACTCCAGTCATCTCTGCGATTTGTTTCTTCTTCAAGCGTGCATCTCCCAGAACAAGTTTTTCAACTTTTTCAACAATGTCTGAGGACGTTACTTCAATAGGCCGACCTGAGCTCTGGTCGTCTTCAATTGAGTCTCTGCCTTGCTTGAAAAGATTATGCCACTTATAAATCATTGTTTTTCCAGGACAAGAGTCCCCGTAAACTGATGACATTTCTTCCATAATGTTCTGAGGCGTTTTTCTTTGCTTAGTGAGGAACTTAATCACGGCATGATACTTAATTTTCTCCATAGTTGATATTTTCTTCCCGATTGACTTGTTTATCCAGCGATATCTCAAAGGTTAATAAACCGATTGGGCTGAAACTTAGTATTTACACTTGTATTGAGTCAACAAGTAGCGACAGGTAAAAATAACTACCCCCTCCCCTCTTTAACCCCTCCATTCCGCGAACTTTTTGACCCACCCTCGTAGGTACAATATAAAAGGCAAGAAGTTTTAGATTTTCAGAATGCAGATATACAGTAATATAACGAGACCCTATTACTAAGACTCCTCTGCCCGTCTGTCCGTTGGTCACTAGGCTGTATCTCATGAACCGTAAAAGCTAAACAGTTAAAATTTGCACAAATGATGTATTTCTGTTCCCACTATAACAACAAAACTAAAAATATAATAAAATAAATATCTACTTCAACCGTGTAGGTACAGAATTCGCGAATAGTTCATTTTATCTATAATGATGAAAATCTAAATGAATGATGAAAAATGTTAGATTTATCAAAAATGGCTCAGCCCATTTCAATAAAATTTATTTCATGCCCTAACTGCCCAAATACCTGCTCACTTCAGGATCTTAACGATGCCTCCCCTCGTGGAGTGGCAGTGGCAAGGCACTGGGAAAAGACCTTATAAATTCTCACTTTAATATTATTTGGATCATCGATACGAAGAAGAAGAATAAAATTTAAATGGGATCAATTTCGAAGTATATTCTTTCCAATAAAACAAATCCAACAAATAATTATCGAAATCGGACTACTGTGTAAAAAGTTACGCGTCGAATTGAGCACCTCCTCCGTTTCGTCGGTCAAAAAATAGAATGAAATAAATATTTTTTCATGCCATACAACAGACGTGATTTTTGCACGATTATTACTAACACAACAGGTAGACGCTTGAAATATTCTCAGATTATTTAGTAATATAATATATCGTGTATATAAATATATCAATTTTAAAAATAAATAATTGATTCGAAATAATTGGCTGCCATACGGTATGAAACCTTTCGAGCGCGAGTCCCACTTGCATTTGGCATATTTATTATAGACAGTAGAAGAACGATGTAATGTAAGATATTTCCATAAAAAAATTATTAAATTTAGATAGTAATTTCAGTAAAAATATATTATGTAAACTGCAGCGCCTACAGATATCAAATAGCCAAATTGCTACTTTTGCTTGCTGGTTTTGATCAATTGATGTTGGTTAGGTACATAATACGTTTTATCAAACAATAATTATTTGAAAGAAAATAAATAAGCCTATAAAGAAAAATTACCCCATATCACAAATAATGTAGCTTCCTAATGCCCTAATCCTTCCTAAATAAATAATATTCAGCAGGGATATTTTTGTTTGCTATCGCCTAGACCCCACCTAGTGGGATAAGGGCAAGATGTTGTTTTTAAACTTTCGTGATTTGAACACATTATTATTATATACTACGGGACTAATCGCGCACTTAAATTACGAGATAAATAAATACATCCTCATCCCGACGTTTCGGCCGAGTTGCATCGACCGTGGTCACGGATAGACTCCCCATGACCACTTTTACAATTAAACACAATTTAAGTGCGCGATTAGTCCCGTAGTATATAATAATAAGGACAAGATGATGATGATAATGATCGCCTATCCGCCATACCTACTAGGTAACCAGAGCATACGTAGAATACGCGCAAGATAGCTCTACGTACGGCCAAAATCAGGAATCAATTCAATGCTGCCAGGGAATACAGAATACTAGTGATATAACGTACGTGGCTCCACGACGCGCGCACAGAGTTATCTTGCGCGCACTCTGCATAATATCATATTATGCTACAATTCAAAATAAAATATCAGTCGGCCAGCGAGTTCGTTGGGGCGCAGGTAGGGTGCGGGGAGAGTTCGAGCGCAGTACGCACACAAATACAATTGCATCACCACAGACATTGAAGCTCCCTGGCTTGGGCGCATCGCGACAGCAATAGTTTAGTCCTATTTCTCAATTTCCTCGTCACTCGTCTATAGTCTTAAGACTACTCTCATCGAGCGGAGCGGAGTAATAAACGAATTACGACGTACGTTCCGACAACATTATTTCTATCTCCCCTGCCAGGTCTTCTATCCTCCGAGCTACACTAACCAGACAAACTTATTTTGGAGTAAAGTGATTTCTGTAAGGGAGATAAAACTTCTTCACTTCAAAACAATAAAACATTATTTTATGAATTCACCGCCAGGAAATGGTTTTGACTTAGTTATTTATATACTCTAAGGTTTTGACTTACGTGCAATTTTTTCTGAAATAATATAGCTTACTTGTAATACTGCCTCACTGGCTTCATTATGTTTGCGGAATGAATGCTGCTGTCGTTCAAGTTGTTTCTTCAGGGACTCCACCTTATCAATACGGAGTTGTCCTTGAAGGTGAGCAAACTTACTTGGAATATTTGGAATCGTAATGACGTTTGAAGTTATATTCCTTGGTTACATCATTGCGTACGAGGCAAATCGGCTTTTCTCGAACACAAACAAACAAATATCGTCCATTTTTCTTGAAATTATCGGCGCTCATCTGTAACTTTGCGTTTTCGACTAGTAAATATTTCACTCATTTCGGCAACCTAAATCGTCATCGGTCTTTGATAGGTGTGCAAAATTTAAAGAAAATCTGATCGCTCAAAGTAGGTCAAAATTGAGTTTAATGGGGTTGGATACAAAGTACAAACATGCAGGTGAAACTAATAAAAGCGTGTTAAAAACCGGCTTCACTTGTCTGTTCACGACGTTCTGTCTTGATTTTTTTATTTGGTCCGAGGTAAACCGCAACATTTTATTTGGTTAGTGATAATTTTAGGCGATTATTCTGTGATGATGACAGTCCCATGTAGATAATTGGCGTATACAAGGGGAATACGCCAATTACTCAATTATTGTTAAGTTAGTTTAAAAGTGTGTGTTAAAAAAAACCACTCAGATAGCGACAGCACCCCACACTCCTCTTGCGAGGAGCGAACGATCATCGAGGGCTAGGGATGGTCCACCCCTGCCCGCCTCACGCTCAGGGCGCCGCGCCACGACTCATCAACGTGGTTTGGTGCGACTCACGTATTGTGTCTGTCTTGGGAAGAGCTTACTATAGAAATGATCCTATGAAGTAAGGTCTTGTCGAATTTTAGCGCCGCAAAAACAGTCACTGTTGCGCGGAGAATCTCGTTACCGCGAGTTAGCGGATTGTGCATGCGTCTCTTACGCCATCTAGTGGTCTAGTTAGGTACTTTTTGCGCATGATGTTTGCTGTCAGTGCCATAATGGCGTCATGAATTTTGCGCATGACGTTTAGTAGTTGTCAATGCCAAAATGACGTAGTGTCAGCGTTGTAACGCTGTTTTGACGTCACGTGCCCTTGATCCCAAAAATTGTTGATTGAAATTGTTGGGTAGCGCTGCAGTCGCACATTTTGTATGGTATTGTTATTGGTTTGCTTTTACTTTTAACAAGAATTATCTTACCCAATATTAGTGATGTTGTTTAAGATATTACAGCATGGTTACCAAAATGATACAGTTCTATATAATGTATGTTGTATTGGAAACACGTAATCAGATAGAGTTCATTTGAAGAATGTAGAATAGAAATGATTAGCATTGCATTTTTTAAAAAGAAACCATTCTTTCTTAAAAAAATCTTTGAGCATGGGTTTAAATTGGCGTACCTGTATTATGATATTCTAAGATTTTTTTTTTCAAAATTAATAACTTGAGGAAACTTTGGCACTTCTCTTTATCTGTCTTGCAGTTGCTATCCAGTTAGTACAAATTTTCTCTTTAAAATCTATTCTAAAATGCACTCAAATTGGTAGTAAATTTGTGTTCAGGTTTATTTTAGAAAGAAAGTTTGTCAATTGTAGTGGACTATAATAGATCCAACCGTTTATTTTCTTTTTGACAGCACCAATAGAACGTAACTGCGTCATGTTACGCAAATGTTCACTTTTAAATGCGAGGTTTTAAAAATATGACAACTGCCTAAGTTTGCTCCTTGATCCCGTATAATAATCATCTTTGACAAATTGAGTCCATAAGTGCAGTAGTTTTTTTTATAAATTACATAAAATAACAAACGTTTTTAAAAATTTACGTTATGGCTATGGCTATCGTGTGTAGCCATAGAGAAGTTGGATCTATTATAGTGACTTCAAATTGTTAAAAACATTTTTCTTGATTTAATTGGATATATTTAAATCCAGACTTGCAGTCATTAAATATAGGTACAATAGTCAATATGTATTTAAGTAAATACAGGTCGATAATGAAACAAGTGAAACTGCAAAATATCATCCAAACCAAGCGTTGCAATTTAAGTATTATTTTTAACTTTTATTTCCCCTCCTTCTGTCATCAGAAGTGGGTTTGGAAATGTTACTCCTATTATGGACAGTAAAATAAAAAATAAGAACAATACAATAAGAAGTTCAACAGGTCAAAAGCTTTAGAGACAAAATCTACCAAAAAGTATAATATCTTATTGGTTTGTGTGTAAAAAAGAAATAATTATGTAGTCCTATCTACTCGTATCTTCCAAATTGTTTGTCTTTTAACACTTCAAAACTTTACTTTAATAAGTTATAAATCTTATCAATTTTTACTTTTAAAAACACTTATTCCACTGAATAAAATATAACAAACTTGCACAGAAGGGGTTCGAATGTAGCAAGGGTTATTTTTAACACATCTCATGCCGTGCTATAAAGCTAACCTCATGTCATTATGTTGTCACACAGCATCGCCAGATGTCACCAACACAAATGTCATCATGACGTCACCGTAACTTCTCTAGTTAAAACTAGATGTCGCGTCGAATCGAGCGGCGTTTTCCTGAATCGCGATAATAAGTTTTACCGCGCGGCCGTGAGTGTTTCCGAGCTCGGCAGAGTAGGCATACTTACCTGGCGTAGGGGACACCGTGATCAAGAAGGCGGTTCCCCCAGAGCGAGGCCCTTCCATTGCACTGCGGCTGGGTTGACCTCTGCGATTATCCCTAATGTGGATAACTCGGACGCGTAATTTTTGGTAGTGGGGACTGCGTACGCGCTGTCCCCTTCATAACATAAGGAGATAAAAAGATACCATCATGAATAGCGAGTTGTATGTCGCTGTTCATGATGTTGAATGCAGGTTCCGTTTAGTCGCAAAATGACAGAAGCTCAAAATGACAACCGGGGCGCATATTGTCC
This sequence comes from Hypomecis punctinalis, assembly GCA_949316475.1. Classification (NCBI taxonomy): domain Eukaryota; kingdom Metazoa; phylum Arthropoda; class Insecta; order Lepidoptera; family Geometridae; genus Hypomecis; species Hypomecis punctinalis. The sequence continues at coordinate 21,456,142 of OX438810.1, forward strand.
AAATAGCAACATGTCTATATTAATAATTTCGTCAAGGGGTACGGTAGACTCGATCGAAACTTTATCTGAATGATAAAACATAAAAAAATAATGATTTCGAGTCGACAACATATATCCGGAAAATTCGGATTATCGAGTATTTTAATAAATTTATAACGGTGCTGACAAACAAAAACACGGTGTCCATATTGACACCGGATGACGGATGACATAACTTGAGAAGTGTTGCCAACACCACAAATAAAGAATCTGCTAAAGTGGTGTTAAAATTGTGACAAAATAATGCTATATAAACATGCTAAAAATTGTGATAACATTTTTCAATATGAAATGAAACGTAACATAATTATAAAATTATTATTAATTAACAAGATATGTGTTTTAATCGACTATGACCTATTATTATGTTATCAAATAAAATGTAAGTATCTTGGTCTTCATCGACCACTAATGGTCCCCTTGGTACCTACAGAGCGTAGTGCGTTCTCTGGAACTGCGTAAGACTAGCATCATTTCCTTGCCCTTTTTAAGTCGAATCTTATAAGTATAAAATAGCATTTAAAGTTTTTACCGACAAACAATTGCGTAGCATAATTTTTAATACATTCATTTGACTAAGAGAAACCCGTTCAATTTCGTCATTCGAAAGTGGTAGCGTTAAAAACGATATTGCTGACATAAATCTGCAATTCTGCATGTAATTTTAATGGTAAAATACTTATTGTACAATTATTTTACATGACAAAAATATGACGTATGCTAAATTGCAAATAAATATGCTAAACAAGATGAAAATATGCTAAATTTAGCATAAAAATGCTAAATTGGCATCACTGATCTTGAGCAGTCAAGTTTTTTATGTTTTGGCGTCGCATTTTGGTGCATTTGCCAGTGTCAAGTATTAAGTTTTAATAATTTTTGATAATATTGTATCAAAATAGTCACTGTCACGTTAAGGTCCAACCTTTAGTTAGTACCACAGATATCTAATACACTAGGTTAGTACCTAACCGAAGGTTAGGTACCTACTTAATGTTTTCAATGATCCGAAACATAAAATAGGACAGGAGTGTAGGCTATTAATGTTGTGAATGTAGTAATCAGACTCCACTGGAGAAGCAAAGGATACAGGCTACATAAAGTACATCATAATATAACCGGCCTTTTTAGAAATCTATGAGCCTTATGTCCAGCTGTGGACGTCCTACGGCTGATAGATAGATAGATAATCATAGAAAATATAATATTTGCCATACCTAATCTTTAAAGTTGACGTTGCCTTTCTTTTCGTTTTATCAGAATGTTATAGATACATTTTCAGTAGGTACTTATTCATTTAGTTTTGAGCAATTACTTTGGGATATTGTTTACACCCATCATTCCGAAATTACCTATTTTTTAATATAAGTATGTCTTTCATAATTGTTTTGCTTGACCTTCATCATTTTGTTATCAGCCTAATCTCCTTGTCATAGATGAAGGATAAGTTTTCGCTCAGAGCGAAGCGATCCTTCCTTCATCTATGCTCCTTGCATTTGGTAATCATTGTCATGATTGTAAAAAATTGATGCAGCGAAGAGCTCTTCGTAAAGATGGTGATCAAGTAAAATTATGATGAGTGTGTGTGTATTATAAGTCATATTTCGCCCGAGCGAAGCCGGGTTGTCATCTAGTTCAAAAATAATTACGTCCAAGGCGCACAATGACTATAGAGCAAAATGTCTAAAGCGCACAATGACTAGGAAAGAAAAATGTCTATAGCGCATAATGTCCAAAATTCCAATTAATACTAAAAAAACCGGACAAGTGCAAGTCAGGCTTGCACATCGAGGGTTCCGTACAAACACATTGTTAAAATAATTAAAAACTTGTTTTAGCATGTGCTAATGAAGTTCTTTTATATGATACCTGACATGATACGAATTAGTCACCTTGAATTTTGAACCCATATTTTGTGAATTTTAAGGCTCTATTTTTATGTGATTTCAACAAAAATGTTCAGTTTTCAGATTTATTCCTATATGTACTGTCCTGTATGTACTCTAAGACAATGCTTCTCGCCAAATTTCATAGTTCTATGTTAACGGAAAGTACCCTGTACTGTAGGTTTTGAGTTTTGTGAGTGTCGAAATATGCTGTTTTTTACGACATAAGCGGCTCTAACTTTTTTAAACGATAACTGAAAAGTTTTCCTTTTACACAACTGCAAGGTACCATAGATATACGTATACAGTTTAAGTTTCAACTCGATATCTTTACGCGTTCCCGAGATAAAGAGTCTTGACAAACACACAGACGGACAACAAAGTGATCCTATAAAGGTTCCGTTTTTTTATTTGAGGTACGGAACCCTAAAAAATTATAGGGTTTTTTAATATTGTGTTATAACTGCGATGATATACAAATTATTTTGGTGAGTCAACACAGTAACGAGCATATTTCAATCAAAACTACTAAAGATTTTACAAAGTTGTGTGGTAAAAACAAAGTATAAATGTAGTGTAAGTACCCGACTATCCTGAAATTATATTTTTTTCAATAACACTACCGTCAAATTAACATGTTTTCAATAACTTATCATGTCATTGTAAAACAATCAAATTTCATGTCCGTTAAATAAAAGATGCAATAATATTTAGAAATAATATAATAGGCCAAGTGCGAGTCGGACTTGCGCACAAAGGGTTCCGTACCATATGGAAGCCCCCCTTAATATATTTTATTTTAATTTAATTATTTATTTTTGAAGGAAATATACAACTCAATATACTGTTAATATTTAAAGCATCTTCCTGTGCCGTTATTAATATCGAGCAAAAAATCACGTTTCTTGTATGGGAGCCCCCGTAAATATCTATTTTATTTTAATTTAATTATTTATTTTTAAAGTGAATATTTGACCAAATATTTGTGAATATTTCAAGCAACTACCTGTCACCATTATTAATACCAAGCGAAAAACGGCTATAAATTCAGATTTGTTAAATGGAAGCCCCTTAAATATTTTTTCTGTTTTTAGTATTTGTTGTTATAGGGGCAACAGCAATACATCTGTGATAATTTTAACGTTCTAGCTATAACAGTTCATGAGATACAGCTTAGTGACAGACAGACAGACGGACGGACAGCAGAGTCTTAGTAATAGGGTCCCGTTTTACCCTTTGGCCACGGAACCCTAAAAAATAAGGAATAACATAATTATTATGAAAGATACTAGGAAAAAAATATGGTTTTATTAGTACACATAGCTTAAGTGTGTTGTTTCATATCGCGTATGTAAATGGCACTGTTAAGCTTCGTATAGATGGCGCATAAGGTTTTAAAATACAAATAGCTGTACTCGAACACCAAAACAAGTCATGGAAGTTGATTTAACAGAATAAATAAAACTTTGGACGTTTTGCGCTATAGACATTTCGCTTCCTAGTCATTGTGCGCTTTGCACATTTTTTCTTCCTAGTCATTGTGCGACTTGGACGTAATGATCTTTGAACATTTTGCTCTTTGTACAATTTGCGTCCCGGTTGTCATATCGCACTTTTGTCATTTTGCGACTAAACCGCGCGGGAGGCATGAGGTTGGCGGGCGGGTGTGCCCCGGTGTCCTCGTCTCTCTGGCTCCCGCAGAACGCTCCTGCGCAGCGTTCTAAGCCTAACCTCCCATCCGCCAACTTGTGTGGCGCGGATTATAGCTAACATCATAGCCGTCTATTTGTTTGATTCGACCTATACCTCAAGAGTAACTAACCTAAGACATCAATTTATATAAGGTGAATAAATGACGTCACATTGCTAAATCGCAGACATGTGCAAGTCGCTTACAACCAGTCTTAATAGAGATTTTTAAGGGACCAATGTCCTGCCCCCCGACCGCCTAAGCAATAGCAATCGTAATAGCAATCGTTTATGACTTCATTTTAGTCATTTGGCACCGCCTATGTGACGTTAGCCATCAATTGCTTTGCGCGGATTGCGAAAGCAATCGTTAAATGAACAACTTTATTTGGCTAACGTCACATAGGCGGTGCCAAATGACTAAAATGAAGTCATAAACGATTGCTATTACGATTGCTATTGCTTAGGCGGTCGGGGGGCAGGCGTGGTCATCTTATAACTGAAACGGTTTCAGTAGTGGAACGAAGACATAGACACGTTAACGTTTTATTCAAGAATATTTCCATAATGATTCAACATTGTTGGTACCATACGTAAATACTAGCAATTATAATTTCAACACTGTACATAAATTAGGCATTATCATTCGTATAGGCCGGGCGGCTAGCCCTGGTGTCAGAGTTTTTAGACCCCTTATCAGTAATTTAATATTATCATAAGTTACATAATATGTAAGAATAATATGATTACTCTAAGTGGTTTTATGAAACTTTATTGGTTTTAGTTTTTGCCCGCGGCTTCACCCACGTGAAATTTTGATTTTTGTGCTACCTAAGAATATTTTTTTTTTGCATAAAAAGAAGCCTGTCATTATCCGACGTTTGGCTTATATTTATGCGAAAAATCAAGTTAATCAGTTGCCCCGTTGCCGCGTGAAATAGGAACAAACCAACATACTTTCAGATTTATAATATAAGTAACAAACAGGATATTGTACTTATCTGGCCTATGGCTGTCAAAACTGTCAAATATGAATTGTAATTTGACACTACTGTTCGGGAAGCATGACAAAGGGACTAATAGTCTTTCCACCATTATATCCCCTTGAAGACGAAATAAAGTATGGATTGACAAAGACAACTGACATTTTAAAGTGGATAAAATGGTTTTCTCCCTTTGCCATGCTACCCGTGCTTAGAGAAAATCACGGCAACTAGCCACTGACTCGAGATATTTGTCTCTTTCTAACTCATGTAATATTAAACCATTGCATCTCTTTCTTTCTTTTCTTGATCGACCACATTATCCCTCTGGCATACTGAGCGCCACACAAATCGACGGATGAGATGTTAGCCGCAAATGACACTTAGCCGTGATTGGCTAATTATTGTCCATGTGTGCACAATTCCGACACCGCGTATTGTAGTGCGTAGGGAGCGCGCGGGAGGCATGAGGTTGGCGGGCGGGTGTGCCCCGGCGTCTCGTTTCTCTGGCTCCCGCGAATGCCTATATTACGGCTTTTGCGCATAACTTCCCATCCGTCGACTTGTGTGGCGCTCAGAATATCTCTGTGTTGTTGTCCGAAGACGGCACAACTATGATTTATAATATTATTTGAAACCTTTGTACCAGTTATATGAAATAATAAATATTCTTATTCTTTGTGAAATACAGTATTCCCAACCAACCAAAAAAAACCAACACATCCGGTTTTTTTTTAGATCCTTCATCAGACGATATCGACGTACGGAACTACGTGCAAGTGAAAAAGGTGGCGGGTGGCGCCGCGCGCGACTCTTGTCTCGTAAACGGAGTCGTGCTCACTAAGAATGTTGCACATAGGTATGTTACTATGTATATGTCGTATACTAAGCGCCACACAACTCGGCGGATGGGAAGTTATGCGCAGAGCGCTGCGCAAAAGCCGAAATATAGGTACACACGGGAGCCTGAGAGATGAGATGCCGGGGCACACCCGCCCGCCAACCTCATGCCACCCGCGCGCCCCCTACGCCCGAGCACACATGCGCAATAATTAGCGAATCACGGCGAAGTGTTATCTGCGGCTAACTTCTCATCCGCCGACTTGTGTGGCGCTTAGTATTGTAAGATTCGATAAACCGTTTTTTTGCGAAAATCCTAGGAATTTTGCAAAAATGTGGTTAATTCGACATTGTCCGAGTCCGAGTAGGTAATAGACCAATCACATACTGTACTGTACTGTACCAGCCTTTTTAATAGTCCACTGCAGGACGTAGGCCTACCCACGAAGGGTGATTGGGCCATATCCACCACGCTGGCCTAGTGCGGGTTGGTGGATTCACATACGCCATCGAATTTCTTCTACGGACGTATGCAGGTTGCCTCACGATGTTTTCCTTCACCGAAAAGCCAGTGGTGTGAAATTCCGTACATAAATTCCAAAGAACGCATTGGTACGGGACCGGGGATTCGAACCCACGGCCTCGCGATTGTGAGGCGGGTGTCACTACCTCTTGACCACCACGGCTTCATCACTTACTAAAGCAACTCGTATATATGCAAAAATCCTAACTTTTTTCAGTAAGATAGAAACTTATCATAGCCAATGTCTAATTATCCGTGTGTTTGTAAAATTCCTAGGATTATTGCAAAAAAAACGGTCTTAAATAAATCAAATAAAAATTCTCGGCCATTAAACAATACCAATGACTGGGTAAAAAAATCGTTATTATAATTAGTTCGTGAGTTAAATTATGAAAAAATATTGGACCCATATTTTTTCTTATGTCAATCAGACAACAAATGACAAATATAAACCTTGTCAAAGTTTGGGAGTGAGGGTCGTGACGTCACCTCTCTCACAGAAGTCTATACATTTGTATGGCACTTGTGACGTCACCGACTTTAACAGGCTATATCTCCATCAATTTGCGTTTGATTGACAAAAGAAAAATTACGTGTCTAATATTTTTTGATAGTCTATCTGACGGACTAATTATATTGTTTTAGTTATCATGCCTATTGTTGCTGTGCAAAACGAAAAAAACATTTAGAGGTACATAACGTACATAATTATTTACAACCATATAATTAATAATTTATAATCATACTATATAGTTAGTCAAACTTAAAATTAAAAAATAAACTCATGCGATCATACCTGGTGCAAAGGAGCCCAAAATGCTGGCCGCATTGCCCCGCTGTATGGCGATGGCCATCCTTTGCGCCAAATACGAGCCAGAGCGGGAGTCATTGGTTTTCTCCCTTAGCCTGCGCTGTAATATTTATAATTAAATATTTGTACCAGCCACTGCAGGACGTAGGCCTACCCACGAAGGTTGATTGGGCCATATCCACCACGCTGGCCCACTGCGGGTTGGTGGATTCACATACGCCATGGAATTTCTTCCTTGGACATTTGCAGTTTGCCTCACGATGTTTTCCTTCACCGAAAAGCCAGTGGTGTGAAATTCCGTACATAAATTCCAAGGAATTCATTGGTACCGGGCCGGGTTTGAACCCACGACCTCACGATTGTAAGGCGGGTGTCATTACCACTAGACCACCACGACTTATTTTTAGGGTTCCGTACCTCAAACGGAAAAAACGGAACCCTTATAGGATCACTTTGTTGTCCGTCTGTGTGTATGTCAAGACTCTTTATCTCGGAAACGCGTAAAGATATCGAGTTGAAATTTAAACTGTATACGTATATCTATGATCTCTTGCACTTGTGTAAAAGAAAAACTTCTGAGTTATCTTTAAAAAAAGTTAGATCCGTTTATGTCGTAAAAAAGCGCATATTTCGCACTCACAAAAACCAAAACCTACAGGGTACTTCCCGTTGACATAGAACTATAAAATTTGTCGTGAAGCATTGTCTCAGAGTACATATATAGAAATAAATCTGAAAACTGTTCATTTTTATTTAAATCACAAAAAAGAGGGCCTCAAAATTCACAAAATATGGGTTCAAAATTCAAAGTGAGTAAATCGAGAGGTTTTTCAAGCCCTCGATGTGCGAGCCTGACTCGCACTTGTCCGGTTTTTTTTTATATAGGTACAAGTTTCAGAGAAATTATCTGAGGATCTCTTTCAGGACATTGATTTAGTTATTGCCATAAAAGTTGAACAGGAAAGTTACTAGTTGCAAAGTTGTTAAGGCGCCATAGTATCAGCGTAATTTTTGTATATGAGCGGGTGAAGACCAATACGTCCCCGGTTTCGCCCGATTTTTGCATTCAAAAATCAATATAAAATTGATATTACCACTTTTACCTAAATTTTATGGATGAAAGCCGTAGTTCAACTCGTGTGAATAAATAACAGATTCAAAAAAAAATTGAATCGTGTAGAAAAGTCAAAAATGCATTAAACTTTCTTAGAAATCATGAATTTGTTCTAAAAAGCGGTATCTTCGCATTTAATTTCTATAGAGCGAAGTTTTTCGAATTGTGTTTCGAGTTAATGATTCCCCTACCGTATAGTTTTTAGAATATTGTGTATTTTATTTTTATTCGACAACTGCAAGGTTTGATGAAGAAAAGTCAGTTTAACTAGGGCTCTATACAGATTTTTTGAGATTGGATGGCGGCTTAACATTACGTAGCTCAATAGGTCTGTGCGAGGTTTTGTGCTCAGTAATGTCAAATGTCTTAAAGGAATTTTCATTACCGTGATGACATGTACCTATGAATAAAAATTTAAGCTCAGTCATCCCGTTTTTAGGGTTCCGTAACCTCAAAAGGAAAAAACGGAACCCCTTATAGGATCACTTTGTTGTTTGTCTGTCCGTCTGTCCGTCTGTGTGTAGTCAAGACTCTTTATCTCGGGAACGCGTTAAGATATCGAGTTGAAATTTAAACTGTATACGTATATCTATGGTCTCTTGCAGTTGTGTAGAAGAAAAACTTCTCAGATATCGTTTACAAAAGTTAGAGCCGTTTATGTCGTAAAAAACAGCATATTTTGCACTCACAAAAATCAAAACCTACAGGGTACTTCCCGTTGACATAGAACTTTGCAATTTGGCGAGAAGCATTGTCTTAGAGTACACATATAGGAATAAATCTGAAAACTGTACATTTTTATTGAAATCACAAAAAATAGGGCCTGAAAATTCACAAAATATGGGTTCAAAATTCAAAGTAGTAAATTGTATCATGTCAGGTATCATATAAAAGAACTTCATTAGCACATGCTAAAACAGGTTTTGTGCGAGCGTGACTCGCACTTGTCTGGTTTTTTTTATTTAAATATTGTGTCTATATTTAAATCCTTGTACACAGATTTTCTATTTTGAATTCGGCTAAAAAGGAAAAGTAAATATAATTTTCGACTGCCTCGGTGGCTCAGTGGTTAGTGAACCTGACTTCTGGATCAATGAGGCGTGGGTTCGATTCCCACCCAGAGCAAACATTTTTGTGATGAACATAAGTGTTTGCTCTGTGTCTGGGTGTTATTTAGGTACTATCTATATAAGTATGTATTTAATATTATGTATATGTAGTATATCAGTCTCTGGCAGCCATATTACAAGCTTTGCTTAGTTTGGGGTCAGAGACCGTGTGTAAGATGTAAAAAAAAAATTGTAAATTATTTGTATTATTATTTTCAGAGGCATGCCGCAGCAGATATCGAACCCCAGCATACTGCTGTTGGACTGCTCCATCGCGTACCAAAGAGTGGAAGGCAAGTTGACTTCTCTGGAACCAGTTCTCATGCAGGTCAGTTCAAAAAAGTCAAAATATTAGTGATTACATTAAATATTGTCTAAAAACCAAGATTTGGTTTTGTTTGTTATAGCGCAATATCAAATTATATATCAGTTATGGTAGTGATCATTGCCAATAGTTTGACTAGGTGTTCGTTAGCAATCTTGGAAATTAAGCAACGTTCAGCTCGGTCAATCTTCGGATGGGTGACCGCGGGGGGCATTTATAACTGAGCGCTACCGTGACTCGAATGACACGCTAAATTGTAGGCCCCGGTTGTTACAGCCAGCCTATAAGCACTTACTTTACCAATGTATTATAGTACTAGTTTATACCCGCGGCTTCGCCCGCATGATATTTTGATTTTTGTTTTTGATAAAAAGTAGCCTATGTCACTTTCCGTCTTTCCGAAAAACCCGAGGCCCTACCTTACTACCCTTGATAAAGGAGGTGGAAAATGAAAAAAAAAACGATTTGATGGTTGTTCGATTCGACAGTTGTTTTTTTTTTGACATTTCAAAGCGCCCTCTAGAATAGCTCGGAGATAGCAGAATTTTTCCTACTTACTTGACACTTATTGTTATATTATGGACCATTTACGCAATATCATTATAATTTATACCCTATGTGTTATTCTGATATATAAGCTATATTATTGCAAAGTTTCATCTCAATCCGTTCAGTAGTTTTTGCGTGAAAGAGTAACAAACATCCATCCATCCATCCTCACAAACTTTCGTGTTTATAATATTAGTAGGAAGCAGGATATGGGACTAAATTTGTTTTTTTTTTGCTAGTCTTTAGTGAATTTACCACGGAAGCTGTATTTTTTATATGGCGACGTATTTCCATTAAACTGTGAGTAATTTTATTCTAATTTATCTATTATGGAAATTAGCGTGGTTTTTGCGCATTTTAATTAAAATATAACACAGGCGTTATTCAACTGTAGATTTCTATGGCAGACTAGTTGTCTGTTCCCTGTATATATAAGTTACTCTCTGGTTGTCTGCAAGTGTACTATAGTTTCGACATTTGGCAATCTTTATCAAGAAATCTGAGCGCTAGAAGGTATAGGGTAGTTGACTAGTATTGAATAAATCAAAAGTATTAAAATTAGTGAATTCTGCAATTAATTATGATTCGTAAACAGAAAAAATAACTAAAATTGGCTAATCCAGTCCTGAGATATAAGCTTATAAAGATTTTGGTAGGGATTTAAGTGGGGATGCTTTGTCCCTTTCCCACAAAGCATAACATAGTATGGCGAATGTATGACATTTACGGACCGTGACGTCTTCTGCTATAGTGTCTCTTTGTCTAGCAAGAAAATAAAATGCTTGTAACTTCTTTACTTCCAAGTTGATTTTTGTTTTGTTTTCGTTAATCGGCTCTGTTTATGGTTAGTTGTTACAAGAGAACATCAAAAAAAATTGTCAACTAGCCTATTCCATCTAGCTAGACTTGCTGCCTGCTATAGAAATACCCATGCGGAAAGGTGACGTCCACAAGTGGTATATTATTCAAAGAAAAATCGAGATGATATATAGGTGTATCATTTGAAAGCTTGATATATATATGGGCTTCTCAAAAATATTTAGTTTTGATTTTTTTATTCCTCCATTTTTTTTAAATGTGAAAAATAAATTGTATGAAAAATAATAATTCACCTTTGTATTTTTTCTAGATTAGCAGTAATAAAGTGCTTCTATCGTTATTTTATCTGCATTTGTAGCTGATTCCTCCACATACATCTTAATTTGCTAAAATTAAGAATTTTAACCTATCAGTGTGACCAGTTAGTAGGTACAATGTGACAAAAAACACTTAAAAACTGTGTTTAATTGGTAATAATACTTCCATTTAACAATAATGGAGGTTACTTAACCAGAGTTGCTAGAGATAAACTACCTATTGAGCCAAATATATTTATTTATCCTAATATATTCAAAATTAAGTAAAAAAAACGGAGGGCTCCTTTTTGGTTTTAACTGATGTAATAGACTCAAAAAAAATATGAACTTTCTTGAAAGGTAAAGAGTGTTGTGGTTAGAATTTTTGATTATTATTATACCTGCCTCCATATATTTTGTGGACATGTCCTTTCAGGAGAACGAGTACCTAACCCGTTGCGCGGCCCGCATAACCGCAATGCGGCCCAAAGTGGTCCTAGTCAGCGGCGGCGCGGGCCGCATCGTGCAGGCCGCCCTGCGCCGCGCGGGGGCCGCACTGGCTCTGAGGGTTCCGACCCGCGCGCTACACCGGTTGGCCAGGTGTGCCAGGGCCGATGTGCTGACATCCATTGACGCGAGGATTGGCCTGCCGAGGCTGGGCACTTGCAAGAATTTTTATGTTAAAAATTGTAAGTATACTTTTTAAAAAATATGTATTCTAGGATATTATTGTTGCCAACTTTTACTATGGAACCCCGAAATCGCGACATATTCCATATAAAAAAAATCATTCATGTTCGGGGATCCGAAGATTGCGCTACCGGATTTTCTAGAATTTTTATGTCAAGGGTAAGTAACAGACAGACAGAGATAACGGTTATGTAAAAAATTGTAAGTATAATATTAGTGCTTTTTTTTCTAAGGATATCATTGTAGCCAACTTTTACTATGGAACCCCTAAATAGCAAAATGATTCATGTAAAAAAATTCATCGACTTTCGAGGTTCCGAAGATTGCTCTACCGGAGTTACTAAAAATTTTGATGTCAAGAATTGTAAGTATATTTTGGTTTTTTTTTTAAATGAGCTATAATTAACGCCGCGTGGGGCCGCATTGGCTTTGAGAGTTCCGACCCGCGCGTTACACCGGTTGGCCAGGTGTGCTAGGGCCGATGTACTGACGTCCATTGATGCGAGGATTGGACTACTTGGGCTGAGCTTGTAAGAATTTCTGTGAACTGTAAATAAGATAAATGAACATTTATATCAATTCATATGAAAATACATAACATCAAACTTAATAGCAATGAAATTATACTAAGCGCCACACATATCGGAGGATGGGAAGTTATGCTCAGAACGCTACGCAAAAGCCAAAATATAGGTATGCGCGGGAGCCAGAGAGATGAGACGTCGGGGCACACCCGCCTGCCAACTTCTTGCCTACCGAAGCTCAGTACGCACTATGAAACGCGGCGTTGGAATTATGCACGCATGAACAATAGTTAGCGAATCACGAATAGTTTAAGAAGAACTGTTATCAAATATTCTCTGTAAATCTGTTATTTTGATACTTCCGTAAAAAGGGTATACTAAGCGCCACACAAGTCGGCGGATGAGAAGTTAGCCGCAGATGACACTTCGCCGTGATTCGCTAATTATCGCGCATGTGTGCACAATGCCTGTACAAATGGCGAAGTAGTGAGCTCGGGCGTAGGAAGCGCGTGGGAGGCAAGAGGTTGGCGGGCGGGTGTGCCCCGGCGTCTCGTCTCTCTGGCTCCCGCGCATACCTATATTTCGGCTTTTGAGCAAAACACTGCGCATAACTTCCCATCCGTCGATTTGTGTGGCGCTTAGTATACTATACCAATATTACCAATACAATTAATCGTTCCTGTTGAATAATTTGGGAAGCCGTGGTGTCTTAAAGGTAGTGACACCCGCCTTACAATCGTGAAACCGTGGGTTCAAATCCCGGTCCCGTACTAATTAATTCGTATGTGAATCCACCAACCCGCACCGGGCCAGCGTGGTGGATATGGCCTAATCACACTTCGTGGGTAGGCCTACGTCCTGCAGTGGACTGTTAAAAATGCTGATACAGTACAGTTGAATAATTTGCGTCAAAATCGTCAAATCAAGATTGTAATTAAAAGTGATTGTTGGGTGGTTCAATACTCTACAAAAGTGTATATTCACTTCTTTATATTCAGCAAAAAGTCCCATACTGCCGTCCACAAGCTATAACGGTTAAGCCACAGGGGGTAATTTTTCACTTTTAAACACATTCTTATAGAGTTTAAATTATCTATCGGTCACTGTAAGAATTATTTTTATATCGTTTATAGTTTAGTAGATAGAAATTGTGAAAACACCGCTATTGACATTCTTATTTCTACAATTCCATAAAGTCATCCAACAGAACATAACTTAAATACCGCTATGATCCCATAATTATTTGAAAACCTCATTATTCTACAAATAATAGCTTACCTTTAAAGCCGTTTTTGCAAATAATTGTCTAAATCATAGTTGAAGTACTTTATCTGTCCCCGTCCCTAGTCCCTCTAGTCTATCTAGTCCCGCGTTTTTCGCTGATACCCAAAAATTTGGTTTTGTGGTTTAACGGCTTTTTAGGTTATAGACGGCAGCATACATTAAGGATTAATTAGATTGTTTTGCCTATATTTCCAGATGAGAGTAAAACCCTGATGGTGCTAGAAGGCTGCACGGAGCCTCAGCTCGGCTGCTGCATCCTGCTCCGCGGGCCGGCGCAGGAGCTGGTGCGAGTGAAGAAAGTCGCCAGATTCTTACTGCTCGCCTGCTACAACTGGAAGCTGGAGAAGGCATTTCTGGGAGACATCGAGGCCACGCTGCCTGAGCCTGGTATATTCTTCACCTCAATCATAGAATAACAACTAAACTAATAGACCCCATACTACAATAGCAAGAGATAGACATCTGTACCAGCCTTTTGAATAGTCCACTGCAGGACGAAGGCCTACCCACGAAGGGTGATTGAGCCATATCCACCACTCTGGCCCAGTGCGGGTTGGTGGATTCACATACGCCATCGAAATTCTTCTACGGACGTATGCAGGTTGCCTCACAAAGTTTTCCTTCACCGAAAAGCCAGTGGTGTGAAATTCCGTACATAAGTTCCAAAGAAACTCATTGGTAGGGGATCGGGATTTGAACCCACGACCTCACGATTGCAGGTCGGGTGTTACTACCACTAGACCGCCACGACTTAACATAGATAGATAGACATCACTTTGTCCCACAAAGACAAAATTTACAAAATAGAGCTAACTCGGCTGTCCAAATTCAAAAAGGTAAAAAGTAGAAAGGTGTAATGATCAAAGATTTGAACCTTCTGCTGAAACTAGAGGGTTCAAATTTCCGATTATAAAAAAGTGGAACCAAATTTTTAACTATTTTGACATTCCAACTTGTGATTTTGACGTATGCCGACAGACAATGCGTTTTTTTTGTTCCACTCACTCTCGCGTATACTGTATAACCAGATATGAATAAGACAGTTATAACCTAGTTAATATGTGAGTAAAATTTAGCAATATCTTTGATTAGGAATAACCCTGTATATTATTCGAAATATGCAAATTTGTCAAAAAGCATCCTATTTTGACAAAGCGTCTGATAAAGCGCACAAAATTAGATCGCATTATAGACATAAACTCGTAGAAGTAGAACCTAAGTCTAACTTAGTTAGCTACTTCTAGCTCAAATTATGTGGCTATAAAAAAATTCAGTAAATTGCCAAATAATCTAAAAGATATCGAAAATGTAAACTGTTTCACAAAAAACTAAAAATTATCAAAATGTACACATTAGACGACACATAATAATCTAAAAACAATAATAAATCGTTACAATACAAATAATAAAATTGCCATACCCTTATAGGGTCATAATATGTATAATTGTATATCTATACAAAACAAGTCAATTAAGAACCGCATGTAAATTTCATAAATTGCAATAAATGATTGAGTTTGAGCTATAATCGGTCCAATTGGAAATCTTCATGTACATTGCAGCATTGGCCGTCAACAGATGCATTTATTACGACAAAGGCAAAGTATTAAGAAAAATGTCCTGTCTTTGCAGGAACTACGTTTGATGATGAAACTGAAGACTATAATGGAGCGAACCAATCAGGCGATTCGTCAACTAAAATGGACGATTCTGAAATCTTTGAAGAAGCTAAAATTCAAAAGGATATAAGCAACGACATATTCAAGAACGAAAGCATAAAATCTAACGAGTCAAACGGCGAGGTTTTTGATTCCGAAAAATCTGATAATAGTAATGAAAATATTCAAGTGAACCAAGACAATTCAAGCACCGATAACGCAGAAATCAATGCTAACGACACTCAAACAAATGCTACCAATGATGTCAAAAATATTGAAGGTCTTACAAACACAAACATCAAAGAATCTAATACGGAAAACACACAAAACTCCAACATCGAGAATACAACAAAAACTTACACAGAAAACTCTGAAAATACCAATACCAAAGATATTCAAAACGATGTTAATACTGCTAAAACAAGTAATACTCAAATTACTGAATCTATAATCAATACTCAAGTCAACGACCCGACGTTAAACGTTGATGCTACAGATGCCACAAATCTGGACACAGACGACCCACTACAAAAGCCCAAGTTCACGCGTAAGACAGAGAACCTGAGTTGTGGCGTCCCTATAAGGGACTTTAGCGATCCCCTGCGAGCTACTTTGTCGGTAGATGATGACGTTTTCTTGCCGAAAGAGGAAGCTTCGTTAAAGGCAGATGCACAGACTGAGAGGTAATTTATTTTTTCTCGATTAATATCCCTGTCGATATTATTTTTTATGCAATTTCTTTTTTGACCGACGAACCACCGGAGGAGGTATACAATTCGACGCGTAAATATATTTTTTTATGTATAACCACGCATAAATTTTTTCGTAGTAGTCCGATTTCAATAATTCTTTTTTTATTGGAAAGAATATACTTCGAAATTGGTCCCGTTTAAATTTTATCGAAATCGGCTGAGCCATTTTTGATAGATCAACAATAATGTGAAAAATGCTACATCGATCCGTGTGAAATATTCGCGAATTCTGTACGCGGGTGAAGTCGGTCATGCTAATTTTTGTAAAAAAATATCTTGTCTTTGACAACGTTGTCAAAGTTTGGGAGACCTTTATCTTTGTCATTTATTGTTTAATTGGCAAAAGAAAAAAGACGTGTCCAATGTTTTTTAATAACCTAACTAATTAGCAGCGTTTTACCTGAAATAAAACGCATATTAAATACTTACCTTACTGGAAGCTTTTTATAATGAGAGTGCGTATCCCTTTCCGTCGATCAGCTATCGTTTTCAGTCCCTTTAAGCGTTGTAACCGGAAGCCTCCAGGTGGCGCCCTTGTTGGCGATTGCGCGCCATTTTATTTTCTAGGAAAAATGGCGTGCCTTTTGGCCTCATTGCGTTAATTTTTGTAATTTCCACCAGGCAGAAATCAAAAGTAAAGCTTCCAGTAAGGTAAGTATTTAATATGCGTTTTATTTCAGGTAAAACGCTGCTATTAAATAGCTTGACCGTTACTGGAAGCTTTTTATAATGAGATTCTGTTTGTTATCGCCTGGTGGCGTCACCTGGAGTGGGGCTTTTAATTATAACTTATAATTGTGTATTACGCCAATGTGATAACTTATGATTATGTATTACGCCAATGTGATTACGCCAATGTGAGATATATTGCTCTGGTGACAATTTAGTTTATTAATTATTAATGATTTCAAATAAATTAAGCTATATTTATAGTGAAAAATGTCCTGAATATATATTTTTAACTCAAATCTCAAAGGAAAACAGACATCAAGAATCTTCCGGTCACTTCAAAGACCACTATCTTTAATTAACATGACCTTAAATAGGCAAGATTACTTTTAATTTGCAAAATAAAATTTAAACAGTTATTTAAGTGTTAACGTACAAATAATTGACGACATACGTAAAGCTTTACTATGTACATAATCCAAAAACGGATTCTACAACCAACGCGATTTCGTTGTGTTCATCGCATATCAACATGTATATACTTACGGTTAGGCTGGGCGGCTCACCCAAAAGTGAGGGTTTCTAAGCCACTAGAAAGAATCTGACAACGTATAATAGATCCTATTGAAAAGGATTTGTTCGGCAATGATATTTACCCAAAATTATTGCAGGAATGCGATATGCATTCATATTCTGCGTCATTACTAAGCAGGGAGTCCCACGCGATGGAACTGTTACTTTTAGAGTACTTCTTCCTCTTGAGTAGCGGTGGAAGGCTTGCTTAGCCTGTGCCATTATTGCAGTGATGCGTTATGCATTCATATTTTGCGTCATTGCTCAAGCATGGAGTTCCACGCGATGGAACTGTTACTTTTCAAGTACCTCTCCCTCGTGAGGGGCGGTGGATGATTTTTACAGGGATGCTTTATGCATTTATGTATGTTTTGAGTCATTACTAAAGCAGGGAGTTCCACGCGATGGAACTGTTACTCGTGAGGAGCGGTGGATGGCTTGCTTAGCCTTTGCCATTATATCAAGGATGCGTTATGCATTCATATTTTGCGTCATTGCTAAAACAGGGAGTCCCACGCGGTGGAACTGTTACTATTCAAGTACTTCTCCATCCTGAGCGGCGGTGGATGGTTTGCTTAGCCTATGCCATTATTACAGGAATGCGTTATGCATTCATGTTTTGCGTCATTACTAAAGCAGGGAGTCCCACGCGATGGAACTGTTACATTTAGTGTACCTTTCCCCCGCGAGGGGTGGTAGATGGCTTGCTTAGCTTGTGTAGTTCGACACATGAGTCGATAATTTGGCAACAAATTTCGACTTTGTAAATAAGTAACAAAAAATAAATAAAATTGATGTACTTCAGATTTTGACCTCAAATTAGCAATGTAGAAGCCAATTCAGTCCATATCAAATTACAAGAAAATATTAAAAATGTGAAATACAAAATGTCACTGACCCACTAAAAAAAAAAAAAAAAAAAAATATTGGTCAAACCAAAAATGGCAGCCAAAATAAAATCAAAGTAATTATGCAATCAGCTGTCACGGTACAGCTATTTGTCTCGTACTTATACTTACAGAATACATACATATACTAACAGATACATCCATCATCATCCATCCATCAGCCAAAAGACGTCCACTGCTGGACATAGGCCTCCCCTATGGATCTCCAATAAGACCGGTTGATAGCGGCTTGCATCCAGCGCGATTCTGCGGCCTTAATGAGGTCATCTGTCCACCTTGTGGGTGGAGGTCCTACGCTGCGCTTGCCGGTACGTGGTCTCCACTCGAGAACTTTTCGACCCCACCGGTCATCAGTCCTCCGCGCTATGTGCCCTGCCCATTGCCATTTCAACCTGCTAATCCGTTGGGCTATGTCGGTAACTTTGGTTCTTCTACGGATCTCCTCATTTCTGATTCGATCACGCAGAGAGACTCCGAGCATAGCCCTCTCCATAGCTCGTTGGGCTACTTGGAGCTTACTAATAAGGCCCATAGTGAGAGACCACGTTTCTGTGCCATAAGTCATCACTGGCAACACACACTGGTCGAAAACTTTCGACTTGAGGCACTGAGGTATGTCGGACGAGAAGACACTACGCAATTTTCCGAACGCTGCCCAGCCGAGTTGGATTCGGCGATTGGCCTCTTTGTTGAAGTCGGACCTACCTAACTGGACTACTTGTCCTAGGTAGACGTACGAGTCAACGACTTCAAGAACCGAGTTTCCAACAGAAATCGGGGTGGGTAAAACATGGGAATTAGACATGACTTTCGTCTTGTCCATGTTCATCTTAAGACCCACCTGTTGAGAAACCCGATTGAGGCCTTCGAGCATCGTGCTGAGCTCTTCCATCGATTTTGCCATAACTACTATATCGTCGGCAAACCGAAGGTGAGTGAGGTATTCGCCATTGATATTGATGCCGAATCCTTTCCATTCCAGGAGCTTGAAGGCGTTCTCCAAAGTAGTCGTAAACAGTTTCGGAGAAATTACGTCTCCCTGTCTTACGCCTCTTTTTAAAGGGATCGCCTTGGAGCTCTCTTCCTGTACTCGGACTGACATAGTGGCGTTATTATACAAGCACTTCAACACTTCGATGTACCGATAGTCAATACGGCATCGTTGGAGAGATTCAAGCACAGCCCATGTCTCGACCGAATCAAAGGCTTTTTCATAGTCCACAAACGCTAAGCAAAGTGGCAGATTATACTCTTCGGTCTTCTGTATAACCTGCCGCAGCGTATGAATGTGGTCCATGTAATACAATATCTAAGACCTGCGATCTCAAAGAATGCACAAAAAGGGAAGTGGTATCCAAAGTAAAAATGTGGTTAATGAGCAAAACATACGAAGAAACAGAGGCTGTTGTAAAAGTGTACGACAGTATTGCTTAGTGGGATTCACGTCATTGTAGGTAGGTATTTGTTTATTTGTTTACTATTATTTCGTATATCCAAAAACTGCTCCTATACTATTTATTTATATATATTTATACCTATTTAATTAGACTGATAAATTGTCGCATTCGTTCAAATCCGCATAATATTCTCACACGCGCACACACAAACATTCACCGTTAACACTGCAAACCTTGACTCTAATGAGATCTCGTGTATTGCAGTGTTACACACACTCACACACACATACACGCACATTCACGTTCACTGGTATATGCTCAAACCCATCCATTCCAGACAGACAAAACAGACAAAGCCGCAAATTTATGTAACCGGCAATATTTGTTTCTTTTTAGTTACCACTAATAATTTCTTTTCTCACGAAGTCGCGCGAAACTTTAAATCAGTACCCGTCTAAACCAAGGGCCACCAAGATACAGGCTTAGCCTAGTTTGGGGCCCACTGATAATTCACAGAATACGAGTAGGTATGTCAATTAAATTACATAATTGATTTGTAGCGGCAATTATTAGTATAATGTAACTAGTTTTTTTTTTTGTTATGTATAAATTTTGAAACTTTTAAATTTAAAACTCTGCTCTGTACTCTAATTTAAATTTTATTGGAAATAAATATCTTATCTTATCTTATCATGGTGCTAAAGCCTTTTCGGAAACCGGCTTGTTCGCAAGGCTGAAAGTCATCAAGCCTGCGCTCGAGACGGTTCGTAATGACCTTTGAAAACAGCTTATAAACATGGCTCAGAAGCGAGATGGGTCTGTAGTTCTTCAATAAGGTGCTGTCACCTTTCTTGAAAAACAACACCACCACGCTTCTGTTCCATGCTTCTGGCGTGATGCCCTCGAGGACGACGGTGTTGAAAAGCTTCTGGAGGACTTTTAGTACCGGTGTTCCACCCGCTCTCAGCAGCTCTGATGTGATACCGTCGTCACCCGGCGCCTTGTTGTTTTTAAGCTGATTCAGGGCCATTCTAATCTCGTACAGGCTGATGTCCGGGATATCTTCGGTGAAGTGTCGGGTCAGCTTGGCTCTTGGATCTTTGGCCGCGCTGCTAACAGGCTTAGCGACCGAAGCGTATAGCTGTCCATAGAACCTTTCGATCTCCTCTAATACCTCTGCCTTGGTCGACGCTACACTGCCATCTTCTCTCTTCAGCTTTGTCAACTGGCTTTGCCCAATAGACGAATTCCTCGAGAGCACTTTGGAGCCTTTGTTCTGCTCTATTGTCTCTTTAATACGTTTAGTATTAAAGAGACGAATGTCGCGCCGCACGGATTTTGAAATTTGTCTATTGAGCTGCCTATATGACTTTGCATCATCGGAAGACTGCAGTCTCTGTAAGCGTCGTTCGGCCATAAGATTTAGAGTTTGATCGGAAAATTTTTGAGGTCTATTTGTACGACGGGGTCTAAAGAATTTAGCACCCACCGCCTGGACAGTTTCTACGAGCCCGTTGTTAATCTCGTCCACCGACGCAAAGTTCTCCAGGCAAGCAAAGCGATTTGAGAGCTCGAGCTGAAAGCTCTCGGGGTTCTGGATATGGGCACGAGTAGGCCGGAGCGTAGACTTCATCAGGCGTGACCTTTCGAGTTTAACGTTAATATCCAATGTGCCTCTTACGATTCTGTGATCACTACCGGTTTTCACTCTGTGGATCACGGAGACATCACACCTGTTATTAACAGATACACCTGTTATGAAATCTCTATAGATTTAATGGTCTTTGGAGTTGCGACTAAAGATTGTCATGCGAAGCAATAGTGCAGCGACTTAAGAGTTGTTTTAACTGCTACTAATAATGTACGAGAAATAGATTGCTTTAGTTCGTTCCAATGCTAGGTTGGACAAACTCACTTAAGGAATTTTAATAAATAGCAAAAGAAAACAAAAACTAAGAAATAAACTCACAAAAAACACCACTGGCAAAATTAACCCTTTGAATTTTAATACCTCCCGGCACGACTGTAAAGTTGCGAATGTAGGATTAATCTGGACTTAACGATTAGTTTTATGTAAATCAAGTGATTTTAATTATATTTATTTAATTTAAATAACTCAAAATCAGTTAGGCTGATTTTTATAATGATAATATGTTCGATCACAACATTATCAAAAATTAAGTAATCTCATTATTTTTATTGATTGCGTAGGCGGCGTAAAGTTCGCCGTTACCTATGTACTTGCCAGAAATATTCATAATATTTTATGAAAAAACAAGGTAGTAGACCTACCCTCCACACCAAAAAAGTTTTGTTATTTAGACTAGACTAGCCAGGGTTATCTGACGCGCATTTTTGTTTCAATCTATTTCATAATATAAAGTAGGTAGGTTGATATGTTGCTGGGCCTTTAGTAGCTATGTATTTTGTTATGCCGTTATAACGTCAGTTATAATGAACCCCAATAATATCTACATCCTATAAAATGACGTTCATTTTATGGTTAACTTAAACAATGCTAACATAGTAGAAAAAGAGGATACAGATAAAGTAAAAATGTCGCAACGATAATTTAAAAATCTTTTTTAAACGATTTTTATTAAAAGCAAAAAACAAAGAGAGAATGTAACTCACTTTTTAGTGACATATATCTATCATTTATGTTTCTCCTTAACGGTAGGAGGAAACTGTTTACGATTGCTATCCTTGCGGATAAGACATACTAATTTTCTCCAAATAGTTTCGATTTTAGTAGAAACACAACATAGTACTGCTGAAGCAAGTCTTGCTATCACCTTAACAGGGTTCTTGCATGATTGCATCTTGGATGGTTTTCTGTCCCGAAAATGTGAACAGACTTAATAGAGCTTAAATAGATACGAGCTGTTTAGCTATTTCTTTATGTTGTTACCATTTACAAACTTCCTACAAGGAAAAGTATGATTTTTCTTATGGCATATTTTATTAATGTATTTTAATGATATAGCCCCATTTTACACAAACCCTTACTTATTTTATTATTTTTTGGTATGCTACAAATAAGACAGCTTATTGATTTGGTTTGAGATTACTGCCAGCAGGAAGAAAATCACTACGTTTTCAGTGATTTATTACAAGCTTTTGAATGCTTGATAGTTAGTGACATAATTTCACTACGTCAGGATTGCAATTATTGAAGTTAGGATCACATGAATTATTTTTATTCAATTTATTCAATGAAGCAACTGGTCTTGTAGCTAATAAATAGTAAATCGCGCTTTTAATTCTGCTCTTAAAATATCGAATAAAACAGTACTCGCAGCTTATTAAGTTGGACAACGCTAATATTACATCACAATTTCACAAGGAGCTGCGAGGATAGCATAATATTATAAATATGTGTAAAACACATTTACACTCAGTCTTTAATCCTGTTACGCTAACATAATATGATTTGTAGAAGTACATTTACATTCAGTTTTTAAATTATTTGCATAAATCGTGTAGAATTCACTCCGCGGAAGTGGCATGTATCACAATAAGCACTGACCCCATGACGGCAGTTAACTGATATGATGTAAAAGTGCATTGTACACTGTATCACTCACTTCCCAAGTAGAGAATTTCACAAAAAGCACTGATTCCCTGAGGGTAGTTAATCTGATAGGTGCGCTAACCTGTTCGTATTATAATCTTATCGATTTTATCATTATATGATCGGTAAAAACATGGTCATATTAAGCACACGCCACTGATATTATGGTAGCTTGTTCCGTTCATAAGAGGGCGTTAAAAATACCGACCCCACAAGGGTGGTTCTCATGCATTGATGCATGGTAGTGTTGCTTCTTCCATACTGTTCTATATGGTTTTGTCAAACAATTTGCTAAAAATAATCAGAAGGTAGGTAGTTATTGAAAACTACATTTACCCTAAAACGGCAGAAAAAATGTAACATCACGTATATTTCGAGTCGTGACAACAAAAGTTCCTCGCAAGGAGATGCTTAGCTAATCAGCAAGCTCGATAGAAACAACGAAACAACCAATCATTAACTCTTTATTTTCCAACACGTGTTGGAATCATTTGCAAGTTTTCTAACAAAGAAAATTAAATCTAAGCACATCAAATTAAATATAACTTTGCACTAAATTTTATTAACTGAGCTAAAGTCCTGATCAATTTAGAAACTCGTAAGTAAAATTAAGGTCGTAAAGTGGGTGTAGTTATCGGCTATCGTAAGGTGCCGTATATTTTTCCCAAGTTGCTTGATACTAGGTTTAGGAAACCTAGGTAAATCTTACGGTGCCGAATATCTCAACACTGCAGTATTAAACTGCAGTAAAACAAAATTCTGCTGCAATGTAAGCTTAAAGAAGTTCTTACAATGACTCGACTATGTACAGTAGCTCATTTATTAAATAAGATTTAATATTAAAATACCTGCCCCGCATTTGATGCTTAATTTGAATGGTATTTCATATTTTCTAATTTGATTTTTGTTCAAAGTGGTCATCAGGCAGACATATTTTACAAGCAATATCAAAATATTGTAACATCCGAAAATAAGAAACTTCTTTAACTGAGGATGATAAATTTTTGCATTATTTATTTTACTAAAAATCCAGGTATATCTAGGCATATCTCAAGGTGCCGAACACTGCAGTGTTAAACGGCTACTGCAATATAAGCTTAATTTTACCAAAAATTCAAATTTCGCTCACCCATTTTCATCGATAGATTTCTCCATCTGGTTGGAAACGTTCAGCACGCTTACCCGCTGCCGAAAAAGTAGCTCTGCTTAGCTGACATCACACGACTTCTTGAAGCAGTCGCGTTCATCTATTTTTTAAAGGAATATATTTAACAGGGATGAAAACAATGGTATAGGGCGTCCGATTGCCCTATTTTAAGCACTTTTGGTTTAACACCTTTAGGCTCTGTTGGAAATATTTGTAAACGAACGACAAAAGCCGTTAAAAATTAATTTATTAACAAATTGCTATGCTACACTGGTTGTCAAACCTTGGACACAGTAAATTTGTTTTAATCCATTTTCTAGAGAAATAGATGAAATATGTGGGCACTTACTGCGCAGGTATACTTAGCTCCGTTATTTCTTGGAAATAACGTGTTAATTCCGATGATGAGCACCACCACGTATTCACTGAGTTTAATCTTTATATTAGTTATAATATAGTTAATAATTTTATAAAATAAAACTGTGCAACAGGCCGGGAGCTAGCTAGAGCTGCCCGGAGCTGTTGCTTCGACGAAAAATTCAACGCCAATGAGGCCAAAAGGCACGCCATTTTTCCTAGAAAATAAAATGGCGCGCAATCGCCAACAAGGGCGCCACCTGGAGGCTTCCGGTTACAACGCTTAAAGGGACTGAAAACGATAGCTGATCGACGGAAAGGGATACGCACTCTCATTATAAAAAGCTTCCAGTAACGGTCAAGCTATTTAATATTATAATTATTTAATTTACCAAGTAATCGTGCCTATTGTTTGACCACAATTTACATCATCATTCGCAGATGGTCAGCAGACGACGTAATCCTGTCAATGTCGCCGAACGTTATGATCCCGGCGCCATATTTGGAGACGGAAGCGGGCCGTCGCTGCCCGTTCCGGGAGTGTTTCCCCACGCCGCTGCTGCCCACGCCGCGCCACGCCACGCCACGTCACAATACGAGACACAAACATTCGTTAGACCATACGCCAACTACGACACACAAGGTAAATAGAAAAAGGTCGCAGTGGCGTAGAGAAACGGCCATGAAAGGGGTCCATGGCTGTTTCTCTACGCCACTGCTAAGGTAATAAATAATCAATAACAAACGGAAAAAAATCGAAGTTGTTCATTAAGAGGCTTGTTTCTTCACATTACTGCTGCCACGCCGCGCCACGCCACAACATGCGACACAAATGCTCATTAAATCATACACCAGCCACTACTAATTAGGTACATTATCCATATTGATTTCGACACACTTAGATTTAAGTTGTCTGGTATAAAAATTAAAAACAAATAGTCGCAGATATTCCTGCCGAGGCTGTTTCTTCACGCCACTGCTGCCCACGCTGCGCCACGCCACGTCATAACACGCGACACAAACACTCGTGCCACCACGCCACTGCTGCCCACGCTACGATACGCCACGTCACGCCACCAAACGCGATGCGCAAATAGACGCAGGCCCGACACCTCAAATATGAGTTCTGCGCAACCGCTTGCTTAATTACCGAGACCTCAAAAAGATTTTCTCATACTGTACTTTAAATAAAAGAAAGAAAGAAAAAAATACTAAAAACAAGAGTTAAATTACAATTTCAATCCAAAAGTACATTTATAGCAATGCTGTAACCTACTTGTACACTATAATTAATAGTGGGCCCCAAACTCGGCTAGGCTGGTCCCTTGAGAGTCCTATTACAAATAAAATTAGTCTGAATTTTTAGCGCTTTAACAGAGGTCTTTTCATTATAAGAATAAGATAAAATTAAATTGAAATCAGAATAAAGTCAGATTAAAATTAAAATAAAACAAAAAACATAGAGTATGGGCGTGATCTTTGTTAGTGTTTTCATCCCTTAACACTTGGTCCCTATAGTCTACAGTAGTTTTCGTGTAGTGTACAGTGTCCCGGCGAAATCGACGGAGTACTCAACAAATGCATGGAACTACAAGTAACGATAATAGTTTTCGTTTACTCTACTAACTTTTACTAAAGTAGTATAATTTTCAGGAATACCACCCGTTCGTGAGTATGGCGATAAGGTCCGGCGCAGACGACGCGGCGCTCAAGGCTGCGCTCGCGAGCTTCCGGGCCAGCGGCGGGCGCAGCTACAACAACAACCACAAACGTTTGTATTCCTAACTTGTTTGCAACTTACTTCAATATCGCATTAGGCAAGTTTGCGAATCAAAAAATGGGGCGTGGTTGTGCCATGGAGACGGTCGTATGTTGTACGTGAATACGTTTACGGAAGCAAAATGACCTCAAAATGGAGGCGTACCCTCTCCACCCCGCGCAATGCGACACAGTCCTCACTTGGCGCAATGAATTATTTAATCCTTTGGCTATCCAATGGTGTAACTGAATTTAGGATGGAGGTGATAGACGTAAAGGTGCAACACCAAACTATCCCCCGATTTTGTTATCATTCGCTATTTTACCTCCCACTATGGAAGCAATTTTAAAGACGTATTTGGACAATAAAGACATGAGTATTTTCAATGTTGTGGCTAAGTGAAGGCTTTTTTCCCCGACATAGAGCAACGCGGATCCTAAAAAAAATACAGAAATAATGAACTGGGGTACATTGAGCACGTATTGTTGCCCACACCAATGAAATCTACTCCGAAGTCGGGCTTATATTTTTATTGTAGTAAAAGGGGTCACATTTTTTGTGAAAAAAATTATACCTTTTTTTTAAAAGAATTGAACATATTTTTATAAGTAGGTACCTTACACTACACCTTTTCTTAAAAAATATGTTTTGAACTTTGTCCTCAATTTTTTGTAATTTTCTTCCAGCATCATGTCCCCAATACAACTCGTCGTTGCTCCGCACCAAACGACCAGATACGGTCCGACAGACCAGTCAGTGCAAACAGGAGGGTCCAGTAGACCCCTTCTCGCCGGAGCAACACCAGCAGCTGCATGTGCTGTTGTACAGTTATAGCAACAAGTCGCCTAATGTGCCCGACTTCTGTGTTAACCCGTGGTAAGTTCCTAGTAGCGGTCTAATGGACCCCTTCTCGTCGGAGCAACACCAGCAGCTGCACGTGCTATAGTTAGTACAGTTATAGCAACAAGTCGCCTAACGTGTCGACTTCTGTGTTAACCCGTAGTGAGTGTTGGGACCGGGGTCCAGTAGACCCCTTCTCGCTGGAACAACACCAGCAGCTGCACGTGCTATAGTTAGTACAGTTATAGCAACAAGTCGCCTAACGTGTCCGACTTCTGTGTTAACCCGTGGTAAGTTCCTAGTAGCGGTCTAATGGACCCCTTCTCGCCGAAGCAACACCAGCAGCTGCACGTGCTATAATTAGTACAGTTATAGCAACAAGTCGCCTAACGTGTCCGACTTCTGTGTTAACCCGTAGTGAGTGTTGGGACCGGGGTCCAGTAGACCCCTTCTCGCCGGAGCAACACCAGCAGCTGCACGTGCTATAGTTAGTACAGTTATAGCAACAAGTCGCCTAACGTGTCCGACTTCTGTGTTAACCCGTAGTGAGTGTTGGGACCGGGGTCCAGTAGACCCCTTCTCGCCGGAGCAACACCAGCAGCTGCACGTGCTATTGTGTTACTTGACTTCTGTGTTAACCCGTGGTGAGTATGACAGAAAAGTTTCCTGCATTCGAAGTTGACATGTGTATACTAGGAGGATTTAGATACTGGAGAAGAATTCAGCGCGCGTACCCCTCTGTCATGGTCTAATAAAAATTGTACTTACGAGTAAACGATGCACCAGACATTTCATTACACAATTTTAGACTTAAGCGTTTAAGCAATTAAGGCGAAAATGGATTATCAGCAAATGGGCTGCACTGCTCTCACTCACTCCGCCGCTTAAACCCGTCACCCGTTAACTTTTCAACTTTATCCCCATACGTTTTAGGTCGAAACTTCAGTGAACACCTTCTCCCCCGCGCCTCGTAAAGCTAACAGAATGTAGTGAATGCGAATCGTAGTGCGTTTCTAGTCCGGAGATAAAACGTCCCTGTGTGTATATGAAATGTTTTATTTCAGGATAGCAGTGATGGAGATGTACGGCCGCCATGACATATCTCTGGGCGCTTTTCTGCACAAATATTGTTTCAACTCGGAGTACAAGTGCACGTCTCCACCGTGCCATGTGCCGATGAACCAACACGTTAGAAAGTTAGTACAAAAAAAAAACAACTTAAAAATATATAAAAGAACTTAAGCCC
Source organism: Hypomecis punctinalis (assembly GCA_949316475.1). Lineage (NCBI taxonomy): Eukaryota > Metazoa > Arthropoda > Insecta > Lepidoptera > Geometridae > Hypomecis > Hypomecis punctinalis. Next base: position 21,484,503 of record OX438810.1, read on the forward strand.
ATTTACTCCTAACGCCTTTTTTCATCTGACTCCCAAATAGAAAGATTATCTAAATTAATTCGTGTACTTTTCTCCGTTTACTTTACCGATGAACTCCGTCATTTAAATAAATCGATTTCAAATGATATTTTTTCTTTGTTGTCAGTAATTATTTTTTGCTAAAAATGGCATGACCGACTTATAATATCTCGAAAACTGTGAGATTTAGGATATGGTGTATCATAGTCAAATTAGTCAGAAACAAAGTAAACTACACACCCTTAACGGTAATAGGTCGACTTACCCTGTAACCCTGTATACAGGGTTATTTCTAATCAATTAGCATCCTTTTAGGGGCTTATTCTATAAATAAAAATTAACAACTTTTGATCTGCGACTATTGTCAAAACTCGGAAGAAAAAATTGGTGTTATAAAACTAATAATATCGTTCACCCGCGACCAAATGTATGGAACAGCTGTTTTTTTTTTTTTAGTTTTGACAAAAGTTGTTAGTTTTTATGTACAGAGTAAGCTTCTAAAAGGATGCTAGTTAATTAAAAATAACCCTGTATACTTCCTCCGTTTCGTCGAGCAAAAATGAATAGTTATTTATTTGTTTAACAGGTTTGTGCACGGCGACGTATGTATAACGATAACGTGCAACACTATCGGCCACAGCAATGTAGACAAACTGAGAGACGAACAAAACAAACAGGTAAGTCAACACCGACGCGACTTGCCTCGATACTTTGGCGCCGTCACTTCTTGTTGTTGTTGTTTGTTTGTTTATTTATGAGCCTGTATTGTCCCATTGTTAGGCAAAGGCAAGACTCTGAGTGTCCTCTCGAGATGTTGTTGGAGTCAGGAAATAGATTTGTAATAAAACCACATCTCCGGATCGCATAGACGTGTTATCTCTCTCTATATAGGGTTATTTCTAATCAATTAGCATCCTTCTAGGGGCGTATTATGTACATCAAAACTAACAACTTTTATTCTACGACTTTCGTCAAAACTCAAAAAAATTGTTTGTTCCGTAGGAAAATTTAATTCACCCGCGACAAAATGTATGGAACAGCTGACTTTTTTTGAGTTTTGACGAAAGTCGTAGAACAGAAGTTGTTAGTTTTGATGTACAGAATAAGCCCCAAGAAGGATGATAATTGATTAAAAATAACCCTGTATAAAAATTAATCGTGGTTGTTAGTCTATCTAAAACACACAAGTCGGCGGATGGGAAGTTATGCTCAGAACACTGGGCGAAAGGCAAAATATAGGTATGCGCGGGAGCCAGAGAGACGAGACGCCGGAGCACACCCGCTCGCCAACCTCACGCCTCCCGCGCGCTCCCTACGCCCGTGCTCATTACTACGCCACTTGTGTAGGCATTGTGCACACATGCGCAATAATTAGCGAATCACGGCGAAGTGTCATCTGCGGCTAACTTCTCATCCGCCGACTTGTGTGGCGATACCTATAATAAAATCACATCTCCGGATCGCATATACCTACAAGTTATCTATACAGGGTTATTCCTATCCTAATCAATTAGCATCCTTTTAGGGGCGTATTCTGTACATCAAAAGTAACAACATTTCGTCGGCGACTTTTGTCAAAACTAAAAAAAAAATCGTTCCATAGAAAAAGCCCCTAAAAGATTCTAATTGATTAGGAGTAACCCAGTAAAATCCAGTAAAACTCGAGAACGGTTGAACCGATTTGGTTAATTTTGATCTTGTAATATTTGTGGAAGTTAAGAAAATGTTTGAACGGTGAGAAAATTTATAAAAGTCGCGAGATTTTTTTTTTTTTTCACATATAAAATATTCCGCGGTAGTCTGTAATCTGTAACTGTAATAGCGACAGATGGTGAAACGAATTTTACCGGGTCAGATAATTTTAACAAAGCTGTTTTTACAAAAAAATAAATAAACCAAAACCCCTCGTCCATCGACGGAGAAAGTCAATACCGCGGGCTAACATGACTAGAGTTAGAAGTTACTGGCTTTACATGAGATCTGACAACTTTTTGAAAATGCGAACTGCGGTCTTGTATTGGCTACATTTCACATGAAAATGTTTTTGTTGGATTATCCTTGCACTAACTGATATGAAGCTAGTTGGCTCTTGGTGACCCTTTTCAACGAATTACCATGAGCTGAAATCTGTTCAGGTGATGTTCTGGTCGCGGTGCGAGCAGTGCGGCGCATCGAGCCGCGCGCGGCGTCTCTCTCCCTCCGCGCTAGCGTGGTCACTCGCCCAGTACGTGCGCTGGCGCACGTCGGCCGCACGCGGCGTGCGCGGCGCTCCGTGCGCACACGCCGCTCACAGAGCGCATCATGCGTTCCAATGCGGCCTCACTACGGCCTGTGCAAGGTATATACTGTATAAGTAGCGGCGCCTCTCTCCGCCCGCGCCGGCGTGGCTACTGGCGCACGTCTCTTTGTACTTTCCGTAGTAAAACGACTTATAACTTCGTTGTGTCCGTCCGTCCCCCTAATGTTACAGAGCCTTATAACTGCTACATTTATAAACCAAATTGCATGAAATTTGATCAAATGATAGTTTTAGTATAAATCTCCATTTGGAACATGCAAAATTTCTAAAATGGTGTATTTAAGGGGTAAAGTGGGGATGAACATTTTTTTTGAACTTATCCCGCCGTTTGTGCTATCGTTGAATATTTTTATAATAAATGTTAAAGGTTTGGTTAAGCATTTTGTTGTCACGTGTACCATTTAGGAGATATAGGTCACCAAAGTTGAAAAAATAATGTCCCCCCCCTTAATTTCTAAAGTATACAAGATAGGATCTTCAAAATTTCTGAGTTTATAGACCATAATAAAAACTTTCTTATAATATTATTTTGAGCAGTGAGCACTGTGGAATGATAACTTTTTGAGTTATGAAGGAAAATATACATTTTGACCTCTCAAACATAGTTTTTAGCCATTTATGTTTTTATATTGCAGTCAGCCATCTAATGATATAATTAAAATTGGTTTTAGTCATCATCATAATCATCGTCACCATCCACGGAAGCCCATCATACGCGTGTCTCCACACGCACTGAACAACTTATTTATTTATTGTCACAGGTACAGCAAAATATCGACATACGACATCATCCTCCCGCCAGATATCATCACCACCAATTACGATACTAAACAAATGCGGGACACACTGATCGCGCAACTCAACGAACTCATGCTCAGAGGTAACAAAATATCGACATACGACATCATCCTCCCGCCAGATATCATCACTACCAACTACGATACTAAACAAATATCGACACATGACATCATCCTCCCGCCAGATATCATCACTACCAACTACGATACTAAACAAATATCGACATATGACATCATCCTCCCGACAGATATCATCACTACCAACTACGATACTAAACAAATATCGACATATGACATCATCCTCCCGCCAGATATCATCACCACCAACTGCAATACTAAACAAATATCGACATACGACATCATCCTCCCGCCAGATATCATCACCACCAACTACGATACTAAACAAATATCGACATACGACATCATCCTCCCGCCAGATATCATCACCACCAACTACGATACTAAACAAATATCGACATACGACATCATCCTCCCGCCAGATATCATCACCACCAACTACGATACTAAACAAATATCGACATACGACATCATCCTCCCGCCAGATATCATCACCACCAACTACGATACTAAACACACTCATCGCGCATGCTCAGAGGTAACTGGTATGAGTGTAAGTACATACTGTTTTTTTTTTAAATTTCATATAGCTCTGCGTTAACGAATCAATTTCAAATTTCTTCCTTTACTTATGCTGTAACACTTTAGAGAACTATTACTCCAGTAACTTTGTCGTTTGAGTGTATGGGGTAGTATGCGTCAAATCCGGTAGTTCTGATTTTTGCAGACTTGTTTGTGATGTTGGCCTAATGAATAATCCAAGTTTGTGACCTCGAGCGCCGAACGCAACTTTATCAAAAAATCGAAAAAACCCAAACAAAATCGTTTATTTTCCAAATTTTGGCGATTATAACCCTAAAGGACTAGTTTTTAAAAATACTGTCTCAGGACGTTTTTAAAGTAGACTAAATTTGCTACAATATGATACTAAAACTGTCTCTATAGACTTAATAGTTTTCGAGATTGAAGCCTTTCAAAGTTTATCATTTATAAATGAAATGAAATAAATGCAATGAAATAAATGAATGGATTATTTCCATTCATTCCATTCCATTCCATCAAATGAAATGAAAATAAATTACAAAGATTGGAAAAACTTGGAAAATGATATTTAAAATTAACGAAGTTTAAAATCGTATTAAATTTTTATTGGATTTAGAGTCCTCTTTTAAGCCTTTAGTTATAAGTAATATTATTCAAATATTTTTTAAAATGTATATATCTTAAAAAGCACAGACTCTGGAGTCTGTGGAGTGTAATAAATAAAATAAAATAGCCTTTATTAGCCGCTCATAATAATTATAAAAATTTGGATTACATAATTTGAAAGTTACATGAAACATAATATTAACAATAATTTATTCTTAAAATTAAATTTACTTATTTTAACTAGGGCACCCAAATCTTGGTGTAGGCCTCCTTAATGTCTCGCCATACAGTTCGGTCTTGCGCTAGACGGGTCGAGGTAGCACCTGCGACCTCAGTAATGTCGTCACTCCATATTTTTTTCGGTCGTCCTCTATCTCTTAAGGTGTCTCTAGGATGCCAATGAATAATGCACTCGCTCCATCTGCCATCCTCTGCCCGGGCGAGATGACCAGCCCACTTCCATTTAAGATGACAGAGCATTGTTGCCGCGTCTATCACTTTTGTCTTCTCTCGTATCTCTGTGTTTCTGACTTTGTCTCTGAGAGTAAGACTAAGCATCGAAAGTGCAATCTAAGCTCTAAGCATGGAAAGTGGCTATTTTCTGGTGGAGTGTAATAGATAAATAAAAAAAAAGATAAACCTTGTCAAAGTTTGGGAGTGGAGGTCGTGACGTCATCTCTCTCACAGAAGTCTATACATTTTTACAGGCTATGTCTTCATCAATTTATGTTTGATTGACAAAATAAAAATTCGTGTCTAATATTTTTTGATAGTCTATCTGACGGACTAAATATTTTTTTTAGTCATCGTGCCTATTGGGCCCCAGAGTCGCAATTTATGTTTTTCCTGTTTTCCCAGGCCATGAAACGTTCAACAACATCGGGAGCGGAGAAGCGGACAAGGAATACCAAGCGTTTAAGGTGCACATGGAGAATATACATGTGGCTCTCACTGCGCCCGCGCTGCAAGACCCTGACATCGACGGTAAGCGGCAAAAAACACTAGTTTTCTTTCAATACATACTAGTAATCTAATAACGTAACGTTGTCTGGTACTTTATTCGTTAAAAGTATTATATTAATGAATTATGCAATTAATTGTGACTTTATTATGTATGGTTTTATTTTTTTATCTATAGTGTAGTACTTAAATACGATTATTATAACTTTAGAAAAAATACACGTTAACTACTATTTACAAATTAAACTACATTATGTACAATATAATTATAAAGAAATAAGATATATATAAAAATACATATTTACAAAACAAACACGCCGTCCAGACCAGCAGCGTGCGGGAAGGTCCCCAGAACACTGGCCGCGTTACCTCGCTGAATCGCAAGGCTCAGGCTTTGAGCGAAGTACGCGCCAGCTCTAGCGTTTCCGGAGGCGAGGACCAACTTTTTTGATACGAGGGGTGATCCAAAAGTAATGATAATCAATAACAAACACAATGAATAAAATAAAAAAATAAATTTATTTCTCAACATAGTCTCCTAGCAAGTCTATACATTTAGTCCATCTCTTTTCCAAACCTAAAATTCCCTTTAAAAAAAATCTTTATCTTGACTCTCAAAAAAGTCCTCAACCGCGGCCATCACGTCGCTATCGTCGTGGAAAGATATAAAAGTCACTGGGGGCTAGATCTGGTGAATAGGGGGGGGGGGGGGGGGTGATCCACCAGCTCAAAGCCCGCTTCCTGAATGGCAGCCATGGCAATTGCAGCTTTGTGAACCGGTGCGTTGTCTTGATGGAACAGCACTCCAGCCCGCAGTTTGCCTCGCCTTTTCTCCTTAATAGCCTCCCGCAATCTTCTTATTTGTTCTGCATAGTAGGAGCCTGTAATAGTGGCCCCCTTTTCCAAGTAGTCCACCATGATTATTCCTTCAGCGTCCCAAAAAACAGACGCCATAACCTTCCCTGCTGAGCTTGACACTTTGAATTTCTTCGGCGTCGGTCCATCGGATCGTTTCCATGTCATCGATTGTTGTTTTGTTTCAGGATCAAAATGGTGGATCCAGGTCTCGTCCATGGTCACAAAACGTGACAAAAAATTATCCTTGTCTGCCTGGAAATTTTCGAGATTTGCTCTTGACATGTCGACTCGTTTCTTCTTTTGCTCGTCGTTTAACATTTTCGGTACCCAACGCGCGGAGACCTTTCTCATATGCAATTCGTTCGCAAGGATTCTTTGAATGCTGCCATATGAGATCCCTGTGACCTCAGCTACATGCCTGATAGTCACTCTTCGATCTTCCAATACAACTTCTTCAACTTTTTTCACATTTTCTTCAGTGAGGGACGTCGATGGGCGTCCTTCGCGGTGTTCGTCTTCCGTCGATGTTCTTCCCAGCTTAAACTCCTTAGCCCAGCGTGCAACTGTGGAATATGGAGGAGAAGAGTCCCCTAATGTTTCCACCAAGTCGCTATGTATGTCTTTGGTAGACATTTTTTTCAAGCAGAGGTATTTAATGACAGCTCTGATTTCGTGTTTTTCCATTTTGATGTTCACTCCTTGACAGTCCGTATTCAAATGAATGTAGCTCCCGGGAATCGTGGCCTATTTATATGTTTTTTTTTTCCTGAACTAGTTGGTAATTGAGCAAGTGACTGATATTTTTTTTGTATTTTTGTGTGCAGTAGAAATAACTGATTATCATTACTATTGGATCACCCCTCGTAAAGCTTTACAAAGCTTTTTGTGTCGGATGACCACGGGCCCAAAGTTTCCACAGCTAACGCAACAAATTCGTAGTGTGCGTTACTCTGTGAATACTTTTGATGTTTGTTCCTCTGTGCTTTCTCAGCCGCGGTTCTAGCACAGCGAGCGGAATCACCAAGGTATGACGGTGCCACACGTGGCGTCCCACACTAAGGCTTGCCTGAGACTCCATGGTATTAGTGTGGCTCCATCAGGACGCTTACCGTCATCCCTTGACATTCCGTTCGGTTTTTGCTATTAATTTATTTTATTTTATTTATTTTTTAATTTTATTCGTAAACTGAAAAAAAAATGAAAATGGCTAACCAAGTTCAGATATAAGCTTCTACAGATTTTGATAGGGATAAAGGGGAGGTGTCTTATCCCTTTCCCACAACGCATAACATTGTATAACGAATGTATGATACGTACAGGCAGTGACGTCATAGTCTGCTATAGCGCGCTCGTTGTCTAGCAAGAAAATAAATATGCATGGAACTTGCTTATTTTTAAGTTGTTTTTATTTTTCTTTTCGGTAATCGGCTCAGAGAGTTTTGGCGGGAACAATCAGGTCGCCGCATTGCATTATTTTGCTAATCTTGTGTTTTTATCAATGATAATTAGTGAAAAATTGTGGCATTTCGTTGATTATGAGCTGATTTACATGCATGAGTGTACGCAAGTGATATAATGTGACGTATCATGTTGTTCCGTGTTGTTACCAAAACTCCATAGATGCCTCTAGTAAAGTCTTCACTGCTTTACTGAGGTATGACTTGGACTACTATATTTGGACTTGACCGTGACTTTATTGGACTATGACGTGACTACGATAGTGACTATTTTATAAAATGTTATCAAAAAAATATTAAAACTTAATACTTGACACTGCCAAATGCACAACAATGCGACGCCAAAACATAAAAGAAGAAGAAGTTAAACGGCTCGATACAAGAGGTCATCAAATAAATATTGTCAACTGGCCTATTCTTCCAGGATAAAAAGTAGTCTATGACACTTTACAAATCATATCATTTTTGATAAAATTTAAGTTCCGAGAGAAAACTATTTTCACCTCTTAGATAGTAACAAAATGTTACAATTCGACGCGTATATTTTTTTATGTATAACCACGCATAACTTTTTTCATAGTAGTCCGATTTCAATAATTATTTTTTTATTGTAAAGAGTATATTTCGAAATTGATCCCATTTAAATTTTATCGAAATTAGCTGAGCCATTTTTGATAAATCAATAATAATGTGAAAAATGTTACATCGATCCGTGCATAATATTTGCGTTCTAGCGATGTGCCCTGTCTTCGCACAGGTGTATTATACATATAAACATTTCTCTTGAATTACTCTATCTATTAAAATAAACTGCATCAAAATCCGTTGCGTAGTTTTAAAGATATAAGCACACATGGGAACAGACAGCGGAAAGCGACTTTGTTTTATACTATGTAATGATTCTGTACACGGGTGAAGCCGGTCATGCTATTTTTTGCAAAAAATAATTATTAAGGTTCCGTATCCAAAGGGTAAAAATGGGACCCTATTACTAAGACTCCGCTGTCCGTACGTCTGTCCGTCTGTCTGTCTGTCACCAGGCTGTATCTCATGAACCGTGATAGCTAGAGAGTGAAAATTTTCACAGATGCTGTATTTCTATTGCCGCTATAACAACAACTACTAAAAACAAATTAAAATAAATATTTAAGGGGGGCTCCCATACTACAAACCGGATATTTTAGCCGTTTTTCGCTCGAAATTAATAATGGTAAGAGGTAGATGATTGAAATATTCACAGAATATTTAATTGTATGTTTACTACAATAATAAATTATTAAATTAAAATAAAATAAATATTTAAGAGGGGCTCCAGTACAGTACGGAACCCTTCGTGCACGAGTTCGTCTCGCACTTGGCTGATTATTTTTTCCTATTTAGTTTATTTGTATACTTTTCAGCCAAGTTTTTGCGTAAAATAACTATGACCTTTCAGAGGTTTACAATTTTAAGGTCATTTAAAAAACTGAAAAACTAAGACTAAACTAGAGTGATTTAAGAGGAAGGTTTACATTTATGTATAACTAGCGGACCCGGCGAACTTCGTTTCGCTTTCCGTAAGAACCTTGTACAGAGTATTAGAAAACTACAAAAAAAATAAGCCAAATCGGTCAAGCCGTTTTCATGTTATGTCGTGACAACGGAAAACGGGTTTCATTTTTATATATATAGATAGATGATAGACCTGTGCGAAGCCAGGGCGGGTAGCTAGTTTACAATGTAAGAAATGTTTTTTCTTTCAGCCGTAGTCCAGAGTCTATGGAGTATATCGGACGGTATAATATCTGGCGAGAAGATGCTGCGCGACGCGCAAGACAAGTGGTCCAGCCCGCCCGCCAAACCCACTAAACAACTTCCGGAGACGCCTGGTAACAAACTTTCATTATGACCACTCAGGCAGACATCCATCCATCCACCAGCCATAAGAAGTCCACTGCTGGACATAGGCCTCCCCTATGGATCTCCAATAAGACCGGTCGGAAGCGGCTTGCATCCAGCGCGATCCTGCGGTCTTAATGAGGTCATCCTGCGCTTTCCGGTACGTGGTCTCCACTCGAGAACTTTTCGACTCCACCGGTCATCAGTCCTCCGCGCTATGTGCCCTGACCATTGCCATTTCAACTTGCTAATCCGTTGGGCTATGTCGGTAACTTTGGATCTTCTACGGATCTCCTCATTTCTGATTCGATCTCGCAGAGAGACTCCGAGCATAGCCCTCTCCATAGCTCGTTGAGCTACTTGGAGCTTACTGATAAGGCCCATAGTGAGACAGTGACATAGTAAGTCAGGCAGACATTCGCTAATAAATAAAACTTCAATAATATTTGTGTTTTTCTACATATAGTTCTTGGAAATTCACTGTATTTTTTTATCTTTATTAAATTGCGCAAGCAATTTACACCAATATTTTAAAGAGGAAAGATTTGATTGTTTGTTTTCATCGAATAGTCTTCGAAACTACTGAACCGATTTGAAAAATTATTTCACTGTTGAAAAGCTACACTATTCCCGGTGAACATAGGCTATATTATATTTTCAAAAAAATGAGGGATCCTTAATGTTCTTTAGCCAATCGTACCCGAGCGAATCTCCAATAAGACCGGTCGGAAGCGGTCCTCCACCGCGGTAATCCACCAACCCGCACTGGGCCAGCGTGGTGGATATGGCCCAATCACCCTTCGTGGGTAGGCCTAAGTCCTGCAGTGGACTATTAAAAAAGGCTGATACAGTACAGTACAGTACCCGAGCGAAACCGCCCGGTCTCTCAAAATCTCCAGTCACCTAGTGATAGAACGCCTGAATAACGCTGTGCTTGCCGATGCGTACTCTTTATTCGAGGATAGTACAGCTTATCGGCCTACAGTTTTACGTGATATGTTCCCTGCCCACTGCACGGCTAACACGGCAAAGGGGCAAATAGTCTTTCCACCATTATATCCCCTCGAAGAGGAAATAAAGTATGGGTTAACAATGACAACTGAAATTAAAAGTGGTTTTTACCCTTTTTCGTGCTACCCGTGCAGATTCCTATTTTCTAACATTTAATGTGTATTACAGTTGAAGATAAATCGGATCTAGACGAATCGTCGGGAGAAAACAACGGCATTGAAAGCACAGGTACATTTACATCTCGTTTATTTATGTGACTTTATGTGCACAAATAAAAACGCGTTATTCATAAATAATTCATCATAATCATTATCATCCATCATAATTCATCATAATCATTATCATCCATCATAATTCATCATAATCATTATCATCCATCATAATTCATCATAATCATTATCATCCATCATAAGTCATCATAATCATTATCATCCATCATAATCATTATCATCCATCATAATTCATCATCATCATTATCATCCTGCCCTTACCCCACTAGATGGGGTCGGCGCAGCACGTTTCCTTTCGCCACTTCACTCCATCATTCGTCATTTCATCATCAACTCCTTTCTCTCGCATATCATCTTATGAAAGAAATAAATTATTATTAATTACATTATAGGTACGACGTACGTGTTCTCTGATAACAGCAAGGATTCTGAAAAGGAGCATGCAGGTAGCAATTATTGTATTTATTTTTTAATCAATTTTTTATTTGGCGACTTTGATCCCTTTGGATAAGCCAGTCCCATAGGGACATTAGTACCTAACCAAAAGGAGTGGCCACTGCAAAGCGTACCCCTCTGCCAAAAGTACGCGACCGGCGGCCGTGCTCTTTATATAAATACTAGGTTTTACCCGCAGCTTCGCCCGCATAAGCAATATATCATTATAATTTATAGCCTATGTGTTATTCTGATATATAAGCTATATTATTGCAAAGTTTCATCTCAATCCGCTCAGTAGTTTTTGCGTGAAAGAGTAACAAACATCCATACATCCATCCATCCATCCTGACATACTTTCACGTTTATAATATTAGTAGGATACTCGTATCGGTCTGGTTCGCTTGTGTTGCGTTCATTTTCAGCTAGTGTTAGTTAATTACATTTGTGTGCGTGTTAACTTGCTTATATTTAGGTTTGTTTCTTTCTTCACCCCCACTGACTAGGCAGACTTCAGTGCTTAGGCGTGTCAACTCTTTTTGGTTAGGGAACACAAACAACATTTTATAACAAAGGATAAAAAGAGCAAAAAGACTAAATTTATTTTTTATTGATGTTGAAACAAAAAATGCGTTTGCCTTTCAAGAATCTCTAAGATCGCCGGATCAGCAGATCCATCAAGATCATCTGTTTTCGAGTGTAATGATTATTTCTTCAGTGAGGTTTTCACGTAATCACATGTAAGGGATTTACAACATTATAATGAATATTGTTTAAACTACTAGGAACTGAAGAGGATGAAGAAAGAGGCGACAAGAAGACCGTGCGCCAAATACTGTCGCAACTGATGTCTAACAACCAGCCCGCCAACGATGTAAGTCATTCCGCTGACAGACAGACAATAAGCTATATTAAAGCTATTTGTCTCTACTGTATCAGCCTTTTTTAATAGGACGTAGGTTTACCCATGAAGCGTGTTTGGGCCATATACATCACGCTGGCCCAGTGCGGGTTGGTGGATTCACATACGCCATCGAATTTCTTTTACATTGTCTCACAATGTTTTCCTTCACCGAAAAGCCAGTAGTGATAAATTCCGTACATAAAGTCCAAAGAACTAATTGGCACGGGACCGGGATTTAAATCCACGACCTCACGATCGTAAGGCGGGTGTCACTACCACTAGACCATCACGGCTTAAAGCTGACAGCTCAAAATACTAGTAGTTATCTCAACAGTAAGCCTCGTGACCCATCTCAATCTTCAAAAGCCTATATCTCGACTCGCTCTTGACCTATTTGGTTCTTACTCGCAAATCTTATTAGGACTTAGATACTCAACTCTCTCAAATTATTGATATCAGCTGATAAATAGCACGACAGCTAATTCCCCCTTTTTGAAGGAAATACCCCCTACTAAAAAAAAGTAATCTATTGATATGCAGGTTCATAGGTATTAAACGCAAAACCTTTTAAGGGTGGGTGTAGTACATCTAGGCAAACAACTTTTGTTCTAAGACTTGTGGAAAATCACGAAGAAAAAAGTCAGGTTTTTGAAATAAAAAGTTCGTCAACGCGCGGCAAAATGTATGAAGAAGCGATTTTTTTTTGCTAATTTTGAATAGTCGTAGTACTAAAGTTGTTTGTTTATATGTACTAGACCCGCCCTTAAAAGGTTTTGCGTTTAATACCTATGACCCTGTATCCATAAAACAACCTATGTAAGTGTGGAGGTTTTGTTAAAATTCGTAAAAAAATCCGTCGTGTTCTCTTCGCTACGGTCTATAATTTAACTGTGTTACTCTCTTTGTTTAATACATAGCAATGAAAGAAAATTACTTTTGTATTTGCAGGCGGGTATAGTGGTGTGTGGAGGCCTAGTACCGGTGGTGGTGCGCGCCACGCAGACCGGCTCGGTAATCGCAGCCGCGCTCGCTTCCGCCACCTACCGGCGCGCCAGGAAACAACAGCCGTAAGTGCACTACACAAAAACATTGTAAAAAATCGGGTAAGTGCGAGTCGGACTCGTAAATGAGGGGTACCGTGCCGTTTGGGAGGATAAAATCACGTTTGTTGTTGGGAGCCCCCGTTGAATATTATATTTTATTGTTTTTAGTATTTGTTGTTATAGCGGCAACAGTTATATATCAATAAATTAAATGTGAGAATGTCAATTTTCTAGCTATCACGGTTCATGAGATACAGCCTGGTGACACACAGACGGACAGACCTAAGGACAGCGCAGTCTTAGTAATAGGGTCCCGTTTTTACCCATTGGGAATAGAACCCTAAAAAGTGTTTACTACCCTACTAGTAGTAGGGTAGTACTACCAGTAGGGTAGTACCCTACTACTAGTAGGGTAGTACTACCAGTAGGGTAGTAAACACTTTTTAGCCTAAAATTACTAGGGATGTAAGAAAGGTAAAGTCACAATGCTTTACGCGCACTTCATCTTCTACGTCGCTTGATTAATCCACTCCATCGTAAAGTAGCTTAAATAAGAGATTGATTTTGTTGATACGGTCATCCAAACGCAATCAAGTAACACCATTCTTAAAGTACGCCCACTATTGAAACTTCTTTGCCCATCCTAGAATACTAGAAAGTCAAAACATTCTATCTTTGGGGTTGTCCATTAATGACGTGATGTTTTTTTAATAGCCATTAAGCCGGAAACATATTATCGGACGCGGCTTACGGACGCGACTGACAGCCGCGACTTAGCAATGTGCACAGTCCTAAGACATCTGGTGTGCCAGATCGCTCTCGGACGTCCGAACGCTCTAGGTCGTCCGAAGGTGACGTCCGCGACTTATGTCCGATAGTGTGCACGGCTCAGTGAAAGTACATAGTCTAAATCGCGGCTGTCAGTCGCGTCCGTAAGCCGCGTTCGATAGTATGTTTCGAGCTTTAGACCCTTCACTCCCTAAGTGATTCTGATGATACGTGGTGAGGGTTTTGGCTGTTTTTTGTTTTGGATAGATCAGCTCCCACATTGGCATGCATTACATTATTAAGGGCCCTACTGATCATCATGCCAAATGGATGACATCCATCCGATGGCACGAGTTTGCGACTTTGTAATTAGAAATGGTCACTTTTTTGGTTAAGCGAGCGCTTTAGCGTCAATACTTTGGCAACATGTCTGATTAAATTGAAAGTAAAACGTCTGTGGGTTTATTTTTATGTGCATTGATTTTCTGGTTACCTATATCCACAAACAATTTATGTGTAAAGCTTGAAGTCTAAACTTAACTACACTAAATTGGCAACATTAGCCAAATCCATTTGGATGTCATCCATTTGGCACGATAATAAATAATAATATTAGGAGACATCTTACAGACGGTCTCTGACCCCAAACTAAAGCTTGTTGGGTTGGCGGATATACTACATATTATACATCTTTTAAATACATAATAATATAGACTGTACCTAAATAACACCCAGACACAGAGCAAACACACATCATTCATCACATAAATGCTTGCCCTCGAACCCACGCCTCTTTGACCCAGAAGCCAGGGTCACTAACCACTGAGCCACCGAGGCAGTCGACAATGATCAGTAGGGCCCTTGAAAAATGCGATTTGAATGACGTTGCCCTGCTGTGGGATTTAGCAGGCAACAAATCCTTACTAATATTATAATTCCGAAAGAGGTTTGTTAGTTTATTTCTCTTTCAAATGGTTAGACTACGCTTTATACCGAAAAAATAAAAGGTTTTCAAGGGATAGCACAAATCTCATAATATCATAGATCGGAAAAAGAAAAGAGAGAAAAAGACAAAAAATATCTTGATTCAGTGGCAGTGTTTTGTCCCGATAGTTTCAAATTCTTGTCAAATTCCCACAGAGATACCAGAGGGATAATGTGGTCGATAGAGAAATTAAAGAAAGAGATGCATTGATTTAATGTGCCATGAGTTAGAAAGAGACATGAAAAACATCTCGATTCAGCAGCTAGTTGCGGTGTTTTTGTCCCGATAGTGTCAAATTCTTGTCAAATCCCAATACACACGGCCTTGGCCAAAAGAATTAGGCACCTTTAAAAAAATAAAAATGCATGTTTACTACTTAACCAATAACTGAGTGCTTATCATAAATTACTTACCGGGGTCATAAATAACTTCTTAGAATGTCAAGCGGCTCTTTGTTAATGTCATAAAACACCTGGTGACCGAAAACAAAGGATTCGGTTTTCTTTCGGTATTATCAGTCAATGTTTGGTCACTTGTGTTCTGGACTCTAACAAGTAAACAAGCTTTCATTTCTGTTGATGTGATTAAATTGACACCTAATTTTGTTAAAAATGCCAAAAAAGAGTGAAATTAGTTTAGAAGATAGAGTGAAAATACAGGGAGCCTAATACTTTTGGCCAAGGCTGTATATTTGACAGTTGACAACTAGTGATAGTGATTGTCCATACATTTTGCGGTTGAGAATTGTCTCAAGCGACAACAGCGACATCTCAATTCAATTCAATTCTTGTTTGTGGCTTCTGTGAGGGTGTTTCACAATTTCGCCAATGTCTTGTGTAGTAGAGAATGGCATCATATAAGGAGTACTGCATCAAAGGGCAACTAAAAAATATGTGGTCCACATTTCCCTCATCGAGACCGCACTCACACTGGGTTAGTGATCCCTAAACTAAGCTTTGTGCAAATTCTAATACATGTATTTGACAGTGACAATAAGTGATAGTCATTGTAATTCTTCTGACTTGTCCCTACACTGTTGTGGTTGACAATTGCCTCAAGCGACAAGCGCTCTCTAGCTGTAGATAATAATAGCTCTATGATTTTACAGTACGCAATCAGAATCTGAAGAGGTGGACTCGAACTCAGCAAACAAAGACAAGGTGGAAGGCGATCGCGCGAAGGCAAAGTCCAACGAACACGTCGAAGTCTTACTCAAGGTAATCCTCGAGCAAATATCTATATAGCCACAGTCCCTAAGTTAAAAAAAAAACCAACAAAAATTAAAAAGAATTGAAAAAAATCCAGCGCCGTCATACATACTACAGACTAATATTTACAATAAATAATTTCAATGACCCGTTTTCTCGAAACTCGACGTCGTGTCACCTAACAACTTGTAACCGAGCACTATGGCTTCGCGCGGCGTTGTAGTCGGCTTGTAATCGCCTTACGACTAACTAAAAAGTCTGCCCACTGTACAACGTGTAACGGAAAGACTGTATACATACTGAAACTACCAAATCAGATAACGGTAACAAACTGATGGGGCATGTTTAGCCGTGTAAGATCGTTTGCTGATTTTTAATCTTTTTTTGAAAAACTAGTCATTTTTATGACTAATTCAGATTTGCACAGCACTATCACTCTAAACAGCTGTGAGGTCAATAACACGACCTTGCCCATCAAAATCAGACCACACCTCCTTGTTGTGACATGTTTGTTTACGTGCAAAAGATTTTACTAGCCAGTAATATTTAATTTTTTTTAAAAAGTGAATGTTGTTATTTTCGCTCGGAATTTCGAATACAGCATCTATATAAGGTATAGTATTGTTACGAGATGGGTTCTTGGATAGTCAGTTAAAACGCCGATTATTCACTTTGCACTTTATTGCACACAAACACTTCACAAAAATCACAAAAACACACGACAAAACTGGTTCGCACAAACACTTTACACTGGCACTGATATTCACACAAGCTAGTCACTTTACAATCACTGGTATCGCACACTAACCCGAGTAGTTATCGCTTCGACGGTAAACGAACAACAACTGATCCCCAAGGGTCGGCCGGCGTATTTATATTCGTTATTTCCTACAGTCTCGAACCTACGAGATATTTCGCAACATTACTCGATCTCAATAAACGCCATTGTGTTAACAAGTAAACAACTTGAAAGTTCGAGAATCCCTATTGTTTTTCAAATACGTAAACACCAAACAAATAAACTCGAGTCATAAAGCCATAAAACCGAATACAAAAGGCACCAATAAAAACACAATAAAGCTTCACAGAACAATAGGGCTTCCCGGAACCGGATTACGTAAACACCGCACTCCATACCTACAACGGGCGTCTACTGCGTTACACTACCCCCTCCTAAGACATGCTCGTCCCGAGCATCGTTGCACCCGTAATATCGCGCCAATCGATCCACATGAACTATCTTGGGAGCACCTCGATGTCCCTTCTGTATGCGGAACGTCACGTCGTTGATCTTGGTCACCACACGGTATGGTCCATCCCATTTGGCTTGTAGCTTTGGAGATTTCCCTTTTTTGCGTATAGGGTTGTGTAGCCATACTAGCGAGCCTTCCTCGAACCCAGGGTTGTTAGTCCTTCTGTCGTATCTAGTCTTCATTCTTTCTGATGTTTGCTGGCCATACTCTCTAATGTGCTCATAGATGTCGTTCATCTTGTTCCGGAGGTCACTGGCGTACTCAGTTATGGGTTGTGGAGAATCCGGTGGGACACCAGTTATTAAGTCGGCGGGTAGCCGTAATTCACGTCCAAAATTGGCAAAAGCAGGAGTGACATTGGTGCTCTCATGAACAGCACTTCGGTATGACAGCAAAAATGGCTGGATATGCTTGTCCCAATCCCGTTGTTTGCTTTCGACTACTTTTGCCAGGTATCTCTCCAGAGTTTGGTTGAATCGCTCCACCATTCCATCTGATTGCGGGTGGTATGACGTTGTCCTTGTTTTGTGTGCACCCATTAGCCGACACGTCTCTTGAAACAGTTGAGATTCAAAATTTCTTCCTTGGTCACTATGGATTTCCAATGGTACTCCAAAACGACAGAATACTTCATGGACCAATTTGTCTGCTATCGTCGATGCCTCTTGGTTTGGAATTGCGAAGACTTCCGGCCACTTGGTGAAGTAATCCATGACGACAAGGAAGTACTTGTTGCCACTTTCGCTCACAGGAAATGGTCCGGCCACATCCAGTGCGATTCGCTCCCATGGTGCTCCAACATTATACAGCTTTAGTGCTCCTCTGCTGCGGGTATGCGGACCTTTCACTGATGCACAGCTCGTGCATTTCCGTACCCAGTCTTCTACGTCATCTCTGCAGTTGATCCAGTAAAACCTTTCTCGAGGCAACCAGTGCTATCTCCAAATGGTTGTACCCAGAACAAAAGTTCCCGAAGTTTTGAAGTTGTACCACGGAGGGTTTTCGGGAGGACATCTGGGTGTGAAACGGACCCTGTTGAAGATTCGAGAAAGGTTTTACTGGATCAACTGCAGAGATGACGTAGAAGACTGGGTACGGAAATGCACGAGCTGTGCATCAGTGAAAGGTCCGCATACCCGCAGCAGAGGAGCACTAAAGCTGTATAATGTTGGAGCACTATGGGAGCGAATCGCACTGGATGTGGCCGGACCATTTCCTGTGAGCGAAAGTGGCAACAAGTACTTCCTTGTCGTCATGGATTACTTCACCAAGTGGCCGGAAGTCTTCGCAATTCCAAACCAAGAGGCATCGACGATAGCAGACAAATTGGTCCATGAAGTATTCTGTCGTTTTGGAGTACCATTGGAAATCCATAGTGACCAAGGAAGAAATTTTGAATCTCAACTGTTTCAAGAGACGTGTCGGCTAATGGGTGCACACAAAACAAGGACAACGTCATACCACCCGCAATCAGATGGAATGGTGGAGCGATTCAACCAAACTCTGGAGAGATACCTGGCAAAAGTAGTCGAAAGCAAACAACGGGATTGGGACAAGCATATCCAGCCATTTTTGCTGTCATACCGAAGTGCTGTTCATGAGAGCACCAATGTCACTCCTGCTTTTGCCAATTTTGGACGTGAATTACGGCTACCCGCCGACTTAATAACTGGTGTCCCACCGGATTCTCCACAACCCATAACTGAGTACGCCAGTGACCTCCGGAACAAGATGAACGACATCTATGAGCACATTAGAGAGTATGGCCAGCAAACATCAGAAAGAATGAAGACTAGATACGACAGAAGGACTAACAACCCTGGGTTCGAGGAAGGCTCGCTAGTATGGCTACACAACCCTATACGCAAAAAAGGGAAATCTCCAAAGCTACAAGCCAAATGGGATGGACCATACCGTGTGGTGACCAAGATCAACGACGTGACGTTCCGCATACAGAAGGGACATCGAGGTGCTCCCAAGATAGTTCATGTGGATCGATTGGCGCGATATTACGGGTGCAACGATGCTCGGGACGAGCATGTCTTAGGAGGGGGTAGTGTAACGCAGTAGACGCCCGTTGTAGGTATGGAGTGCGGTGTTTACGTAATCCGGTTCCGGGAAGCCCTATTGTTCTGTGAAGCTTTATTGTGTTTTTATTGGTGCCTTTTGTATTCGGTTTTATGGCTTTATGACTCGAGTTATAAAGCCATAAAACCGAATACAAAAGGCACCAATAAAAACACAATAAAGCTTCACAGAACAATAGGGCTTCCCGGAACCGGATTACGTAAACACCGCACTCCATACCTACAACGGGCGTCTACTGCGTTACAGTATCAACCCACTTTTTATGTATACAGCCTTTCCGTTACACGTTGTATAGGTTGGGTAGAGTTTTGGCTCGGATTCTCTTTTTGCACAAACTCTATAAGTTCCTTCATTTCAGGATGGTTTAGTGTGTCGCGTGTACTACGCGGCTCAGTTCCAATCTCTCCGGCACGCCGTCATCGCGCCACGGGGGAAGAATTATGAATGCTGCTGCGATAATGAGAGTAAGTATACAGGGTTATTCCTAAACAATTAGCTTTAGGGACTTATTCTGTATATCAAAACTAACAAATTTTGTTCTGCGACTTTTGTCACAACTCAAAAAAAAATTAATCAGCTGTTCCATACATTTTGTCGCGTGTGAACGATATTTTCTATGGAACAACGGTTTTTCTTTTTGAGTTTTGACAAAAGTAGCACAACAAAAGTTGTTAGTTTTGATGTACAGAATAAGCCCCTAGATGGATGCTAATTGATTAGAAATAACCCTGTATATATTTTTTTTATGTAGAATAGATCTAGATTTGGCCACCAACTATAGAAAATTTAATATTTCGCTATTAGGTCCAGTTATGAAGGCGCCATCATAATTATGTGTATAATAGCTAATTAGAATAGTTCTGTTTCTTTTTCACTTTAAGCATTCGATAGAGAGAACACTTTTTACGTTGCTATTAAATTTACGATGGCGCCTTCACAGTTGGGCCCTATTGTCGCACCACCGGTTTGGTCCTTCGAGCCGGATCACAAATATCGTGAAAATGTTTAGTTAAATAAAACGTATTGTTATATTTTTTTATTTTTATTATTTATACACTAGATTCCTCTGTCCACATTAGCTGTCGCACGCATTATCAGCTGATTAACCAACACACAGTTACATTTTGGTTTAATGCTACTCGCCTGACTCTGCCGAGTACCCATTTCATAATATTAGATAGCATACCTGTACCTGTATCAGCCTTTTTTTAATAGTCCACTGCAGGACGTAGGCCTACCCACGAAGGGTGGATTGAGCCATATCCACCACGCTGGCCCAGTGCGGGTTGGTGGATTCACATACGCCATTAAATTTCTTCTACGGACATATGCAGGTTGCCTCACGATGTTATCCTTCACCGAAAAGCCAGTGGTGTGAAATTCCGTACATAAATTCCAAAGAACTCATTGGTACGGGACCGGGATTTGAACCCACGACCTCACGATTGTAAGGCGGGTGTCATTACCTCTAAGCCACCACGGCTTCTCCGGATAGCATACCTACTTTGCTAAAACTTTAAGTACTTGTGATTAAAAGGCATTAATTAATAATTCATTATTAGAATTTTTCTTCTCGTGCAACTTATGCTAATTTTTAATGAGTTAGTATGGAGTATTTCACTGTAAGGTACCTAAAACCTAGTAAAAAAAATATTGTCATAAATTTTCTTCCCTGATATTTCCTAATTATTATTATTATTGTAAAGTAATAATTCTCATTTTGTAATCTTAATTATGCTATGTAACCCGTAGACTTGGTCATGTTGTAAACGTACGAAATCGCAAAGTAATACGAACCAAATAACTAACATTTATTTTCTATCTACTCTCTACTTACGACTTAATGAGAACTTTGGCAAAGGATTTGTTCCGTTACCGGTATTAAAATAAATAAAAATTCTAACCAGATCAATGATTGCTGTTTTATAAAGAGCATTCAAAATGTAATTATTATCTGATAAAGACATATTTTTAAAGCTCTGCAATATTTAGAAAATCGATAATAATTATATATTTGGGGTATGTAACGTGAAACGGAACGGATATCTCGTAAAGAAACACGCTAATCTGAAAAAACTCAAAGCCAATTAAAAAAAAAAAGTATAATAGAAATGTCAATGTCAAAGGAAATTGAATATTAATTTGATTTTCGATCAGTGTTGCCACCTTAGCCCTTTTGGAGCTAGATCTAGCACTGTTTACTGTAGGTGAACCCCTTGTATTTGTATTTGTTTATTCATTAGTGTAATGATTTAGCCCGGAAAGGGCTGTCTAGCGCTTATTTGCCCTATTTATTTTCGTAGAAAATATTATTTTGAATTTCCAATATACTTTTATAAAATAAAATTTAAAAAAAAATGCAGAGCTATAAATTATTTTTATTACTCCATGGAGCTTTCAAATTTAAGTACATTCCTAGAAAAATTAAATGATCTTGGTTAGAATTTTAATACCGAGTTCCTTGTAAATCAGGTACAACTCCTTTATATCTTAATGTTTAGACACAAGTTTTAAAAGGCGACATTAGCCTACAAAACACTGTACTATTGTGGTAAATTGTAACTTAGTTGGTTAACGCTAAGTTGTACAAAACATTGTAATTTATTTTGTCAATAAAGGTTTTTCAAAATCAAATCAAGTCACTAGATTCCTCACTAGGGCGACCTCTGTCGTGGGATTTAGGCTCTTTCTTTTGTTATCAAAAACAAAATTTCCGTTACAATACAGAAACTCAATAAGTATGTAAGTAAGTTCGTATAGGCTGGGTGGCTAGCCCTGGTGTCAGTAGTTTTTAGCCCGCCTGAAGGCCTCTGAACTAGCTGAACGGTTAGAACAACCGGGACCTACAATTTATCGTGTCCGAGCCACGGCAGCGCTCGGTTTGAAAATGCCACCTGCGGTCACCCGTCCAAATCCTGACCATGCGGGACGTTGTTTAATTTCGGTGATCGCTGACAAACACCTAATCCAACTACGCTACTAGAAACTCAATATAACATTAATTGTGCACTGGAATCCACACTATGGTGACCTGTGTCGTAGGATCCATCTAATCCATCATATTTGTTCAATGTTTTGTTGCGAGCCGAAGGCGCTTATTGCGATTAAAACCTCAACCTTATTATGTAATTTTAGTAGTGTAGAAACAATTAAGCTGGAAACATACTATCGGACGCGGCTTACGGACGCGACTGACAGCCGCGACCTAGACTATGAAAGTACACAGAGCCGTGCACACTATCGGACATAAATCACGGACGTCACCTTCGGACGACCTTGAGCGTTCGGACGTCCGAGAGCGATCTGGCACACCGGATGTTTAAAGACTGTGCACATTGCTAAGTCGCGGCTGTCAGTCGCGTCCGTCAGCCGCGTCCGATAGTATGTTTCCGAGTTTTGGCGGGAACGCGGAAAAATCATGTCGCCTCATTGTATTATTTTGTTAAACTTGTGTTTTCATCAGTGATAATTAGTGAAAAATGGTGGTATTTCGTTGATTATGAGCTGATTTACGTGCATGAGTGTAGGCAAGTGATATAATGTGACGTATCATGTTCTTCCGTGTTGTTACCAAAACTCCATAGACGCCTCTAGTAAAGTCTCCACTGCTTTACTGAGGTATGACTTGGACTATGATTGGACTTGACCGCGACTTTATTGGACTATGACGAGACTATGACAGTGACTATTTTGATAAAATATTATCAAGAATTATTAAAACTTAATACTTGACACTGGCAAATGCACAATAATGCGACGCCAAAACTAAGAAGAAGAAGAAGAAGTAGTATGTTTCCGGCTTTAATGTAATCTCAAATGTGTGATTTCAGAGAAACTATGTAATATTGAAGAAGGTTTCATCCGGTCGCTAGCACAGTGCGTGCCGTGGGCCGCGCGCGGCGGCAAGTCGGGCTCCACCTTCTGTAAAACTAAAGGTACCGACAGGTTATGTTAAAATGTATTATAGTAATAATGTATTTCTATCCTGAGTTTTTTATACAGTAAAATATAAAAAAAGAACTACAAGGTTAATGGTTACCAAATTGTATTAACTGCTTCCACCTTAAAATAACTACTTTATTCCTACACTAGTTTTTACCCGCGGCTTCGCCCGCATGATCAAATATCATTATAATTTATAACCTATGTGTTATTCTGATATATAAGCTATATTATTGCAAAGTTTCATCTCAATCCGTTCAGTAGTTTTTGCGTGAAAGAGTAACAAACATCCATACATCCATCCATCCATCCATCCTCACAAACTTTCGCGTTTATAATATTAGTAGGATAATTTACTAACTAAGAATTTTTATAATGGACATCTTCTTTTTCAATAGTTGATGTCCGTTTGTCGGTGCGTGGTCTACACTCGAGAACTTTTCGACCCCATCGGTCCTCAGTCCTCCGAGCTATGTGCCCTGCCCACTGCCATTTCAAATCCGTTGGGCTATATCGGTAACTTTAGTTCTTCTACGGATCCCCTCATTCCTGATTTGATCTCGCAGAGAAATTCCAAGCATTTCCTTTCCACAGCTCGTTTCATTATCTGTGTCCGTTTAATGTATGTAAAATTTATTGATTTTCAGATGATAGATACGTGCTGAAAGAAATGACGAAGCCAGAATGGCAGCAGTTCTTGGAATTTGCGCCGCACTACTTCAACTACGTGGCTTCCTGCCGACTAAACAGAGCACCCAGCTTGTTAGGTGACATGTCTAATTAATCCAGTATAGTACATTGTTCACCGAGAGGAGAAAGTGACCGATTACCGTCGAGGGTGTCGTTTGAACATGGCGACCAGCCCTCTATTGGTTGTTCAATATTGACAATGTCATTTCCTTTTGCTGTTTCATAATGTCACTGTCAGGTTTTTTTTTCAATTTAGGCTTAATGCAGTTATTTGGTGTAGCACATAGTTCATTTTTCTAATGTTTTTAGAACCCATTTGAAAATTAAATGGCGATGAAAAAAATTCTAAAAAATATGTGTTTGAAAAGATAATTATGTAAGCTTTCTATTGGTATAACTTTTGATTCTGCAAGATTTCAAAACCCGCATGTTTTCCATATCCTTTATTGAATGTAATTTACAGCTCGCATCCTAGGAGTGTACAGCGTAGGCGGCGCCGGGAGCGGGGTACTAGTGATGGAGAACGTCTGGTACAGTGCAGCTGAAGATCACATCCGATTCGACCTCAAAGGATCTTCGAGACATAGGCTCGCCAGCGCTGAAGCCCCGCGAGCCGTGCTTATGGACGAAAATCTACTTAATTGTAAGTAAACCTTACAATTACAGAACATGACCTTTCAAGCTGGGGGTGATGTTTGCGCCGAAAAGTATTTGGGTCGAAAAGCCCTTCCAGACATCAACTCGCCAGTGCTAAAGCCTCGCAGACTGTGGTTATAGACGAGAATCTACTTAACTGTAAGTGAAGTCTATGATTACTAGACGTCACCTTTCGAGCTGGGGAATAAAGTTTGCGCCAAAAAGTCATAAAAGTGAAGGAAAATGTGGGGTAGTGTGCGGCTGAAGATCACATTCATACACACGTTGTTAACGAACCTTTATAAAAAGACAATTCTAAGCGCATTTCTATTTGTCCAAAGGATAAAACAAATTTTGTTTTTGATTTTTGACCTCAAAGAATTTTCGAGAAATCGACTCGCCAGGGCTAAAGCCCCTCGGGTCGTGCTATGGTTTAGCTTTAGTTTACAAATGAACTATATATTTTCCTTACAGTGCGGTGGGAACGCCCGTTATTCGTACGCGGCGCGTGCGCGCGAGCGTTACGCGCGTGTATGGCGCGGGATACGGCCTTCTTATCCTCACACGGAGTCATGGACTACTCGCTGCTTTTGGCTCTGGGGGATGACACGCTCGTGGTTGGAGTCATCGGTGAGATTCTTACTCTAACATGATTATATTACTGCATGTATGGCGCGCGATAGGTACTGCCTTCCTTTCCTCGCGTGGAGTCTTGGATTACTCCTCCTGTTAGCTTTGGGAGATGACACGCTCGTGGTTGGAGTCATTGGTAAGTCATTTTGTACAAAATTCAACAGCTCAGAAACGGTGATAATGGTATCTATAATCTAACCGCTTAAATTAGTCCTCGACTGCGCGGTATAGGGGCGCCGGGGGAGACTACAAAGGGGGACTGAAACAGGTGCGGGCGGCGGGTCCCCGGCGCCCGCACCTGTCTCAGCCTCTGTACCCTGCAGGCGAGGACTGAGTTAAGCGGTAAGACTATAACAGTATTCCGTCTTCATCTTCTTCTTCGAGTCAATGGTTCTAAAATTGGTTAAAAATATCTATACAAGCTTTGCCCAGTGGTTAGCGACTGCCACCCCAGATAGAGAGGCTTCCATAAAGTCGCTGAATGTGCAGGTATTAGGGCACTAAGGACAAGACAATAGGTGCTCCATTGTCTGCACAGCTCCACAGTCACACTTGTCAGAATTCGCGTCAGAAAAACCCCATTTGGCCATATTAGATTTGCAGCGGCCAACTTGGGTCCGGAGCCGATTCAATGCCTTCCACGTTGGCCGCGCTAACTCATTCCCTGGGGGGAGTTCTTCCGCTGGCTTGAGTAAGACTTGGGGTGGGGGGCAGGTTTCCTGCCATAGTTTACACCGAGTATCACTGGGGTGATCGGATATAGGTTCTGTGCAGTTTAAAAAGTTTCTGTGACCTTTGAGGCGGCTGGCTGACGCTTCTGACTTGTGCAGAGGGTGTCTATAGTCGGTCTTCTTGTTTTAATTTTTAGATGGAGCAGGCAATACTTCGTCGTACTTTTGGGAGGGATATTCCAGTAAGCGGATATAGTAGGTTAAGTGGGGTGGGTTTGAGGCAGCCAGTTATTTTTCTACATGTTTTGTTGAGGGCGACATCTACCTCTTTAGCGTGGGCGGATCGGTACCACACTGGGCACGCGTATTCTCCAGCTGAGAATCAGAGTGCCAACCCTGATGTGCGAAGTACTTGGGCTGAGGCTCCCCAAGAAGTGGAGGTGAGACGGGAGAGTAATTTGTTTCTGGTACTGACTTTTAACTTGGTTTTTAAGCAGTGTGGTTTGTAGGTAAGTGTTCGGTCAAGTTTCACTCCTAAGTAGGTTGGGCTATTGCAGTGTTCTATGGCCACACCTTGCCACAATATTTTTAATGAGCGGTTGGCTTGGCGATTTCGGAGATGGAAGGCGCATGATTGGGTTTTGGACGGATTTGGCCTAAAGCTGTTTTCATCCTAGTACCTTCCCATAGTTTCCAGAGCACCTGTGAGTATCTTTTCAGCTTCCTCAAATGAACTCGTTTGGGTGGTTAGCGCTAGGTCATCAGCGTAGAGAAAGCGTTCTGTATGTGGGATGGTAGGCTGGTCGTTAGTATATATGTTGAATAGTATAGGTGCTAAAATGCTGCCTTGTGGAAGGCCGTTTTTTTTGGCATCGCCATCTGCTAAGATGGTTGTTAAGTGGACTTGGAAACGTCTATTGGTCAGCAATTCCCGGAGTACTTTTAGAAACGCTTCGTCGCTTGTAAGTGATGCTATTTTATACATGAACCTCTTAATATTTACAGTGTCATAGGCGGCTGACAGGTCAACGAAGACAGCGCCTGTAATTTTCTTGGTCTTGAATCCGTTCTCGATGTGTTGCGTTAGCTTGAGCACTTGACTTGTACAAGATTTGCCGAAATCCAGCTTGCTCTGGGATTAGATTGGGTTCTTTTGCAGGTATCAGGCGGTTCAAAAGAATTCGTTCAAATAGTTTAAAAGTTTGGCACAGGAGTGATATTGGGCGGTAACTTTTCGGGTCAGTTAGTGGTTTTCCAGGCTTTAGCAATCTTCATAAAAATGGTCGGATCACGAGTCATACTTACCAACGCGCCTCGGAGTTCGGTACACAGTCGCAGGGGCGCGCCGCAACGAACGCGTGGGTTTGTATCAGTGAGCGTACGATGGAAATTTCAGCTGCAACACGTTTGAGTTCTTGCTGTGAAACCGTTTTCAGGATCACACATATTATTATTATTACATTACACACATACTCGTAGTTACCGGATATCCGTTTCATCTCTACTTGATACGTACTGCGTGGCCACGTGGGACTGTAGTTATTTATCTCAACGACAGGGCCGACTCACAACACTGTTAGATACCGTTATTGAGCCTCGGACCCCACCATCTATATTGAAGAGGCAAGTTTGTATTGAGCCTTGATATTTTTATAAATGCGCTGGATGCAGGCCGCTTCTAACTAGTCTTATTGGAAATCCTTGGGGGAAGCCTATGTCCAGCAGTGGACGTCTTACGGCTGATGGGTGGATGGATGATTTTTAGGGTTCCGTACCACAAAAGGAAAAAACGGAACCCTTTAGGATCACTTTGTTGTCCGTCTGTCCGTATGTCAAGACTCTTTATCTCGGGAACGCGTACAGATATCGGGTTGAAATTTAAACTATATACGTATATCTATGATTTTTTGCATTTGTGTAAAAGAAAAACTTCTCAGTTATTGGTAAAAAAATTTAGAGCCGTTTATGTCATAAAAAACCGCATATTTCGACACTCACAAAAATCAAAACCTACAGGGTACTTCCCGTTGACATAGAACTATAAAATTTGGCGAAAAGCATTGTCTCAGTGTAGACATATAGGAATAAATCTGAAAACTACATTTCTATTTAAATCACAAAAAAGGGCCTCAAAATTCACAAAATATGGGTTCAAAATCCAAAGTGAGTAAATCGTATCATGTAAAGTATCATTAAAAAAAGAACTTCATTATTTGTTTTGGCTGGGACACTTTTCTTGCACGATTGTGGCTATAGATATTTGCTCGAAGCCAACAGTAGACGGTTGAAAAGACGACAGAAGACCTGTATACTTACGACAAAGTTTTTGTACAACGTAACCCCAAATCGCATACTGGTCTTATTCATTTTCAATTCAACTTCCAAATCTCTCTTCCAGACTACATTCGCACATTCACATGGGACAAGAAACTCGAGCACCTAGTGAAGAAAAACCTCGGTTCGGGACAACCCACAGTCGTTTCGCCCGAACAATATATGAAGCGGTTCTGCGCAGCGGCGAGGAAATACTTCTTACAGTGTCCTGAACATTGGGACCATTTGTATAACGTACTGCCCACCATGGCCGGCCAATAAAATGTTCACTTATAGGGGGAGAGACGTGGGAGAACGACCATCACTCATCTGATAACCAGATGAAACATAATTTTTATGAAATGTTATTTAATTCAGTAAAAAATTGCCATGGACATTTTCCGATAGGCAAGCTATATCATAGGCAGGTGTCCAAATAAATAGTAATTGATAAAAATATGTCTCATCATAAGCCGTGGTGGTCTAGTGGTAATGACACCGGCCTTACAATCGTAAGGTCCTGGGCAAATCCCGCCCCGTACCAATGAGTTCTTCGGAATTTATTTACGGAATTTCACACCACTGGCTTTTCGTTGAAGGAAAACATCGTGAGGCAACCTGCATATGTCCGTAGAAGAAATTTGATGGCGTATGTGAATCCACCAACCCGCACTGGGTCAGCGTGGTGGATATGGCCCAATCACCCTTCGTGGGTAGGCCTACGTCCTGCAGTGGACTATTAAAAAGGCTGGTACAGTACAGTACATGTCTCTTCAGGTTATCACATCGGTGAAAGTCGATCTTCAGCGGCTCTCAGACCATAATAATCAAGAGTGTAGCTTTGGGGGGGAGGCATGGGTAAAAGGTGCCCAAAAACTTTTTTACCCACCCCAAAAAACTTGAAAGTAATATATAAAATATTAAATATATAATTTATAATGTACAGCCTTGGCCAAAAGTATTAGGCACCTTTAAAAAATCAAAATGCATGTTTACTACTTAACCAATAACCGAGTGCTAATCTTAAATGACTTACCGGGGTCATAAATAACTTCTTAGAATGTCAAGCGGCTCTTTGTTAATGTCATAAAACACCTGGTGACCGAAAACAAAGGACTCCGTTTTTATCGGTTCTTATCAGTCAATGTTTGGTCACTTGTGTTCTGGACTCTAACAAGTAAACAAGCTTTCATTTCTGTTGATGTGATTAAATTGACACTTAATTGTCTTAAAAATGCCAAAAAGGAGTGAAATAAGTTCAGAAAATAGAGTAAAAATACAGGGTGCCTAATACTTTTGGACAAGGCTGTATTTTTCTGTGCAGCTTAGTTTTAGTTATTTGGTGCAAGCTGTATTACTACTACTGTCTTTACTTGTATCATGTTCGATCACAGAGCTGAGTATCTCTGCAACTTGTTCGAGTTCTGTAAATTTTTATACTGGGTCACTGGTAACCCACATACTTTCTTAAAAAAAACAAGTTAAAAGTCAGTACCAGTGGTGGATACGGCCCAATCACCCCTTCGTGGGTAGGCCTACGTCCTGCAGTGGACTATTAAAAAAGGCTGGTACAGTACAGTACAGTACACATACTTTCTTGATGAACAACTTTTACTTTGGGATCAATCTCAAAATCGTGAAAAGATATCATCAGCTATTTACATAGAAGGTTTTGTGTAAACCTGTATTTTTGTTATATTTTTAAGTATTATTTGTTTGCTATATTTTAAAAATCTCATTCCATTTTCTAGAAAAATCATGTGATCTACCTAGTATTAGCTAGAAAAGTATATTTAAATCATTTTATTACATTATAATAAAACACACATATTTATGGAATTCAAGCTTTCTTATTTCACCTACAAATTCATTTGGCATAGACGAACGATTTTTTTTTTAAAAGATATAATATACATGGACCTAGATTTCTAACTGAGGGCGTTATGGCTTAAGCAATTTCTACCAGGAAACCATGACTATCAATTTAAATAAAATACTCATTTCAAAATCGTCATTTATTTCTCAGTGATGATACATACCGAGCTCTTACACACAATAATATTATTCACAATCAACATGAGTTTGGTATTTTCGTTTTAAACTTAAAATAGTCGTTCAGGGGACATACCATAAGCTATACATTCAAGAGAACCTATTATACAAGGTGTTTTGCGAAGTAAAAGGACTTTTAGAGGTGTATATACTCATTATTATGTACAACGTTTACTATTGGACCAACTACGGCATGGCAAAAAGAAATCAGCTGCTTCATACATTTTGCAGAGACAATGAAAGTTTTGTATGAAACAGCTGATTTGTTTCGCCATTTCGCAGTCGATCCTATATCTAGTAAAAGGACATGTCCACAAAATGTATGGACGCTGGTATAATAATAATCAAAAATTCTAACCACAACACTCGTTACATTTCGAGAAAGCTCATATTTTTCTGAGTCTATTACAACAGTTAAAAAAAATGACCCCTCCGATTTTTTTAAAATAAATTTTGAATTTTTTAGAAAAAAATATATTTCGCTCAATAGGTAGTTTATCTCTAGCAGCCCTGATTAAGTAACATCTAAATTGTTAAATAAAAGCATTTTTACCAATTAGACACGCTTTTTAAGTGATTTTTATTCACATTGTACCTACTAACTGGTCACACTGGTAGGTTATAATTTTTAATTATAGCAAATTAAGAGATGAATGTGGAAGAATCAGCTACAAATGCAAGTAAAATAACGGTAGAAGCACTTTATTATTGCTAAACTAGAAAAAATAATATAGCTGTATTGTTATTTTTCATAAAATTTATTTTTCGCATTTAAAAAAAATTGGAGGGGTGAAAAAATCTAAATTAAATATTTTTGGGAAGCCCATATAACAAGCTTTCAAATGATGTATATATCATCTTGGTTCGATTTTTCTCTGAATAATATACCACTTGTGGACGTCACCTTTAGAAATGAGCATAATATACACCTTGGAAATTCCCTGAACTTTGCATAGTAATATGTACCTATAGGAAGGAATCGGGACATCACGAAAGTCTGCTCATTTTGCAGCATTCTATGCTGTATAGATAACTTTAACAAAATACGCTACACGAGTACAAGCACTTTTTTAAAATAAGGCCCCAAGTTCAATAAAATTTCGAATACGAAAAACTTTTAATCGTTTATTTAACACGTCACAAAGCGGACATAATCATGAACTCAATTCTGGTGTCTGTATGCTGAGTGTGAGTTTTGTCGTAAGCATTACGCGCTCGCGAGCGCGTAAGCATGTAATTTGTATGAACTTGTTCTCTCACAAAGTGTTTCCGCTAGTGGCGCTGTACATTTCTTCATACAAATTACATGCTTACGCGCTCGCGGCGAGCGCGTCATGTTTACGACAAAACTCACACTCAGCATACTGCTAACAAAGCTTAGTGCTATAGATGTCCTTAGAGCGGTTTCAGTTAAGCGTTTTTAGAATTCCGTACCTCAAAAGGAAAAAACGGACCCTAAGAGGATCACTTTGTTGTCCGTCTGTCCGTATGTCAAAACTCTTTTATCTCGGGAACGCGTAAAGATATCGAGTTGAAATTTAAACTGTATACGTATATCTATGGTCTCGTGCAGTTGTGTAAAAGAAAAACTTCTCAGTTATCGTTTAAAAAAGTTGAGCCGTTTATGTCGTAAAAAAACGCATATTTCGATACTCACAAAAATCAAAACCTACAGGGTACTTCCCGTTGACATAGAACTATGGAATTTGGCGAGTAACATTGTATCGGAGTACACATATAGGAATAAATCTGAAACTGTACATTTTTATTTAAATCGCAAAAAAATAGGTCCTCAAAATTCACAAAATATGGGTTCAAAATTCAAAGTGAGTAAATGGTATCATGTAAGGTATCATATAAGAGCTTCATTAGCACATGTTAAAACAGGTTTTTAATTATTCTGGATTTGTACGGAACCCTTGGTGTGCGAGCCTGACTCGCTTTTGTCCGTTTTTTTTTGTTGAACGTAGCACGGTTATATGTAGAACAAAAATTACAAGATTATAGTTTTGTGGTAGGTATTTTGTTTTACCTAAACGTGTTTAATAGACAAAGCAAGTGATGTCATGTAATTAATGATCAAAAATATTTTGGCGATATAATTTATCTACTAGTACAGAAAAACAATTATATCTTTTATGAAACCACAAAATACGATATACAACGCACTCCTATATTTTTCAGTTATTTATGTTCCTTGCTATAGATTTTGTACATCACTGGTTGGTAAATAGTAGTTATACCACTTACGGCTGTTTCTAAATGGGTAGGTATATCTGGTAATAAATTAAAAGCACGCATTGAAGCTAGAGAAAACCCTAGTGCTTTTAGAAAACTTTAGTGCTAATCGTTATCATTCACTAATAGAAACACAAGCATGAAATAGTTAAATTTTAGTGCTATCGAACTGGTACACGAATTAAACTGTAAAAAAAGTTGCTAAAACGATATAATTATGCAATTGTTTCAGGCAAACCCAGCCCTAAACTCAACAAAATTTATTATTTGAAAATTAAGGTCAGGGCTATTTGCAAGAAATGAATAATTTTAATTAGGAATTATCTATTTTACGCAACACTTTAGTACTGGACACGGCTATTTTAAAAGAAACTGTAAACTCTTAAAATGAAAAGTTAAAAAAAGTAGTAAAATTCTGTTCGTTAAATTCCGTATACGTTCCCAGCCGTTCGAAAGTCAAAAATAATGCCCCAACTTCAGACTTATCATACCAACCTGATACAAACGGTCGGAACGGGCATGATGCCTACGCGCTTCGGAGCGAGGTATGTCCGAGTTCCCACTATGCCGGACCGGCAGATTTACCGGCTCGGTAAAACTGCCGGGATAGCTAATGGCTAAAGAATATATATGAAGCTGGTCACATTATGCCGGATCCGGCAATACCGAGTTCGTCATTTTGGCCGAGCGTTTTGTCACTGCGAAGCGCCGGTAGAACACCCGGACCGGAGTAATGTGAACCAGTTTGCCCCGGATCTATATCATTATCCCCTCACGTCTTTCGGCTCCCATTCCAAATTCGACTGACATGTTTACTGGACTGTCCGATTTTCTTCTGGGATCCGGTGTAATGTGAACATTCTGTCCGGTGTCCGGCATAGTGGGAACCCGGCCTATGTTAGTCAGCCGCGGCG
Source organism: Hypomecis punctinalis (assembly GCA_949316475.1). Taxonomy (NCBI): domain Eukaryota; kingdom Metazoa; phylum Arthropoda; class Insecta; order Lepidoptera; family Geometridae; genus Hypomecis; species Hypomecis punctinalis. The sequence goes on from OX438810.1 coordinate 21,518,011, forward strand.
CGCCGTAGTGGATCGTGTGGTAGTGATGAATGATCGTATGGATTTGTAACTACTAAACGTTCGACTTGTTTTAAAAAAAAATCCAATTTGTATTTTTATTGAACGTTTCCTAGTTCATTCACAACGAATTTCTTTTTCGTAATAAATATAATAATTTTACATCATAATAGATAGAAACTAGATCGAAACTCAAGTAAGTACGTAAAGAATAAGTAGATGAAATTAAAATACTGAAGGCTGGCAGCCCTAGTACGTGATACGTTTAGCGTGGCCACGTGGCGCTGTAGCTATACAGGGTTATTTTTAATCAGTTCGCATCCTTTCAGGGGCTTATTCTGTACATCAAAACTAACAACTTTTGTTAATTCTCAAAAAAAAAGTTGTTGTCCCATAGAAAAATATCGTTCACCCTCGACAAAATGTATTGAACAGCCGATTTTTTTTTAGTGTTGACAAAAGTAGCAGAATAAAAGTTGTTAGTTTTGATGTGCAGAATAAGCCCCTGAAAGGATGCTAATTGATTAGAAATAACCCTGTATATTTCGAGGACAGGGCCGAGTCAGAATACTGTTAAAATACCATTAACGTGCGTTTTCTTGTGTTTCTATTAAATATAACCGAGATAGCACTAAAAGTTTAGTGAGTTGAGTATCGGGGTCGCTTTCGTTTGACATGCAAAGAACATAAGTCAATTTGAAAAAGCTTTCATAAAACTATTATACAAAAGACATTCTAGCTACACTAAGCTACAAAATGATATAATAGTTCTCGAAGAATACAATCATTTATTTATTCATATCTATAACTATTTATATTCATTAAAATTACACAATAATTTTACAGAAGACGCTTCATAAATATTAATCCTAATTTTATGATATTTTTATTTACATGATAAGTATTATGGGGAAGGTAGACAAAGAAACAAACAGTAAAGAAATAAATAAGACATTGTGTAAGTCAAAATAAAATACTATAAGTATAGGCCGAATTATACAAGTCGACGGATGTGAAGTTAGCTATAATCAGCGCCACAGAAGTCGCCGGATGGGAAGTTACGCGCAGAACGCTGCGCAAAAGGCAAAATATAGGTATGCGCGGGAGCCGGGGCACACGCGGCCGCCAACCTCATGCCTCCCGCACGCTCACTACGCCCGTGTTCACTACTTCGCCACTTGTGTAGGCATTGTGCACACACGCGCCATAATTAGCGAATCACGGCGAAGTGTCATCTGCGGCTAACTTCTCATCCGCCGATTTGTGTGGCGCTACTTAGACAAATTAGTAAGTTAGGTTTGCACGAAACCCAATCAGCGCGCAATTTTATATGAGCTTCAGTCAGGATTGGATATTGCGCAGCTTGTAGCTATCTTCACATCCGTCGACTTGTATGATCCGACCTATATCAGCGTTATTATTAACAACTTTTACTATGGGACCATTGGACTATGATTTTCTCTCTTAACAAGCCTTAGCCGCTTACCGTCTTACCACAAAAGTTTTCCGCGCGCTTTATACAATGTTTAACAGTACAAATTTCACGGTTAAACAGCGTTTAAAACGTGTTTAAATCTAGGTGAGTGATTGAATCAGGCGTTACTTTGCGGAAATCTTCATCATCAATCATCATCAACCTTTTCTTCAAATCTATGTTTTGAATAAATATTTAGTGTATTTCCGCTATCTTGTTGTAGGCAAATAAGTTTAAGGGCATTAAGTGCATTAAGGACATATAAAAAAAATCTTGTTTTAAATCTTGTTGTGTTTAAATCTTTTGTAGTAAGGCGGTTAGTTTTTAAACTGCAGTTTCTCTGTACTTTAATAACTAAAATGGAATTAAAACAAGTACCTAGGTACATATTCTTGTATTCTGTCATGGTGATGTGATATCTTTAGCACTAATCACTATTGATATTATTTGATGCGAAAAGAGACGTCCACAAATGGTATACAGGGTTATTTCTAATCAATTAGCATCCTTTTAGGGGCCTATTCCGTACCTACATCAAAACTAACAACTCTTGTTCTGCGACTTTTGTCAAAACTAAAAAAAAAATCAGCTGTTCCATACATTTAGTCGCCGTTGAACGAATTTTTTTCTATGGAACACCAATTTTTTTTTTGAGTTTTGACATGTACATACGTCGCAGAACAGAAGTTGTTAGTTTTGATGTACAGAATAAGCCCCTAAAAGGATGCTAATTGATTAGAAATAACCCTGTATTATTCAGAGAAAAATCTAACCAAGATGATATAAACATCATTTGAAAGCTAGGGTAATGGGCTTCTCAAGAATATTTAATTTATATTCTTTCATCCCTCCATTTTTTTAAATGATAAAAATAAATTGTACGGAAAATGGAGATACAACTCAATTTTTTTCGTGTTTTAGCTATATTTATATGCTTCTATCGTTCTTTTACTTGTATTATTTTACCTGATTCTTCCATGTTTATCACATGTTTTGCTAAAATTATAGAATTCATAAAAAGTTGGTGCATCTAGTTAGATCAAAATTTCAATAAAATCATTAAGAATTGGATCTAATTGATAAAATTGCTATTATTTTAGCAATTTCAAGGTTGCTTAATCAGTGTTGCCAGAAATAATCCACATACTGTCAAATATATTTATTTATCTTAAGAAATACAAAATTAATTTAAAAAAAAATCAGAGGGTTTTTCTTTTTAACTAATGTAATAGACTGAGAATAACATTTACTTTTTCGAGATGTAACGAGAGCTGTGGTAAGATTTTTTGATTATTATTATACCAGCCTGCATACATTTTGTGGATATGGCCTTTAACACTCGAATTAAGACAATACTGAAATTGTCACCATACTGTTTTCGCATTCTTTTTAGGGTTCCGTACCTGAAAAGGGTAAACGAAACCATCACTTTATTGTATTCTACAGGACATGCACCATTGTAAGTTTCCATGTACTGGCCTTTGCCAGGCAGCGGGACGGAAGGACGGAACAGGCTAATAAAAATAATCGGCCAAGTGCGAGTCAGACTCGCACACGAAGGGTTCTGTACCGTATGGAAGCCTCCCTTAATATATTTATAACTATTTATTTTTGAAAGGAATTATCCAACTTATTATTCTGTGAATATTTCTAGCATCTTCCTGTTGCCGTTAATATCGAGCAAAAAAACCCGTTTCTTGTATGCCCCTTAAATATTTATTTTATTGTAATTTAATCATTTATTTTTTTAAATTAAATATCTAAATAAATATTCTGTGAATATTTCAAGTACCTACCTGTCACTGTTATTAATATCGAGCGAAAAATGCTAAAAATTCAGTTTTGTTGTATGGGAGCCAATTAAACAATTATTTTTTTCTGAATTTTATTAGTTGTTATAACGGCAACAGAAATACGTTGCCTGTGAAAATTTCAACGTCGTAGCTATCACGGTTCATGAGATACAGCCCAGTGACAGACTGACGGACAGCGAAGTCTTAGAAATAGGGTCCCGTTTTTACCCTTTGGGTACGGATTCCTAAAGTCCGCGCCGCAGGATCCGAACGTCTGCAGTATGTGAAAGAAATGGGTATCATTTCTGCGCCTTATGATCAGATTCTCGACGTTGCATACGATTCCATATAAATATTGATGACTGCGGCGCGTTCGGCTCCTTTGGTAAGGCGTTCATACTTAGGGCATCAATAAAAACAATAGTGATTCGTACTACATCTTCTTATGCGCTCGTGCTTTTCTGTCACTTTTTCTCTAATTAGAAATCTCATTAGAATAAAAGTGACAAACAACTTCAATTGCAGTTTTATTAACACAAGATTCAATGGCATTAACATACAGAAAGTGATCACTCAATATTCGACCGATGTTTCATTCTAACAAACCCCTTAAATATATGGATAACTAGCTTTTAATATTTTGGTCTTTCTTCGCTCACCTCTGCTCTACTTTAGGGGAGTCTGGACCTTAACCATTAACTTATTCAGAAAAGGTGACCTAAGCCGAAAGGGGCGATTCAGATCATCATTATAAACTGGTTTTACTATAGAGCTAGGGTTGCCATCTTTAAAATTTGCCAACACGGACAAGTCGCGTGAAAACCCCGGATTTTAGATCCCAGGGGGGAGGTTGTACGGTTCGGAACCCGGACAAATGAAACCCCGCCCGGATGCTCCCCGGACGACCTCTAAACTAGGACAAATTCGGGAAAACCCGGACAGATGGCAACCCTAAATAGAGCCAACCCATCCCAACCAACCCAGAAAAAACAGCACGTTTCATATATTTCAGATTCCGAGTAACGGTTTTGTACTTTAGGCCGAATCACACAACTTGGCGTCTGTGATGTTAGCTATGAGCTACGGATAACCCAATCCGCAGTGCCGGATTAACCCTATCAGAGGCCCCTTGGCAGTGCAATTCTCGGGGCCCTATTACAGAACCTTTACAGCCATGGGGTTGTTTCAAGTTTTTCAATACTAGGCATCTTAGTGATTTGTACGGAACCCGTGGTAGGCGAGCCTGACTCGCACTTGTCCAGTTATTTTATTCCAGTTAGCATCGAGTAGGGGCCTACTGCCTAATCTGCCTTAGGGATATCCCGGCACTGGTTATCCGCAGCTTACAGCTAACGTCACAGCCGCCAACATATTTGAATCGACCAACGAAAGCCCGGGCGAACATCAAGCAACCACCTAGCCTCAAGGACATTACACCATTCTACCGACTACAATAAAACCGTGACACAACCCACGCCTCGGAGCCTACCCTACCATCACATAAGCGCTAAGCGCACCTCCAGCCTTGGACCTTTCTTACAATACTACATACAATTACAGGAGATATAATTAATATACAGATAGTTTGTTCGCTCGAACTCGCGTCCACGGTAACAATTTGATAAGTGCTGATAAACTTGTTCATTTTCATGCTTCTTGCATGGTCAAGCGACGCATTCACAGACCTCGAAAAGGGTTATGGGCATGACTAACTGAAATTCGGCCAAGATTGAGCCTAACTCAGAATTCAAAATCGGCGGATGGGAAGTTATGAAGATATGCAGAACCCTGCGCAAAAGCCAAAATATAGGTATGCGCGGGAGCCAGAGACGAGACGCCGGGGTACACCCGCCCGCCAACTTCATGTCTTCCGCGCGCTCCTTACGCCCGTGCTCAACACTACGCCACGCGACGTCGGCGTTGTGCACACATGCGCAAAAATAAGCGAATCACGGCGAAGTGTCATCTGGGGCTAACTTCTCATCTGCCGACATTTGTAGCGCTTAGTATAATACCATAGCTTTTTTTATATTACCCATTAAAGTGCAAAGTGCCTGGTTGCGTTACGATTAAACTAAAATAGGTGTTACCCATTATTTACATGGTTTTCCCAAGGTATTTTGGGACCTTTTTCCTAAACGAGAGCGTTGAAATAATGACCTGAAATCGTGACCACTAGATATGAACCAAAGCGCAAAATCGTATTTACAAGTTTATCAGAACTTTTTAAGATTCGACATGCCATTTATTTCAAAATTCTATAGCAGATGGCAATTCAAAAAGAAATACAAAAAGCTTCTTTCCGTTTAGTACAGGGCAAGCAAAGAGCTCCATATATTTTGTTAATTTAAATCCACAAATTAAAATGACACCTGGAGGTTATTCAGAGAGGGGGTACTAGTGTACTAAGCTCAGAGGGAGTGATTATTTAGACTACCAATGATGAGCAACTTCTTTTGTGACCAAACAAAAACCGATAAAAATACTGTTGTTATATTTTGTCTAGGTATTTAAAATTGCTATTTTTTATAGAACAGCTGATTGTTTCTTGAATTTAGGGTTGGCCCTAAAATAAAAGTTGTTCATAATGATGGTCTGAATCACCCCCTATCGGCTTTCCACCATTTCTCAATAACCCTGTACAGCTGCACCATCACCATCTGCCATAGCTCCGAACTCGCCAAGGCAAATTAAACCTTATTTTAAATTACAACTAGCACTAAAATACACTATTCACTGTCCCTCGTATCTCAGTAGAGTCCAGATCTTTGGAAGGTTTCACTAATGTCCATAACCTCACTCTTTGGGCACTGGCAACACTCAAATACATATTATGCACAATACACATTATGTATAGTCTGAATCATACAATCAACCGATCCTGACTGAAGCTCACTAACAGCTTCGCGAGGATTGTATTATTTGCAGTTTATTGCTAACATCACAGCAACCAAGTAGAGTGATTCGGACTATACAGTAAAGTCCAAGATACTTTTGCGCGCGAGTGGTGGCGCCACGTACGTTATATCACAAGCAAATTGAACGCTCTTACGCATTGAATTAGTTCCCGATTGTAGCCATGCGCAGTTATCTTGCACATACTCTGTCCATATTTTTTTTAAATATATTTTTTTAATCTGACCAGTATAAGGAAATATATACAACACTTATTGCTATGAAACTGGGCTTCAAACATGGACTTATTGGCCATAAAGAGATTTTTTTGTAATGGCCACATTGCATAACATGTGTATACCGCGTCTCACAAGCTGGCGGAAATGAAGTTAGCTAGAAGCTACGCAATACCCAATCCTGACCAAATCTCACACAAAGCCGCGCGTTAATCGGATATTGCGCAGCTTGCCTATAACATATATTTATAGTAAGGGTACAATTGAAAAATGTTTGCCTATCAGTAGATAAATCAATACATGATTAGAAAAAAGTAGGATATTATGCTCATTTTGAGCAATTGCCATAAAGACATGACCAACAATTCAAGCTCAACAAAAAAGGATGAATCAACGGAGTTTTATAGTATTCTAGCATATAATATGACTGTCATGAGTCACAATCTTTTGGCTTTTTACCCTTTTTTGGCTTAATATACTAATAGCACGGTACAATTTGTCCAATCAAACACGGATACGGCACTTTCCAGTTGAGTAAAAACCAGATGATTATTTCTTTTCAAAACAACTGGAATGAATGTGAAGTTTTTGGCCCCGCAAAAGCTGTCACGAAGCATTCAGGCGACAAAATTGTGTGATTGAGTTTGAGATTGAAAATAAATATGCTTCATATTCATTCAACATTTTGTTAAATTTTGTCTATGATCAGACAGATCAATAGACAACAGGTTTGATTCACTATAGTATTTTGTAAGCGAAATGACGTTACAAGCCCCCAGTCCCAAACTTTAACAAGGTTTATCTTTGTCATTATTTGTTTGATTCACAATTTAAAAAAAAAGTGTTCATTATTTTTTTATAATATTAATTATAATAATGTTTTTTTTTACCCAATCCCATCTTCCCATCATGCCCTATTCTGTAACAGTCCTATCCATTTACACTGCACGTTTTTGGAGACTAGTTTCACTTGTCACAAAAAGTCATATGCTTTTATAACTGCGTACCATAGAAAAAAACTTCGGTAATAACAACATTGGCGCGCAAATAACGTATATTTAGCGACCAAATAACTTGCATTTTGTGACCAACTGACGTATATTTAGCGACCAATTATCGTATATTTGGCGATCAATTATCGTATATTTGGCGACCAATTATCGTATATATGGCGACCAAGTACCGTACATTTCGCGACCAATTATCGTATATTTGGCGACCAACCAACACTCACTTGACGCCAAGCTAACGCATGTTTGACGCAACTAGCACACACATATTCGACGCTCAATTATCGCACAATTGAATCTTTTTCGAGTCAAATTCATATTTATCAATCGCGTAAACACCATTCGACGAATTAACGCAGTTGTAGTTCACTTGGCGCCGATTAGCGCATATTTGGCGCCCACTAGCGCATATTTGGTGCCCACTAGCGCATGTTGGCGCCCACTAGCGCATATTTGGCGCCCACTAGCGCATGTTGGCGCCCACTAGCGCATATTTGGCGCCCACTAGCGCATGTTGGCGCCCACTAGCGCATATTTGGCGCCCACTAGCGCATGTTGGCGCCCACTAGCGCATATTTGGCGCCCACTAGCGCATGTTGGCGCCCACTAGCGCATATTTGGCGCCCACTAGCGCATGTTGGCGCCCACTAGCGCATATTTGGCGCCCACTAGCGCATGTTGGCGCCCACTAGCGCATATTTGGCGCCCACTAGGGCATGTTGGCGCCCACTAGCGCATATTTGGCGCCCACTGGTCGCTGCATCATGTGGGGTCGAGCTCCGAGCTAAGTGACTTTAGCTGCTCCAGTCCCGCCAGAAGATCCCTGAAATATAAAAAGATACTCAATTATTTATTGCAACATATGTAATATGTATGTAGTACTTATTTACATGAGGTTCTTAAGTAACCTGTTTTGTATAGTTATTTATACATATAGCTCAAAAATAGTACCTCAATTTTACCGTTAGAATTAGAACACTTAATTACTTGCTTGTCAATTCTGAAGTATCGTCAGACCCGTAGACTTGCTGAAGTGAGAAGAAAGGCATGGTACGAGAGCCCACGACCAAAATTTTTGTCTCATAGCAATACAGCCAAAACCGCATCAAATCGATAGATACGATTATCCTGAACTCGAAAATACCAATATCAGACATTTTCCGCGTAGCGTTTGATTTGACCGAATTTTCAAAATTGTCAAAGAATTTTACTGAACTGCATCATAGCAATATGTCTGATTTGCAGACTGTAGTTGAATGATAGTTCTGAGATACCGGAAACATATTTTTCAGACGTTAGTGGTGTAGCGCAAACCCGTAAAATCACTTTAAAAAATTAAAAATGAGACAAAAAAAATGTCTCATAGCAATACGTCGGAAAATCTTTTTTATTAGTAAATTTTGGTTATTTGATGCGAACAAAACAATTTTCAGACGGAAATGTGAACGCATTAAATTTTGAGACCGTTTTGAAAATGTTAACAAATTTTACCGATCGGTATCATAGCAATATGTCTGAAAATTGTTGGACATGATAAAATAAGTTGTCCATATGTGCAAAAAATTTATATCAGACAAATTAAGTGTAGCACCTTCTCTATCAGACAACTTTTCGATACTCAGATATCATTTAAAAATCGTATTGAGGCATCTTGAATTCTCTGTTACAAACCAATGAATACGTTGCGACCCTGAATTTATTAGATGATAATTAACAAAGAATTTACCCGAAACCGTAACATTGAAGTTGAAGGACTGAAATAAATCGCACAAAAGGAAACTGGGATGAAGTTGAAAAAAAAACAAAGAAAGGGGCAGGAGCGTAACAAGCGCTGAGGCTGTTGAAATTAAATACTGATTGATTTGATAGCTTTGGTTTAATTTAAAGCACACTTGAGTAACTTTTACAAAAGAAATAAGTAATGACATCTGTCATCTGTCAAAGTACATATAATAGACAAGGGAGATTCTTGAATATCTATGAAGGCTGTAAATTTAAAAAAACATTTAACAGAGGCGTAGGCCAGGCGACTCCGAAACGTTATTTTCGTTTTTGGGAGTATATGCTACACTTAAAGTGTCTGAAAACAGGTTTTTGGTAATCATGGCAGCAATACGAAAAGTTAAAAAAAAAAATTATCCATATTGCTATGATACAGGTCGGCTAAATTTGTTGACATTTTCAAAAATGCGCTCAGGCTATGTGCTACGCGCAAAATATCTGAAAACAAACTTTTTCGTAATACATTTTACATTTTCACTATCAGACGTATTGCTATAATACCGACTGCCTTTTTTTTGACACAGCAGAAATGGCCTCCCACGCAGTTGCTACACTTTCGACCGTTACTACACACCTAGTCGGGTTCAGAATCATACAATCTAACGATTTTATAGGGTTTTTGCCGTATTGCTATGAGACATGGTTTTGGTCGTGGGCTCTAGTACTAGCAGTAAAAAAGTCAGTACAGATCGCCTTAGTGTGGGGTCCAATGAACATCTCATGTTTAGATACTCATGTCAAGCAAAATATTAAAATACCTGAGTAATAGTGAATTAAACGTTTTATCATGCGGGAGAATCCGCGGGCAAAAACTAGTAATACTAGTTTTTGCCCGCGGATTCTCCCGCATGATATTTAGATTTTTGACACAATATCATTATAATTTATAGCCTATGTGTTATTCTGATATATAAGCTATATTATTGCAAAGTTTCATCTCAATCCGTTCAGTAGTTTTTGCGTGATTTGTTAGGATTTATAGTAGTGTCAAGCAAAATTAATAAATAAATATAATAAATATTTTGGGACATCTTTCACACGGCCTCTGACCCCAAACTAAGCAAAGCTTGTGATATGGCTGCCAGAGACTGATATACTACATATACTTATTTTTAAATACATACATATATAGATAGAAACTAAATAACACCCAGACACAGAGCAAACACTTATGTTCATCACATAAATATTTGCCCTGGGTGGGGATCGAACCCACGCCTCTCTGATCCAGAAGTTAGTGTCACTAACCAATGAGCCACCGAGGCAGTCAATTGGAAAATATAGAAATACCTCAGAGATATTTCAGCGAGCGCGGTGGCGCGCCGCAGCTGCCCGCCCGCGTGGCCTTGCCGCGCGCGCGTCGCGCGTAACTCGCTCCGACTCTCTGATAGCTCCTCCTATACAATAATGAAACAACACATTTAAAAATAATTAAAATAATAAACTCTTATTTCAAGCTTCGAAATTATCTTAAGCCTGCGCTTACCTTTAACTTCTTGATTTGTTGCTTCAATTTTGCGATTGTGTCTTCTGCGTCGACCGCTCGAGCCTGAAAAGTAAAAGAGGAATGATTTAAAAAAAGTTACGTCTCTTTGACAATACCAAAATGTACAAGCATATTCTACGTGATTTCTGCCGTCGTCCCACCAGGAAAACCCATACAGTGGCCCTTCTCGCAGTAAGTCTCTCGCGATGTTAGACTCAGCTCGTGGCGTAGCGACTCACCGCAGTATCGTGCACGAAGTTCTCGACCCTCGCGGCGGCCTCGTCCAGCTGCCCCGTGTAGTCAGCATCGCGTCGCCGCGAGTCTCGCAGAGAGTCTCGTGCAGCGTTAGCCTCGGCTCGCAGCGCGCTCGCCTCGTCTCTCGCCTGCGAGAGCTCCTCCTCCACTCGACACCGGCGACTCCGCTCCACGAACAATTCCGCCCTGAAATTATTAGTCATCATTTTAAAGTTAAAATTGAAATTAGAGTTTAACAGGTGTTAAACTCTAATTTCAATTAAAGTAAAGTACAAGAAAATTTTACGAAGTTTGGTAAATTCACTATGCGCGATTGCACGTAATCACGTCATCTGGCCACCTAGTCGGTATTGTAATGCCGCAATAGTTAATTAGTTTTTGTAAATCTGTTGTGAGTAGCTTAGTTGAAAATTTAAAAAAAAACATTAAACAAAAAAAAAATGTATTCTACGCGATGACTTAAACTTTGGACAGGCAGGTCCAAGAGACCCTGGGTTGATAGGCTCTTGGGATCCACACTAGAATATTCATGGGTCCAGATGCACATGGCACATGCCAGGAACAGTTCAACAGAACATCAGTAGAGCCTTACCTGGTCCTTTCAAGTTCGGACATGATCTGCTGCAGCTGCTCATCCTGATGCTCCGGTTCAGGAGACGTGCGGCCCGGGTGTACGGGCAGGAAGTCCGGCAGCCGCATCGACTCTGCACCATGCAATCATTTATTGGTGACAAAATGTTTATATGGCAGCAGCATCAGGAGTAGGACTTTGGCCAGCTATGAGCTAGTTTTACAGACACTAGTTTGATTTGTTCTATAGAAGACATGTTCATAACTAAACTTTATGAGTATGATATCTAAATAACACTAATTTCAATTTATTATTTTCAATTTCAATTTTTTTTATTTACAGAATATGTAACTTAGAGCACTTAACACTAGGCGTTACATTTTTAATCCTTAAAGACTACAAAAATATTACATAAAAATAGAACAGAATACCTATACTTAAACATGAAATAAAATTAATCATTATTATCATGAGTGTCATGCAAAATATAAACATGCAACAAAGAAAAAAAATGTGGTGCAAAAAATCATAAATCACTGAACATTGCTGTTTGTAATGATACAGGATTGCAGAGTGAATTGGACTACATGAAATTCTGGTTTTGTTGTACCAGTATAGTATGCTTTTTTGGTTTTCATTATTGTCTTAATTCAATCAAAGCATTTTTAACCATTTTTATAACCCTATAAGCTGTATTATTATTCCTCTTTATTCAATTGAATTCACAGGCCTGGCCTAGTCCTTTATTAAATGTTTTGTAAAATTAGACTACGGAATAAGGTACGGCACCCACTAAATATGCCCCATTTCAAAATTTCGTATTATTATTAGCCTTTTATTCTGAGCAAGATGTAATATGTTATTATTGCTATAAAATGTCCCTCAGGTCAGTGTGCCTTTTGGCATATGCCTCCTCCAACTGTCTCCACTGTGGACTATCTTCAGCGACTCTTGTCTAGTACGGTCCCAAGGTTAATCTGATTTTGTCGTCCCATCTTCGGATTGGACGTCCTTGACTTCTAGTGCCATCTCCTGGGTACCTTACAGCTTGGGTATCACACTATGGTACCCAAGCTGTATTAACTCTAAATTAAATAAAAGTAGCATCCTTACTAATATTATAAACCTGAAAGTGTGTTTGTTGGTTTATTATAGTCATATAGTCATTTACGAGGTGCATTCAATAAGTACCTAGCCTCATCGCCAGAGGGCGCTGTAGTTTCAAAAGAGTTTTACCACAGTGTAGCACATTCTTTTTTAATTTTTTTTTTCAAATTTTCATTTCAATCCCTTCATTTGTTTTAATTTGACAACTTATGGAAGCGAACGTATCGATCGGTTTTACAAAAATGGAAAAAGAGCAATATCGTTCGGTGATTAGATTCCTATTTTTGGAAGGGAAAACGCGCATCGAAATCAAAGAGCGCTTGGATGCTGTGTACGGTGACTCTTCTCCATCGATGGCCACCGTCAAGAATTGGTTCAACGAGTTTGCACGTGGCCGTACGTCGGTTTTTGATGAACCACGTCCAGGTGCACCGAAAACAGCTGCTACGGAGGAAAACATTAAAAAAATCCATGATCTCGTATTGGCAGATCGCCGATTGAAGGTTCGGGAACTAGCTGAGACTGTAGGCATTTCAGAAGGAACAGTGTATCATATTCTTCACGAGGAACTCGGCATGAGAAAGCTGTCGGCGCGATGGGTGCCGCGTTTACTCACACCGGAAAACAAGTGCAACCGTGAGACCACATCGGAGACGTGTTTGGCGCTGTTTAAGCGGAATCCAGCGGAGTTTTTGCGTCGTTTTGTGACCGTCGGTGAAACCTGGATCCACTGGTACACACCAGAGACCAAGGAGCAATCAAAACAATGGATCCAGACCGGGGAACGTGCTCCAAAGAAGGCGAAAACTGTAAAATCGGCCGGAAAAGGTATGGCCACCGTTTTCTGGGATTCACAAGGTGTGATCTACATCGATTACCTCGAGAAGAGTAAAACAATTACAGGGCTTTACTATGCCGATTAATTGGGCCGATTCGACGCCGAATTAAAGAAAAAACGACCCCATCTGGCGAAGAAAAAAGTGCTGTTTCACCACGACAACGCACCGGTTCACACGTCTGCCATTGCCATGGCCAAATTGGTCGAATTACGCTACGAATTGCTGCCCCATCCACCGTATTCTCCAGATTTGGCCCCTTGTGACTTCTTTCTGTTTCCTAATCTGAAAAAATCTCTCGCCGAGAATAGATATGGATCAAATGATGAGGTCATCGCCGCCACGGAGGTCAATTTTGCAGAGTTTGACAAAAACTATTTTTCGGACGGGTTAAAAAAGTTGGAGCATCGCTGGGCTAAGTGTATCGAACTAAAAGGAGACTATGTTGAAAAATAAATTGCCACTTTTCCAAAATTTTCGTTTACTTTTTGTAGGCTAAGTATTTATTGAATGACCCTCGTATTCATAACACCATTTGTTACAAGTCAATGAGTAAACATTACATTAGGGCACTATACAATATAGCACAAAAAAATAAAAGAACTTGACAATTACCAAATTAGTTACAAAATCTTAAAACAATTTAGGTAGTTTCAAAAAGTCATTTACATCATAAATAGTTAGTTATTAAATTGTTCCTCAATCACACGGCAATGGAGCAACTGATTGACTTGTTTTTTGCAGGGATATAGTTCAAAGGTTGGAATGTGACATAGGCTACTATTATCCTGAAAAAATAAAAGGTTCCTAGGGTATAGCACTAAAGTCAAAATTTCACATGGGCGAAACTGTAGGCAAAAACTAGTCATCCAATAAATTGCAAATTAAAAACAGTTCTTTTTAGAAAGTTGGAATCCAACATTCAAAATATATTAGTAGCAGCAAACACATATTATGCATAATGTATAGAGCAGCAAGCATAAACAATTCCACAATGGATGTTCATATTCTACACCAAGTTTATCAAGAGTCAAGTTTAATTACCACTTGGACGGGCTAATTAGCACATTGATCTAATTATAAGGTTTTAATCACACGGTAACAATTGTGAGGGAATTTAAATTTAATTCAAGGTTTGTTTTGGGATCAGAGGTTAAGTGCTCATGGAGCTATTCCATGTTTCCTAGCTTTTGTCAAGTCATTTTTTACATCCTATCATTTTATTAGGTACTAGTTTTTACCTGCGGCTTTACCCGCATGATATTTTGATTTTTGATGCAATATCATTATAATTTATAGCCTATTCGTTATTCTGATATATAAGCTATATTATTGCAAAGTTTCATCTCAATCCGTTCAGTAGTTTTTGCGAGAAAGAGTAACAAACATCCATCCATCCCATCCATCCATCCTCACAAACTTTCGCGTTTATAATATTAGTAGAATTATGTGAGTTGTAATGTAATTGGCATGTCCAGTTTAATAGCTTAATAAATGTAATATGTAGAACTAGAGGACCATAATAACATTTAGGATGTTTGCAGAGTGAAAGAATATTTGAAACAAGCTCAGCTGATTTATTACAATAATATTAAGCCAAAACTATGAAATCCTGACAGGTTCAAGTAACATTTGTACAAACTCTCTTGTCAAGTCATATTATATAAAGAACAAGAGAACAACATTTAGAATTTTTGCAGAGTGAAAGAATTTTTGAAGCACTGGAGCTCAGCCGATTTATTGTGTGAAGCCAAAACTATGCAATTCTGATAGGTTCAAATAACTTTAATACAAACTTGTAACATGACAAATTAGTATTTAGCAATTTGTGACAATTTACTCTTTTTTATTTTATTATTATATGACTTTGATTTGACTATAACTAAATGACTTTACATGACTTCAAAAAAATAGTGTTATGAATAAATAATTTGAAGTTGAGGATATAGTACAAAATTCAATAGACTTACCTGCATTTGGTGGGAGGTCCAAAGGAAATGTGTTCCTTGGGGACATGTTTCTTCTATCTGAGGGGTTCACTGATTCTGTCAGATCCAAGTTCAGGTGTGGCGGCAGGTCCAGAGGTACTGCAGCGGCACCCTCCGCTCCCGCCGGCAAATCCAGGGGCATCCCATCCTGTCTCGACTCATTTGACGCCGACGCAGCCCCCATATAACTGTCATAGTCATAGTCTCTCCCACCCCCATAGCTATTATTCCTCCTCCCTAGAGAGGATGAGGATCCTGCATTAAAATTAGTATTAAACGTAAAGTCTGGCAAATTGTCCAAGTCTACAGATATAGGTCCATTTGGATTTAAATACGCCTGCTCTACCAGAATGTGATCCTGCACGAAATCCGGCAGCGAGGGCATGCCTAGAGGCTCCGAGGCCAGGTTAGGCCTGTGGTAGAACGGAACCTCGTTACTCTCCGCGTAAAAATTGTGTTTAGAGTCCGAATTGTCCATTACACTGAAAGGTATTTCAACTGAACTGCTTGAGCTGCCGTCGCGAGGTACACTACAGTCACTGAGAATGTCCCGAGGTGGCGCCGAGGGCTCGGGCGCGCGACGCTCGCGGCGAGGCTCGTCCCTGGTCGGCGAGTGCTGAACTGTGCTGGCATAAACCTTGGGACGAGCGCCGGTACTCTCGTACGTTGAAGTCCCTGGCAAGGACAGATCCCGCTTCAAAAAGTGCCGGAAGGAGAATGGATTCTCTTCCTTCCGAGTTCCGCTACCGCTCTCTGCAAAGAAAACGAAGGGTGGTTCAGGAATGCCTTTATATTTAGGACAAAAAACAACTTCGTAAAAGACTCACTGGAAGACGAGCTTTTGGCCTCTGTGGGGGACGAATCCTCTGCGTCATTGCTATTATACTTGGCCTCTTCGATTCCTAGGTCTGGCCTGGAAGCGTTCGACTCGTTTTCTTGCGATGGACCCCCGTTATTTGGATTTTTAGGCGACTTTTTGTCTGAAACACCGTCCTCATCCTCCGCCATGATAACGAAAATTGACACTTGACAGATTTGACAGTTGAAAGATATGTTCAGAAATAACCTGGAAATAACAAAGGTAAAAATTCGTTCAAAAACAAGACTAGTGTAGCCAGTAAACGAAAATAAAGTTTCTACCAAAATATAGACTCTCGTGGCAGCGGCCTCTAATATTATATCCTTCTTCTGAAGCAGCGGCTGATGGCCATAGTAGAAACTCTGTGGAAGTCTGTGGTGGAAGCAAGGATTTTGTATACTATAAATCCATGGGTGGAAGCTGAAGTCATAGTATCGAGAATTTATTTGTAGACAATTCAGTAGTCAGAGTTAAGGCTCCTTTACACACAGGCGGTACGAGCGGTATAGCGAACGGGCGGGCAACTGTATTGTACTGGTTGTCTAAGAAGGGCTCACACAGGTCCGGTCGCGGCTCGCGTTCCGCGCGACGCGCCCTTACCGCGGACAGACCGCGCGGGGCCATAGCAGGCCTGACGGGTACGCCGGTAGTTGTTCACTCTTTCGGCTGAAGTTTGACGTAACCGAAGTAATTTCATTTTCTCATAGTAGTGAGGAGACGAGAAAAATTGAGATGCGGCATAGTAAAAACTAGTAGGTTTACAGACAGTAGACTACAGAAACACCCACGAAGGACTATAAAGGTGCATTTATTATCAGATATTGTAAGTAACAATACACATTTGAATATGCTTTGAGTAGGTAACTATGGATGAACAAATTATTATTGTCTGATGCACTTACGCCTTCAGAAATAAAACTTCAAGGAATGTCTTGTTTCTATTTATTTAGTTAATAAGAGTAGTTAGTACCTAGGTAGTAAGTATAGAATTATTTTCTTTCTATTCTATGTAAGAGCCATTTTAACATCATCAACAAATTCTAGAAATAGGTTTAAATACACGAATACCCATGATTAGTAGGAATGAGTATTCGTCGTGAGTCGGAAACATCCGGCTCGCTAGATCACTCTCAGACGTACGAACGCTCAAGGTTAGCCCAAGGTGACGTCCGCGACTAACGTCGGATAGTGTGCACGGCTCAGTGAACATTAATCATGCAGATACCTATCAGTCGCGGCTGTCAGTCGCGTCCATAAGCCGCGTCCGATAGTATGTTTCCAGCTTTACTCACGGTTTTTTACCACAAACAAGAAAATGCTCGCTGCTAGAGACTGAAGACTACATACAGGGCTATCCAGCTGGTGCAAAAAGGAGGTGATTCAAACCATCACTATGAACTTTTATTATGGTGTCAATTCAGAATGCAAAAAAAATCAGCTGTTTCATTACTACTTCCGAGTTACTAATTCCGAGCGGCAAGTATATAAGGAATATCTGATGATTTTTCCTTTTATTCTGAGTGGTCCTCATGGTAACAATTGTCAATAATGATGATGTTACATCAGCGGCTTAGTATTGGACAAGGAGATGATCCTGATCCTGTATAGCTACTAGACTACAGAGAAGTTAGGCTTGTTTCTACTTATGATTAGAAGAAATATAAATAATTGTTTAAATAGAAATAAAAAGGAAAGAGAAAGAAAAGTAGTAAAACGAGTGATGGAATTTCATTTTATCACTGTCACACTGTCCCATCCCTATTAGTACGACCAGCATGGCCCATGGCGCCACTTAGTGTAAAGCGGCAGAACGTTGAAACTGTTGAAAGATAGAGCGACATCTAGTGCTCAGTAGCATAACTATGACCGCGCCCGTACCGCCGTACCGGCTGTACCGCGTGGCGACCGCGTGGCGACCGCCTGGTGGTGACCGCCCCGTGACCGCGTGGTGACCGCCCTGCGACCGCGTGGTGACCGGACGGGCGGGCAGACTTGCGATCCAGAGTTGCCATCAAACACTGTAAACTACTATTTTTTTCAAAGTAGGCAAAGTAGGTTGCCGTCAAACAACAATTCATTGCCGTGTTTTGTATAATAATATGCAATTGTCGTGTTTAGAGGCAAAAGAGACGTCCGCAAGTGGTATATTATTCAGAGACAAATCTAACCGAGCTGATGTTTATACATCATATTTTGAAAGCTTGTTTTATGGGCTTCTCAAAAATATTTATTTTATTTCTTTTTATCCCTCCATTTCGCTCTGTGGCGGGAGTTCTGGATAACACTGACGAAAGGTTTCCTTTCTTTACAAAAGGTAAAGTATTTACGCTTTCTTTGTTAAACGAGTGTTATGATTTCTTTCATCGTGGCCAGATTTAGAAGAACTGAACTCTGAGATTGCAGCAGAATAAGGTTCCTAACTGAGAACTAATCAGATTATATCTAATAGCAGTTTTTGATATATTTTGACTATTTGACAAAATAAAAGATCCAATAAGGAAGTTTCCCGTTTTCTAGTTTTATTTTTATTAAATTACACCAAGTCTGCAATAAATTATGGTGTTTTTATTTTTCAATTATCTTCAAAAATGACGGAGTTGCGAATTTTTAAACCTTTTTTAATAATTATAAATAATTAATTTTTAAATTTTTAGACCGCACAAAATCAAAAAACCTCGCGACGGAATTACGCGTGTGACGTCATCCGGCTCTAGAGCCGCGCCGTGGGTTAGGCGGGAGTAAGGAAAAAAGGAAATAAAGTGCTTCATTCTATACCGGGTACTTTTCTAAGCCACGAATACGTTCTAGGATATCATTGTACTTATCTTTATGTTATGATCAACATTTACTATGGGCGTAACCCCCCCAATATAACGAATAAAAAGTCAGCATTCCCATAATTTTGTCGTGAATAAATGAACTTTATATCTAAATGGAACAAGACTTGATGTATGTGTCTAGTGTACTGCGATTTTTACATCTGTAACTATTAACTAGTAGTTTTCCAAACAGTAGACCTCGCAAGTATACATTTTCTTGTAATAAGTTCTCAAAAATGCACAACTTTCACAGGTAAATATATTCTTAATCATAAAAATGGTAAGGTTCTTTCCTAAGATTTTATGGTATATTATGGCCAAATTTTACTATGGGACTAAGTAAGTAAGTTTGTATAGGCCGGGTGGCTAGCCCTGGTGTCAGAGTTTGGGACTGATCCCCTATACAGGGTTAGCTAGAACTGGCGAAGCGATATATATTTTGTTGTAGTAAAATACTTTAGATAAATATTTTCAAGGCTTTTATTTTCTAGTTCCAATAAGTTTTCAAGTGCGTGTCGAGACATGGCATTGCGTATGATAGGCCTCCGTGACCATGATTATGATAATGATAAAATACAATTTTTAAGATGGTTTATTTTTACTACTAGGAAAACGTAATTTAGTATGAATTCTTGGTTGCCTTGAAGAAATTGTTTAAAGCGATAAGGCCACCAGTTAGAAACCTACAAATTGTATTGTTTTGTCCCTGTAATTTTTTTTATGTAATGTGGTTGTCTAATAAAGTGTTATTATTTGTTTGTTTATATGAAATATACTTGTGAGGTCGATGACCTCTAACGTTTCAATATTTCAATTTTCCTTTATCGCTCAAAACTTCCACAGTGCTCAAAATAATTTTCAGGGAAAGTTTTAATATAGTCTATAAACGGCGTCCGTCCGTTACACGGACAAAACGAACGACGTTTTAAGGGTTCCTCATTTTACTACGAAACCCTAAAAATGACTGAACAAAGTGACAGCTGTCATATTCTAGAATCCATACTAGGATGACATGTCAGGTCTCAAAGTGAGAGCTGTCAAACTTAAATGCGGTTTATTTTCGTAACTAACGATTTTAGACCATTGCTGTCTTCTCAAAAGTGATAGAACTCAACAAGATCTATATTTTGGATGACAGCTCTTTAAAGTAATTTATCTCCGTAACTGTCGTTTCTAGAGCGTTACTTTAGGCACAAAATTGATAGAGCTCAACGAGATCTACATTTCGGATGACATATGTCATGCCACTCTAGTATTAATTCTATAATAATATGCCATATAATGGCAGCTGTCACTTTAAAAGAACAAGTGTCAAGTACTTTATAAGAACAAATATTAGGCTGAGAAGTTTCGGATAACCCTGTACAGGGGATTAGTCCCATAGTAAAAGTTGGTCATAATATACAATGATATTTTAGGACAGAATATTGTAATTATGATTATATTTGCCCGTGCAAGTTGTGCATTTTTGAAAACTGATTACCAGAAAATGTTCACCAAAATGTATACTTGTGAGGTCTACTATTTGGAAAACTACTAGTCAATATATACAGATGTAATAACCGCAGAACAGTAGGTACACACGCCAAGTCTTGTTCCATTTAAAAATAAAGTTCATTTACTCACGACAAAATTACGGGAATGCTGACTTTTTATTCGTTATATTGGGGGGTTAGTCTCATAGTAAATGTTGATCATAACATAAAGATAAGTACAATGATATCCTAGAACGTATTCGTGGCTTAAAAAAATACCCGGCATAGAATGAAGCACTTTATTTCCTTTTTTCCTTACTCCTGCCTAACCCACGGCGCGGCTCTGGAGCCGGATGACGTCACACGCGTAAATCCGTCGCGAGGTTTTTTGATTTCGTGCGGTCATGTTTAGACATCCATAACTCCGTCATTTATTAAGATATTCGAGTAATTTTTTCACTGTAAGTATCTGATATAATTCTAACGTCTTTAAATGTATATAATTATTTTTAGTTTTTATGATGAAGGAAACTTCCTTATTATAAGGGATTCATCGTAAAAATAGCAACGTAAAAAACATCTCTAAAACCAAACCAAATAAAACTAATTTTTAAAGATTGTACGTCAAACAGCGGCTTTTGCCATTCAAAGTCCATAAATAGAGCCCCTCTGGCGAAATTTTCTAATTTAACAGCGACTACAAAATATTGTAAAACGGTAACACTGAAAAACCCCAAATAGCAAACAAGCACAATATACACACAGCTTAGATTATAGAGTAGATTATAGAGTACTTATTTATTACACACAGGGATACCAGACTGGGCGGCCAGGTTTAGAAACTGTGTGACCGTACACTGACTGTAAAAGTTCGTATTCCAGGGAAATATGCATAAGAAAAAATGTACAAAAAGTTTTATGGCATATGTTTATAATTAAAGCAAAACGGGACGCTATCTTCGACTTTTAATGTTTTTTAACTATTGATGGTCTTAAATAATATGAAAAGATTACGAAGCGTTGCGCGATGATGCAAGCAAATGGGAACATTCTTTAATATCTAATCTACAGTGCGACATAAGAGACTAAATGAGGTCGCCACGATCGTTTTGTTAGCATATTTACCATTTAAATTATTTTAATTTTATAGTACATCCCACACTAGGTTTATCTCAAAGAGTTATTTTTGTGATAAACAATTCAAAATTATTCACGGATGCAGGACTCGAACCTTGCGTCTTCGGAACACTAGCCCGACACTCTGCCCAACTGAGCTAATCCGTAATAATAGTAATAATAACAGGGGCGGCTTTGTGGCGAGCCGTCGGTGAGTGGCGACACCGCGTACCCTGATTCCCTGGGGCTAAATGAGACCCCTGACTCCTCTCTTGCCTTAACTGGCTGGCTTGGAGTGGAAACCGCAAGAGCTAAGAACCTAAGCTCCAGGGTGGAAGTGTTAAAGGGCATAACGCCGCTAGTAGCGTCTAGTGAAAGCGCAGCACACCTCTCGACACCCTAAGCCGTCCACACCAATGTTGCCCCTCCGGCGCCAAATTACGGTAGCCTTTATGGGGGGCCCATTTAGTGGATGGCAAGTCACCACCCGCCTAAATATTTTGAAATGAGGCATCACTTGGCGGGTGCCGCACCTCATTCCATAGACCAGCTTATATCATGTAATAATTCATTAAAATAGCCTAAGAAGTACCTATTCCCCGCCTTTACAATAGTTTCCATCTTCCTATCACCCAAAAACTGTATTTTTTTACTTAATAATTGTAAAAGGGCCTCTTGGTGTTGGTTTCGGCCCCACCAATGCCCTTCAAAGATCCGGGGCAACCCGTGAGTTGTAAAACAAATAAATGGAGTAATAATAATATTACGGATTAGCTCAGTTGGGCAGAGCGTCGGGCTAGTGTTCCGAAGACGCAAGGTTCGAGTCCTGCATCCGTGAATAATTTTGAATTGATTATCACAAAAATAACTCTTTGATATTTACCATTGTTTTTTGCATAATGATACAGTTTTCCTGTCTACAATCCACAAAATAACACAAAACGAGAAAAATGCTAGGAAGTTAACAATGATTGACAGCTCCGGTTGTGGTTCCAGCAAAAGTGATAATTTAATTTTAGTTCACGAATAATTCATCTCCTTAGTGTCGCACTGTACATTATGTTTTAGGTGATTAATATGTAATGTACTATTATGCTAAAATAAAATAAGGATGTGTATGACCTATTAGTTAAACCTTGAATATTTAAATCACATACTCATCATATATACCAAAATATATAATGGTAACTAATAATACAGCTATAGATAGATTTTTGATAGTTATAGTTCATGTTTATAGTTTTTGTTATACTTTTAGGTACCTAACCTAGCTGTAATCACAAGAAAAAAAATCCTTTGATTGGATTGGCAGTTCATTATTAGTAGTACATAGTAATGGGTCCCAAATAATTTGATTTGTATAGGTAAGTATTATGTATCTGGTTGATAATATTATTTACACTTGTATTTAAGTAAAATTTAAATTAGGTCTATAATAATTTCAAACGAAATTTTAGATAAGTAATATTAGAAATAGAAACCTAAATTGTCGTAATTATAAGAGAAGACGCTGGATCCCGTGGTACAAACTCTGGCTAGTTCGGGAACCAGAGGTTTCATTATTTTTCATGTAGGCATCTTATTTTCATTTAGGTATCTTATTAGTACCTAAAATGTCATAATTTGTTGTAAATATAGAAGAAGACGCTGGTTCCCGTGGTTCAGCCTCTGGCTAGTTCTGGAACCAGTGGCTTCCCTATTTTTCATGTTGGTATCTTATTTTATGTCAATTAAAACCATTTGATTGATGATGATTGATATTTCTTCACCATACACTAGGTGCGATCGGGTAGCCTATTGATAAAACGTCAATAACTATCACATTCAGCGTTAAGCTAGAAACATACTATCGGACGCGGCTGACGGAAACGACTGACAGCCGCGACTTAGCAATGTGCACAGTCTTAAAACATCCGGTGTGCCAGATCGCTTTCGGACGTCCGAACGCTCAAGGTCGTCCGAAGGTGACGTCCGCGACTTATGTCCGATAGTGTGCACGGCTCAGTGTAATTTCATAGTCTAGGTCGCGGCTGTCAGTCGCGTCCGTAAGCCGTGTCCGATAGTATGTTTCTAGCTTAACGCTGAATGTGATAGTTATTGACGTTTTATCAATAGGCTACCCGATCGCTTGGAAATGTGTAAGCAAAAATTGCAGTTTAAACTGTTTTCATTCACCTTTCGGATAGCTCAAAAACAGCTAAGAATGCCATCGTGAACTGCCACTTTTGACTTTCAATTCGTTGCTATGCATACTAGTTCAACATTCCATTGGAATTTCCATTTGGGACTTCGTTATAAAATGCCTTTTTTTACCGTACATACTTACATGGCCGCCTCACAATGTTCAGTGGCAACACTGAACAACACATGTATACCACCCCTACAAGACTGCCTAGTTGGTACGTACTCGGGTATTCCCCGACAAGCGACGTGGTGGGCGCAAGGAAGTGGGACGTATTGAGGATGGACCTTTTTCGTTTGCGAGCGAGGATGGGAATGTGTTCACAGATATGTACCTACTTTAATATAATTATTGTATTACAACATTTTGGTAACTAAATGATATAATTGTCAATGTAGGTATTTATTACTTACTTATTATTAGGATCGTGGAAATCTGAATGCATTGATATATGGTATGAGTTAGAAAGATAGGTACATGAAAAATATCGCGATTCCGTGGCTGTTGTCGAGTTTTTCTTCCGATAGTGTCAATTTTGGGAGTTTTGGCGCGAACGCAGAAAACGGCCACCTTATTGTATTATTTTGTCAAACTTGTGTTTTTATCAGTGATAATTAGTGAAAAATTGTGTGACATTTCAAAATTGGCATCTATTTTGGAATTTAAGATGGCGGACGTTACTTTTATGAAAAAGCCGTCATGGGTGTTGTTTTTAATTTTTTTGAGTTGTAGATTTCAAAAATAGCATCTATTTTAGAATTAAAGATGGCAGACGTGAGTTTTTGCAAAAAGTCGTCATTGGTGTAGTTTGCTAGATTTTTGGTGGTGTAGATTTCAAAAATGGCATCGGACGTCACTTTTTTGAATAAGTATAATACATAGCAATTATCATTAGGTATCAAATAAAAATTCAAGAAATTAAAAAAATTCTAAATCAGCTTAGTAGATTGACTACAACTACAGTTCAAAAATTTCATACCTAAGTACAACGACTAATTTGTATGGCGACCATGTTTTTTTGTATGGGAGCTATGATTTTTTTAAAGTTTTCAAAAAGTGCCAAAGTAGTACTTAATATGTTGTCAAGAAAGTACTCTCTAAACCCCACCGTTTTTGAGATCCGTTGGGGGCCAATACGAGGAATTGACCTTCCGAAATTTTACCATATTTCCTTAAATTAAAATGCAATTTATATACCAATCTGCAATCAGTTTTTCATTACTGCTAATAGTTTTCTCAAAACAACTATCTAAAAATGAAAAAGATGCAATGTATGGCGGCCATCTTTAAAAAAAATATATCAAAAACTGATTTCAGATTCGTAATAAGCGACCTCAGAAACTCCCGGATGCAAAATTTCAAGCCCCTAGGACCATTTTGAAAAATGGCGGCCATCTTGGATCCTCCATTTTGAATTTCCGCCATCCCTAGCAGTTGTCCCTATCGATTGGCTACAACTTTTGTTCAAACAGTTCATACCTAAGTATAACCGTTTCGAAGTTATAAGCATGTCAAGTTTGTATGGCGGCCATGTTTTTTTGTATGGGAGCCATGTTTTTTTTCATTTTTCCAAAAATTACCAAGGTAGTACTCTCTATTTAGTTGAAACAGTATACCCCTAAACCTCACCGTTTCTGAGATCCCTTAGAGGTCTAGGTTGAAGAGTTGAGATTTAAAGATTTTGGGATTTTTCCTACCGATAAATTTTTATTTTTTCCGCACCACTTCTCCATCCCTCTTAAAAACTATCTATATGAGTCAGTGAGTGAATGGTAATTTAGCTTTATTTAATACAAAACTAAGTACCTATTTCTTGGACTCTACTACATACTAGTCTCAAGTAGATGTATCACTGTTCACTGTGGACACCTTTCAATCGTCCCACACAAAAAATATACAAAAAAGTATGTCCTGAATACGTCCCATTCTGTCGCGCATGCGCGTGGCTTGTCGGGAGGTCCGATATGGGGTGCCGTAAGGCACATGCCACACGGGCGTTGACGCCGCGTAATTGCACCGCGGCGTCACCGCCGCGACGACGCTCAGCACCGCCGCTGCACCGCGGCGGTGCTGAGCGTCGTCGCGGCGACACCGCGGCGCCCGGTGTTGCCTTAGACACTGATGACATCTAGACAGTTAGCGGAAAAAAAGGTTTTAGGGATAACCGTTCAACCTTAAGCTGAAGATAAGTAAAATCTCTCATTATACATTCTGATTTTGTGTGAGCCAACCGCGAAATTGGATCGTGTGTAGCGTCAGCGGTCCAACTTTGTCCTCGCTAACTCTTTCTAATATTATAAATCAGAAAGTGTATTTTTTGTTTTTCGTTTGATAACAGATATCCTAGAGGAATAATTTGATTTTTCACGAGTGTCACAGTAACAGCTGTTCAAGTGACAGCTGTCAATTTTCAAAGTGATTTATCTTTATCATTATCGATTCTACACTACTGCTGTCTTCACAAAAGTGATAGAGCTCAATGAGATCTACATTTCAGATGACAGCTGTCAAACTTCAACGTGATTTATCTCGGTTATTATCGATTCTAGACTACTGCTGTCTTCACAAAAGTGATAGAGGTCAACGAAATCTACATTTCGGATGACAGCTGTCAAACTTCAACGTGATGTATCTCGGTTATTATCGATTTTAAACTACTGCTGTCTTCACAAAAGTGATAGACCTCAATGAGATCTACATTTCAGATGACAGCTGTCAAACTTCAACGTGATTTATCTCGGTTATTATCGATTCTAGACTACTGCTGTCTTCACAAAAGTGATAGAGGTCAACGAAATCTACATTACGGATGACAGCTGTCAAACTTCAAAGTGATCCGAAATGTAGATCTCGTCGAGCTTTATTACTTTTATGAAGAGAGTAGTAGTCTAGAATCAATAATTACCGAGATAAATCACTTTTAAGTTTGACAGCTGTCATCCAAAATATAGATCTCGTCGAGCTCTATTACTTTTGTGAAGAGAGCAGTAGTCTAGAATCAACAATTACCGAGATAAATCACTTTTAAGTTTGACAGCTGTCATCCGAAATATAGATCTCGTCGAGCCCTATTACTTTTGTGAAGAGAACAGTAGTCTAGAATTGATAATAACCGAGATAAATCACTTTTACGTTTGACAGCTGTCATCTGAAATGTAGATCTCGTTAAGCTCTATCACTTTCGTGAAGTCATCAATGGTCTAAAATCAATAATAACCGAGATAAATCACTTTTAAGTTTGACACCTCTCATCCAGAATGTAGATGTCGTCAAATTCTATCACTTTTGTGAATACAGCCGTGGTCTATAATCGATAATTACCGAGATAAATCACTTTTAAGTTTGACAGCTGTCATCCGAAATGTAGATTTCGTCGAGCTCTATTACTTTTGTGATAAGAGCAATAGTCTAGAATCGATAATAACCGAGACAAATCACTTTTAAGTTTGACAGCTGTCATCCGAAGTGTAGATCTTGTCGAGTTCTATCACTTTTATGAAAACAACAGTAGTCTAGAATTGATATTGACCGAGATAAATCACTTTGAAGTTTAACAGCTGTCACTTGGAAAGCTGTGACATTCGTCGTGACAAATTACACGATCTGATTTCTAACGCGTACTAGGGATTTTTCTCATCTTCAGTTTAAGATTGTCTACGATTGATTACGGTTGTCGTCAAAACCTTTTTTCCCGCTAAAAATTCATAGAATACTCGAATACTCTAGATTTAATGTCTAAATCGCTACCGGCAACACTGGTCGCCGCGGTGACGCCGCGACGACGCTCAGCACCGCCGCTGCACCGCGGCGGTGCAGCGGCGGTGACGCCGCGGTGCAATTACGCGGCGTCAACGCCCGTGTGGCATGTCTGTAAGACGCGTCAGGTGGATCAGTTCGTCCGCAGTGATGCCAGATATTACAGATTTATTTGTATATAAGTACTTGGCTTCTGTCACATGTATAGTTGGAAATAGTACACTTTCACTGCGGAAAACACGCACGTCTGTGTTTTCGATTCTCACACCAAAGGGCGGCTACACGCGCCAGGCGTGTTGCATCGAATTCCATAGGACGGTGCGAGAAACCACATACGTGTGTGTTTTATCAGAAGTAACGCCAAAGCGTACAAACGCGCGAGGCGTGGAAAACGATTTTTTTAAAAAAAAACACTAAATTATGGTAAATTACATAGTTTTATGCTACTCTATCAAATACAACATGCTGGCAAATTTTTTATTACATGAAATTTTTTTTTTTTTTAATTTTCACAAAGTTAGACCATTTTGATTTTTTTTTATTTTTTGTCCAAAAATAGCTAACATTGTATAGAATATCCTTGCTAAGTTTTTTTTAATGGGCGTGAAACTGGATTAGGACATAGGCTGGAAATACTACCGAAATGTGGTACTACCGTCATCCATCAGTGGTGAAGTATCAGTCCGCTGGTGGTGTTGACGTAAATTGCATTTACCAAGTTATAAAATTATAGATTAAAATAATTAAACCAATTAATTTATTTCTTCATTTTATGAGCTTTTTATTGTATTAAAGAATAAAAAATATGTAAAGAAATTTTTTTTTTTCATCAAAAAGTGCCTTTTTGTTTTTTTTCTTAATTTTCACTAAGTTAGATCACTTCGATTTTTTTTCTTTTAAGTTTTATTATGGTCGTGAATAAATTAAGTGGTTTAATTATTTTAATCTATAATTTTGTAACTTGGTAAGTTATAAAATTATAGATTGAAATAATTAAACCACTAAATTTATTTCATCATTTTATGAGCTTTTTTATTATATTTTTGGAAAAGAAAAAAAAATGTTTTTCATCAAAATGTGAGTTTTAATTTTTTTTCTTAATTTTCACAACGTTTCGATTTTTTTTCTGTTTTGTTCAAATATAGCTAATACTGTATAAAATATCCTTGCTAAGTTTTATTATGGTCGTGAAACTGGATTAAGGGCTAAAAATTAAATCAGACAATTTTATGAATTTTTTTTTTTGAATTTTTTTTGAAAATTAAGAAATAAATTAAGTGGTTCAATTATTTTAATCTAATATTTTATAACTTGGTAAATGCAATTTACGTCAACACCACCCTGTACTGATGGCCGACGGACACCACATTTCGTCAGAATTTCCAGTCTAGCTCCTAATCCAGTTTTACGCCCATTATAAAACTTAGCAAGGATATTCTATACAATATTAGCTATTTTTGGACAAAAAATAAAATAACAACAAAATGGTCTAACTATGTGAAAACTAAAAAAAATAATTCTTTTTTTTCATGAAAAAGTATTTTTTTTCTTTTCCAAAAATACAGTTAAAAAGCTCATCAAATTAAGTCATAGGCATAGGTGGGTTGTAGGGGGAGCCAGGAGCGTAAACACGCCGCGCGTGAGAAGTCTAAAAAAAGTCGTCTGGCGGTACAAGGGCCAGTGCGGCTATACGCGCCTGGCGCGTTATCACTCCCTGCGTGTTATTTAGTACTCGCGTAGAGACGCCAACGCGGTCTGAACGCGGAGGCGTCTGCCCGCGCCTGGCGTGGGCGTTTTAGAATTTGCAGGGAGCTTACAAAAGTACCTCAGCAGTGAAAGTGTTAAGATAAAAATGACTTAATTATATCTCCAACTCTCGCCAAGCCCTTAAATTAACACGGGACCACTCAAATACCTATTGCTACTAAGTACCTACTGTTGAGTTATTTTTAAGTTCAATGTACTTATTTTTTTTTTAATGTATCTAATGAGTTAATATAAGAAATATAATTAAATACCTACTACTTCTAGTTACAAACAAAAACAATTTAAGTAATTAATTTAACTTGTTGGTTTTCTTTCATATCTAAAACTTTGTTTTTCATAGATGAAGTACTTGTACTGCAATAATTTGTGTTTTACGTACTAAAGATTTTTGGATAAGAATGGATAAGAAATTAATTTTTGACAGTTTTAACAATTCTGGCACGGTAATGTTAACTAACAAATACAGTTTATCATTAGACTCCGTACAAATTATCTACCTACGTTTGATGGCAGTACTACACAAGATATTGGCGAAATTGTGAAATACCAGAAGCCACAAACAAGATTTGAAGTTGAAGTTACAGTATTGCTTATTTTATAGAAGGAAGCAGTATTGTTACTCGGCACCATAGTCAAGTATTATAAATTAAGTACGCCGCACTTTGCACTAGGTCTCCGAGGAGCCCGTCTTGCAGAGTACTAAAAATTCTTTTAAGAGAACATTTCGGCATTACTGACTATAATATGAAAAAATATGGAAGTTGTTTTTTATGCTTAGAAGTAATAGTAAGTGTAAGCTTTTTACAAAATTATGCTCCATAAATATTTATTAATGAAAGATTAATTTATTAAGAAATGCAGTTCCACAGAGTCAACAATATTTGAATTTTTTTATGATATAAAAATTGTTCTTCTGAAAGTACTATCGGTTTTATAGAGTACGTGAACAAGTGTTAATATATAGATAGGTACTTAGTATTAGGCACACAAAACAAATTTGATATACCTAGATATAATATGACTAAGATCTAGAGTTACGTTTTTTCCTGTTTTTCCGAATTTTCCTCATCTAAGGGGTCAAATAAGGTCCCAAAGTTGGTGAAAAAAGCGTCAATTACATCGAACCAGCTGAACGGTTATGGTTGAAAATTGGTATGAAGGAAGCACTCAGCATGTTTTAATAGAGTAACTAATAAAATCCAGGAAAATCTATAAGGTTCCTTAGGGATACGCAAAATTAATAAGTTTAGGCTACAGCCCAAACCGCTGAAGATATGAGCTTGAAATTTGGGATATAGGTACATTGAACGACGTAATGGAGCACTAAGGACAAACATTTTGAACTTTCGACCTCTAAGGGGGTAAAATGGGCCCTTTTCGTTTGTATGTAACTTTTTATTCCCTGTACCGATTGACTTGAAACTTTGTATAAGTACATGCTTTCCAAACAAAATAAAAGTCACGTTTTTTCCTGTTTTTCCGAATTTTCTTCATCTAAGGGGTCAAATAAGGTCCCAAAGTTGGTGAAAAAAGCGTCAATTACATCGAACCAGCTGAACGGTTATGGTTGAAAATTGGTATGAAGGAAGCACACAGCATGTTTTAATACAGAAACTAATAAAATCCAGGAAAATCTATAAGGTTCCTTAGGGATAAAATTAATGAATTAATTTTTTAAAATTAATAATTTTAGGCTACAGCCCAAACCGCTGTAGATACGAGCTTGAAATTTGGAATATACGTACATCGTACGACATAATGAAGCACTGAGGATGAAAAACGTACCCAACTCTAACTTACGGGGTAAAACGGGCCCTTTTTGTTTGCATGTAACTTCTTATTCCCTGTACCGATTGACATGAAATTTTGTATAGATGCTTTTGAGACTAAATAAAAAATATGGCTGTACCTGTTTTCTAAATTTTCCTTAAAAAAATCCTTAGGGGTCAGATACGTCCCAAAACTTCAATGCGCTTTTTTAAATAATGTAGTATCTAGGATTATGATAATGATAGTTTATCTTTAAATGGGGCAAAATGGGTCCCCAAAAGTTAACGATTTTATTTTATTTTGTGAGCCAATAGTCTTAAGCTTAGCGCACATATGGATCAATATAGGTATTTTACTATGGGATCAACCCTGACAAGCGAAAATTACCTACATTTTCCATACATTTTGTCGCGGGTCGATGAACTTTTTGTGTTGAACAGCTGATTTTATTCACGTGCTTTTGGGGTATATAATAGCATCCTAGAATATGCCTGACTAGAATTACGACTTGTGTGCCATTTTTTCATTTGCCTGGAAAATAAATTTCTGATGACTTAATGAAACATGTCGAATACCTGTACCGGCCTTAATTAATAGTGCACTACTGAAAATAGGTACTACGGATAGCACTACGGATAATAGAAACAGGTGGGTCTTAAGATGAACATGGACAAGACGAAAGTCATGTGTAATTCCCATGTTTTA
Organism: Hypomecis punctinalis; assembly: GCA_949316475.1. Classification (NCBI taxonomy): domain Eukaryota; kingdom Metazoa; phylum Arthropoda; class Insecta; order Lepidoptera; family Geometridae; genus Hypomecis; species Hypomecis punctinalis. Next base: position 21,549,890 of record OX438810.1, read on the forward strand.
CCTACCCCGATTTCTGTTGGAAACTCGGTTCTTGAAGTCGTTGACTCGTACGTCTACCTAGGACAAGTAGTCCAGTTAGGTAGGTCCGACTTCAACAAAGAGGCCAATCGACGAATTCAACTCGGCTGGGCAGCGTTCGGAAAAGTGCGTAGTGTCTTCTCGTCCGACATACCTCAGTGCCTCAAGTCGATAGTTTTCGACCAGTGTGTGTTCCCAGTGATGACTTATGTCACAGAAACGTGGTCTCTCACTATGGGCCTTATTAGTAAGCTCCAAGTAGCCCAACGAGCTATGGAGAGGGCTATGCTTGGAGTCTCTCTGCGAGATCGAATCATTAATGAGGAGATCCGTAGAAGAACCAAAGTTACCGACATAGCCCAACGGATTGGCAAGTTGAAATGGCAATGGGCAGGGCACATAGCGCGGAGGGCTGATGACCGTTGGGGTCGAAAAGTTCTCGAGTGGAGACCATGTACCGGCAAGCGCAGCGTAGGACGTCCACCCACAAGGTGGACGGATGACCTCATTAAGACCGCAGGATCGCGCTGGATACAAGCCGCTTCCAACCGGTCTTATTGGAGATCCATAGGGAAGGCCTATGTCCAGCAGTGGACGTCCTGCGGCTGATGGATGACTGAAAATAGGCCTATCCGCCTATCCGCGAAGGGTAATTGGGCCATATCCATCACGCCGGCCAAGCATGGGTTGCTGAATTCACATACGACATTGATTTTTTCTACGTACGTACAGGTTGCCTCAATGTTTTCCAGCAAAGAAAAGTGAAATTTCTTACATAGTTACTCATACAATTATTATTATTGGCTCCCTCGGTGGCTCAGTGGTTGACTCTGACTCCTGGGTCAAAGAGGCGTGGGTTTGATTCCCAGGGCTAATATTTATGTGATGTTCATATGTGTTTGCTCTGTGTCTGAGTGTTATTAATGTATTTTTATTTATTTATTTAACATTTTATTGCACACTATTTGTACAAAAGGAGGACTTAACGCTAAACAGCATTATCTGCCAGTCAACCTACATGTATAAATAAATAAATAAATATATCTTTATTGTACACAGAAACACAGTACAGAAACTATACAATATGCTGTACAATGGCGGCCTTATCGCCTTTGGCGATTTCTACCAGGCAACCTTTGGATGGACTGGAATTATTCTAAAAATAGGAGTATGGTCGGTGGTGTATACAATACAGTACATACATTGAAATACATGTTTATGTAGTATATCAGTCTCTGCCAGCCAAATCACAAACTTTGCTTAGTTTGCTTGGGATCAGAGACCGTGTGTGAGATGTCCTCCAATATTTATTTTATATATTTATTTATTATTGAGTTAATTTCAGAAATTCGGCAATTTATCATCCAAAAATTCACGTATGTACTCTGTAATAAGCTTTAATAATAATAATAATAAAAGCCTTTATTTAACAATCTTAAAAAACATATAAATACTTAACTAATTTACTTAATATTAAAATTAAACGTAATATATATCAGTTCTACAGTTTGAGACACCGGGTTTATGATTGTCTTGCTTTTCAGCATAGGCCTCCCCTAGCGCTTGCCATAATTTGCGATCTTGCGTCTTCCTCCTCCAAGTTATGCCAGCTATATTTTTGAAGTCGTCGTCCCATCTGCGACGTTGTCTTCCTTTTCGTCTTTTGTGTTGTCTTGGGCACCATTCTGTCACGATCTTGGTCCATTTGTTATTTGTGTTTCTCATCATATGCCCAGCCCATCTCCATTTTAATTTCTTAATACAATAAGTCACGTCTCTAAGTTTGGTTTGGTTTCTTATTGTTTCAAGTTTTATCTTGTCTTTTAACTTTAGACTGAGCATACTTCGCTCCATACTGTGTTGACAAGTTTCTAGTTTGTGTATATTTTGTTTAGTTAGACTCCACGTTTGGCAGCCATATGTCATAACGGGGAGAATACAAGAATCGAATATCTTTTTCTTAGCTTTTAGTGGCACTTGAGAGTTTTTCACAATTTCTTTAAGTGACCAGTATCTCTTCCATGATAGACTTACTCTGTTTTCGATTTCTTTTGTTGTCAAATCTTTTGGTGATATTATTTGGCCAAGATATATGTATTCATCCACGTATTCTATTATGGCACCATTCACTACGATTGGGATCTTATCGAAGTTGGTCATCACTTTCGTTTTTGCAGTATTCATGGTCAGTCCGACCTTATTACTTTCCTGAACAAGTTGTTCAAGCATTTCTTGTAGACTTCTTGGATCCTTTGAAATTAGTATTAGGTCATCTGCAAACCTTAAGTGGTTTAATTGTGTTCCGTTAACATTTAACCCGTAGTTATTCCACTCTAGATTTCTGAATATATATTCTAGTACAGCTGAGAATATTTTTGGTGACATCGGATCACCTTGCCTTACACCTCTTTTTATAGGGAAATATTCCCCTGCTCTCTCTGTTCTTACTTTGGCTTTCATATGTCTGTATATATTTTGGATCAAGCACACATATTTTTTATCTACTCCTTGCGATGTCAGCGTTTCCCATATTATCGAGTGTTTCAGGGAATCAAAAGCTTTATTATAATCCACGAATGCAAGGTAGTACTTAATACCATATTCATGACTTATCTGTATGAGTTGCTTTATGGTATGAATATGGTCAATCGTGGAGAAATCACTTCGGAAACCCGCCTGTTCTTTGGGTTGATTTTCGTCAAGAATCTTTGTTATGCGGTTTAATAATATTTTAGAAAATACTTTATATAAATTCGACATCAAGCAAGTAAGTAATAAGCTTTAGATACAAGTAAATTAAATAACCAAATACTGAGACAATTCAGGCTAAACCGTAGGCATTATTTTGCAAGTAATACAATAATAGGCTCAGTTATGAAGACGCCATAGTAAATATAATAACAACATAAAAAGTGTTCTCTCTATCGAATGCTTAAAGTGAAAATGAAACAGATATAATTATGATAATTAGCTATTATAATTACGATGGCGCCTTCATAATCGAGCCTAATGCGGGCTTAACCACGAGCTACTATTATTTTAAGTAAGTGCCAAGAAAACGCGGGCCTAACTGTGGGTTTTTATCATTTTAAGCAGTTACGAAAATAACGCGGGCCAGACCGTGGGCTATTATCATTACAAGCAATACAAACACGCAGGCTAACGGCATGCTATTATAATTTTAAGGATTTATTAAGACAACACGGGCCAGACCGCGAACTATTAGATATTATTATAAGCAAATGCCAAGATAACGCGGGTTGAACCGCGGGCTGTAATGTTATTTTAATTAAGTAAGTATTAAAACAACGTGGGCCAAACTGTGGGTTATTATCTTTGTAAGTACCTAATTATTAACACAAGGCGAGCTAAACCGCGGGCTTTTATCATTTTGAGCAAGTACTAAGACAATACGGGCCAGACCATGGGCTATTATCATTGTAAGTAATACGACAATGCAGGCCAAACGGCGAGCTTTTATAATTTTAAGCAAGTATTAAGACATCGCAGTCCATGCTGCGTGCTATAAATAACCATCTTAAGCAAGTACTAACAATACGCGGGCCAAACCGTGATCTATTATCATTATAGGCAAATACTGTTACAATTTTGACCAAACCGTGGGCATTATCCTTGCAAGTAATTTTAAGCAAGTATTAAGACAACGCGGGCCAAATTGCGGACTATTAGATATTATTATAAGCATGTACAAAGACAACGTAGATCAAACCGCGGGCTCTTTTCATTTTAAGTAAGTACCTATGTACTAAGACAACGCGGGCGAAGCCGCGGGTTTTAAGCTAGTCTATTATATAAAAGGCTTCCCTGAGTGACTGACTGACAGACAGCCTACAGCCCAAACCGCTAAATATATAACGTTGTTTGGAATATAGGCACATTGTACTACGTAATGGAGCACTAAGGACGAAAATTTTGAACTTTCGACCTCTAAGGGGGTAAAACGGGCCCTTTTCGTTTGTATGTAACTTTTTATTCCCTGTTCCGATTGACTTGAAACTTCGTATACATGCTTTTCAAACAAAATAAAAGTTAAGTTTTTTCCTGTTTTTCCGAATTTTCCTTATCTAAGGGGTCAAATAAGGTTCTAAAGTTGGTGAAAAAAGCGTCTATTACATCCAACCAGCTGAACGGTTATGGTTGAAATTTGGTATGAAGAAAGCACACAGCAGGTTTCAATACAGGAACTAATAATATCTAGGAAAATCTGTAGGGTTCCTGAGGGATAGCCAATATTAATCAGTTTAGGCTACAGCCCAAGCCATCGATGATATAAACTTGAAATTTAGAATATACGTACATCGTACAACATCATGAAGCCTAAAGGATGAAAATTTTGAAAAATCGACCTCTTACGGGGTAATACGGGCCCTTTTCGTTTGCATGTATTTTTTTATTTCCTGTACTGATTAACATGAAACTTTGTAAAGATGCTTTTGATACTAAATAAAAATTATGGTTCTTCCTGTTATTCTGAATTTTCCATAAAAAGGAAAAGGAAGTTTCCTTAGAAGTCAGATAAAGGAATAATAAAGTTGGTGAAAAAGCATCGATTACAGCCAAGGAGCTGAAAGGTTACGAATGGAAACGGGTATGTAGAAAGCACACGACATGTTTTATTACTGGAACTATTATTATCCCGAAAAATTTTCAGGTTTCTTAGGGATAGCCAAAATTAATCAGATATAATTATAATGAAAAGCTAAGTTAAAATGGTTAAATAAATTCTAACGAAATTTGGAACGAAGCTAGGCAATAACACACATTACCACTTAGGGTACTGCCATCCCGGAAAATTATAATGGGTCCTTCGGGATGTCAATTTCTTAAAAAAACACTAAAAACTGTTTGAAAATCTCAATGAATTCAATTTTATGTTAAAATAGCCACCATTTTAACTAATAAATTACTAACTATTGACGTTCTGGGAAAAGTTGCGTATTCCTTGTGCGCTAGACCAATAACCTTGAATAAGCGTAAAAAATAATCACAAAGTTTTTTTTTTATAATATAGTGAAATATCTAGAATAGAATTAAGATAATAATTTATCTGAATCTGAATGATTTATGAAATATGGGGCAAAATGGGTCCCTAATAGCTGACGAATTTTTTTCTATTTTGTGAGCCAATAATCTTAAGCTTAGGGTACTAGTACATACGAGTCAATATATGTACTTTACTACGGGATCAACCCTAAAAAGCGAAGATTACCTACCTATTCCATAGATGTTGTCGCGTGTCGATGAACTTTTTGTGTTGAACAGTTGATTTTATTTACGTGATTTCGGGGTTGGTGCCATAGTAAAAGTTCGTCAAATGATGAGTATAATAGCATCCTTGAACTGACTGACTGTCTAGAAATACACTATTATAACTACACTTAATACTACTATAAATACACTACACACAAATATGTGTTTCTCGACAGTAATAAAATATATTTTTTCATCTGCCTGGGGTCAGACAACGTTTGAAAGTCCTACAAGTGTCTCGATCACTTTTAACTGGGTGAACGGTTTTGGGCGAGATTGTCACAATATCTCTCGGGAAAAATGAGTTCAGAATAATCGAAATTAAAATTCTAATGACTGAATGAAACATGTCGAATACATATACCGGCCTTAATTAATAGTGCACTACTGAACGTAGGCCTACCCGCGAAGGGTGAAGGGAAGGGAACGAAGGGAAATTATTATTGGATCGCATCTCATTTTGAGGCCTCTTCAGCTGTGATCTTACAGGAAAGGTCCTATAAGATGAAATAATAATTTACAGCATTTAATGGCAACCCTAGACCGCATGTCCGCCCGCCCGTCCGGTCGCCACGCGGTCGCCACGCGGTCGCCACGCGGTACGAGCGGTACGGCGGGCGGGCGGTTCGGGCGCGGGCGTAGTTATGCTACTGAGCACTAGATGTCATGCCGGTAGTACCAATAGTGATGTGACAGTTTTAAGAATGTGAACAATTTATCAAAATTACGTCACTTGTTACACTCGTTTATTTCACTTACCAATTTTTTAAGATATAATTAAAAGATAATACCTATAATTTTATTTATAAGAAAGATTAGATAGTAATTCATACATACATTGCAAATTAAATAAAAGCTTTTAGAAATACTAGTTTCTACTAAGTAGAAACTAGCTGTATTCTTACTATCGAACTTCTTTGTAGTTATACAGATCATTTGCTTGTCCTATACTAAGCCGAATAGCGGTGACGTAAGACAATCATTATGAACAACTTTTAGTATGGAGCCCACTCAGAAAACAAGAAAAAAATCATAATTGCCGTTCGGAATCAACAAAATGTATAAAACAGCTGATTTTTCTTTTTGACTGAAGTTTGACATAACCAAAGAGTTTGGATGGAGCCCCAACAGCTCTATGGTGCTATTGCGGTCAATTGTGATTTTATCACAGAACAGCGAACTACTTTGAGCGAACTACTTTAGTTAGAAAGGAAATCGATGACAATTTTCAATGAAAACCGCTGTCGCCAAGTATGTATTACCACTGTAAAATATCTGCACAATAACTGTGCAATTTCCACTAGCTTCGGAAATATTTTTTTTACTTTAAAATAGAGCGTAGTATAATTTCTGTCACATCACCAAGATACGTTAAGCCCATAACATTAATTTGGTCATAATTTAAATGCCGTGTTTAAGTTATTAAATACACTTTATTTTATTAATGTTACATCACAATGGCAAATGCACCAACATGCCAAGCCAAAAAAAAATAATGGGCCAATCTCGAATTTGAATATGGTATCACAGTTATTTTTTGGCATTTAGATAGTGATGGGCGATATGATTGTGCAGTTTAATTTTATCGACAACGTGATTTTATACTTTTTGCATAATATATGGATTATGTAACTGAATCTATATAGTGTATAATTGATGATAATGATTGTGCAGTTTTATTAGTATTTAGGAAGCTTTGGAATAAACACTGAAAAATCATGTCAACGCGCCGTATTGTATTAATTTATAAAACTTGTGTTTCTATCAGTGGTAATATGTGAAAATTTGTGCTATTTCGAAGATTATGAGCTGAATTACGTACAATAGTGTAGACAAAATAATGTAATGTGTAACGTGATTTTTTGTGTTGTTACAAAAACTCCATAAAGGGCGGCGCTATTAGTAAATTCGCTACTGCTTTACTCAGGCATGACTTAGATGTGACAGTGACTTTTTACCTACTTCCAAAAAGTGAAGGTAGATACCTACTACCTACCAGGGCTAGCCACCCGGCCTATACGAACTTACTTACATACTACCTACTATGTTCGTCTGTATGTATGTTTTTGTATATTTTCAGCGGTATTTTCGCCAATTATGGACCGTTTTATTTTTTATTTTAATTTTGAAATGGTATACAAGTACACCCTAACTGATGTCATTTAAATGATATCGAAGTCAGCTGAATGAAAAAAATGTAAAATCAACAATAGTGTTAAAAATTACTACATGGATGCCACATCAATTCCTGCGAACTATTTGGATTTCGTAAACGGTGGAAGTCGGCCAAATGCCATTGTTGGCAAAAAATAATCAATTGTATCTAGATTTTTGTGCTGCCTACGACTGTGACTATTTATAAAATGATAATATCATAATAGAAACATTTTAATAAACAACACCATAATTACATGTAACAATAGTAGTAATTATCATAACATCATAATAGAACTTACACTTGACACTGGCAAATACATATTCCATGCGACGCCAATATTTAAAAGAAGCAGAATAATTTTATTACAATCAAATTGTTCTAGTTTGGAGCTCTATAATTGAATCATTGGATTAGCTGAATGTATACGTAAATGGTTACGTGGCCGAGTGAGAGCGCGTGCTTGTGTGAGCGGGAGATTTTTCGAGGTGATTCGTTTACATCTTTTCAATTTTAGCGTCTCTTAAGTCACTATAATTATAATTATTGATATATTTTAAAAACGGAACCGTTATACCTAGACATACCAAAATTTTTTATATGAACTATAAAATTGTATTAGGTAGGTACTTCAGAAAATGTAAATCTTTACTGAATAATAGTACGGCATCCTTCGTGCGCGACTCCCACAAGGCCGATTATGTAAATAAAATCAGATTATATTTTCAAACACGCGTCAAAATAAAATGTAATTTAATTCAAAGGCAAATCACCGCCAAAATAACTCATATTTTAACAAAACACTAAACACGTCTTCCATCAATTCTATTACAGAATATATTATGTGTATACCTTATCATCGAATGTATAATTACGGTTTCTATTTGAGGTATTGAAGGTGGCTTCAGGCATCTTTATTATGTGAGCAATCACTTTTCCAAAAAAAAATGTAGGAATCCAGTCATGTCGTCCAGCCATTTACTCTTTGTCAGTGCTGGTCCAGCAAGCGACCACGAAAAGCCACAAAAAGAAATCTTTCAACGTGTGAAAAAGTGACAGATATATACATCGCCATCACGCTGGCCTAGCCCAGCTGGGAACTTTTATTCATAAGTAGTATAACAGTTAGAATGTGGTGCAAGCAAATACAATTATATATTACTAAAAAAACACCACAATCACAAATATTTTACTAAATATGCAGATAACAATAAATGTCTAATTTCGATAATATTTACTTACTATCAAAATTTATCGATATCGATAATTTTTTTGATTATAATATGCTATAATTACAAAACATTTGAAATTAAAATAATTATATTGACATCGATATTTTTTTTATTCCGACATATTATTAACTTAGTAGCAAAATTTATCGATGTCGATAAAATGTTTGCAAGTTTTGTCACCACTATCAACGAAATTCTAGGCAGTAAAAGATAACGTTTATATAAAAAAATGCCCACAATTAAGACTTGCTATTGGAAGGATATTCCTCCTTTTTGTAAACTAAAGTCTTTGCTCTGTATTCGACACGTTACAATAGCGCGAACCGGCATTTTTGGGCAAAAATTATCTCTGAAATCTCTTGAACGACTGTGACGGCAAATGTCACGGTTCACGTATCATGAGTATACACTCGTGATAGTGGCTACAAACCCCCCTCCACATATCCTTTCTATTTCCTTCTCTCTTCTGTGGATTTTATACAATTAACCGCGACCTTTTTTTAAATTTCGTTTTCTCATAGTAAACGGTGAAGAGACGAGAAAAATTGAGTTGCGGCATGGTAATAACTAGTAGTTCTACAGATAGTAGACTGCACAAGCACCCACCAAGGACTATAAAGATGCATTTATGATTAGACATTGTAGTAACAATACACATTTAAATATGCTTTGTGTAACTATGGATAAACAAATTATTATTGTTTGATTTACTTACGCCTTCAGAAATATTAATAAAAATACAATTTTCTATTAATTAATTTACTAAGAGTAATTAGTAGGTAGTATGTATAGAATTATTTTCTTTCTATTCTATGTTAGAGCCATTCTAACATCATAGAATACGAGAAAAACTTAGCTGTTCCACACATAATTGCAATCAACAAAATGTATAAAACAGCTGATATTTCCTCTATTCCGGATTAGCACCATAGTAAAAGTTGTTCATATGTGATGGTCTGAATCACCTCTCCTTGCACAGCTGGATTGTTTTTAGTTTATCAGTCTCTGGGAGCGGTATGACAAGCATTTTTTAGTTTCGAGTTAGAAACCGTCTGTAAGATGTCCCCCTAATGGACATTTCTGCTAATCATATACATGCGTGTATTTAAATCTATTTCTAGAGTTGCTGATGATTCGAGAATTGCAAAGAAAGCAAATTAAATATTACTACCTACGTGTGTCCACGTAGTAGAAAATTATTTTGTAATAGTTAATTTCGATAACTTTATCATATTCTAAAATACTGTCCCATCACTATTAGAACTACCGGCATGACGCCACACGACACAGAACTTTGAAAGGTAGTGCCATCTAGTGCTCAGTAGCAAAACTATGCCCGCGCCCGTACCGCGTGTACCGCGTGGCATCCGGACGCGCGGGCGGACCGCGCCCGCGGCAGTGTGTGCAGGTACTGCCGTACCGCCGTACCGCCCTTTACCGCTCGTACCGCTCTACCGCTCGTACCGCCTGTGTGTGAAGGAGCCTTAAAGGCTCCTTTACACACAGGCGGTACGAGCGGTATAGCAGACGGGCGGGCATCTGTATTGTACTGGTTATATAAGAAGGGCTCACACAGGTCCGGTCGCGGTACTGCCGTACCGCCCTTTACCGCTCGTACCGCTCTACCGCTCGTACCGCCTGTGTTTGATGGAGCCTTAATTACTTTCTCTTTGGTAGTCAGTAGAGAGTAGACCAAAGAAAATGTAATAGTACAGTAGACAGTCTGCCAATACTACTGCTAGGTATTTTAAAACGTTTTGAGTGTTATTAGCAAGGAAGTTTCATATTATTAGGGACTAATCTTAGATTATAGAGGGAATTATTGCCTATATAATTGTTTTGGTCGGCACTCTTTCAGATATAGCCCAAAATGAATGATGTCTTTTAAACAGGGATATTTCTAATCAATTAGCATTGTTTTAGGGGCTTGTTCTGTATACATAATATCAAACCTAACAACTTTTGTTCTACGACTTTTTGAGTGGTTTAGAAAGTGCGAAGTAATGAGGAAAGTTATACATATTTATGATAGTAAATTTAAAAGGTGTCGTGTCAATCATGAAGGCGCCATCGTAATTATAATAGCTAATTAGCATATTTCTGTTTCTTTTTCACTTTAGGCATTCGATAGAGAGAACACTTTTTAAGTTTGCTATTTAATTTACGATAGCGCCTTCATAATTGGGCCTAGTATAGCTTAAAAACTACGCTTTATAAGTTTAGTACATCGGCAGTCACACAGAAGAGAGAAGGTCTCCTTTCTGTGGGCAGTCAGGTATTTCTCGGAAAAATCGATATTTTTATCGATTCGAGTTTCGAATCGATTTTCAAAGTATTGATTTAGCGCAACGCTTCAAGGGGGCGGGGCAAAATCGACGCCAGTCGCCATGTTTCCGAGATATGCTATGACGTAGTTATGATACGTTATTTTTGTGCTAGGGCGCTACCCTATGGGACTAATGAATCAAGGAACTTAGTATCATTGCTAAGGATTATGTAACTAAATCAAGTGAACGCATAAAGTTCAAACTAATCTATTGCGAGCACTGGGGCTTTTATGTATGTACCAAGGGTTTGTATACAATCTAATCCATGGTATGTACCTCGGTCTGTACCATAGATGAACCTGACCTTCATCTATGGTCTGTACTTTTTTTGAGTTCAATGTAAGTACTAGGGCATGCAAAAACCGGGTGGTTTTGAAAAACCGGGTTTTTCGGTTTTTGATTTAAAAAACCGGGTAAACCGGGTTTTTCGAGTTTTTCGGGTTTTTTTTTGGTAAGTATATGAAAATACTAAAAATAATGGTTTGTTTGTTTGTTTATGACTGTCCCATTGTTGGGCAAAGGCCTCCCCTCGAGATTTCCAGTTGCGTCGGTCTTGTCCTGATGCCTGCCAATTTGGATTAAATGTATTCGCGCTATCTAATAGAGAGTGCAGACTCTCTATTAGATAGGCCTCTACGAGGCCGCACCGAGTTGGGACCCCATTCGGAGGTGATTTTAACCCAGAGGTCTTCTGGCATGCGACTGACTTACTCGGCCCACTGCGACTTCAGTTTAGCGGCAGTGAAAGCCAAATCTTTGATTTGAGTTCTGGAACGCAGTTCGGTGTTTTGTACTCGGTCTATTAGCCGGTCACCGAGAATACTGCGCTCCATCGCTCTTTGGCAAACCTTGAGTTTGGACTTTTAGACTTTAGTTAAAGACACCTGTTTGTCAAAAACAATGTTTGTACACCATAAGTCAAAATGGAAAGATTACATACATCTTGCGCTTTAGTGTGATCGGAAGGTGTCTCTTCATATGCTTTTTCATGGCCCAATAGCTCTTCCAAGCTTTCTCTTTTCTTCTAGGTCTTGTCTCTTCTGGAAGGTGACTATTGCCCAAAATAGATGTAATCGTGAACTTATATGTCTTCGTCATCGACAGTTACCCGACGTTTGATGCCATTGGTCATCACTTTGGTCTATAACATGTTCATCCGCAATCCAACCTAGAGGCTTGCAGTGGTTAGATTTTGTGGCATTGATTGCAGCTCTCTGGCTGAAGAAGAGAAGATAACGATATCGTCTACAAAATGAAGATTAGTTAACCTTTTTTTTACCGATATTAACACCACTTCTATCCCAGCTTGCCGCCAGCTTTCCGAAAACTTCTTCGAGGACGCCCGTGAATATTTTCGGGGACAGTGGGTCTCCCTGTTTAACATATTTCTCTATTGCAAATGCTTGGCCAGAAGATTGTAATTTTGTTGCAGCGTTACTTTGAGAATAGATGAGGTGGAGAAAATTAACGTGTGGGATGATATCAAATGCTTTTCAACCGAAGAAACAGAGGAGGTACTCAACTCGACGCGTATATGTATAAATATGTTGTGTATAACCAAACCAATAACCTATATAACCAATAGCGCGGCCAGAGATCCAAGACCCAGCTTACCTGACAGTTCACCAAAGATATCCCGGACATCAGCCTGTACGAGATTAGAATGGCCCTGAATCAGTTTAAGAATAACAAGGCGCCGGGTGATGACGGTATCACATCAGAGCTGCTGAGAGCGGGTGGAACACCGGTACTAAAAGTCTCCCTAAGCTTTTCACACCGTCGTCCTCGAGCGCATCACGCCAGAAGCATGGAGCAGAAGCGTGGTGGTGTTGTTTTTCAAGAAAGGTGACAACACCTTATTGAAGAACTATAGACCTATCTCACTTCTGAGCCATGTTTATAAACTGTTTTCAAGGGTCATTACGAACCGTCTCGAGCGTAGGCTTTATGAGCCTTCCGAACAAGCCGCATTCATACGCTGCGGCAGGTTATACAGAAGACCGAAGAGTATAATTTGCCACTTTGCTTAGCGTTTGCGGACTATGAGAAAGCCTTTGATTCGGTCGAGGCATGGGCTGTGCTCGAGTCTCTCCAACGATGCCGTATTGACTATCGGTACATCGAAGTGTTGCAGTCTTGTATAATAACGCCACTATGTCGGTCTGAGTACAGGAAGAAAGCTCCAAGGCGATCCCTTTAAAAAGAGGCATAAGTCGTAATTTCTTCGAATCTGTTTACGGCTACTTTTGAGAAGCGTTCAAGCTCCTAGAATGGAAAAGATTGCATCAATGTCAATGGCGAATACCTCACTCACATTCGGTTTGCCGACGATATAGTAGTCATGGCAAAATCGATAGAAGAGCTCAGCATGATTCTGGAAGGCCTCAATCGGGTTTCTCAACAGTCTTAAGATGAACATGGTCAAGTCGAAAGTCAAATGTGATTCCCATGTTGTACCCTCTTCGATTTATATTGGGAACTCTGTTCTTGAAGTCGTTGACTCGTACGTCTACTTAGGACAAGTAGTCCAGTTAGGTAGGTCCGACTTCAAGAAAGAGGTCAATCGCCGAATCCAACTCGGCTGGGCAGCGTTCGGAAAATTGCGTAGCCTCTTCTCATCCGACATACCTCAGTGCCTCAAGTCGAAAGTTTTAGACCAGTGTATGTTGCACGTGATGACTTATGGCCCATAAACGTGGTCTCTCACTATGGTCCTTATTAGTAAGCTCCAAGCAACCCAACGAGCTATGGAGAGGGCTATGTTCGGAGTCTCTCCGCGAGATTGAATCAGAAATGAGGAGATCCGTAGAAGAACCAAAGTTACCGACATAGCCCAATGGATTGGCAAGTTGAAATGGTAATGAGCTGGGCACATAGCGCGGAGGACTGATGACCGATGGGGTCGAAAAGTTCTCGAGTGGAGACCACGTACCGGCAAGCGCAGCGTAGGACGTCCACCCACAAGGTGGACGGATGACCTTATTAAGACCGCAGGATCGCGCTGGATGCAAGCCGCTTCCAACCGGTCTTATTGGAGATTCATAGAGGAGGCCTATGTCCAGCAGTGGACTTCTTATGACTGATGGATGGATGACATTTCTTTTGTTTGTTAATTTCAACAATCGAGCTTTCCTTTATGTATAATTTACAAATATTATACAAACGTGCAAAATATATCACGCTTAGTTTTACTACTTAGCGTAGCAGAGACTGTCAGACTAATGTAACAATACAAAAAGGCGGCGGTTGATAGCATTTCGGTCAAGACGAGACAAAACGCGTCCCATTACGCTTATAACGTTACAGCGCTCTGCTTATATGACGATACTCACTAATTCACTATGTAAAGCGAGAGAAAGAGAGAATGAGGACTTTCGCACTTGAATTTCATCCTTAACACGTAGTTATGTAATAGTCATTGGTCAATGGTACATTAGGCGTAATTTTATACATAGAAAAAAGTGTTAGAGCAACTAGATGACAATAATGTAATACGAATAATGTATTACGAAGGAGTTAATATGTGAATTTTAAAAAATCGTAGAAAAACCGAAAAACCCGAAAAAACCGGGTTTATAACTAGAAAAAACCGAGTTTCAAATGCGGTCGGTTACCCGGTTTTTTCGGTTTTCGGTTAACCGGGTTGCATGCCCTAGTAAGTACCTATCATATGTTGCTTGGAGAAAAAGATATCTCGAGTTTTACCTTATTCCGGATTATTTTAAATAAGTACGTTTTTTTTTTATCGTAAGGCAAATAATCAAAAACAGAAAATCATATTTATATAGACATTTTATTACACAATTATTTATAAGGCTTTTTTAAATGTTAAGTTGCACATATCCACAGATAAACACACTCGTCGAGTGCTAATTAAAATTAGTAACAATAATAATTAGTCTTAACACAAAAATAAATTCGTTACATAACAATAAATGCATCTTTTTCGTCTAAAAATATGCGAATTTTTAAGTTATATAATAGTTTAAAAGGTTTGTAAGTTATTATGAGCTTCACTTTTATAACATCACACATCTTATTAAAATTAACAATCACTGAGAGTTAACAAATTGTTTTTGTGATGATAGCAAAGGCGCAAATGTGTTTAGTTTATTATAAAATTATTATTGTGATCAACATACTTGACCGATTTATTCCAAAGGCGCAAACGATACCGTCGTAGCTAATAAATAGGTACCAACACAACACCAATGAAATCGCACTGCGCTGTGTGGGTACCCATTTACGACGTTGGCGCTATAGATACAATTTGGACCTCCTTGGTCAAAGTTACAAATTACAAGAAAGAAAATTATTATAGCTTTACAAGCAGAGAAGAATGAACAAAGGACAAAAACATGTTTAGACATAAACAGCTATTATGGTAGCACCAACAAAAACAACGGAGTAAAATATACCTACATTAACATACATTGATAAGGTATAGGAAGATAATTTGGCACCTAGTACTAAATAACAAGTAAATACAACTAATTATTTCAGAGGTGTATAATGCTCCTCATCATAAACAACTTTTACTATGGGAACAACTGCGAAATAGAAAATCAAAAAGTTACTTAACATTTTTTTAGCGATTTCGCAGTAGTTCCCATAGTAAAAGTTATTCATAATGATGTGTATAATGGATATAGCGCATATAACTACAGCTCTGAAAGTCCCTCCACTTTATAGTACCATGTACATAGTACAGGGTTATAGGCTAAGTACTAAACCAAGAGGGGATGGTTCAGACCATCATCTTTAGTTATTTATACTCTAAGATCATTATGAACAACTGTTAGTATTGACAACTCGAATTTAGAGAAAAAAAAATGTTTCATACAAAATTGCATTAAATTAGCTGATTTTCTTTCTCGAATTTAGAGGTTAGCCCCATTGTTGATAATGGTGGTCTGAGTCACTTCCTTTCGGCTTAGTAAATCAGTTCTGGACAACTCTGTACAATATCAAGCCTAATATTTCTTGGACTAAGTGGTGTCGACTTTACGGGCGTATCTCTAGACAACGGACATATTCATTATGAACAAATTCTACTATGACGTCAACCAAAAAATATTTTCTGTTCCTTAAGAAAAGTTCTTACTAATCTCTCGATAAAATGTATGGAACAGTCGATTTTGTTTTAGCGATTTCTGTATTTGTCCAAAGTCATAATGAAGGTCATAATGTTGAGTACAACTCTCCGTCGTCTATGGAAACACCCTGTATTATGCTTGTCGTTTAAAATATTTAGGACAATTATGTGCAAAAGAAAATATTGAACTAGGGTACAGTGCTTCGCAAATCTTTTTGCCTATAACTTCATTCACCTCAAAAACTACTGTACTGTACTGTATTCGATTTTACTAATCCGCACTAGCAAGCGCGACCAACGCTGAAACGCAATAAAATTTCATACATAAGAATAAAATAAATATTAAATAAAAATGGCACGTGTCGTTGTATAGCATAAGTGTGACTACGTAATTATGGAAATAGTATCAGTAATTTTTTTCTGATTGGATATCGTTCGTACTAAAATAACACGATTTCAATACTATAAATAACGGGAATACACTCACGTTAATTTAATAGTCATTACAAACGACTATTATACAGGTTTATTTCTAATCAATTAGCATCCTTCTAAGGGCTTATTCTGTACATCAAAACTAACAACTTTTGTTCTACGACTTTCGTCAAAACTCAAAAAAATAATCAGATGTTCCATACATTTTGTCGCGGGTGAACTATATTTTTCTGTGGAACAACAAAAATTTGAGTTTTGACGAAAGTCGTAGAACAAAAGTTGTTAGTTTTGATGCACAGAATAAGCCCCTAAAAGGATGCTAATTGATTAGAAATAACCCTGTATAGTTTCGATCGCATTCGGAGATCTTTCTCAAGTTGAGGCGAGTGCTAGCGCGTGGAGCCGTCGCGCAATGCACTGTCCGTTATTTATAGTATTAAAATGTGTGAAAAGTGAAAATCACGTTAGTTTCCATAGTAAAAAATAGCACGATTTTAGCGTATCACCAATTTACGATAATCGCGCTATCACCATTCATAAGCAAAATACATTCTCTGTGAGAAGCGTAGTATGAAAATTTGAAACTTGAAATTGTAATGATCTCCATAGAGGACAACTGACATGCTCCATACATTTTTGGACCAAGAAGTCAAATAGGCGGCCAAAGAAATCTCTGTTTATATTATGATTTCTTATGTCCATCTGAACATTTTTTACTATTAAACCGAACCTCTATGTATGATGCCTAAGATGCTACATCACTTTGAAAGTTCAAGTGAATTTTCTAATTCGTATATACCTAATAGTTACTCAAATATCAGATAAATAACATAGCAGGTCGGTATAGTAATATGATATGTTTAGTTAATCATGTACTATCATAATATGTATATACTTTCCAAGAATCTGCTATTTTACTTTTGCAAGATGGTGGTTTCACGCTCGTTTAGTTACTCAAATATCAGACCTAGAATTTTGGTTTAGTGATAAGAAATGTTCAGAGGGTCATGTGTAATGTATATATATTTTTTCTTCTTTGGCCGGCTACTTTGAGTTTTGGTCCAAAATGTCAGACGTCCTTTGCTATAGAAAATATAGCGAACGTTTTTGTGTCCGAAATCGTACTAGATAGAAAACAGCCATATTACTATATCTCATAAAAAATTTGATAATCCAATAACAAGCTACCTCTATTGTAAATTTTACGAAAATCCGTAGACCCATTTCAGTATGATGTAACATTCCCAATATACAATAAGAAATAATGAAAAAATATATCGAGCTTGGGCCATTAGCTTGTACAGTATTCAATTTATTCAAGTATTATTTGCTTTATTTATTTTTCTTTCAAAACAATCGTCATTTAAAGGAATTTCATATTTTCGGGTCTTATTATCTTTTGACATTGCTTGTAAAATATGGCGGCGTGATGGCGGCCTTGAACAAAAATCAGATTAGAAATTCTATTCAAATTAAGCATTCAATGCGGTTGTTTTACTTTGCGCATTTATTTACCAATTTTTTAAACTTTTTGAGATACTGTACACAGTCTGGTCTCACTTTGCAAGATTTTCCTTGTAGTCGTGAAGTTATGTTACCAGTTGTGTTATCTACAAAATTTTGCATTGAAATAAAAATTAATAGCAATTTCAAATAATGCGAACGATATCCAATAAGACGCCCCATCACAATGCTATATCAATATTTCTACATGTCTTCATAAATAAATTAAGAAATACACAAATATATTTTTAAGGTTTACAAAAATAAAATCTTTATTACAAATTTTTCGTTACACTTGGAAGAATCTAAATAAAAAATCCAAATGAAATCAGTCTTTAGGGCATAAAAGGAAGATCATTATTGCATTTCATACAATACACTAAATTGGGCAGTTTTTTTGAAAAATAAAATATTCAACTATGTATTAATATAAAGCTAAGTGACAAAGTTATTAGCTTACATTGTAAACACATCAATATACAGGGTTATTTCTAATCAATTGGCATCCTTTTAGGGGCTTATTCTGAACATTAAAACTAACAACTTTTGTTCAACGACTATTGTCTAATCTGAAGAAAAAAATTGTTGTTCCATAGAAAAATATCGTTCACCTTCGACAAAATGTATGGAACAGCTGATTTTTTTTGAGTATTGACAAAAGTCGCAGAACAAAGGTTGTCAGTTTTGATGTACAGAATAAGCCCCTAAAAGTATGCTAATTGATTAGAAATAACCCTGTATAACTACACCTATATTCTTTATGAAAAAAATCTCATAATAAATGAAAGTGTTTGAAACATACAGAGTTATACAAAAAATAAAACATTAAGTTTCAGCCTAAATGTACATAAGAATGTATTATGCTAAAAATAGTAGATACAGTATACCACTGTAGAAAGATGATGCCAATTATGTAGTACCATGATGATGATATGCTGAAGTAGTTTTTTTTTAATTTCTCGAGCTACTCGTATGTTTAGGATTTTTTAGGATATAAACATAGCTTAGTTTGAAAAATATGTTATAAGCCAAATCATACAAGTCTGCGGATGAGAAGTTTTCTTTTTGTGATAAACATTCCAAAAATTGATGCGTTCGCAGGATTTGATCCTCCATCTCTGTGGGATTCCGGCCCAGATGCTTTATCCAATTAAGCTAAAACGCTGTCTGCGAAGGCGCCGAATTAGTGAAAATGTTTATCATTTTTACCAACTACTACATTGTTGCATGAGACCTACAAGCTGCTCATCCATGATCCATGATTAGCTGATTCAAAGAATGCCAAATGGATGATTCTCTAGCAAGTTCAGTTCAAAGTGGTACTACATAATTAACAGATTTTGTAACTAAATTGTCTTTTACATAAAAATCCACATAACAACTCAACCATTATTATAATTTTATATTAATAATTTACACAATTTACAATTTTTTATCAAATAATCACGATTAAAGACCGTAGTCTTAATATCATAAGAATAAATGCCGATTTTTTTAAAGGATAAATTTATTTAATACATTGCATTGGCATCAAAAGAATGCATACTGTCACGGGCAAAAGAGTTATATCAGTTTCAGTGAACAAAAAATATAGTTTTTAACTTTTTAAGCCAGAATAGTAATTAAGAAGACACGTATAGCAAAAAAGATCATTCGTCCTAAATAGAAAAAGAAACTGTATCCTACTCATACAGGCAGCGGCTGGTAAGTCTAGCGTTGAGGGTACTGTGGAGAGGATGGCTGCGCATGGTGACCACCATACTAAACCCATGCGCAGCCATCCCCTCCACACTTCGCTCAGCGCTAGACTTATATGCCGCGACTTGTACGACATTGAAAAAGGAAAGAGAGAAGTGAGACCTAAGGGAGGTTGAACATTTGAAGACGTAATTCTTATAAAAACGCAACATGGCAACATTGTCTATGCGTTTTTAATTAATTGATTAATTATTGCATTTGCATTTGATTAATTAATAAGTGGAATTTAACGTACAGCTGTCAAAATTTGTCATTTATCCCACAGATTTATTCAAACTAACATTAAAATAAAAATATTATTACATTTTTAAAAAAAAAATAGAATAAATGTTGTATAACTTGATTTCAATCACAATTTTATAATATAAGTATATTTTATTATTATATACTACGGGACTAATCGCGCACTAAAATTACGAGGTAAATAAATACCTCATCATCCCGGCGTTTCGGCCGAGTTGCATCGACTTGTAGATTGGTCATCTAGAATTTGAGTCTACCCGTGACCACAGTCGATGCAACTCGGCCGAAACGTCGGGATGATGAGGTATTTATTTATCTCGTAATTTTAGTGCGCGATTAGTCCCGTAGTATATAGTAATAATGTGTTCAAATCGCGAAAGTTTAAAAACAACATAAACATATTTGTCAGTCACATATACGAAGCTCATTGTGTTTATAATGAGCTCCTTTCCACGTGAAGCTATTCCATGTAACCCTTCATAACATATTCAAATGTATAATCAGGTTGTCGCAAATTGCCGGGGCTTGTAGAGTTATAGCCACGCCACAAGATCCACGCTATAGATAAACCGAACTAAAATTAGAATGTCCTTTGCTATGCAGCCGTTTTAAAATATTACAGATTGTGAAAACTTTTGTTTAAATAGTTGGTAGGTAACAGGAAGTAGGTACCTACGGAATTTAGTCAAAAATAGTTTATACAATAACGTATTTAATTTTATCAATTATTCAATTGACATTGTAAACAAAATTATTACCAATATTAAGAGACTTTATTTTAAGACTAAATTGCAAAATAGTAATATTAGAAGAAATATAGGATTGCTTGGAGTGTCATGGCGGCAATAAAGTTGAATGGAGCTCATTTTAGAATGAATTATTGAGAATAAACATATAAAAATATTTATATTGAAACTCGAAGAATCATAAATGAAACTGATTTATGTAATGGAACAGTAATTTCGCCTTTTTAAAAATATTTCTTTGTGCAATTATAAATTAATTTTAGATTAAATTACTGTTAGGTACTATAGTGAGACATCCCTGAAGCAAAATACCAAATGGAAATTAAAAAGTTACATTGAAATGTTGTAATTCAATGATATAACTAAATTATGTTGATGAAATCTGAAATTAAATTATTTCAATTATTATAAACTATAGCCAAGCCAAGTGGGACAGCTAAAGTTGAGAAAAAATAAATTCTACCAGACAACTCTTTTACCCGTGACTTAATTTGGCAACATTTAATACTTACTATTTTCTACCATACAAACTCCGAAAACCACGCTGAATATATTTTTGAAAAATAATTGCTCTCTTTGAAAAATCTACACATTTAATACAATTTTATTTACAGGGAAGTTACTTTAAGATTTTTGCGGATTTTTACATAACTGAGCGTACAATCGTTTACCACTTCGGAGCTTTCAAAGATTTATAATATTGTAGATTCAACTATAGCTGAAAAATTTCAACCAAACATTTACATAAATAGAACTAGTAGTTCTTCGAAGGGTAGACCTAGCGGCACGTTTCTTTAAGTTGACGCATCGGGCCGAGAAACACGAAAAAGAATACTTTTGAATGCGCGATGTGAGAGGACGAATGATATTGATTCAAATTTAAAAAATTTCATAGACAAGGGAAAATCTTGAAAAATTTTATGAACCGGACAAAATATTGAAAAGTAACCGGCTTTATTAAAAATAACTTACAAATTTCTCACCAAAAAAAAGTTTAATAATTCGAATGCTCAGAATTATCAGCGACAACACCCCATTATTTTTTACGAATAAAATAGCCACATCACTTTTCTATTTTACAGACCGAAAAGTTATTTTTTTTAATGTGTAAATTATGAGTAATTAATTTAAAACTCAATACGGCCCGCCGCTCTGGCGCGATCCTGTCGAGCGCGACCGCGTAAAATTTGTCCGAGTGAAGCGCGGTACTCGATTTTTGAAACAATAGTTTATCAATGCGTCACCTTAACTGAATCTACATAAGCCTATATATCTCAACTCGCTCTGGACTGATTTGGTTCATACTTGCAATCTTGTTAAGATTTAGATATACAAATGATCTTGCCAAATATTATCGAAATCGACTGATAAATAGCGATAATAGCGACGTTTTAAAAGCACTCCTTTTTATTTCGTATAGGTTTGCGTTTGACTACATAATGCCTGATGTTAATGCCAGTATGCTGAGTGTGAGTTTTGTCGTAAACATGACGCGCTCTTCGGCGAGCGCGTAAGTATGTGATTTGTATGAACTTGTTGTGTTTCAAAAACGCGCCGCTAGTGGCGCTGTACATTTCTTCACACAAATTACATGCTTACGCGCTCGCCGAAGAGCGCGTCATGTTTACGACAAAACTCACACTCAGCATACTGATGTTGACTGATAAATAGCGACGTTTTAAAAACACTCAATTTTTTATTTCATCTAGGTTTGC
Organism: Hypomecis punctinalis; assembly: GCA_949316475.1. Lineage (NCBI taxonomy): Eukaryota > Metazoa > Arthropoda > Insecta > Lepidoptera > Geometridae > Hypomecis > Hypomecis punctinalis. The sequence continues at coordinate 21,572,388 of OX438810.1, forward strand.
GTTTGACTACATACTGCCTGATGTTAAGCAGATATGCGGTCTAGGATGTAGCATGCTTACCTAGAAGATACATAAATATTTATTTGATTTGAAGACACCCACGTTGTCCTTTAGCGGGAAGTCAGACTCAGGTAAAGCGTTCCACATTCTGCCTGCACTCCGCAGACAGTTATGGCCTAACGTTCGACCAATCTGTGGCTGAAAGTTTTAAATCAAGATCTGCAATTGGTTGTTGCAGCTCTTACCTGTCTGCGGTGAATCAAAAGCATTCAATGCACAATTTTGAGAACTTTCAATCTGTCAATGTAGGTAAATATTTTGTCACCGTCTTTGTTGAATCTATAGCTTTTAGAACAAAGGTTTTACTACTTTAAACAAAGGTTTGGTTACTGCGGGTTGGCCGCAGTTACCAAATAAATACTAACGACAAGGAACTTATCAAACGCTGGTAAGTAATTTGTTTTAGAGATAAGTAACTCTACTAATTTTAGTGCTGAATTCGTGGAATGCACTAACTGCGTCAGTCGGCATGGTTAGACTTGCCGCATGCGAGCGTTCGATCATGGCTAGAAACGCCGCCACCGACGTTTTTTCAGTTTTTCATACCATTCAGTCAGAGCCGGGTAGTGTCCTTAATTTTTATATTTTAACCACCTTTAAACATCTCAAATCTTTATAAATGATAGTTGTACATTATGAATATCCTCTTAAAGTGCCGTTTCCAATTACTATCCAATAATTTATTTATAAAAAAAAGGTTACAACTTTTAAGATTATTAAAAAAAACGCTATAAATCCTATTAGAGGTTTGACGTATTATTAAGTTAGGTAACATGTTAGTGTTATTGTAAAATAAATAAATAAATATTTGAGACATCTTACACACGGCCTCTGACCCCAAACCAAACAAAGCTGACAGAGACTGATATACTACATATACTTATTTTTAAATACATACATACTTATATAGATAGTAACTAAATAACACCCAGACACAGAGCAAACACTTATGTTCATCACATAAATATTTGCCCTGGGTGGGGATCGAACCCACGCCTCTTTGATCCAGAAGTTAGGGTCACTAAATACTGAGCCACCGAGGCAGTCAAAATGTCTGTGGCAGCGTTTCTGGCTGCAATCAAGCGTTCGTGTGCGGCGACACTAAGTTTCACAGAGCCTGTTTTAGCGTAAATTATCTAGATTTTTATTGCTGAGCCACTCAAATGTACACCCTAAACCTTAACACATACAGTAGAATATCAAAGCATACTTTTGATTATATAGATCTTTCTACCTATATTTGCTTCTGTCAAATTTTATCAAGCTCTTCCAAAACCGATATCGAGTTTTTTATCTTTTGATTGCTGGCGCGTGAACTGATTTGGTATGATTAATACGAGCTATCTAAAGCTTGATTTGAATAATAATCCGCGGATAAAAATGTTTTGGTATCGAATATATCGGTATGCAACTAATATGTTTTGATGTAATCTTAGTGGTGTTTTAATGTGATATAAATATAAAAAATACTGATGTCAGATATGAATTTTTTGAATAGAAATTAGGCTGTATCTGAAAAGGGTACTAATCGTTGTTTTTTTGCCTTGCTCTGCTTTAACGAGGTTAATTAATATACTCATGGTTATGATACATTTTTATTATGGGACCAAAACAGAAATCGCAAAATAAAATCCAGCCAATAAACGTATTGTTTGGAACAGTGCTTTTTGCGATTTTAGGTTTGGTCCGTTGGTGAAAATTGTTCACAATGAGTAGGTATATCGACTTCTGTAAGCATGGCAAAAAACAGTTCATATAATTATTTCAAGAACACGTATGTTTTCTATTCGTTGGATCCACACTATATACATATATGATTATTGAAGTACCATACACATTAAACATCATTGTATAGGATCCATTCAGACAAATTGCAATGTCACTAGACAAAAAGCAATGCATTTGACAAAACATCGGATTAAAGTCTACCGACATACAGTTGTTTTGAATAAAACCCCGGCCCACATCAACGTACAAACATTTTACGAAGCGAAACAGAATTTTTGGACACGCTCCAAATCTCATAAATTCTCAGTAAAAATGTTTTTGTTTTTGCAAACTGTTTGATGCATGTTAAATGTGGGCGTGGCATTGGATATATGTATTTTATTACACGTCAAAATTAGCTTTTAATGGATTTCGTGAAAAAATAACCAATATTTTTTATGCATAGAGTATGTAGAAATGTACCTATGCAATAAAACAAAAAGCCATAATAAACGTACCTATGTATTTTTCCTCACGTGCCGTTGTAAATTGAAAACCATAATTGGAATTGCAAATTAGTGTTTAAATTTAGAACATAATCGGTTTTAGTACCACACAAAAACGTGATCGCGAATCTCGTTAGTTTCAAAAGCTTGTTCTAAAACCGGTGCAAGGAGGCGATATGAAATTTAACCTTCTTTCTTTTTCGGGATCGAAATATAAACTTTTTTATTTTTGTTCCGACCGTTTATCTTACTTCATCGATTTAGCGTTCTCTCACTCATACCATCTGTTTCATTTGCATGGAAACTCACGTCCGAATTTCGAACATTATTCAAAAATGATTATGACCGGGTTAGGTTATAACGGGTTTAACGAAAATAAAACGAAGCCCAATGTCAAATGCACGATGTCCGCAATTTGTAGAATCGATTTATTTTATTTTTCGCTATATTTTCACTACGCAACGCTTATTTTCATACACCGCAACTAGCGTACTAAAACAACCACTCAAAGAAATAAAATTCATTTATATCGCAGGCTCGTCTTTAATTTGTGTATAGCAATTTGATCCTCGTATATTATGATGATAAACGATGTTAATAGGAGTGGTAGTGGTTAGCCACCGCAAACGTAGCTGTTATGTAAGTTATTGCATTAGATATAAGGCCGGTTCCAGTGCTTGGACTATATTTTTTTCTATGGTTAAAGTTCATCGTTCAATCATATGTTTTTTTTATATACAGGGTTATTTCTAATCAATTAGCATCCTTTTAGGGGCTTACCCTGTACATCAAAACTAACAACATTTGTTCTACGACTTTTATTAATTCTCAAAAAAAAGTCGTTCCATAGAAAAATATCGTTCACCCTCGTAACTCAAAATGTATGGAACAGCTGATTTTTTTTAGTTTTTACCGCGGATTAAAAGTTGTTAGTTTTGATGTACAGAATAAGCCCTTGGAAGGATGCTAATTGATTACAAATAACCCTGTATAATAGGCTATTTGGCTACCTACTCGCCAGATGGAATGTGATGTTGTACAGGAACCAATGGCGGTATCCGTATACAAGGCGTCAAGGAGAGCGCAGGAACTTTCAGATGTATTTAAAATAAATACACGCAACATTTTGAACAACTTTTAATGTGGGACCTATTGGTCCATAAAAGTATGATTGTAACCTATAATATGATTGTAGATAATTTAGACCTTTTGACCTAAAATATGATTGTAGATAATTTAGACCTTTTGATGTTGAGTAATTTTGTAGCAAGATTATTGAGTTGGTTGAGAGGAAAAGTACGCACGACAAAACTGGCTCGAACACGATTTTTATAGATTTCCTCTTAGTCATTTTAATGTAAAAGGGGAAATACTTTAGCTGGTTTTCCGTATGCGCCTAGTTGCTTTCTAAATCACCTCATTTGGTATTTACCATCGATATTCAAAGTACATAACTAAGGAAACATTCTGTGACTATAATTTATTTGTAAAATTTTATCAACTGATTGATTAATTATATACACAATGTTCTGTAAACAAATCTTTATCAATAAAGGACTTTGACTGTGCAAGCACGGAAGATTTTTACAAAATAATTATTTATGACCGGTAATTTAAAACGGCTAGATGACTGATGTGAAAATATAACTATATTTAAAAAGTATTGTTCTGTGTAGCAGATAATTATTTGGCTTAATCCGCGAACATGGTAGAATCGCAGCCTAACAATCTCGGATAAATATTTGTTTATTGGATTTTTATTTACATTATTTCCCTATGTCACAACGTATGCGCTGAAATCGGCCTAATATGCTAATATATCAATACCTTCGACACGATCTTGGTCATGTTTGTACTCAATAAGATTAATATGCACTAAGACTAACTGCTCATAATCCGCCGAGACACGTTCAAGATCGTGTCAAGGCTTTTATCGCGTCGATAATAGTGAGATAGATTTAGAGCTACCGCAAACGAGCGTTTCGTTACAGCCACCAACGCCGCGTTCGACGTTTTTCATCAGAGACATTACAAAAATGTATGGACTTAGACCGTGTCTTTGTACCATACCTGAATATTAATTTACTTTTATTTTGAAATATGAATTTGATTTTTTTTAATAATGGCTATGATTAATATAGGAAAATATCGACGGATTATGAGCAGATTGTATTATTATGCCAATGCTAACAAAATATGGCGACAATACAAACAAGAATCATTTTAGAAAATATGTTTTAAGAGAGTAAATAAAGATTAAATGTTTTTTTTGCAGTATTGAAGCAAAATTAAAAGTCTGGGCCAATGCGATGGTAAGCGGCAGAAATGGTAGGAGACCAAAAAAGAGTACTTAACAATAAATCGAGTGAAAAATTATATGCGAGAGTTGATGATGATATGACGTATGATAGAGTGAAGTGGTGAAAGGAAACGTGCTGTGCCGTGTCGGCACTGCCGACCTCAAACACTGGGATAAGGACAAAAAGATGATGACGATGCAAATTCGAGGCCTAAAGTAAAATATCTAATTTTATGATTGCATCGCACGAGGAAGTTCCAGTGACCGCTTTATCTTTTTCTACTAGCGTTGGCGTTAGTGGCAGAGACGAAACGCTCGCTTGCGATCAAACTAAAGGCGACAAGACGTGATCGTTTTAAAAAATCTCGAGAACTATTCTAAAAAATCTATAGTTTTGGTCCGACTGTAAAGCGGTGATTGGATTCTGTATTTATTACATTTTCTATTTGTTTTTCGCTGTCATCTTAGCATCTATTACGGTTTTGAGCATTCCTTCGCAATAACCCGAAGTCCCTTCCCAATCTCACTAAGTTTCTTAAAAGTAAAAATAAATAACTCCCGACTATCACATAGGTTCTGAGCTTAACTAAAATTTCCTGTATTAGACAGAAAATATACTCGTAAAGTTTTATCACTTCCTCCGGGGCACTCTCCATGGCTCATCATTGTCTTTGTTGTCACATTTTATCTTAGACTTTAGGCAGGCAGTAACATTACTGATTCCAATGAGTGAAGTCACGCTGGTTGCTTGATACGTTACCAACTTAGCAGGCACGTTACCAACTGAGTAGGCACGTTACCAGTTACCAAATGAGCTAGTCACGTTACTAACTGAGCAGGCACGATACCAACTGAGCAAGCACATTATCCACAGAGTAGGCACGTTACCAACTGAGTAGGCACGTTACCAACTAAGCCAGATACAATCACAATAATTCAGCCGGTTACATTTAGCACTGAACAGTAATATTACCGACTCAGAAGTCACCTTACCGAATCAACAATTACGTTACCAACTAAGCAGTCATTTTGCTCAACGGTCACGTCACCGTTTAAAGTTTAAACAATGAAGTTATTGATAGAGCAATCACATTACACAATTGTCGTGTTACTGACTCAGTAGTCACGTTACCAACTCAGCAGTCACTTCACCCACTCAAGCAGTTTACTTCACCGCCTCAGCAGCCTGCTTCACCGACTGAGCAGCCTGCTATACCGACTAAGCAATCTACTTAACCGACGGAGCAGTCTACTTCACCGACGGAGCAGTTTACTTCACCGACGCAGCAGCCTGCTTTACCGACTCAGCAGCCTGCTTTACCGACTCAGCAGTCTACTTCACCGACGCAGCAGCCTGCTTCACCGACTGAGCAGCCACGTTACCGAGCCTGTCGTCACACGTATGTCTCTACGTCCGCGTCCGGAGTGAGCGCGGGCGCACAGAAGGCCAGGAGATGCAGCCCCTAGCTGGATGGGTCCGACACGCTGTCCACCTGAACAAAATAATATTCGTCTTAGTGTTTTATTTAATAAGTATTTAATAAAGTGGCTAACAGGTTCACCCTTCGTGGGTAGGTCCTGCAGTGCTATTATAAAGGCTGATACAGTACAGTACAGTAACAGGTTGGAGGGGCATTCTAATGGCATGAGGTCACCATTTCGATAAAACGTGCCAGTAAAACGGAGACAATGTGAATCGGCCGTTAGATAACAAGATATGCTTATTTAAAACTTAAATATTATAGGTAGATACAATTACCTCTAACTGTACAGACCTATCTGATAATATCCCTTATTGCCAAACCAGGAATAAAGTACTTCAGAGGACAATATCATTATTATTTGCAGCTTGGTCATAATAATTGGTAATAATAATAACAAACGTAATAATATGTGGCAACACCGCGAACCCTGATTCCATGAGGCTTAATGAGACCCCTGACTCCTCTCTTGCTTTAACTTTCCGGCTTGGAGTGGAAATCGCAAGAGCTAAGAACCTAAGCTCCAGGGTGGAAGTGTTAAAGGGCATAACGCCGCTAGTAGCTCTTAGTGAATGCGCAGCACACCTCTCGACACCCTAAGCCGTCTACACCAATGTTGCCCCTCCGGCGCCAATATACGGTAGCTATTATGAGGGGCCAATTTAGTGGATGGCAAGTCACCACACTTTTGAATATTTTAAATTTGGCATTATTTGGGTGGTGTCGTAGCTCATTCCATAATCTAGTTTTGTATAACACCCAGAAGTTCACCACAATAACCCATTATTTTTTGAATTCATTACTCACAATAGGCTTCTTGTACCTTCCCCTTACAACATAGCTAAATGATGTTTAAAAAAGGCCTCACAGTGTTGGCTTCGGCTCCACTGATGCCCATCAAAAAACCGGGCCTGGCCCGAGAGATGAATAGCAAATGTAATTGTTATTATTACTAAGTTATTGTCCTGTCCAGTCCACGCACGGTATAAATATCCTCTCTTTCGCCAATCCTCCCAATAAGTAGACAATTGGGGGATAAAGTACTTCAGTAGAAGCGCGTTCCTTGGCCAGTTCACTGCAGGACGTATAACTCATAAGTGAAAATACAAAGGATGAAGTACCTCAGTGGAAGCGCGTTCCTTCAGCTAGCTGATGGAAGAACTGCTGGAGGTGGATAACGTGTCCCGGCCAAGCTCCGCCGACATCAGCGCGATGGCCAGCTCCTTCTTCGCTTTCTGCACCACCCACACCATCAGCGTCACGCCCACTAGTATCTGGAAACATAGTAGGTGATATATTAGATATTGGAAGTAAGAATGAAGAGACCAGAACCTGTGAGACACCATTTAGGTACACCAAATTTTCACCAAGCCAAGTTAATTCTAGATTTTTCACGTGACCATCCACACCGTTAGTTCCGCCTACATAGAAAGTAATACTTTAAATATTGGAAGCAAGAGTGAACACACCTTGGCCTGTGAGACACCCTTGAGGTACGCCGACCTGCCTTGAGTACACATTTAGTGAGGCCTTGAGGCCATACTCGTACATTGATAAATTGAATGGGACTAACGTGTCACCGACAAGTGTACGGAAACACAATGGAGAAATTACTTTAAAACACGCAATGAAAATCCGCATAAATTCCAAAGACCTCCATTGGCACAGGACCGTAACCGAAACCAACGACCTAATCTTGATCTAGTTGATGGTTCTAAGACGAGCGCTCAGCCACTAAGTTACCACGACTATCTATTACTTTCATGCCTCCAGCTTTTCAGTGAAATCCAGAATGCCTTAATTAAGACCTTTGTCACCTATTAACATGCAATGAATAAACGGCTTTAACTTTATTTACGATAACAGAGAAGTTTGAACGTTTCACAACTGCACGATACAGAGATCACACAGATACAGATCGGCGTAAATAGGTATATGGTTTTAATTTCAACTCGATACCTCTTCGAGTTCTCGTTATAGAAGGTCTTAGAAAGACAGACAGACAGACGGACTACAAAATTAAAAAAAGGAACGGTTCCGTGTGTAATGTGTGTTGTGGTTTTAATTTCACTCAATACTTCCACGCATCCTCGATATAAAGGTCTTATAGACGGACAACAAAGTGATCCTTTAAAAAATCCGTTGATCCATTATGAAGTACTGTACTGTACTGTACCAGCCTTTTTAATAGTCCACTGCAGGACGTAGTCCTACCCACGAAGAGTGTTTGGGCCATATCCACCACGCTGGCCCAGTGCAGGTTGGTGGATTCACATACGCCATCGGATTTCTTCTTCGGACGTATGCAGGTTGCCTCACGATGTTTTCCTTCACCGAAAAGCCAGTGGTGTGAAATTCCGTACATAAATTCCAAAGAACTCATTGGTACGGGACCGGGGATTTGAACCCACGACCTCACGATTGTAAGGCGGGTGTCACTACCTCTAGACCACCACGGCTTCTTCTTCGGCATTATGAAGTACGGAACTCTAAAACTGAAGCAGTCGCTAACTGAGAGCGTCCTTACTCCTAAGTATACGAAATGACAACGGCCAGCGAAGATTCCTTTTTTTTCGAGTTACGGAACCTTAAAACAGGCGCTGAAATATGAAATGATAAACGGCCAGCGATCAGTCAGCAACGTCAGCCAATCGAAAATTCAACCTCCCGTGTCATAACCCCAGTTACAGTGAATTCATATTTAATTCAGCGTGTATTTATAGCCGGTAGCTAACGGTCTACTTCACTCGGAGGTGACCGGAAAGCTGCGGCCGGTCTCGACCTTTTGTATTATTAGATCTAACCTTTCCAAGTTTCAGTTCAGATGGTACTCTGACACCCGTCTCATGGGCGGATTTATTACAAGGTGTTGTTGATATACGAATAATTATTTTGACTATGGAAATTAACGTGGTTTTCACACATTTTATAATATATATAACGGGACTAAACACACGTGTAGGGATAGTCGTAACGACTATAGTTTCGGTCGCATTCAGACCTTTCGACCGACCGACCTTTCTCAAGTTGGCGAGTGCTAGCACGCGGAGCCGTCTCGCAATGCACTGCTCGACTGCACACACGTGAGTTTAGTCCCGTTATCTTAATATATGTATATAAATCTCGTGTCACAATGTTTGTCCTCAATGGACTCCTAAACCACTTAACCGATTATAATAAAATTCGCACAGCATGTGCAGTTCGATCCAACTTGAGAGATAGGATAGTTTAAATTTCAAATTATAGTCGCAATTTTTAATTTATTTAGCCACAGTAACGCGTGGCCGGGCAGCTAGTATATTATATAGAATAATTATTTCTCGTCTATAACAGCATAACCGTCTTCCACCCACCGGATACAGAATTCAAATTCAAATTTCGCACGAATCGATGTATTATCGATGTACCTAGTATGTTTTACATTATTGTTGATTTTTTTAAAATGACTCCGTCGATTTCGATAGGATTTAAACGGGGCCACCTCAGAAATATGTTCTACCAGGCAAAAATGAATCATCAAAATCTGTTCATAATAGGGATATTTACTAAAAAAATATAATTAATCCGTCAAATAGATTGTCAAAAAATATTAGACACGTATTTTTTATTTTGTCAATTTAACACAAATTGATGAAGATACAGCCTGTTAAAGTTCCGCGTGACGTCACTAACCACTATGAAATGTACCGGCTAGTGTCGTCACGAGCCCCCACTCTCAAACTTTGACAAGGTTTATCTTAGTCACTAATTGTTTGATTGACAAAAGAAAAAATACGTGTCCAATATCTTTCAATAATCTATTTGACGGACTAATTATAATAATGATTTTCATACCCAGTAAACATCCCTATTGGCGAAGTACTACACACATTCATTATACAGGGTTATTTCTAATCAATTAGCATCCTTCTAGGGGCTTATTCTGTACATCAAAACTAACAACTATTATTCTACAACTTTCGTCAAAACTCAAAAAATGTTTTTGTTATTCCATGGAAAAATTTAGTTCACCCGCGACAAAACGTACGGAACAGCTGATTTTTTTTTAGTTTTGACAAAAGTCGTAGAACAAAAGTTGTTAGTTTTGATGTACAGAATAAGCCCCTAGAAGGATGCTAATTGATTAGAAATAACCCTGTATTTCCCAAAAAATGGCATAACCGGCTTCAACCGTGTACAGAATTCGAATAGTTCCCACGGATCGTTGCAGTAATTTTCACATCATTATTGATTTATCAAAAATGGCTCAGCCGATTTCGATATAATTTAAATTGGGCCTTTGAAAGATGATCTACCAAACAAAAAAATAATTATCAAAATGGGGGTACCCTGTACAAAGTTCTCCGTGGTCAAACATTAAAAAATATAATTATTCATACCTATATGATACGCGTCGACTTGTAAACCTCCTCCTTTTCGTCGGTTAAAAAAAACGTACAGCCACTACACAGACCCGTCTCATGGATGGATACAAAGTGATTATACGAAAAAATTGGGTTTTCTAGAAATAATGTACTGAGTCGAAAGGTGATGATTCAAACCGTCAACCTGGAATTCGAGAAAATAAAAAGAAAATTGTAATTCGACATCAATAAAATAAACGAAACATCTGATTTTTCTCGCTGATTTTGTCTTCTCATATTCACAGCGAATAATCTTAAGATTTTATTTTACAAAACTAGATCGTGCTCGCGATAGGCCTTATCCTAGAAGCTAGGCAATGCGACGCGTCAGGAAAACCTAGAACAGTGAGACTGAGAACACCTAGAACGTCAGAAATGTCTAGAACTGGGTTAGATCTGGTCGGTTCAACAATAAAATAATACAGGGCAAATTCTAAGGGATGGTCTTATTCTAAGATATTACTAACTATATGATCCACCATGGATAATATCCTATATATGGTCATCAAGGATCGCGCTGGATGCAAGCCGCTACCAACCGGTCTTATTGGAGATCTTTAGGGGAGGCCTATGTCCAGCAGTGGACGTCATATGGCGGAAACGAACGAACGAAGTCATCCGTATGCCTGTATATAACTTTACTTTTTTCTATAGATTTTGTCGAACATTTTTTATGAACCAGATTTTTTCGCGATTAGGTCACATACCTAGTTGGATTGAATCGACGACGGACATATTCTAGAATATTATAAAGTCGTTTTTGTGAGAGAATTTAAAAAATGCCGTATCGCAATTTGAACATGCTCATATCAAATTAGATCAATGAACACGGGAGTAATGTGCATCGATCCAATCGGATGGTTTGGAACCCTTGGGAGCAAGGGGTCACCGGCCAAGGCCGAGAGTTGACGAACTGTAAAGCAATGAGATTTATACAGGGTAATCAGAATTGGTGTAATAAACCCGAAGGAGGTGATTCAGGCCATTATTATGAACAACTTTTACTATAGGACCAACCCGGAATTTGAGAGAAAAAAATCAGCTGTTTCATACATTTTGCCAATATTGTATTGAACAGCTGATTTTAACTCGAATTTCGGGTTGGCCCCTTAGTAAAATTGGTTCATAATGATGATGGTCTGAATCACCTCCTTCCGGCTTGTACATTTGTTCTGGATAGCCCTGTATAACGTTCGAGATAAACAACACAACGTTATGGGACGAATACACGATAGATAAACAACATTACACATCCAGAACGTCAGGAGATTAACAGCAGATGACTGTATTGCTCATCTCGACGCGAATTAGATCAATGAAGCAATATTAGCACAAGAGTTCAATAATGTTCATTGATCCAATCGGATGAGTTTGGGACCCTTGGGAGCCAAAGTACGCTGTCCAAGGCCGAGAGTTGACGAAGCGAAAAGGTATCCGCTTCATATATAGTACGAAATAAACCACACAACATTTTGGGACAAAATTAAATACACAATCGATAAACAACACATTACACATCAACACATCGGGACATTCACAGCTGTACTGCTGTACTGCTCACCTCGAGAAAAAAACGCTTATGAAACGGACTGGCAAGAAGGACATCCATCTACAATAGATAGGTAGCTAGGTAGATGAGCTGATAAGGAACCTAGGCACACACTAACAACACTAGATGTAAGCGGCTCCCGACCAGTGCTGTTGAAATTTATAGTGGGCTTGCGTCCAGTAGTGGACGTTCTACAGCTGAGGCGATGACAAGTACAATGGTACAGCCACGGTAATGGTATCTATACAGTATTGCGACTCGGCCATGTTTTTGAGATAAATACCTTCAGCCCCACGTGACCATGAAGTAATACGCGCTAGGGCTGCCCGCTTAATAGAAAAGTGCTGGGAGCTCAGGCATGTTCCCTTGGAGATCCCGGAGCTTCGAAAACAGCACAAAGGCAGGCCACTGAGGCCACTGTTAGTGGGTGCAATCCCACATAACCCGAGTACCCCGAAGCAAAAAAGGGCTACCCGTTTGGTAGGTACGAGTAAGACCCACGCTTACTGATTACAAAATCACACCACAGTATATCATACAGTAAAATATCTTCATACAAACGTGCCGCTCTCGGTTTGAATGTGAGCGTGCGCGCCGCGCGCCGTGTCGGCACGCGATTTCACGCACACGCTAGCATAATATATGGGGGAATAAGGTAGCGGCAGTACGGGCTGTGCAGCGCGACTGTGAGCACGTGCGTACGTTACATGACCGCTCGCGTTCGTCAACTCTCGCCGGCCACTTACCATAATATTAATTATTACGAGTATCATGACTTCAAAAAGAGGAAAAAATATTGTAGTGTTTTCGGGTGCCTCAATAACGATTTCGCAAACCCGGACTTATCATTCTTCATAGTTCCTACTGAACCAGAAATGTAAGTACCTACTTATACTTAAATCTTATTAGAAAATGTGGTATTGTATAGTTTATTTCACAGTTTATTTGCTTTATTAACAGCGTAGCCAAGTCGCATTTTTCCATATAAATGTATTCCCAAATTTACTTCCTGAATACTATGTTTAGAGCTAAAGTTTATTTTATGAAGTCTAGTTTTACTATAAAACAGAGGATTGAGTACGAAACATCGTTTAGGTAAACTTATTTGTTGCGTATAGTGTAATAAGGGCAATTTCACAATAATTAATATTGCAAATTACTATTGAATTTTTTTTTTCTATTGTCTTTTTTTTTATTTTTACAAAATTTATAAATTGGTAAAATATTCAATCATAATATTATGCTTTTTATTGCATAAATTTAGATCAAGTGCTGCTTGTTATAAAATATTACTTAAAAGTAAAAGTGACATGCCTGGGGATCAACGCAAGAGTAGGCTAATAACTCGGCGGCGGCCATAGATAACCTACTGTTATGTATTTACTGTGCTCACACGATCGGTTCGTTCGTCGCTCGGCGCATCTGCGACTGTTAGTGTCAGTTTTTGGCGGGAACGCGGAAAAGTCATGTCGCCTCATTGTATTATTTTGTTAAACTTGTGTTTTTATCAGTGATAATTAGTGGAAAATTGTAGCATTACTTTACGTTGATTATGAACTGATTTACTTGTATGAGTGTAGGCGAGTGATATAATGTGAAGTATCATGTCGTTCCGTGTTGTTACCAAAACTCCATAGGCGCCTCTAGGTAAGTCTCCACTGCTTTACTGAGGTATGACTTGGACTATGTTTGGACTCGACCCCGACTTTATTGGACGATGACGTGACTACGACAGTGACTATTTTGAAAAATTATTAAAACTTGACACTGGCAAATGCACAACAATGCAACGCCAAACAATAAAAGAGGAAGACTGTTAGTGAACCGAGTGTGTACGGTACTCCGAGGCGCGTAGATGTGATTCGCGTTCCGACCGTTTGCATTAATATAGAATACTGTATAGATACCATTACCGTGGTACAGAGCTCATGTCGACATTTTCAACAGATGTTTAGAAGGGTACTGGTTGTGAGAGCCAAGCGCCGACCGGTGTCACTCGTCTGGTCTACAATTTCGGCTAGACGCCATACTAGACGCACCGCTCACGCATGCTCTCTTCTAGCCTGCTATTAATAAGTTTATAATACTACGTATTGTTATTTTCAACGATGAAATCGCGATGCGAAGTGCATTGTTACGTGGGAGCACATATACGAGGACAAACATATCGCGTTTGTCAGTATACCTACTTTGTTCTAGTATTTTTGCGCTGCTGTAGACTGTTGACGATTTTGATGGTCATTTTACAAGTGACATAGTATACAAAGACCATACTGTACATGGTCTCTGGTATATGTATGTTATTACATCGACTTGGCATTTTTTCTGTTTTGGTATTGCATACTATAGAGCCGCATTATAGTTTCATCCGGGATAAAGCTATATAACCATTCGGAACCATTTGGAATAACGTACCTTTCACCAAAGAAGATATAATAATACTACGTACGCTTTCACGTAGAGAAAGAAATGTTTAGGGGCCCTATTTTTCAACTTCGTAAGGCTTGGTCGTATACGGATCTTTAATGGAACATCCGGAACTTACATAGACAACATAGATTCTCCATATAATCTGTCGATATAGTAGATAGACAGTGGTTTGCTTCCTGGTGTTACCCGAACTAAAAAAATAAACAAATTCAATAAGTACTCTGTCTTTCTCTGTCTTGGGCATATAACTTTCTTGACCTACTGAACTATTTGTATACTCACTGGCCTATGTTACTATATGTAGTAAGTATCTATATAAAATAATCACGTACGATGAAATATGATTGTGTTTCTTGTCATATAATAAAGATCTTTGAACCTAAAGAAACTTAGAGCATGGATGAAGCTTGCAAAAAAGTAGAAAAAAATCAATAACAACAAATAAATTCTTCTTGATACAATTAAGAAGCCTATACCCAACAATGGTAGGGCACAGGTTGATTAGATATATATAGAGTTAGAACCTAGAGGTTTATCTCTACTTGTGTTTACAAGGTCTACTTTAAAGGTCTACTGCCCCTGAATTCAGGGTTGACAAATCCTGAAGAGTAAGAGGAATCTACTACTACAAGTCTGTCACGTCTGCGTAGAATATGACCATGAATGTCTCTAGTACCTGACAAAACGAGCGCAATAAATGCAGTCCACTTATGCAGTGTCATTGACATTATGACAATGATATAAATATCTACTCGTGTCTGAATGGTGTCTGAGAATACAATTGATTTGCGATTTATGCTAATAAATATATGCTTATGCTAAACAATAAGTAATCTAAATGTTGATGAAATTGTCATGTATTGTCTCACACTTTCTTTATTACTGTCTTATTGAAATTGTAATTCTACATTCAATTAATAAAATATGATATTCTTAGACTTTCGCGATATGGGCACATTATTATATGTGGCTGACCGTGACTACGACCGATGCATCTCGGTCGAAACGTTGGATTAATGTAGTATTTCTTGGAGTATCTATTTATCTCGTATTTTTAGCGCGTGATTAGCCCGTAATATAAGAAATAAGAACATAAGCTAAGCATCTTCTCAAAAGATTATTAAAAATTAACATCTTTTACACTCGGTTCACAAAGACCTCTATGGCTCTATGGTCTTACATCGATAGAAGCGTCAGCAAAACGTGCCAGGAGCCAAGGTTAAGGTGGAATCGAGAGTCACTTCAATATTCGAGTGTCAGATAGTATCGAGGGCTCGAGTTCCAAGATAGATGGATTAAAGATTAATTAAGTAAAAGACCTGCGTGATTGATTACTTTATTTCCTTTGTTAATTCCGGATCGGACATAAACACTATTAACATTGAGCTGACTTAGGTGGCTCAGTATTAAAACGACCTATCTATCTTTACCACTGTACACTAATAATGTACCTACCTACCACCCAGCAGCTAGAATAAATGGAGGAACGAATAATATAAAGAAGTCTGTAGATGATTATGATGAAGTTAAAGACGCAGGTTAAAAATACAGCCAGCTGATTGGCAAGTTGAAATGGCAGAAGGCAAGGCATATAGCATATAAGACTGATGACTGGCGGGATAAAAATAAATCTCGAGTAGAGACTTCATACCGGCAAGCGCAGCGTAGTGTTGCGGTTGACCTCATCAAGACCGCAGGATTGCGCGGGATGCAGCCGCCTCAAATCGGTCATATTGTAGATCTATAGTGGAGGCCTATGTGCAGCAATGAACGTCCTATAGCTATTTTGTGCAATTGGATGAGACAAGCACAGGACACGGATAATTCGCAAAACAGAGAGATTTATGCCTTGCAGTGAGCTGAAATAACTTATGATAATGATGATGATGAACTACACTTGGACATTTGACAAGAAACAGAAAAGAACACAGTTACATGTCTGGTGAACATATTATGTATATCAACAAGAAATTTGCAGTGAAATCCTAATGCAAGCGTACAGTCAACATAACAACCTTGAGTTCACAAAAATAACCACAATTAGTGTTGTTTTGAAGACCGCCAACCAAAAAATAAAAATATATGCCTGTTTGTATAGTTTCCATAATTTCTGTTTACGAATTCTGAGGGGTTACAGACTTATTTTGTTATTATTTGTAAGATGTTTGTTGTTCACTGTGATACGGATTTTTACAGACGATATCTTGAAGATTTATGCAGGGTTATATCTAATCAATTAGCATCCTTTTAGGGGCTTATTCTGTACATAAAAACTACCAACTTTTGTTTTGCTACTTTTGTCAAAACTCAAGTAAATCAGCTATTCCATACGTCGCGGGTGAACAAAAATATATTGATAGACGAAAGACGATCAAGAAGACGTTCAAACAGTATTTATACAGGATTATTTTAGAAATAATGTATTAGGTGATTATGTAGCGTATTAGTATGGGTACCAGTATCGTGACTTGGGCATTGTATACCTGACATCCGAGTGGTACTTCCCCAAGCGGCCTTTGCATAACAGCTTCACCACTACACAAACTACGCACCTTACTGCCATAAAATAGATAAAATTCATCAAATACATTACACATGCTGGAATGATAACATTCAGTTTATGAGTGACACTCTAAACGCGCCTAATACGAGTATGACTTCCAGCGACCGGGGAAAGATAAGATTACACTGGATATATCTAGGAGAATAAATATTAGCCGCCTTTGTGCTGGACTTACTGGTTATAGTTTACACTTACGAGTATGCCTACGTCTGGAGTTTACGATTATGAGTTCCCGACTAAAATACTACCTGTCACCAGCTTAGGGCACCCGATAGGCGAAAAAACATTTTTAATTAAAAAATAATCTGCCCCGTTCACTCACTCCCACTGGTATAATTTTTCTCCTGACTAGGCTAAGTTTTAGCGAGGTTTTTAGGTAGATAAACATTATCTTATCTCTGATTGGTCAGCTAGTTGTCATCGGATCGAATTTGACAGATAGTTTCAGAGTTTGACCGATGTGATTAGTTTGTGTTAGATTTGAAAGCTATGCTTGGCCTATATGACTATGACACCTTTCACGGACGCCTCTCAGAATAAGTTTTATCTAGCATAAAAGGTGACGTCCAAAAGTGGTATATTATTCAGAGAACAATCGAACCAAGATTATATATTATACATCATTAGAAAGCTTGTTTTAAGGGCTTCCCAAAAATATTTAGTTTAGATTTTTTCACCCCTCCAATTTTAATTTTTTCACCCCTCCATTTCACGATGTTAGTTTGTTTGTTTGAATGTTGATGAGTAGACGTTTTAAAAGTTAAATAATTAAAACTTGTATTTTCTTTGGAACTTATGTAAGTACGGAATATCACATCATTGGCTTTTCGGTGAAGGAAAACATCGTGAGGCAACCTGCATACCTCCGTAGAAGAAATTCGATGGCGTATGTGAATCCACCAACCCGCACTGGGCCAGCGTGGTGGATATGGCCCAATCACCCTTCGTGGGTAGGCCTACGTCCTGCAGTGGACTATTAAAAAGGCTGGTACAGTATTTTCAATGCCTACTGAGTATTTTTCCACCCAAGCTAACAATGGCGATATTTGACCACTCACTCACACGTGTGCTTATGCGTGTGCATACATTATTGTCATTTATTGTTGCCTTCGGGTTTTTCCTCCACATTTTATTTTCCTCTGCCTTTAGACAAGTTATTTCATTCTATGACCACTGTACTCTTTATTCAACTTTTACTATGAGACCGGTCTTTAACACTACCAAAACTCAGGTTATCTGTTCCATACAACATTGCACGTTGTCAAACGTCAATGACTTGCGACGAAATGAAAAGAGCAGCTACATTTTTTCGGAATTTCAGAGATAGACAAATGATTTTGACTGCCTCAGTGGCCATTGGTGATTAGTGACTCTGACTTCTATGCCTAATAGGCATGGGTTCGATTACTACCCAGGGCAAGTATTTATGTGATGATCATAAGTGCTTCCTTAGTGTCAAGTGTTATCATCTAAATAATAAGTACATATTTAAAAATATGTAATAACATATTTAACGATGTAGTGTATCAGTCTCTGACAGCCATATCACAAGCTTACTTAGTTTGGGGTCAGAGACCGTGTGAAAGATGTTACCGAATATTTATTTATTGGTTGGCGTGTAAAATATTGTCTGATTTTATTGAAGTGAAAACTTATTTAGCGGCGTTGTACACTTTTTGGGATGAGTAAAACAATTAAACTCGCGTCAAGACACGTGACCTGATCGAAAATTCGTAAGTCTGCGCAGGGCGCTTGCGCGAGTGTGACATTGTATTTTACCACATAACTGATAGTACTTTATCATCATCATCATCATTGTCAGCCGTAGGACGTCTACTGCTAGACATAGGCCTCCCCTATGAATTTTCAATAAGCTCTGTTGGAAGCGGCCTGCATCCAGCGCTTTCCTGCGGTCTTAATTATATCGTCGGTCCACCTACTTACACCTACTTAGCTTTTATATGTTCAAGTTTTCACCTCTGCCGGCACTCCCGGAGGGCAACCGTTGTTTTTTTTTGTACTGAACCTGAAGAGTGCTCTCGTGATTCACACTTTAAATATTGCAATTTGCATTGTCAACTTCATTCCTCGCCCAGTATACAAAAGACGGTATCGATACAGGAAAACTTTAAAACTGATAAGAAACAGTTTCGCTTAAAGTTTCGGTAACGCTGATGTAATGTACTAAATGCTTATCTATCCGAAGCAAAAATAGCAACCATCGTGATAACATCAGTGTAAAACACTCTTCAAGGTCACGCTACGTGATCTTTGATTCTTTTATCACTTATCTACTCACTGAAACTGGCAGCATCGCGGATTGAGAATAATCTACAGATTATTGTATTAGACTTTATCGTAAACTAGCTATTACCCGCGGCTTCGGCCGCATAATATTCATCATCATCATCATTTCAGACATAGAACGTCCACTGCTGGACATAGGCCTCCCCTAATGTTTTTTAATAAGACCGGTTGATAGCGGCTTGCATCCAGTGCGATCCTGCGGTCATCCGTCCACCTTGTAGGCGGACTATACTATACTAGCCTATACTATATCCACCCAAAAAACCAGGTCGATTCCCACTGAGTAATGAGTCCCAACTAATTTCGTGATCTTTGAAAGATACCCGGCTCCATAAGGATGCAACCTGAATATGCGGATTACTAAAACCTCCTCGGTGACCGATCTCTGTGCTAATCTTTAAATATTGCACATGGAGGCTTCAGTAATAGCCCTTCTCACGGAAAAAAGCGAGCGAGAGCGCAGTCCCCCCGTGCAGGCTGCAGCTTGATCAAAGCAGCCTTTATAATCAACGATTCTAAACATCCTGAGATTTCAGTTTCAGATTTGATTTCTGACACTCGGTTAGAATTTCGAGATCCCAAAGCTCTGAAATCTTAGGAATTTTGAACCTTATATAGATGTATCTAAGGTAATTTACATGTAGCGCTATCACGATATACCCGTTGATGTGCGACTCGTGCAGGACCTCGTACATGGAGCTTAGCGTAGAACCCACGTACACGTGGATTAACTACGAGATGCAATCCTAGCATCGACATACGACGTACGTGACGTATCTGTAGCGTATGTTACGTACGTACCGCCTCAGTTACCTATACTCTATAAAATTTAACTTGATCTCTACGACGGCTGTCAGAAAAATCATGCATATGAAGTCCTGAATTACTTAATAGTACAGACAGTACCTGCCAATGTCATACTTTATGGGCATACCGATTAGTGATGGGCGACGAATGATCGTGACCACAGAGTTTTAGATAGAGTTTTATTTAAAATATCGATAGTTTATACTGACGATATTTTAAATAAAACTTAATTTATCATTAATTTTATTGTATATTTTAATATCATAACATTTTTTACATGCGTAATTAAATTAAACCCAATTATAATTTGCATTAGCATCGATAATAGTGAAAAACGTCGATAAATACTACCGTTACATTATTATGAGTATTTAATTAATATCATAACATTATTTACATGTGTACATACTTGATCGTAAATAATAGTAAGTAAATAAAATCCAATTTCGATTTCATTACAACATTGTTTGAAAATCGATTTTTTCCACCACTATCTCAACTCTAAAAATGTCAATCTTCTATGTCAATGTCACTGTCGCAGAGATCAAGTTAAATTTTATAGAGTATAAATAAGGTAGCGAGTAAGTATGTCACGTACCTGTAGCGCGAATACGATGTACCCGGTGAGGTGCGACTCGTGGAGCACCTCGTGCATGGAGCGTAGCGTAGATCCCACGTACACGTGGATCAGCTGCGCGGGGAGCAACCCTAGCATCGTCGCTAAGTGGTAGCCGCAACCTCGCACGTCGCTCACCTGATGACAACCACAAAATAAACTTTTAAATAACAATAGACACTTTTTAAATCCATCAACATTTCCCAGCTCTCTGTGCGGATTTATGTTATGTATTGAAATAAGTCCGTGCGATGTGTAACTAAAATCTGTACTTTATTATTATATACTACGGGACTAATCGCGCACTAAAATTACGAGATAAATAAATACCTCATCATCCCGACGTTTCGGCCGAGTTGCATCAGTCTACCCGTGACCACGGTCGATGCAACTCGGCCGAAACGTCGGGATGATGAGGTAGTTATTTATCTCGTAATTTTAGTGCGCGATTAGTCCCGTAGTATACATATAATAATAATGAGTTCAAATCGCGAAAGTTTAAAAACAACATAAAATCTGTACTGTTTCTCGATTCTTTCAGTTTATTATTTCTTAAAAACTAGTAGTTTTCCGAACAGCAGATCTCGCAACACACCTCTTTAACTGCATTTTCAATAGCCTATATTATATCGACTCGCTCTTGACCGATTTGATTCATACTCGAAAATCTTGTCAGGATTTATCTAGATACTAAACAATCTTGTCATATATTATCGACATCGGCTCATAATAAATAGACGCGACAGCAAATTTCCCCCTGTTTTGAGGGACATACTACATAATAAACTGTGTCGAGATCTGTTGAAAAATGCGACCTGTAGACTAAAATCAACATCTAGACAGAAATACCTAGTCTTTCAAAATTAAATTGTGCATGTGCCTAAAGTATAATCTATGTTTCTTAATTCAATTCTAGGTAAAGACGTCGGTCAGGTGAGATCACAAGGAATGCATTTATAAGTCTTTTTTCCTACAGGAAGTATCTAGTACAAAACTAATTTTCATCACATCTATTCGAAAAGGACTACTTGGTTCGCCTTTAAGTGCGCCCAAAGGTGGTGTTTTCTATAAGGAACTTTGTAAGTGCGCCGGAATTATCTTTGCCGCGCACTTTTTGAATTTGGAACAAATAAGTGCGACGGAATGATCTTTGCTGCGCACTTTTTGAATTTGGACCAAATAAGTGCGACGGAATGATCTTTGCCGCGCTTTTTTTGAATTTGGAAGTATTTGTAATGTTAGTGTTCAGCGCCAAGAAAATGAATGAGAAGAATGTAAAAAGTTTTTATTTGTTTTATTATTAGATACCATTTAATTTCAATTTAGTTGTTACTCTACGCTTTATTAAATAATAATATTACAATAAAATATGAGGCGCCTTTTATTTTCTCATAGAGGTGATGAAAAGTAGAGTGTACCACTCGGGTGCAAAATATATTTTTGTCTCGGGCGACGTACTTTGAATCCCTCGCCACGTTCAGGATACTACTCTAGAATCTCTCACTTCGCTCTGGATTCAAAAAAATAAAAAACCGGACAAGTGCGAGTCAAGCTCGCACTTGATCGAGGGTCCCGTACAAGCACGTTTTTAAAATATTTATAAACTTGTTTTAAAATTGCAAATGAAGTTCTTTAAAATAATACTTCACTCACTTTGAATTTGTTCGATTCAGGATATGGATTTATCTGTTTGCATTATACAACATCTACCGAACGCATAGATACCTCGTACATCGACGGAGAAAGTTAATACCGCGGGCTAACTTGACGCCAACGCCATCTAGTTTTGATATGAGTAAATACTAAGATTTAAATTGTTGCTTTAAGAATTGATTTTATAACTTATTTGATTTGATTGCTATTAAGTTTGATGTTTTATATTTATACAATTATACATTTACATATAAATTTATATTTGAACTTATTTTCAGTTTAGACAGAACCAACTTTTTTGTGAATTTTGAAGCCCTTATTTTTTGTGATGTAAATAAAAATGTACAATTTTCAGATTTATTCCTATATGTCTACTCTGAGACAATGCTTCTCGCCAAATTTCATAGTTCTATGTCAACGGGAAGTATTTTAGCCATGTCAGAGGCCTTCAGGCGGCCTAAAAACTCTGACACCAGGGCTAGCCACCCGGCCTATACGAACTTACTTACTTAACGGGAAGTACCCTGTAGGTTTTGATTTTTGTGAGTGCAAAATATGCGGTTTTTTACGACATAAACGGCTTTAACTTTTTTATACGGTAACTGAGAAGCTTTTCTTTTACACAACTGCAAGAATTCATAGGTTTACGTATATAGTTTAAATTTCAACTCGATATCTTTACGCGTTCCCGAGATAAATAGTCTTGACATACACACAGACGGACAGACGGACAGACGGACAACAAAGTGATCCTATAAGGGTTCCGTTTTTTCTGTTTGAGGTACGGAACCCTAAAAAGCGCCCTCGCCGTAAAAAAATATTATTTTGCTCCCATACGATACAATCTACTATTATCTATGAATTAAGTTTAGACTAGGTTAACATCCGCTACGTAAGTACATAGAGTTAGTTACTTACAGTGGTAAGTCTGTGTTTTTTTTTATAAAACAATGTGGCACTCAGAGTGCATCTGGGCCCAGCACCCCTACCCCTATCAAAACAAATAGACAAAATTTTCCACCACTTTATCCCTTTGAAGGGGGAAACAAAGCATGATAAAATGGCTTAATCCCTTCGCCCTGCTGGAGTACTCGGTACAGTTTACAGGCGAGTTCAACTGAAAAGGTTGAATCAAACTTCTTGGTGGCTGTGAAGTTAGATACCAGCTGCGCAAAACCCAATCCTCGCGAAGATGTTATATGAGCTTCAGTTAGGATTGGGTTTTGCGTAACTTGTAGCGACCGTCACAGCCGTCAAGAAATTTGAAATTTGACACAGCCAATAGCAAGTTACCGCGCCATCTATGGATAACTACAACACCGGAAGCTTCGCTGGTGCGTTGCCTACTCTACAGCTAGATAAAGGATTCTGTTCATGTTTTTCTTGCCGTTCCAAATTATTATTTTGTATTATGAATACTTTTGCGCGTTTACACTATTCCCCTATAGAATAATTGCATATTGGAATCACGAGGACGCAAAGGCGTGATAAGCACTTTTGGCTGTAGGTTAGTCTGTAGCAAGTCTGAGTTTTGTGAAACTAATTAATTTGGTCTTAAGTTTTTTAATGTGTGCTTTGCAATTTACGTGCGAGTCTAGTTTTATGCCTGACAATGTCGCCGAGTATTGAAAATCAGGCGCAGATACGCATAAATGTTGGTCATAAGGACGAGTACAATGACATCCTAGAATATCGCTAGTTCGTGCCTAAACACCCTGTATTTTTGACCGACGAACCACCGGAGGAGGTATACAATTCGACGGGTATATTTTTTTTTACGTATAATCACGCATAACTTTTTTCATAGTGGTCCGATTTCAATAATTCTTTTTTATTGGAAAGAGTATACTTCGAAATTGGTCCCATTTAAATTGTATCGAAATTGGCTGAGCCATTTTCGATAAATCAACAATAATGTGAAAAATGTTACATCGATCCGTGCATAATATTTGGGTTCTAGCGATGCGCCCCGTGTATTATACATATAAACATTTCTCTTGAATTACTCTATCTATTAAAACAAACTGCATCAAAATCCGTTGCGTAGTTTTAAATATATAAGCACACATGGAGACAGACAGCGGAAAGCGACTTTGTTTTATACTATGTAATGATTCTGTACACGGGTGAAGTCGGTCATGCTATTTTTTTGCAAAAAATAATTATATACGTACAGGTTCACGCACAGGAAGCTAAAACTTGACGCAAAGATTGTAATCAGTGATAAACACGAGGTGCAAATAACGCCGACGTAGAATGATTCGACAAGTACACAGAAATAGGCGCATTATGATAAAACTGCTATTTCCTGTTAAAGAATGTCAAACTGGTATCATTTTAATAAACCGTTTATAGCTGATTGTATCGGGGGCGTTGCGGAAGGCAATACACCAGATTTTATAAAACAGATAATTATTATTATGATTTGATCGATTGCAATAATTATTTAATATTTATGACAAACGATCGAAAACCAGACTATTGATTTTTAGGGTTCCGCAATAAAACAAGGAACTCTTATAACTTCATCGTGTTCGTCCGTATGTCCGTTCCCATGTCATCTACCTCTTGTAAGTTAGAATCTTGGAAATTTGAAAAAGTTGGCCCTCGACTAGTGTTAATGGAAAAAAAACTGGGTTACCGATTCTCCACTTTCAAGTTGCCGTTTTTGGGGAAAAATTGCTATATACACGCTCGCCAAAATCCTAAGGAGAGAGGTAGATTTTCGTATTTTGCACAGTCTAAGATTGCCGTAAATACGGCTGCCGTATTTTCCAGAAACCCAACTCGAATTGCCGCATATTATGGCAATTACCGTATCAATAATAACACTGCCTTCAACCTTTAGTAATGGAAAAGCACTAGAAGAAGGAAAACGCTAAGAAATCTACGAGTATCGTTATTCCTGCCGGAACGCACCATTCGTCTGTCAGTCGATGTTGTTTTATGACTTCATTGTTGAACGAGATTCATATCTAAGATCAAGGCTAGGCAACATAAATGTCGCCTTTCACTTTGTAAGTGATTGTGTACTTTTACCTGATCATGTAGTTACCTTCATCTATCTTACCTTATGGTGTGTTATTACGTATACATGTAGGTATAGGTAGGGTATCACAGGTATACCACTATTAAGTTACCACAAGAAAAGTTCGCCAAAGCAAACAGTTTCGTGTAGTCGTTAGATCGTTAGATCCTTTCGCATTTTGTACACGAATGTTTCAGTGTTCTTTCAACATAGGTACTTAGATGCCTACTTGTTCCATAGATTCTCAAAAACACAAATATGTAAAACTAGTTTTTACCAGCGGCTTCGCCCGCATACGCAATATATCATTATAATTTATAGCCTATGTGTTATTCTGATATATAAGCTATATTATTGCAAAGTTTCATCTCAATCCGTTCAGTAGTTTTTGCGTGAAAGAGTAACAAACATCCATACATCCATCCATCCATCCTCACAAACTTTCGCGTTTATAATATTAATGAAAAATGAAATGAAAAATATTTTATTCATGCAAAAACAAACATAATATACACACAGTTAACAAAAAGATCAAATCTGGGATACACAAGGAGCTGTCTTGCATTATTAGTAGGATATTCGAAAAAAACCGTACAAATGCGAAATAACGAATACAGAAAACACTATCATTGTGGAATTACGGAACAATGACATGGAATTCTTGAATGCAAAAGATAGTCGAGAAGCCCAAGAGGGGATTTTTATTTTTACCCGAGCGTAGTAGGTAAAAATAGGGGGATTCCTTACACCGTAGAGTGCCTCTACTTTATAATATGATCTCTCCAGATAAGCTTGAGTCGCAAATGTATCAGCCTTTTCAATAAGCCTTTTTGTTTTTACTCGAGCGTGGTAGGTCAAAATAGTGGAGTTTTTAAACTTTCGCGATTTGAACACATTATTATTTTATACTACGGGACTAATCGCGCACTAAAATCAGTCTACCCGTGACCACGGTCGATGCAACTCGGCCGAAACGTCGGGATGAGGAGGTATTTATTTATCTCGTAATTTTAGTGCGCGATTAGTCCCGTAGTATAAAATAACAAAATAGGGGAGATTCCTTACACCCGTAGAGTGCCTTTACCTTATAATATAATCTCTCCAGCAAGACTAGGATGCGCACCACGCAATATTTCTTTCGATGCCTCAGAACGAAACAGAGTTATGGCAAAATATATATATCTATCATTTTTTCACACGTCGAAAAGAATTCTTTTCGTGGCTTTTCGTGGTCGCATGCTGGACTAGCAGCAAACCTTGAGTCGCAACTGTACCAGCCTTTTTAATAGGCCACCACGCTGGCCTATTGCGGATGGAGGCATGCAGGTTGTCTCATGATGTGCATGGAGTCTCAGGGATATAAGAGCTCACCATTATGAACAACTCATGCTGTAGGACTAATTTCGAAATCGCGCAAACGAAATCAGCTGTTTCATGTAAAAATATAGGTGATGGTTTTATCGTTATTTTGAAGTTGGTCCCATAGTAAAAGTTGTTGCTAATGATGATCATATACATACACTTCTGAAAGTTTTACACTTTTCAATACCTCGTATCTACAGAATGCAATACGACGCGCGACGACGATCGAGCAAATCAACATTATTTTATCATCATGGGCTCCCCTACCATTGTTCTCAGCCCACTCGAGTAAAGTGTAATCCTCACGAGCAAAGAGCACAATAAAGTCGAAATAAATGCAAACTGGAGCACGTTCTTTCGCAGTATCTTGTATATCTACAGAATTCAATACGACGCGCGACGACGATCGAGTAAATCAACATCATTTTATCATCATGGGCTCCCCTACCATTGTTCTCAGCCCACTCGAGTAAAGTGTAATCCTCACGAGCAAAGAGCACAATAAAGTCGAAAGAAATGCAAACTGGGGCACGTTCTTTCGCAGTATCTTGTATATCTACAGAATTCAATACGACGCGCGGCGACGATCGAGTAAATCAACATTATTTTATCATCATGGGCTCCCCTACCATTGTTCTCAGCCCACTCGAGTAAAGTGTAATCCTCACGAGCAAAGAGCACAATAAAGTTGAAAGAAATGCAAACTGGGGCACGTCCAATTAGCATTTGCGGAGTTAAACCGCGACTCGGAGGGAAGTAGAGTCAAATTGTTAATGGGCAACCACGCGAGCTGCCGCTTTGTTTCGACACAGAGTAGACTATCTGCAGAGAAAAGACTTTCAACACCGTGATTTTTCTATTGGAATCTGTGTTCCCCTAAGTAGCTATGAGCACAGCTATATTGTGCTAAGTCGTATATAGCATCATTTGCTCACAAAATGTATATTGTTGGTATAATGAAAAATAGGGAAATGTACTACTTATTGCGCATTAGTAAATAATACACATTATCTATCCTTTTTTAATCGGTCAAGAACCTCTCGTAAAGATAATGAACACATACAATAGGGTATTTTTTTAAAACCTGATAATAAAAATATGTTGACACTGGTGACCTTGAAAATATAATAACATATTTTTGCTAGGTTTGGTTAGCAAATTACATCATTTATAATTATTTTTCGCAAAAAACCGCAACACCTACTTCCACCGTGTACAGAGTTCGAATCGTTTGCACTAATCGTGTGACATTATTGATTTATCAAAAACGGCTTACCGATTTAGATTAAATTTAAATGGGACCACATCGGAAGTATATTCTTTCGAAATTAAAAAGATTTTTTCTAATCGCGTATCGGAAATATCGGAGAACATACTCAAAAAATACATACAGACGAACATAGTAGGTACCTTCTTCTTTTTGGAAGTCGGTAATAAGGAGTGGTTTCTCTGCTAAATTCTCCACTCGGTTGTTACTACGCGCCGCCGGAGTCACGGCAGGGTCATAAACTCTACTGTTTACGGAAACAATTCCAGTATTTACTACAAGAGTTAAGTTGGACAAATGTTACTTTCAGTGGAATGTTACGGCTACGGCGCGGAGACACGGCAGCGCTTTCATAACAGGCTCTGAAGAATAAGTATTACAAGTTCAAATAGACCGAGAGGCCGAGAAGCTTTAGTGTAAGACATTTTAACTACTCGTCGCTATATAGCCATATCCACCACGCTGGCCCAGTGCGGGTTGGTGGATTCGCATACGCCACCGAACTTCTTCTACGGACGTATGCAGGTTGCCTCACGATGTTTTCCTTCACCGAAAAGCCAGAGGTGTGAAATTCCGTACATAAATTCCAAAGAACTCATTGGTACGGGGCCGGGATTTGAACCCACGACCTCACGATTGCAAGGCGGGTGTCACTACCTCTAGGCCACCACGGCTGGTATAGGTCAAACCAAACTTCTTGGCGTCCTATGAATTTAACTTCATGTTTAGTATGTATGTATGAATGCGAGTAGTTGTTGTTAGCGAACAACTACTCGCCTCGTGGTCACAAGCACCAAGAAGTTTAATTTTGCCTATAAGTTAGTTCGTACAGGCCAAGTACACGGTCCTGGTGTTAGAGTGTTTAAATCACCTGAATATCTCTAATTTAGTCCGGCTCTAAAATGGTTAAAGAACTGTGATCCACAATATTATATAACATGTCCACACCTGAACCACGGGAGCGCTGGGTTGTAATTTCCACCTGCAATGCATCCGAAGACTGACTGTGCCGATCACTGCTTAACACCAGTGATCGGTAAGCAATAATTATTCCAGAAAAACTACACTAACACTTTTATAGCACAGATTTAAGGACTAAGGATTCACCAAAGATCCCTAAACTACACCCTAACTAGGAATCCCTTCAGCTAAGAGCTCCCCCTAAAGTTGACCCTTACCTAAATTCGTTTTCACAGCGCTAAGTGACACCTATATGAGGGACCCCTAGTAAAGTGATAGCTTATTTTTAGTCTATGGTTTCCAAAAACCTAAACGAATATACTGTTAGGTGTCCCTTAAATATTTTAAGAGTCCCTTAAAATTTAGGGTTCTTTGATGAAAACGGGCATTAAACCCTTATCAAGCTCCGCGATTTGTAGGCCCTGACGGTAGGGTGACCGTGCTCTACGTTCGTGTTTTTACTCCTTAACTTTCAATACTACACCCATTTCAGACAAAGGCTCGCTGCGTGTTGTGTATTGTAATATCCGCTTTACAACTTCATAAAGTAAACAAACGCCGGGATGGATTTGCCCTTCTATAAACGTCGTAAACTGTACAGTTTAGTATCATAAACTGTGGTATTGTTATCATATTCCGATCATGTCATGAATCGCCAGGATATTGCCAATGTTCTTTTTGTGATACTCATTTCAAAAACAGACGGGCTCGCAGGATTTGAATCTGCATCCCTCTGGGATTCCGGCCCAGTTGCTTTGTCCAAATGAAGCTAGAACGCTGTACTACGCTAACTCGCCAAATTAGTGAAGTGTTTATCATTTTACTACCAACTTCCAAAAGGTGAAACTTCCAAAACTTACGGTGGAAGTTGGTAGTAAAATGATAAACACTTCACTAATTTGGCGGGTTTGTAGTACAGCGTTCTAGCTTAATTTGGACAAAGCATCTGGGCCGGAATCCCAGAGAGATGCAGGTTCATTTTTCTATAAACCTAGTGTGTGAAGCACGATAAGATCATTTCATCGATATTGCCAATATTGAAGAAGACCTTCTATGTATACATCTTTTCTGTGCATATTTTACGATTAAAATTATTTACAGCTTCGATCTTTACTAATACGTATATCCAAAAGTGTGTTTGTTGGTTTGTTTGTTACTATTTCACGCAGCAACGGAGGTCAGAGATATGCATCAACTTGATTTTAATACGGATGTAGTTTAGATAGAGGTCAGCGAGTGTCATATCGGTTTTTTAACCCGGTAAAAATAAAGGATTTTGCGGTAAACCGCAGCTAAAGCTATAAAATATGGTACAAAATAAACATGGCTATAGAAAAAACAAGAATAAGTAAAAAAAAAACTTTTTTTTAAAACAAGCTTTTACTGTTGTTTTTAAACTTTCGCGATTTGAACACATTATTATTTTATATACTACGGGACTAATCGCGCACTAAAATTACGAGATAAATAAATACCTCCTCATCCCGACGTTTAGTCTACCCGTGACCACGCTCGATGCAACTCGGCCGAAACGTCGGGATGAGGAGGTATTTATTTATCTCGTAATTTTAGTGCGCGATTAGTCCCGTAGTATATAAAATAATAAAGCTTTTACTGAACAAGTACTCGTCAAGACAAATCAAAGGAGCCGAAACTAGACGGGTTTGCGTCGTTCCGTTACAGAGTTCCTAGAACCACCTTCCAGCTCCATCATCAGACCCTGATTACTACTGAAAGACAAACTACTCGTCAAGACGATTCAATCGATGAGGTTGTGTCGTTTCATTGCAAAATTCTTTTGGCCACATTCCAGCTCCATCATCAGATCAGCACCATGTCATCATAATATTGGATTGTCACGCAATATACACATGTATGAATTTTAAATTTCAGAGCTCAATCGAAAACCGGGAAGTGGATCAAATTTAACTTGCAAGAATTGAAGGTCTTTGCTTGCAAGATTTGATTAACTAGACCGACCGGCAGACAAGGGGACAGGTGAAACTAAATTAAAGCTTGTATATGACTTAATTTTCGTCCTTTATCTCGTTTAATTTCTAATTAATTAGCATCAGACTGAAACATAAGAAGTCATCTATTTCATCTCTAATCTCTATCTTACAGCACCGATGGTAAATTTTCTTCGCGACGAGTATTCATACCGTTTTCAGTCTACGCTATCGATTTGTTTAATTCAATTAAGGTTGGTACTGTAGATATAGATAGTTGGTATATTTTATGATTCATTGTTCTAATGTTATTCTTGCGAATGACCGAGCGTCCTAGACGATAAGGCCATAAGTTTTATGACGGGACGATAAAATCACGATGTTGATCAAATGGCGTCGCCCCGTCGCGCTTCGGGACTATTTTTATCAATTTAGGAATGTGCCCGCATACTTTTCTGTATTTAAATAGGTAACTGAACTGTTGCTTTTAGATATTTGCTACTACTGACACGTAATTCGGACAGACACATTTGCTCTATTATCGCGACGCAGTATCGACTTGCGACTTAGTAGACTTTTTTCAGTTCTTAAATAATGGACTAAAATATGCTAAAGGTTATCTTTTCACACTTTCATCCATCAACCGAAGGATGTCCACTCCTGGACATAGGCCTCCTCTATAAATTTCCTATCCGGCCTGTTGGAAGTGACCTGTATCCAGCGCGTTCCTGCGATCTATATTAAATCGTCAGTCTGTCCTACGCTGCGCTTTCTATTCGTGGTCTGCAATCGAGAACTATACGGCCCCATCGGTTCTCCGAACTATATGCCCTGCCCAATGCCATTTAACTTGCTAATCCGCTGGGCTATGCCGGTAACTTGGTTCGTTTCGTCCGCGATCGCACGTAATAATATAAAAATATAGAGGTACATTTTTACCTACAAGTTGGACAGACGATCTGATTAGATCTGCAAGAAAGCGTTGGATCCAAACCGCATAAGACCGGTTCCATTGGAAATCTATTACCTATATCAATAGAGGTACTATGGCTGATGGACGGATGATTGACAGTTCACAGCTAGCATAGCTGTAGTAGTATCTGGATAATATGGTCGATCGAGAAAAGAAAGAGGTGCAACTATTTAATATGGCATGAGTTAGAAAGAGACATAAAAAATATATCGATTCAGTGGCTAGTTGCCGTGTTTTTCTCTCAGTAGTGTCATATTCCAATACATAATTGACAGTTCTGAGAGCTCTGGACAAGATTTTCCATACATTTTTGTGGTTGAGAATTGCCTCAAGCGACAAGAGCACTCTCTAGTTGTAATAGCTCTGTGGTAGTAGCATATCAACCGTAGTCGTATAATTGAGCATCGATGAAGACTCATAATCCCAACGTCAAATGATTCCAACATGCAACCCCATGTTGGAATCATTTGACATCATTCCAGCTGTGACTGAATCATTCCAGCCGTTGCGATTACAATAGCTTCCAGGACATTTCAATAACAACAACCTTCGCCTGCTCTATTGTGTTCATCACCCTGAGACGAAAACTTTCAAGGCAATCTGACTGTAACATTCGTCCACCGATGAAAGTAGACATGTATTTAAAAGTATCTCGTTTATGACACTTCGTAGCGCTTGTAGCGTAATTTGACTAGGTGATTGAAATTAAGCAACGTTCCGCACGGTCAGTATTTGGATGGGTGACCGCGGGTGGCATTTTCCAACTGAGCGCTACCGTGGCTCGGATAACACCTTAAATTGTAGTTCCGGTTGTATTAACCGCTTAGCCATGTCAGAGGCCTTCAGGCGGCCTAAAAACTCTGACAGGGCTAGCCACCCGGCCTGCACGAACTTACTTATGATAGTTCGACCTATGACATCTCTGACAGAAACGTTTCGAAGACCGAAGTGTCTCGAGATGATGCCAATTTTCGGATTAAGGCCCGTCTCTCATTACGATACCCACACACACGACTTGCTGTAGTTACAATACAATGTATCTTTGTATATATTGTATACGATCGAGACGTCTGATAGGGTAAACATTGCATATAATTTCAGATTTACAGAGCACAAAGTGAATAACATAGAGATACACTAGTATAGAAGCAAATTGCAATAGATTGCAGCGTGTGGCATCACATTGGCAGTGGCTGTCGTAAACATCCCGCCAACGATGAGGGGACTCATAGTTACACTAGTCACGGTAATGGTATCGTATTTCGTCTTTACACAAATAGTCGGAACACTAATCATACCTTCTCGCTTCGGAGTTCGGTATACACTCGGTACGCCAACAGTCGCATATGGCCGCCGCGCCGTAGTGACGAACGAACAAGTGAGTTTATACCTACCAGACGGGCAACTCCAGCGGGTGTTACGTACAGCGCGGCCACGCGAGGCCATAGTTTTTTTTCATCATAACATTGATTTAGCAGTGAGCCATCTCTCGTCAATCTTTAGAAGTTCTAATAACTTCTAGTTGAGTGATAACCTGTCTAATACGAGTATCACAGGTGGCGCCGCGAACGCTATAAGTTGGTGATAATATAAGCACTTCAAAAACTTGACGCTTGTGTAGTAGGCGGGCTGTCTCAGTTGGTTAGAGAGTCGGGATAGCTATCCGAAGGTGAAGGTTAAAATCCTGTGTTCGCTTCAAATTTTTGAAATGCTTATCACAAAGATAACTCTTTGACATAGAGTTTTTACCTACCAGGCGGGCAGCTCCAGCGGGTGTTACAGACAGCGCGGCCACGCGAGGCCATAGAGTTTTTACCTCAGGCGGGCAGCTCCAGCAGGTGTTACGTACAGCGCGGCCACGCGAGGCCATAAATATAACACTGTTTAACCGTGAAAATTGTATTGTCAAACATTGTCCAAAGCGTGCGTAAGTTTTGTGGTAGGACGGATAGAGTTACACTAGTATTGGACTAGTATGACTAGTTAGATTAGTGCCGTGGTGGTCTAGAGGTAGTGACACCCGCCTTACAATCGTGAGGTCGTGGATTCAAATCCCCGGTCCCGTACCAATGAGTTCTTTGGAATTTATGTACAATTTCACACCACTGGCTTTTCGGTGAAGGAAAACATCGTGAGGCAACCTGCATACGTCCGTAGAAGAAATTCGATGGCGTATGTGAATCCACCAATCCGCACTGGGCCAGCGTGGTGGATATGGCCCAATCACCCTTCGTGGGTAGGCCTACGTCCTGCAGTGGACTATTAAAAAGGCTGGTACAGTATTGGACTATAGGAGCAAAGTGCAATAGATTGCAGCCTGTAGCAACACATCGGCAGCGTCTGTCGTAAACATCCCGCCAAGGGTGAGGGGCGGATTGATTGGATGATTGCGCGCGATGCGTCTGCGCCGACGTCAACACATTCTCATCAAACTGATGGTCGACCTGACCTCTCCTGATGTATACTGGGCCGAATCATACTTCTTGGCGGTTTTGATGTTAGCTACAACCTATGAAAAGCCTAATTTTAGCGCAGCAGTTAAGAGAGCTTCAGTGATTGAATTTTGTGCAGCTTGTATAGGCCGCGCCACACAAGTTGGCGGATGTGAAGTTAGCTACAAGCTGCGCTATATCCAATCCTGACTGAAGCTCGTCGTAAGCTTGTTAATTATATCTGAAAGCGACAGGCATCTAATTTGTTTGTGTTGGCTTTATAAGGTCCTCAATCCAGTTCGTCTAACACGACTTTTAGTTCTAGAATTTTCTACTAAACCAGTGAGTGGTCGTCAAACCGATCATGTGCACTATTATCATATTTGTTTTCAAACTACTAGAAAAGCAAATAAAAAACGAAACAAAATTGAGGCTCAGTGCGGTCGCGTGTAATAGCAGTATATTGGTCTCTTAGAGTATTAATAACTATAGAGCGCGCACAACGAAGTGGGAACAGTAGGCAAAGGTGAGAACAAAACGACGCTTCCGCCGCGAGCGCTTGTAGTCGTAGCTGAGTACTAGGAGAGTGCGTTTCTCGAGGGATTTTTTTTCAAATGTACGTATTAAAATGGTGAAATATGCAGTTCGACCTTATAAAAACAATACTAGAAAACACACAAAATTGAAATCCAGTATCATATTTCATCGCTAACTCGATTATTATACTTATTTTTATAAAAACTAATCCGTGATCGCGGGGGTGAAGGCGACGTGAGAGGCGGGGACGCGCAGGCCCGCCTGCGCACCGCCACAGGCACCGCACTCCCGCCGCGTGATTTAGAGATGGGACGTGACCAACGGTAGTGGATATGACGTGACCAACGGTAGTCGATATAATGTTTGATAGAACTACTGCACAATATTGTAACAGATTTTTGTGACTTTAAAACATTCACTGCTGAATGAATGGACATTCACACAGTGAATGTGTTAACATATTCACTTAAAAGCTTATAATAATTTACTATAAATAGGTAATTTTATAGTGTTTTGTACATATACTTTTTAATATTTTTAATGCGTTTTAGGCGTAATATAGCGTTAACTTAAAGTACCTACATAATTATGTAATGTTACGATATCACGCCTACAATGGCAAATTGATTTTGAAGATTTTAGTTGGTATCGAATGGAGTAAAATTAAATTTAAATAAAGTGACAGTGAGAGATACATTTTTGTAATAAGTATTAGGGCGCCTGAAGGCCTCTGAGATGGCTAAACGGGACCTACAATTTAACGTGTCATCCGAGCCACGGTAGCGCTCAGTTGGAAAATGTTACCCACGGTTACACATCCAAATACTGACTGACTGAAAATACAGGGTCCTACATAAATAGTATAAAATATGTAAAGGATAAACCTACTCAAAATACTGAACAACTTTCCTAATAAAGGGTTGTAATATAAAAAAATATCGATTGTTTTCTTATTTTTCAGATTTCTAAAAGACCGAAAACGGATTATCGCTTTAAAACAAACATATGGAATAAAATTTGCTCAGTACACTGATTGATTTGATTCCTTAATGAATCCCTTAAAATAAATACCTACTTATAGATGTTATCGCACGAAATATAATTATTTGTACTTGTTTGTACCGCGCTGAACCTGCATCTATCGACAACAAAATGAGTTTGCGTTGCCCGCGTGCCCATCCCTAGGAATCGCCAACATAGATATATAAGTAGCTATACTTCACCTGCCTACGACGCGCACTGGGCGTCTAGTGCGGTACTAGCGCTCTATAGTTATTTATACTCTAAGATTGGTCTGCTGTGCTTTTGTCTATTTTGAAATTACTGAAATAACCTACAAATTTTAGCGTTCGCTACGGTCGCGCATATTTTTTCCCTTACTATATTCCGTAGGCAGCGCGTGTACCAACGCGGGCTACTACGAGTATGTCATCAAGTTCATCGGTGTGGGGCCCGCTCGGTTCTCAGTGATACTTCGCACTGTACTAAACCGTTAGCAAAAAAAGAAGCAATAGTTAATCTCGCATGTGTTTGAAACCCCAATGAGATGGTTCATGCTGAACGGAAATACTCGTGATTTTCCAATAACCGTGTGTTTGTTATTCCGACGATATTTTCGGATTATTACAGCGCGGTAATGAAACCGTACGACGCAAACAGTTTGAGATTTATGTGCTGCTTCAATTACCATAGCTAATTTATTTTAGCCGTGGCTCGTGTAGCCCTGGTGTCAAGACTTTTTAAACCATCCGAAAGACCTTTTACAATGGGACTGCCATGTATTTTATATAAAAGTCCCAAAAATAAATTGGAATATAAAAAAAACCTTTGACAGGAACAATCAGGTCCTATAATGCAGAGTACCTCTATGCATGTTTCACAATATTTTTGATAAGCTAATGCTTTGAATATTCCCACAAAAATTCTAGAGAACTCAATGGTAAGTAAGTTCGTATAGACAGGGTATCTAGCTCTGATGTCAGAGTTTTTAAGCCGCCTGAAGGCCTCTTACATGACAAAACGGTTAAACAAGCGATGCCTACACTTTAGCGTGCCATCCGAGCCACGGTAGCGCTCAGTTGTAAATGCCACCCGCGGACTGACCTGAACGTGCTGAACGTTGCTTAATTTCGATGATCGCTAACGAACACCCAGTCAAACTACTTGAGCGCTACAACTCGAACGTGCTGAACGTTGCTTAACTTAGATGATCGCTAACGAACACCCAGTCAAACTACTTGAGCGCTACAACTCGAACGTGCTGAACGTTGCTTAACTTCGATGATCGCTAACGAACACCCAGTCAAACCACTTGAGCGCTACAACTCGAACGTGCTGAACGTTGCTTAACTTAGATGATCGCTAACGAACACCCAGTCAAACTACTTGAGCGCTACACTCGAACGTGCTGAACGTTGCTTAACTTAGATGATCGGTAACGAACGCCCAGTCAAAAGTACAACTCATTGGTAAAGGGACCGGGGTTGAACTCACAAGCTTCTCTAACCTGAGGCAAGCTTTCACTCACTCCCTCGTCGCGTACCACAAGTACCACATTCGGTACTTACTGTACTGTATAGGCCGAGCTATACAAATCAGCGGATGTGAAGTTAGCTACAAGCTGCGCAATATCCAATCCTGACTGGAGCTCACATAAAGCTGTGCGTTGATTGGATATTGCGCAGTTTGTAGCTGACTTCACATCCGCCGACTTGTATGACTTGGCCTATGTCGGCATTTCTAATAGTTCACTACTGAACAATAATAATAAATAAATATTAGGGGACATCTTACACACGGTATTAGCCGTGGTGGTCTAGAGGTAGTGACACCCGCCTTACAATCGTGAGTTCGTGGGTTCAAATCCCCGGTCCCGTACCAATGAGTTCTTTGGAATTTATGTACGGAATTTCACACCACTGGCTTTTCGGTGAAGGAAAACATCGTGAGGCAACCTGCATATGTCCGTAGAAGAAATTCGATGGCGTATGTGAATCCACCAACCCGCACTGGGCCAGCGTGGTGGATATGGCCCAAACACCCTTCGTGATTAGGCCTACGTCCTGCAGTGGACTATCAAAAAGGCTGGTACTCAGTTACACACGGCCTCTGACCCCAAACTAAGCAAAGCTTGTGATATGGCTGCCAGAGACTGATATGCTACACATATATAGATTTGACCGATTTGTGCTATAGTGTACCAGTTCCTATCAAAGGTGTCAAGGTCGTCGCGCCATCTCTTTCTGGAAAGATCGGGGAGAGCCCTTTGCCCAGCAGTGGGACACGACAGGCTAGCAACAACAAAAACAACTTATATAGATAGTAACTAAATAACACCCAGACACAGAGCAAACACTTATGTTCATCACATAAATATTTGCCCTGGGTGGAGATCGAACCCACGCCTCTTCGACCCCGAAGTTACGGTCACTAGCCACTGAGCCACCGAGGCAGTCACAACAAGCCCACCCACGGAGGGTGACTCTACCACCACGCTTGCGCAGCGCGGGTAGGTGGATTCACATGCGCCGTCGAATTTCTTTTACAGACGCATGCAGGTTGCCTCACGATATTTTTCTTTACAGAAAAAATTGCGGTGTGAAAATCAGTATATAAGTTCCAAAGAACTTGTTTTATATGGACACGGATTTGAACCCACGACCTTACGATTGTAAGGCCAGTGCCACTACCACTAGACCACCGCGGTTTCAAAACTTATTGACGAGTTTTTCATAACGTTCCGCGCGAAACTATATCGTACCTAACCTATCTAGCTATAAATAATCTACTGCGGGGTCAACGGATCAGCGGGCCAAGAAGGCCAAGATCAGCGAATCGGATCAGCCATCATTTGTTATTCAATGTTGTTCTGCGTATCCTTGACGACACAAATATTATATTTATGCAAACGATCTGGTTATTTGTCGGGACACGGCTTAGGGATGATTTATATTACGACGGGGCGGGCGCGGGGCCGGACGGGCCCGTACGACGCACAGTCCATACATTTTTAGTCGTGGCCCGTACAACGGCCGGACGACGTCCGGGCTTTTACACAAAATATACGGAACGGGCGTTGTACGGGCCCCGTCCGACCCGTCCTCGGTCCGTCCCGCGCAAGCCCCGACCTAATATAAATCATCCCTTACAGGATACATTTACATTTTGGTATAATCCACGCGCTGTGAGAATTGGATGGAACCATGTCTAAATAAATCGAAATTGACAGTTCTCCACTTTGACAAGGTTCCATCCACAGAGATCACTGAGGGATAATGTGGTCGATCCAGTTCAATCTGAACGAGATGCACTGATTTAATATGGCACGAGTAAGAAACACGAAAGATAATCACGATTCGGTAGGCGAGGCCAGATTTTCCACCAAGAAACGTCAAATTTTAAAACATATTTGACAATTTGGGCCGAAAATTCCATACATTTTTGTAATGACCAGAGCCCTCAATTGGCACTCGCGTTAGGATTTCAGTACTTTTCAAATAGAAACGAACCGTGTCAAATTAGAGAATAGAGATCTGTCATTTTCAATTTCCCTCGACAAGGTTCCATTCTCATCGCGCGTGGGTTATACTCATTTTATTTCAGCTCTGCCTATTTTTTCAAAGAGTCTCATCTTGTAGAACTTTTCTTTTGAATACTAAAATGCCGGCGACAGGCACAGAAGTGGTGGATGCGAGGAGTAGGTCAAGGTAAATTGAGACTAACTCTCATACGTCGTAAAGTACATTGAATATGTCTAGAAATCTAGAGTAAACAGGTACCTTCTGGAATCATTTTCTATTCAAGATTAAAATCATAGCATCAGTGAGCTCTGTACTGTAATGTATCAGTTTTTTAATAGTCCTCTGCAGGATGTAGGCATACCCATGAAGGGTGATTGGGCCATATCCACCACGCTGGCTTAGTGCGGATTGGTGGATGCGTCATCGAATGGCTTCTACGGAAATTTACAGGTTGCCTCACGAAGTTTTCCATCACCGAAAAGCCAGTGGTGTTAAAATTCGTACGTAAATTCTAAAGAACTCATAGGTACAGGACCGAATTTGAGGCCACGACCTCACGATTGTAAGGCGGGTGTCACTACCACTAGACCACCACGGCCTCAGTGAGCTCTATCATTGACCAATTGCTCTGATATGTTACCTATTTATTTACTAGCTTAAAGTCCGCGGCTTCGCTCGCGTTGTTTCAGCCATTAGGCATCTCTTGCCGGTCACAGAAGACTTTTTGCTCGAATTCCGGGCTGCCTCCATAGTAAAAGTTGTAAAATATTGATGGTCTTATAAAAGGAATACATACAGGCAAAGAAAATATAATAATACTACGTACAGGGCAAGCAGATAACATTGTATTATAATAAGTTACTCATATTTGAATGTATTTGTTCAGCAGGGAAACCGCCTTACTGTTTTCTACTTAGAAAAATAAATAATTTATGACTATTGAGACCTTTTGTCTTTTAATAATTTGCGCAACAAAGTTAATAAGTGTTAATAACGTTCTGTGGCTACAATGGATGGACACTTGTATGCTGAGTGTGAGTTTTATCGTAAACATGTAATTTGTATGAACTTGCACTCGCACAAAGTGTTTCAAAAACGCGCCGCTAGTGGCGCTGATCATTTGTTCATACAAATTACATGCTTACACGCTCGCCGAAGAGCGCGTCATGTTTACAAAAAAACTCACACTCAGCATAATGAATACATAAACTCGTAAATGATTTAAATATTACAGCATATGTAAAATAACAACGCTGGCGCATTGTTTTCCGCTTTTGCGCACGTCATGAGGATCGATAAAAAATCTTTACGTCTGGAAAATAATATTCAACGGTCTTTTTATGTAACCGAGTGAGGTAATTGGCAAATTGCTATACCTACCGTGATGCTAACTTAAAAATTTATTAGGTACAAAAGATATCTTGGTGTTCACCCCAAGAAAAAATAACCGCCCCCTTTTACGCGCCGTAGGAACCGAATGTGCCGCAGTCATTAATCTTTATAATTAATTATTATGAAATCATTTGCAATATCACGCACTTTTCTTTCTCCGCCCTGCACGACGTATTTTTGTCATATTCTGTAAGCGTCCGCACCATTGAGGAAGGGTCCGCACGCATCGATTTGACATTTTTTTTGTAGATGGTCCGAAGTTTCAGCTACTTCGGCGCGTAAGGGTGCGCGTGCAACATAAGGTAAGTAATCTTTGTGATAAGCATCTCAAAAATATGAAGCGAACGCAGGATTCGAACCATGCCCCTTCGGATCACTAGCCCGACGCTCTAACCACTGAGCTAGCTCGCCTCCTACGCAACCTTCAAATTTCTGAGTGCTTACATTTCCAACTTATAGCGTTGGTGGCGCCACCTGTGATACCCGTATTAGACAGGTTATCACTCAACTAGAAGTTATTAGAACTTCTAAGATTGACGAGAGATGACACACTGCTTAATCACTGTTATGATGTTTATTTTAAGTGCTTTCCACACTAGATTTTTATCTCAAAGAGTTATCTTTGTGATAAGTAACTTCTAGTTGAGTGATAACCTGTCTAATACGGGTATCACAGGTGGCGCCACCAACGCTATAAGTTGGAAATGTAAGCACTCAGAAATTTGAAGGTTGCGTAGGAGGCGAGCTAGCTCAGTGGTTAGAGCGTCGGGCTAGTGATCCGAAGGGGCATGGTTCGAATCCTGCGTTCGCTTCATATTTTTGAGATGCTTATCACAAAGATAACTCTTTGAGATAAAAATCTAGTGTGGAAAGCACTTAAAATAAACATCATAACAGTGATTAAGCAGTGTGTCATCTCTCGTCAATCTTAGAAGTTCTAATAACTTCTAGTTGAGTGATAACCTGTCTAATACGGGTATCACAGGTGGCGCCACCAACGCTATAAGTTGGAAATGTAAGCACTCAGAAATTTGAAGGTTGCGTAGGAGGCGAGCTAGCTCAGTGGTTAGAGCGTCGGGCTAGTGATCCGAAGGGGCATGGTTCGAATCCTGCGTTCGCTTCATATTTTTGAGATGCTTATCACAAAGATAACTCTTTGAGATAAAAATCTAGTGTGGAAAGCACTTAAAATAAACATCATAACAGTGATTAAGCAGTGTGTCATCTCTCGTCAATCTTAGAAGTTCTAATAACTTCTAGTTGAGTGATAACCTGTCTAATACGGGTATCACAGGTGGCGCCACCAACGCTATAAGTTGGAAATGTAAGCACTCAGAAATTTGAAGGTTGCGTAGGAGGCGAGCTAGCTCAGTGGTTAGAGCGTCGGGCTAGTGATCCGAAGGGGCATGGTTCGAATCCTGCGTTCGCTTCATATTTTTGAGATGCTTATCACAAAGATAACTCTTTGAGATAAAAATCTAGTGTGGAAAGCACTTAAAATAAACATCATAACAGTGATTAAGCAGTGTGTCATCTCTCGTCAATCTTAGAAGTTCTATTAACTTCTAGTTGAGTGATAACCTGTCTAATACGGGTATCACAGGTGGCGCCACCAACGCTATAAGTTGGAAATGTAAGCACTCAGAAATTTGAAGGTTGCGTAGGAGGCGAGCTAGCTCAGTGGTTAGAGCGTCGGGCTAGTGATCCGAAGGGGCATGGTTCGAATCCTGCGTTCGCTTCATATTTTTGAGATGCTTATCACAAAGATAACTCTTTGAGATAAAAATCTAGTGTGGAAAGCACTTAAAATAAACATCATAACAATAAGGTAAGTAGTTGCGGTGTGTGAGGAAAAAACACGAGTGACATTATTAATGGATTTTGATGGCGGATAAGCCGCCTAAGCTAAAAACTCGGATTCTCGCGTATCAATACTTAATTATTTTTCGAAAATAATGGCTTGACCGACTTCAACCGTGTACAGAATTCGCGAATATTTCGCACGGATCGATGTAACATGTTTCACGTTATTGTTGATTTATCGAAAATGGGTCAGCCGATTTGGATAAAATTTAAATGGGACCAATTTCGAAGTAATACTCTTTCTAATGAAAAATATTTATCGAAATCGGACTACTATGTAAAAAGTTGTGCGTGGTTTTATACCTACATAAAAAATATACGCGTCGAAATAAGTACCGCCTCCATTTCGTCGGTCAAAAAGAAAGAAGCAACCTTGAACTTTCAGATTACACGAG
The DNA here is from genome assembly GCA_949316475.1 of Hypomecis punctinalis. Classification (NCBI taxonomy): domain Eukaryota; kingdom Metazoa; phylum Arthropoda; class Insecta; order Lepidoptera; family Geometridae; genus Hypomecis; species Hypomecis punctinalis. The sequence goes on from OX438810.1 coordinate 21,615,447, forward strand.
TACTCATAAACTACGCATTGTCCTTTTGAAAATACGCAAGGACAATGTAGTAAAATTCATTAACCCTTCGTTGCATAGTAATGGATATTTCCATCAAACCATTGGAAAGGAAAAAATGCACCCAAAACCGGTTGCTGGTCAAGATTTTTAGTCTCTGGTAACTTTTTGAAACACGTATGAATGAAACGGAACCACAGACATATAAGAGTAAGCAGACCTAACATAACGTATGTATATTGAATCCAAAGTTAACACATACGTAATGTCATTCAGGCGGGGCCGAACTAAGGCTGACAACTACGCATAGGAGAGTAGTCCTCACAAGTTAATACTAAAATTAAGTCGGGTAATTAAATGTATTTTTATGGACCTACCGACAACTTATCAACTTTATTTACAGTCCGTTCACAGTTATTTTACCTCTGGCATCTTTAGCTGTCTTCACACCATCAAAAATGATAAAAACTACCTACACTACTACATAGAAAGCAATTGGGTTATCCACAGACCCTTGAAGGTCTAAAGATAATCTAAATGCTGAAGCCCACTGCCAGTTGGCAGCGTGCCCAGCATTAACTAAATATTAATTATTTAACTAAATATTCTGTGAATATTTCAAGAATCTACCTCTCACCATTATGTTATTAATATTGATTTGGATTTCTAATTTTTGGTTTTCTTGTATACACATACCATGGATGACAATCCAGTGTAAAATTTAGCTACTAAGTCTAAATTAAGAATTTGATTGTTATCTGTTTTGTGTATCAAATAAATAAAGTATGAAAAATTGAGCGAAGAACGGCTCAAAATTCAGGTTTGCTGTATGGCAGCCCCCCTTTAAGTTTGTTTTTAGTATTTGTAGTTATAGCGCCAAACAGAAATACGCCATTTGTGAAAATAACATTTTAACTATCACGGTTTATGAGATACAGCCTGGTGACAGACAGATGGACTGCGGAGTCTTAGTAAAAGGGTCTCGTTTTTTACTCTTTAGGTACGGAACCCTAAAAAAGAACAGTTAACATGGAAGGAAAATTGATATTCAAATGATGTATTATACTTGAATTAGCTTCAAATAAAGTTGGGATCGCCCAGGCCGAAGTACAGTACAAAATGCACTTATGTCCTTTAGGTGTGGTTCAAAATGATTTGAACACAAAACACTGCTCGAAGAAGGCTGCCAGTCTGGACGGTTTACGTTTTGCAACCGAATTTTCTTTAGGTTATCATCTTTCGGAAACCTGAAACCATGTCAATATTCAAAACAGGTATGGGCTATAGAAGGTCTATACTCAACAGTACGTGCATATGGGCCAATCCAATAGATACTTATAATAACAATTTAGGTTATAATTTATAATAATATAACAGGTACCTTATATTAGACTTCTATTCTATGACATTGGTATGTAGTTCTTTAATCACCAATAACCTCAATCCATAAATTACTACCATAGTGTATTTTAAAAATATTATCTAATAAAACGAAATAAATTAATATTCAGACTGAGTCCGACCCAGTCCGACCCTTCGTAATTTTACAAGTACATGAGACGTCAAAGTATGGTTGCGTTATTTGAAAAATAATTAATATACAAAACTAGTCAAAGCGACGAAGTCTATAGGTATTAGAAACAACTCAATAACGTTATTGTGTATGTTTTATAGGAATATTTTAGCATTCTAACTGCATAAACTAAAAATTAAACGCGATAAGAACTTGCTCTAAACAAACAGCTCAATACATACCGGTAAAAACTTAATCCAGGTGTTTTATTATAAGTTAAACTGTTACAATTATTCGCACTGCATTTCACCATTTTATTTCACCAGTTCACCAGCTATTAACACAGAATCCACTTATATTTTGCTCAATTACTCCGGAACGTTATCGCCATTGAATTCGCAAACGTCAAACATCAATATGGCGGCCGGCTTCACGTCATATTTTTTATATGTGTTAGTTAGTATTGCTACAAGGGAAAACAAAGGATAGCGCATATTACTAAGTAACTAGGAAGAAAGAGACGACATGACGTAGATAAAAGTATAACTATATAAATTATGTAATGTTAGGTCTGCTTACTCTTATATGTCTGTGAACGGAACGCACTTAGTAAAAAAAAAAAGCAAACGTCAACTGTTTTCAACATTCAAAATTTAGTAAGCTGAAGTTATTTGTTTTGTTGTAAAGGTGCTTTTAATTATCAAGTTTTTAAATGGTTTTTGTGGACAAAAGTACAAAAAAATATTGATTATGCATCGAAATAAGGTAAGTCTTGTGGAAACTGTTAATATTTGTGAAGAAAACATGTATAATATAACTAAAATAATGTCAAATAGGTATGGTGGAAATTTACATCATTATGAAGTATTGTCATCCTTGAACTATGGAGGTATTTTGGTTGATTTTATTTAACTTTGCTTGCTTATTTTTTTGCTGTTTCAGAATATTATGAAAGATAAAGACATAGAAAACTATCTTGCACAGCTGGAGGATGGTTGGCTGTCAGAAGACGGACTGGAGGCAGAAGATTCTGATGATGATGATCCACCAAATCTTCACTATACTAGAGACGAACTTCTAAGTATATTAGATGATGAAAATGATGATGAAGACTGTCAGAAAGAAAATGAAAATGACCCTCCTCTTGTTGAAGAACTTGTGGAAGAAGCAGAAATCCAAAACAGAGTTCCTTGTGGTGATATTTTCAATACATTATTGGACAAAAGAAAACTTATTTGGAAAAAGAGAAACATGGACTTTAATGAGGATAAAATTGCTTTCTTAGGCAGCTCAGATTTTCCACTAGAAATATCCCAGCTTGAAACTCCTTACCAATGTTTCAAATACTTTTTTGATGAAGATTTTATTCAGGAAATTGTTGATCAAACTAATTTATATATCATGCAAAAAGATACTAATAACAGAATAATTTATACAGCTTTAGACATCAAAAAGTTTTTTGGAATATTACTGTTTATGTCTGTGCAAAGATTCCAAAATACCAGATCATATTGGTCTCCTGCTTTTGGTTATGGTCCAGTTTCATCCACAATGCCAGTCAACAAATTTGAAAGAATCAAGCTTTCATTGCACTTTCAAAATAATGAAAATCACAAGCCTGTTGGCCATGCCAATCATGACCGGTTATTTAAAATACGTCCAGTTATTGATCACCTCAAAACTAAATTTTCTACCATACCTAAGGAACAAAGATTGTCAGTAGATGAGCAGATGTGTGCCACAAAAGTTGCACATTTCTTAAAACAATACCTACCTAATAAACCCCACAAATGGGGGTTTAAATTTTATGTACTCTGTGATTTATCTGGATATGCTCATACATTTGAATTGTATTCTGGACAGGAAAATACAGGAAGACTAGAAGGAGAACCTGATATAGGAGCCACAGGGAATGTTGTCATTCGTTTGCTAAGAGGTGTGCCAAGATATCAAAATTACATAATTTACTTTGATAATTTCTACACATCATTGCCCCTGGTTCATTATTTAGCCAAGCAAGGAATTCAATCTGTGGGTACTGTACAACAAAATCGGATTCCTAACTCAAAATTACCAGACAAAAGGGAGTTTATGAAAAAGTCAGTACCAAGAGGAAGTCATGTAGAAAGAACATCTACATTTGATGGTATTGATATGTCTTGTGTCACCTGGAAAGACAACAAAATGGTGACACTTTTATCTACATATGTTGGGTCAACACCAATATCTAGTGTCACTAGATATGACAAAGCAAAGAAGGAAAAGGTAGAAATTTCATGTCCAAAAATAGTTCAAGAGTACAACAAACATATGGGGGGGGTGGATTTAATGGACAGTTTTTTGGGGAGATTCCATATTCCTTTGAGGTCGAAAAAATGGTATTTACGCATATTCTTTCATTTGCTTGATCTTACTGTCATCAATTCTTGGATAATTTACAGGAAAAATGCAATCAATCGAAATGTACCAAAAAAAGATATACTTTCCATGGGACAATTTCGTAATGAATTAGCTCAAGTTTTATGCTCAATAGGATCCAACACAGAGGTCAGAAGAGGACGCCCAAGTTCCAGCTCTTTGGAAAATGAAATCCAAGCAAAAAGGAAGAGAGGGCCTACAGTTGTTCATCCACCAAAAGACATAAGAAGAGATGGTAGTGACCATTGGCCACAAGTCGGCGTTTCTCTGCGATGCAAATACCCACAGTGTAAAGGATACTCCACAATAAGCTGCAACAAATGTAGGGTTAACTTATGTCTTAACAAAAATAATAACTGTTTTGTTAATTTTCACCAAAATTGAAATTATTCATTACCTTACACATTATTTTAATTTTGTACTAAGCTCATCAGTTCATTCTGCATAATGATGGAAATTTACATCAAAGCATTTTCAATAAAAAAAAAATACTTATAAAAGTCAAATCTTTTTTTTATTATTTTTCCCATTACCTAGAGGTCTAATTACATTCATACGATTTTTTTCCAAAAAAAAAATAATATCATGCAACTAAGGGTTAAGAGTGAGTTTGGCATGACACTTGCATGGTTGAATCACTCGGTCACTGACTGTCTCGCCACAAATGCCATGAGAGTGAAAGTGACCGCGACAATGTAGAGGACGACGGAATGGTCTCAACAACCTTTGAGACAAAGATGTGCTATCTCTAATATCTATTATAGATAACAGAAGTGGCGAAGGTGTCAGTGAAACGTGCACACGAAGGATTCCGTACTACGACAACCACGAGATTGCAGTGCTTTATTATATTCTATTGTTCAATATTATAGCATTTATGTGTTATTTGATGAGTGATCATGAGTGTGTATAAAAGGTCCGCATACACTTCCACGGGGTCGTAGAGGGATAGAGCGGGCAATGCGCTAAGACGCAAAACGTAGTATGTGTAGTATTGTACGCTTTTCGTTTGGCAATTTGGTGACAATACTAATTCTAATAAATTATTTCGAAAATATTTTTTTAACATACTAGCTTTTGAGATTCTGGATATCATTTAGCAGCAGAGTGATCGCCAAGACAATTAAAACGAGCCCAAACACTATGGGTCTATCTTTTTTAGTACAGGAGTTCCTATGGCCACCTATCGACTCCATCATCAGATCAGCTCCATGGTACCATATTATTGCATTGTCACGCGATACACATAAGCGTGCAAAATTTTAGCTCAATCGGAAACCGAAAAGTTGGTCAAAGATGACGTCCACAAGTGGTATATTATTCAGAGAAAAATCGAACCAAGATGATATAATACATTATTTGAAAGCTCGTTTTATGGGCTTCCCAAAAATATTTAATTTAGATTTTTACACCCCTCCAATTTTTTTTTAAATGTGAAAAATAAGTTGAATGAATAATGAATATAATAAAAATACAGCTTATTATTTTTCTAGTTTAGCAATAATAAAATGCTTCTATCGTTATTTTACTTGCATTCGTAGCTGATTCTTCCACATTCATCTCTTAATTTGCTAAAATAATAAATTATAACCTACCAGTGTGACCAGTTAGTAGGTACAATGTGACAAAAACACTTAAAATGTGTGTCTAATTGGTAAAAATGCTTTTATTTAACAATTTGGAGGTTACTTAATCAGGGTTGATGGAGATAAACTACCTATTGAGCCAAATATATTTATTTATCCTAATAAATTCAAAATTAATTTAAAAAAATTGGAGGGCTCGTATTTGTTTTTAACTGTTGTAATAGACTCAGAAAAATATGAACTTTCTCGAAATGTAACGAGAGTTGTGGTTAGAATTTTTGATTATTATTATACCAGCCTCCATACATTTTGTGGACATGTCCTTTAACTGGCAAGATTCCACCTGAACTTACATATAGGTACATCCATTGCAAGTTTAATTAAAGCTTGTAGAAACGCGAAATGTGCCTACGTCAAATGCAATACACACTCCTGATGAACTCAAACTTTATCCCGGATCGAAATTCCAAAACACTATCACTATTCAGATTCACTACATAGTATAAAACAAAGTCGCTTCCCAATGTCCGACTGTCCCTATGTATGCTTATGTCTTTAAAACTACGCAACGGATTTTGATGCGGTTTCTTTCAATAGATAGTGTGATTCAAGAGGAAGGTATAATACAACTATGCGAAGCCGGGGCGGGTCGCTAGTACATAATATATACTCGTAATTATGCCAGCTATGCCTATGCCTCAGAGCAAATACAAAAATCAAGAGGGAACGTCGTTGAACAGTCAAGTGAAGCCGGTTTTTATACATGTGTGAGAGCGTCACTGCCGCGCCGCCATAGTTCGACTGACAAGCCAAGGCGTAGTTTCCTTGTACGTTGATGTGTGTGTAATTGTCTTTACACGGCGAGGCGTAGTTTTGGTCGGCCTCACTTTCACAACATTCTCTCTTGATTTTTTTATTTGCTCTGAGGCCTATGCACACTGAACAGCTATTATCATAGCTTACTTTCATATTACCCAGGGATTCTAGGCCGTCATTTTAGTGACCTTTGATATAGATCATTCCCAAAGTTGTCTGTGCTACGACTGATCAAATACAAGTTTACAAACCCGGACCTACCTCTAGGAAATTAAACCGTTATAAAAAACTTTTCAAGTAATTACTTATTAAGTACACCAAAAAGGTTTTTAATGGGGAAGATGAAATTGTTTCCTATGTTTTTCCATCAAAATTTTGACATCAACAGCTCGAGTTACATTAAATTACAGCGAGTTTGTTAAATTTAGTTTATTTCGGTACTTAGTTTAAATGAGGCGGTCCACTCAATATTCGCTCGCGACCTACCAGTGGGTCGGGACCCATATTTTGTGAAACCCTGGTCTAGATATCATTTATATTGATGCAACATTGGATAGCACAAAGTTATTGCGATACGACGACGCGGCCCGTTGCTATTGACGTCTTAGAAATGTTCTGGATTCTGATATCTTTTTTTGCCTTGTGGAACTGTCTACTTTTGCCCACCTCAGAAGCATAGCATAGAATGTGTTGGCTTTCAAGTTTTCTAGGATGAGATAATAAAAATATTTGAGCAGACACTGCCCACCCTTAGCTACCCGTTGTACTGTACGCCCATACGGTCTTATTGGAGATCTATAGGAGAGGCCCTATGAGCAAATATCTACCTATACAGAGCCACAGTCCCTAATGTTACAAACTACCATACTAGCACCTCTTTGAACAGACATCATATTGGCAACACTACCGTTGGACTAGCCTCCTTACTGGGGCCTTTAAGCGGGTGCCGGCAGCAAGGTTTTGCGCAGCGGCCATGCTGTATTTTTGAGTCATTATGTCGGTTATTAAAATTGAAGTACCAAGTTGTAATGGTTGAAAAAGGTGAAAGTAAGACAAGCATTTAAGGTACCGTGTCGTATTCAAGCTATTTATAAAATAGGATTCAAAATTAGAGCTAGTAACGATAATATTTCGCACTTGTACTTGTTAATTACAATAATGAAACTTATCATACACGTTTTATTTCAACAACTATGTCGAAGATATCACTAAGTAAAAGTAGTAAAAAAATGACCGAGCACCGTCATACATACCAGCTTAGATATTTACATTAAATAATTGACAATGACCCGTTTTCTCGAATCTCGACGTTATGTCACCTAATTAGTGCTTGTAACCGAGCAATTTGGCATCGCGCGGCGTTATAATCGGCTTGCAATCGCCTTACGACTAACTAAAAAGCCTGCCCACTATGTAGCTTGGGCAGGGTTTTGGCTCGGACACTTTTTGCACGATTTCACAATCGCACACTCTATAGATATTTACTCGACGGAAAGGCCTCCAGCAGTAGTCTTTCTATAGCTGAAACGACGACGATACCTGTTGCGTTTCGGCACAATGTGTTCGATCATGAAATCCAAATTATCTAAGAAATTTGTCTGCAGCTACGATAGGGATTAAGATATAAGATAATCGACAAGTTTAACTTAAAACTTAAACGCTTTGCTATCGATGAATCATAGATTTTACTATGAAAATTAACGTGGTTTTCACACATTTTATACTATATATAACGGGACTGAACTCACGTGTGGGGATAGTCGTAACGACTATAGTGCATTGCGAGACGGCTCCGCGTGCTAGCACTCGCCAACTTGAGAAAGGTCGCCGAATGCGACCGAAACTATAGTCGTTACGACTATCCCCACACGTGAGTTCAGTCCCGTTATATATAGTATAAAAAGAATCATAGATTGTATGGCAGTTTTCCTCGTGCCTGTTAAGGAAAATACCTAAAGGACGACGAAGGTCGAATGCATGAGCAACCAATTATATATGTGGCCTGCATCACGGTTGGAGTCAAGTTATTTGACCGATCTGTAATCATAATATGTGGTATAAGAAAATTACCAATTATTCCTATAACAAATTAATAATTTTCTTTGTCTTTTGGAATTGCGCTGTGCTACTGCTACGAGTATACTGATGTAGAGAATTTAGAGGTCTAGATAATTTATATTCTCACTTACATGAACAACTTTTACTAAGAAATCAACGAAATATGCCAAAAATACTGGTTGCACTCCAGCCCCCCTACCGCCTAAGCAATAGCAATCGTAATAGCAATTGTTTATGACTTCATTTTAGTCATTTGGGACCGCCTGTGTGACGTTAGCCATCAAAGTTGTTCATTCAACGATTGCTTTCAATCCGCGCAAAGCAATAGATGGCTAACGTCACATTGGCGGTGCCAAATGACTAATAGTCATAGTAGGTAGTCGTAGGGGGGCAGGAGTGCCGGGCAGAAGCAAGCATACCTTTTCGACGAGAGGTAGAAAGAGAGAGGAATATTACTTGCTCGCCTACGCCGCGCCGGTGGTCTACTCTCACTCCGTCTTACGAATTTTCAATCAGGTCACGTGTCCTGACGCGAAATTAACTTTTTTAAGATTTCACTTCAAAAATTGCTGTTCATCAAATTGCGACAAAGCACTGGTTCTTCTTTTTACCGTATGGTACGACGTACGACCAATTATTTTTTTTGTTTTTCTGAGTTGATCTCATAGTAAAACATAAGTATGTAGGTATAACAATATTTTAGAATCATATCTCCGTCTTTTAGATTTACCTCCGATATTTTCATGAATATTCAATTTACGAGTCAAGCTGTTTCATCAAACGTACCTACCGATAAGTAATACAATTAGAATACATTGCGTCATTATTAAACAGGGTGTTAGGGAAATCCTTACTGTTATTATAAATCCAAAAGTGTATTGTTGGTTTGTTACTCTTTACACAGCAACAGAGAAACGGATAGACTTGATTTTTGGTATAGATTATAGTTCAAAGATTGGAGAGCGACATTCATAGACTTTATACTGAAAAAAAAGTTTCCTGTGAAAAAATAAATAGAAACGGGTGTAGCCGCTGGCAAAAGCTAGTTGAGGATACAGCGGATCATCAGTTCGGTCATTCTTCGAATGGGTGACCACGGAGCAATTTACAATTGAGCGATACCGTGGCTCGGAGGACGCGTGGCATTTAGGTCCCGATTGTTTTAAACCGTTTACCTATGTCGGAGGCTTTCAGACGGCTTATAAACTCTAACTCCAGGGCCAGCCACTTGGCCTATATGAACTTACCAACAATAAGCAGCTGAGATTGAGCTATAACATGGTGGATGGATTCGAAGGCAGACCTATGGTTTTTTTTTTATTCATCAAAGTTACAATAAGTTTTAATTTAAAGATGTACAAAAAACCATTTGGTTTGTCTTGTACACCGATTCACACTTGTAGCCAATTATTACTAGCGGCTAACTACATAAATATCTACCTACTCAAGTCACTGAGTTAGAGAATAACAATCTATGTACCTCCTAAACAGTGGGAATAGCGATGTGGTTCGTGTATTAATAGAAGGACGTGCATTTCAGGCCTCTTCTAAAGATTTTTTTTATTCTGCTCTGGAATATCTTTAATTTCTCCGAACATCCTGTATCTTGTACTACAATTTATTATGTCCTCTTATCAAAATGTAAATCTTATATTTACGTAGTCACAAGTCTTTACAATGAACATTTCGACATTTTCGTCATCTTGATCTTTAAAAACAAACAAGGGGCTTTAACCTCTTTGCCTTGGTGGTACATATACATAATATATTAACTGACTTCAAAAATGGGGGAAGCTTCTCAATTTGACGTGTAGATACATATACTCGTACATACTTGTATATTTTTACACCTTGTATAATACATGAAAACAGACTCAGGTAGAACATATTATAAAAAAAATATGGAAATTTATGTAGCCAGTTGATTAAACATACCTACCTCAATTAGAAATAACAGTATATTATCAATTTTTGTGATAATTATTTTGCAATATTCAATCCTGACTGAAGCGCACATAAAGCTGCACGATGATTGGGTTTCGCGCAGCTTGTGGCTAACTTCACATCCGCCTACTTGTATGATTCGGCTAATACGACGTCGAATTCCCGAGTCCTGCGTCGTTTCGCCCCGCAAGCGGTTGGGCCCGCGGGGCGAATCGCCCAAGACTCACATCGCCCGCTCCAAACAATGCGGGGCGAATGGGGACCTTCAAAAAGAGTCTCCGCGGTAATTCTTGATCTTGCTTTGACATTGCCACAGTTTTAGAAACTTGCGGTCGCGACCAAACCGCGATACTCTTACTTTCTTATACATGAAAGTAGCTTTAGCTTTGTTCTCATATGGAGACCACGCACCAGCAAGCACAGCGTAGGACGTACACCGACTAGTTAAGCCGACGATATAATGAAGACCACAGGAACGCGCTGGATGGAAGCCGCTTCCAATGGGGCTTATTGGGGAAATCCATCAGACGGGATGCCTATGTTCCGCAGTGAACGTCCTAGAGATAATGTTGAGATTTTGCCGGCAGTTTCGTCTGCGTGATATTTTCACTTTTTTGCTATTTTTCGGAATAAAAATTAACCTATGTCACTCACCAACCTATGAACTAGATATAACCAAGCCAAAAATCAAGTCAATCCGTTGCTCTGTGGCTGCCGTGAAAGTGTAACAAACCAACAAACACACTTTCGAGATTATAATATTAGTACTGTAGCAGCCTGTAGTAATGTAGCAGTCCACAGCAGGACGTAGACCTACCTACGAAGGGTGATTTGGCTTATCCACCACGCAGGCGGTGTGAATCCACCAACCCGTGGATACACACACGCCATCGAATTTTTTCTACGAACGTATGTATGCAGGTTACCTCACGATGTTTTCCTTCATCGAAAAGCCAGTGATGTTAAATTCCGTACATAAATTCCGAAGAACTCATTGGTACGGGACCGGGATTTAAACCCACGATTGTGTGGCGGGTGGCACTACTAGACCACCACGGATAAGAGCCATTTACGGCTATGATATTAGTAAGGAGTCTTATAGGGACATTGGGCACGCTCATGGGGCAGGAAATAAGGGGGAAGTTAGTTTCATTGAGTCAGTAATTGGGTCTACGAAAAGTCGTGGTGGCAAAGAGAGAGAGCTCTTGGCTTGGGATTGTGAGGTCGTGGGTTAAAATCCCAGTCCCCAATGACTTTTCTGTAAAGAACAATATTGTAAAGCAACGTTTACATACGTGTGTATACGTGACGTATAGATATTTTTTAATATTGTATACTAGCGACCCGTCCCGGCTTCGCACAGGTGTATAATAAATATAAACCTTTCTCTTGAATCACTCTGTCTATTAAAAATACTGCATCAAAATCCGTTACGTAGTTTTAAAGATTAAGCATACATGGGGATAGACAGCGTGAAGCGACTTTGTTTTATACTATGTAGTGATTATAAAATGACGTAATTAATTTTGCGGTACTATATGTTATTATACAAATTGATGTGTATTTAATTTTTCTTTCAATAAATGATTCTGACCATCAATGGAACTAATCAATGGTATTACTGACAGAAAACCATTCTAATTCGTGAGTTGTACCATCAATGGTACTACTGACGTTTAATCAACCAGCGTATACCCGGAGAAGTAATTCGATGACGTATGTCATCCAATAAGGAAGTTTCCCGTTTTCTAGTTTTATTTTTATTAAATTACACTAAGTCTGCAATAAATTATGGTGTTTTTATTTTTCAATTATCTTCAAAAATGACGGAGTTATGAATTTTTAAACATGACCGCACAAAATCAAAAAACCTCGCGACGGATTTACGCGTGTGACGTTATTCGGCTTCAGAGCCGCGCCGTGGGTTAGGCGGGAGTAAGGAAAAAAGGAAATAAAGTGCTTCATTCTATGTCGGGTATTTTTCTAAGCCACGAATACTTTCTACAATATCATTGTACTTATCTTTATGTTATGATCAACATTTACTATGGGACTAACCTCCCAATATAACGAATAAAAAGTCAGCATTCCCATAATTTTGTCGTGAGTAAATGAACTTTATATCTAAATGGAACAAGACTTGGTGTATGTGTCTAGTGTACTGTGGTTATTACATCTGTAACTATTAACTAGTAGCTCTCCAAACAGTAGACCTCGCAAGTATACATTTTCTCGTAATAAGTTCTCAAAAATGCACAACTTTCACAGGTAAATATATTCTTAGTCATAAAAATGGTAAGGTTCTTTACTAAGATATTATTGTATATTATGGGACTAAGTAAGTAAGTTTGTATAGGCCGGGTGGCTAGCCCTGGTGTCAGAGTTTGGGACTGATCCCCTATACAGGATTAGCTAGCTAGAACTGGTAAAGCGTAATATATTTTGTTCTAATAAAATACTTTAGATAATTTTTTCAAGGCTTTTATTTTCTAGTCCCAATAAGTTGTCAAGTGCGTGTCAAGACATGCGTATGATAGGCTTCCGTAGACGTGACGATGATTATGATGATGATAAAAACCAATTTTTAAGATGGTTGATTACTAGGAAAACGTAATTTAGTCTGAATTCTTGGTTGCCTGGGAGAATTCGCTTAAAGCGATAAGGCCACCAGTTAGTAACCTATTAATTGTATTGTTTTGTCCCTGTAATTTTTTTTTGTTATGTGGTTGTCTAATAAATTGTTATTGTTTGTTTGTTTGTATGAAATATACATGTGAGGTCGATGACCTCTAATGTTTAAAAATTTCAATTTTTTCTTTATAGCTCTAAAATTTATGATTCCACAGTGCTCAAAATAATTTTCAGGAAAAGTTTTTTTTTAATATGGTCTGTAAACGGCGTCCGTTCGTTACACGGACATAACGAAGTTTTAAGGGTTCCTCGTTTTAGTACGAAACCCTAAAAATGACTGAACAAAGTGACAGCTGTCAAATTCTAGAATCCATACTAGGATGACATGTCAGGTCTCAAAGTGACAGCTGTCAAACTTAAATGCGGTTTTTTTCTGTAACTAACGATTTTAGACCATTGCTGTCTTCACAAAAGTGATAGAACTCAACAATATCTATATTTCGGATGACAGCTCTTTAAAGTAATTTATCTCAGTAACTGTCGTTTCTATACCGTTACTTTAGGCACAAAATTGATAGAGCTCAACGAGATCTACATTTCGGATGACATCTGTCATGCCACTCTAGTATGAATTCTTTAATAATATGCCATATAATGGCAGATGTCACTTTCACATCTGTCATTTTCGGAACTAAAAAATAAGTCCTGAAAAACCTATTACCTACAATGACTTTATAAGAACAAATATTAGGCTGAGAAGTTTTGGATAACCCTATACAGGCGATTAGTCCTATAGTAAAAGTTGGTCATAATTTACAATGATATTTTAGGACAGAATATTGTAATTATGAATATATTTGCCTGTGCAAGTTGTGCATTTTTGAAAACTGATTACCAGAAAATGTTCACCAAAATATAAACTTGTGAGGTCTACTATTTGGAAAACTACTAGTCAATATATACATATGTAATAACCGCAGAACAGTAGGTACACACGTCAAGTCTTGTTCCATTTAGAAATAAAGTTCATTTACTCAGGACAAAATCATGGGAATGCTGACTTTTTATTCGTTATATTGGGGGGTTAGTCCCATAGTAAATGTTGATCATAACATAAAGATAAGTACAATGATATTCCAGAACGTATGGCTATGTATTCGTGGCTTAGAAAAATACCCGACATAGAATGAAGCACTTTATTTCCTTTTTTCCTTACTCCCGCCTAACCCACGGCGCGGCTCTGAAGCCGAATGACGTCACACGCGTAAATCCGTCGCGAGGTTTTTTGATTTCGTGCGGTCATGTTTAGACATCCATAACTCCGTCATTTATTAAGATATTCGAGTAATTTTTTCACTGTGTCTAATATAATTCTAACGTCCTTAAATGTATATAATTATTTTTAGTTTTTATGATAAAGGAAACTTCCCTATTGCGCCAGCACGGTGGATATCACCATCGAATTTATTTTATGAACGAATGCAGGTTGCCTCACGATGTTTTCCTTCACCGAAAAGCAAGTGATGGGGAATTCCGTACATAAATTCTAAAGAACTCATTGATACGGGACCGATTTGAACCCACGGCCTCACGATTGTATGGCGGGTGTCACTACCACAAGACCACCACGGCTTTTCACAAGTAACAACAGCGTTATCTTTCTGGTATCTCTGTGCTTGTAGTCGACGCGACGTCTCGACCTTCCCTAACCCAAACTAAACAGCCTATCATCCTCACAGCGTGAAAATACGTGAAAAATAGGGACATTTGGCTCATGCGGCGGGAGATAAGGGGGGAGTTAGTTTTATTATGCCAGTAATTGGGTCGGACGTCTTTCCCGATTGTGTGTGTTGTCCCTGAGACGCGACGTAGCGACGACGCACTAGCAACATGGTTTAAGTAGGTAGTTAGGTATACAGGGTTATCCAGAACTGGTGTGCTAAGCTAAAAGGTGATTTAGACCACCATTATGAATCACTTTTACTACGGAACCCGGAATTGAAAAAAAAAACCGGTTGTTTCAAACATTTTGTCACTTTCCAGTTATAATTTGCTGATATTTTTTCTCGAATTTCGGATCGGCCCTAAATAACTTTTAATAAGTTATTTATAATGATGGTTTTAAGGCGCCATAGTATCAGCGTAATTTTTCATATGAGCGGGTGAAGACCAATACGCCCCCGGTTTCGCCCGATTTTTGCATTCTAAAATCAATATAAAATTGATATTACCACTTTTTCCTAAATTTTATGGATGAAAGCCGTAGTTCAATTCATGTGAATAAATAACAGATTCAAAAAAAAATTGTAAACGTGTAGAAAAGTGCCCAAAAATGCAATACCTAACTTTCTTAGAAATCATGAATTTGTTCCAAAAAGCGGTATCTTCGCATTTAATTTCTATCGAGCGAAGTTTTTTGAAATTGTGTTTCGAGTTAATGATTCCCCTACCGTAAAGTTTTTAGAATATTGTGTATTTCATTATTATATTAATCCCGTAGTATATATACTACGGGACTAATCGCGCACTAAAATTACGAGATAAATAAATATCGGTTTCGGCCGAATTGCATCGACCATGGTCACGGGTAGACTGACAGTTTACCTCGGCCGAAACGTCGGGATGAGGAGGTATTTATTTAGTGGGCGATTAGTCCCGTAGTATATAATAATGTGTTCAAATCGCGAAAGCTTAAAAACAACATTGTGTATTTCTTTTTTTCGACAACTTCAAGGTTTGATGGAGAAAAGTCAGTTTAACTAGGACTCTATACAGGTATTTTGAGATAGGATGGCGGCTTAATCATCCCCTTTCGGGTTAGTACAGGTCAAGCAGATAACCCTGTATACCGATTAACAGCCGAGGTGATCTAGAGGGAGAACGCTCGCCTTACAAATGCGAAGCCTTGTGTTCAAATCCTGATCCCGTAGCAATGACTTAGTGCACGGATATCTACTCTACTGGCTTTGGCTCACACTGGGTAACGTGAATTCGTCCCACTATGGTCGGGACAGTCACGCTTTCAGCAGTCTGTCCCTGTGTCCCCTGCGAGCCCGACATTGTCCTTTGTAAACAGACTAAACGATAAATAACTTAAAATAATACTGAAAATAATCGAAAAAAATTCGCACCCGCTTCGCTCGCGTATAATAGCAATAAGGCATTTTTCTTTGATCATGCCTCTTTAGTATTCTGAAAAAAAAAAAAAAATTGTGCTCTCGCTCCGCTCGCGCTATCTTTTTCTTTTCCTACTTCAAAACGATTTATTGAAAAAATGTAAAAAAATGTTCCCTGTGGTAGCATAATATCCGTCAACTAACTACTCATCTTGATGAAAAACAGGGAGCATTAAAGATCCATTGGAGAGGACTATGCTAGCAGTGCTGGTGGATGAATGAATAGAAAAGATTAAAAACTATTTTTCATGTCCCGCTCTGACAGAAAAATAAATGGTCACGTTAAGGTATAGCCCAATCACAGTCTTTAATGGTAGGCCTATGACAAACGGTGGATACCGTTACAGAGAATAAGCGGTCGACGCCCCACTTTCACGGAAATTACCTCGACCTTTCTCAACGCGGAGCAAACAGTCTATAAGTGGTAATAATTCGTCCGATGCGTGAAAATACATGGAAAATAGGGACATTTGGCGCGCTCATGCGGCGGGAATTAAGGGGGGAGTTGGTGTTATTGTGCGAGTAATTGGGTCGGACGAATTTCCTGACTGTTGTCCCTAAGACGCGACACGCAGTAAAAATATGGTTTAAAGCATGAATTAAGGGGAAAACTACGCACAGCATTTCTAGACCAAATCAAAGAAAAGGTAGATGTCCATGTCGTACAGGGAGGCGAAAACACTAGCAGAAGACCGCGTGGAAGTTGCTCCACCGACAAGAGCCTAGCTTTTAAATTATGATGATAATTAGAGTATGATGATGAGTATGAATTAAATGGATTATAGTCCTCAAAATCCTCAAATTGTGTTAGATATCATTGGACAAAGCAGCCTTTGTCGATTTCTTTAAATCCGTCGACTTATTTCGGAATCACTGACATCATAATATTTTAGGAGGACATTTTGGGATAGAGTTATTCAAAATCTGAAGCCGAACGCCATAAGCCATTGAAGCGATATTGAGGCTATGGCTATGGCATATTGGAGTCCTCACGTGTAGCCACTGTCCTAGGACATTTACCGCTAAAATTGGGTACATCAGTCATGTGAGGACCCATCAGTAACTATACCCATGTACGGAAAAGGGTCGCCGTAGCCGAAATCGGCTAGGAAGACATCATGGCATACTATAATCATTTATAACACATTAGAGAAAATTACACTTATTTTTGACCGACTAAAATGGAGGAGGTACTCAATTCGACGAGTATATATTTTTTTATTTGATCTCTCATAATGGGCCTTATTAGTAAGCTCCAAGTAGCCCAACGAGCTATGGAGAGGGCTATGCTCGGAGTCTCTCTGCGAGATCGAATCAGGAATGAGGAGATCCGTAGAAGAATCAAAGTTACCGAGATAGCCCAACGGATTGGCAAGTTGAAATGGCAATGGGCAGGGCACATAGCGCGGAGGGCTGATGACCGTTGGGGTCGAAAAGTTCTCGAGTGGAGATCACGTACCGGCAAGCGCAGCGTAGGACGTCCACCCACAAGGTGGACGGATGACCTCATTAAGACCGCAGGATCGCGCTGGATGCAAGCCGCTTCCAACCGGTCTTATTGGAGATCCATAGAGGAGGCCTATGTCCAGCAGTGGACGTCTTTCGGCTGATGGATGGATGGATATTTTTTTATGTTTAACCACGCATAACTTTTTACATACGTATATAGTAGACCGATTTCGATAATTCTTCTTTTATTGGAAAGAGTATACTTCGAAATTGGTCCCATTTAAATTTCATCGAAATCGGCTTAGACATATTTGATAAATAAAGAAAAATGCTACATCGATCTGTGCGAACTATACGCGAATTCTGATGAAGTTTGAAGTCGGTCATGCCATTTTTGCAAAAAATAATTATAATCTAAGAGAAACTACACGGATCTAAGTAGTTGCTTTCTTTTGATGATGTCCGTGAATTCCCCATACCTAGAAGTAGTAATGTCGCATTGTATTCACGTCACAGCAAGAGTAAGTAGGTCTGCCGGCGCTCCAGATTCGCGACAATGGTGTTTCATTGCACCGTACTAGATACGCATTATAGACCTGCTGAGTATGTGAACCATGTCCATATACATGCATAGTAAAGCTGTTTTTCATCACATCTATTCGAAAAGGACTACTTGGTTCGCCTTTAAGTGCGCTCAAAGGAGGTGTTTTCTATAAGGAACTTTATAAGTGCGACGGAATTATCTTTGCCGCGCACTTTTTGAATTTGGAACAAATAAGTGCGACGGAATGATTTTTGCCGCGCACTTTTTGAATTTGGAAGTATTTGTAATGTTTAAGTATTTGTAATGTTAAGATAGCCCAACGTGCTATGGAGAGGGCTATGCTCGGTGTCTCTCTGCGGGATCGAATCAGAAATGAGGAGATCCGCAGACGAACCAAAGTTACCGACATAGCCCAGCGGATTAGCAAATTAAAGTGGCAATGGGCAGGACACATTGTTCGAAGAACGGATGGTCGATGGGGCCGGAAAGTTCTCGAATGGAGACCACGGACCAGCAAGCGCAGCGTAGGACGTCCACCGAAAAGATGACGACATAATAAAAATAGCAGGAACGCGCTGAATGCAGGCCGCTTCCAACCGGCCTTATTGGAAATCCATGGGGGAGGCCTATGTCCAGCAGTGGACATCCTACGGCTGATAGATAGATAGATTGTAATGTTTGTGTTCAGCGCCAAGAAAATGAATGAAAATAATGTAAAATATAAGTTTTCATTTGTTTTATTATTAGATACCATTTAATTTCAATTTAATTGTTACTCGACGTTTTATTAAATAATAATATTATAGTAAAATATGAGGCGCCTTTTGTTTTCTCATAGAGTAGATGAAAAGTAGAGTGTACCACTCGGGCGCAAAATATATTTTTGGCTCGGGCGACGTACTTTGAATCCCTCGCTACGTTCAGGATTCTACTAAAGAATCCCTCGCTTCGCTCTGGATTAAAAAAAGCGACCTCGCCGTAAAAATATTATTTTGCTCCCACATGATACAATCTACTATTTTCACCAGCGCCAAAAAGTGTGGATGTGTGATGTGGTAGGGAAAAAACCACCAGTAGAATCACGTCAGTGGAGGTAAATAAGTTCACATAGAACCATAGTGACCGGTTGAATTGGCAGTGCACACAGTGGGCAAATGACACGGAGGACTAACGAGACAAGCGACCAACGGGGGTCGAAAAGTTCTCGAGTGGAGACCATGTACCGACAAACGATACGACTCTGGTGAACTATGTGTATGACGTTTCTCTACTGCAAACATTTTTGTGTAAAGTTTAGGCAGTTCATTTCATTTATTTATTGTATGGCACGATGGAATAAACCATTGCTCATACGAGGCTGATAGCTTAGGTAAACAAACTGTGTAGGTATAGTTAACCTAGCGCATTGCACACTCGGTGTCTGACAAGGAATCGTCATAGCCTGTCGTCAACGAGGCTTATGTGAAGCCTTTCGACGTGGCTTGGACGTCATCAAAATTACAATTGTATCTCAAGATAACATTGTTTATATTTCTACGATTTTGAGACAAAGTGATTAGAGCAATTACACTCCGAATTTAGTCTTCCAAGAAGTTATAGAATTTTGTCGTCAAAGAAAAATTATTTTCTATCAAAAGCTCTCGTCACACAGAAGCGGGAAGTGCGGGAAAGCGATCGCGATCCGGGACGGGATTTTTTTGGAATATTCGAATTTGTATGCTACCTGACACAACACAAGCGGGCGCACGCGCTTTGCAATTAACCGCTATCGGATCGCTTTCTCGCGCGGCTCTGGCCTCTGTGTGACCCGAGCTTTATACCTTTAAATCATTGAACATAGAAGAAACAGAAGGGCTATCTATAGTCTAGTTTTCTAGATGCTTTAGAGTGAACCATGTGTTCAAAATTAACATCGACAATAAGTCCAATTTTAGAGGCGCCATCGTAAATTTAATAGCAACGTAATAAGTTTTCTCTCTATCAAATGCCTAAAATGAAAAAGGAACAGAGATAGTCTAGTTAGCTATTATAGTTAGGACGGCGCTCTAAAATTGGGCTTAATATCTTTCACTCTATTTTATAAGACAGAGAGAGTGCGTCACAAAAGACTTTTTGTGGCTAATTTTTTGAGTGCGAAAGTCCTGTTTGTACTGTTTTCGTAACTAAATGAGCACTAATTTAGAAAAAAACGCGCCTATGTACCTACGACGAAATTCTTTCGCAACGAACGAAACACGGAAATTGCTTTATTGTATTTTAGAATTATTATTAACATATACCTAAGCCTGTTTTCTGTTTAAAATGTTTTTCGAAAAAGAAAATTACACACAAAAGGGACAATTTACTAAGAGATCATACTTAACTGAAAGTACATTGGCCCAAACCACAGGTTGGGTAGGTGAGACAGTTTAGCTCCATAATTACACTTTAATTACAGTACACAAGTCATGCTGGTGGTGTGAGGAGTCAATTAATTCAATTACTCTCCAGTTAGTCAATTATCTTTAATTATCTACCTTACACAGATAAAAAATTACGCAATCAAGTACTTACTTACCGTTGTATTTTTGTTGGTAGGTAATTATCGTACAGTGTAAAGTATAATAAGTAAAGGTGAGTAAAACAAAATTAGAAATGAATGTATAATAATTATTGAGTCATATCCGCCATGCTGGCCCAGTGTGGGTTGGTGGATTCACACATGCGGATGAATTTCTTCTACAGACATACATAGACATAGGTTGTCTCACAATGTTTTCACTCACCAAAAAGCCAGTGGTTTGAAATTTTGTGCATAAATTCCAAAGAACTCATTGGTACGAGGACTGGGATTTAAGCCCTCGTCCTCACGATTGTAAGACGGGTGTCACTACCACTAGACCACCACAGCTTTTCGTATTATTTTTGGGTTTGTGTAGTAAATGAAAACTATTGATATTTTCATGCGGCTCAATACATTTTTGTTAGTTATTGCTTGTATCTGTTTGTGGCGCTGTAGGAAAATGTATAAAACCGTGGATACTACTGCAGTTTTCCCTTATGAATGATCTCATAATATTTGACTAAATACAAGAATAATATTGTTATTTGAGAGAAAAAGTAGGTATAGTTCCATTTTCAGACTGTAAGCTCAACAAAAATGTTGTTTCATACGATTTATTATCATGATAACACATTGATATTAATGATAAGACATTGTATTTTGATGATAAAATATTATGTTATAATTAGAGTACGCACATGAGTAATCCAAACAGTTATTCACTAAATATAAACTGAAGTATGAAAATGAAATGATGAACCATATATAAAGCATTATTATATGCTATTTTTAGCATACTATGTTAAATGAAATGATGAACCATATATCAAGCATTATTATATGCTATTTTTAGCATACTATGTTAAATGAAATGATGAACCATATATCAAGCATTATTATATGCTATTTTTAGCATACTATGTTAAATGAAATGATGAACCATATATCAAGCATTATTATATGCTATTTTTAGCATACTATGTTAAATGAAATGATGAACCATATATCAAGCATTATTATATGCTATTTTTAGCATACTATGTTAAATGAAATGATGAACCATATATCAAGCATTATTATATGCTATTTTTAGCATACTATGTTCTGTTTTTATAGCCATCGTCTTTCCTTCATTAAACTTTAGTTTTTACCCGTGATTACACATGATATTTTGATTTTTGACGCAATATCATTATAATTTAAGCCTATGTGTTATTCTGATATATAAGCTATATTATTGCAAAGTTTCATCTCAATCCGTTCAGTAGTTTTTGCGTGAAAGAGTAACAAACATCCATCCTCACAAACTTTCGCGTTTATAATATTAGTAAGATGTGTTGAAAATATTTATTATTAAATCTATGTCCCAACTTTTGCCCATGGGATATTTTGGTTTTTATGTTATTTAATCATTTATTTTTCAATATCAATATGATAAAAAGAAAAGATTTGATGTATGTTTGCATAGAACAGGCTGCAAAACTAATGAACCAATTTGAAAAATTCTTTCAGTGTTGGAAAGCTACACTATCCCCAGTGAACCTAGGTTATATTATACTTTGGAAAAATTAGGGATCCTTAACATTTGTCTTCTTTAGCCAATCATACCCGGGCGAAGTCGGGACGGGCAGCTAGTTTAGAATAAAAAAGTAGTTTATGACACTTTTCTTTAAGCTATAGCAATATTAAAAGCAATATGCAAGTTGATTTCTTGTTCTGTTGCTGTGTGAAAGAGTCACAAACAAAGCAACAAAAACGCTTTTGGATTTATAATGATAAAAACTTTTTTTCAAAAGCTTGTGGCCTATGCTTATAAAATTCACATATTACTTGGTAGAGTGAAATGTCTGCTTTCTTAGTAACCTTTATGGGTCTGTAAATAAGGCTTGGCCTTGCGTCTACATAAAATATGAAGGAACTATGGTTACGAGGTATTGCTATGACCTTGACCTAAGTGTAACATAGGTGAGACTTTCTAGAAATTCTACAAGATTTATTTCTGCAACACTATAATTACTTAAAGCAATTTTAGATTTTTTGTGTGCATTAGGTTTATGTGATATTTATCCTGTCTGTATATTATATATATAATAATAATAGATGCTATTAAGTTATTTAATTTATTTTCAGCTAAACAGCCAGCATAAAAAAATATGTACTGATGCCGAAGAGAAGATACTAAAATAATAATCATTTAGTAATTGTTTATTTTGACATTATTATTGATTTTAGATTTTTTTGAGTATTGTGAAAATTGTATGTATTGTAGGGTGAACCAGCCAGTTCACGACCACTTAGTGGACTAGTAATCTTTGAAGTGACATTATTCACTATAATGATAATGTTCTGTTTCAAATAATACTCAGAAGTTTAGAAAAAACCTTAAATAATTGAAAAAACATAAGTTTTTTGTATTTTATGTTAGTAAGTATAAAATAAATAATTATTTATCAAAATATGCTATTTTTTAGTTCCCGACCACATGTGGTCAGTTTGCGTCCGACATTTTCGTTAGTTGACGTCCACTCAAAAGCCATTGAAAAAACAGCCTTAGGGCATGTTCTTAGGGTCGTAAATAATAACAGCATCAAATAATCATGTTTAAATGACATTTAATTTTAGTTATCTAATCTTATTCATTCAATTATTTTAATGATATTTATTTTTCATCTATTCACACTTATTTAGTAATTTTAATAATAGTATTATTTACTTATTTAGTATTTTTTGTATGGCATAAGATACGTGGTCGTTAGCTGACCGATTGTCGACCACCGAAATAATGCTTTATATTTTAATGGTAATCAACACATTTTGCTGGTCGCATTCTGAAGTGTACATAAACCACGTCCTAAAGATCAAACTGACAAAGACTAAAATTCCGTACCATGAAGTATCAGTTAGAAAATTTATGAACAAGATCGATGGGAAATAGTCATTTGCCGACCATGTGGTTGTGAAATGATGCATACACAATTTTAGTAGGTTAGTTTGCCGAACACCTATTATTTTAATTAAAAGCGCATATTTTACATTAAAATGACCCTTTAGAGGTAAAAACGTGTTTTTCTAAACATTCCAAGCTACATTTGGATGCGTGAATCTCGACAAAAACTTGTTTTACTTGCGGTTGAAAAAGTGTCCTCTCACTATTTTTTTCGTAAATTTGTGCAACCAATTCCGACACGTCCACTATGGGTCTGGTTCACAGGCTCATTGAAGTGTATCACGTATCAGAAGACAAATTACAGTGTCGCTGAGGGGAAGCGATAGACTAAAGTATCGTTCAAAAACCAAAACAAACGTTGGCGCGCTTTTATTTAACTATTTATAGTGATTTTATGAAAAAGTGGTCGTGAACCGGTGGTGGTCGGCAAACTGGCCATTTCACCCTAATTCATTTTATGGGTCAATGGCCTGAAATATTTTTTTTTAATTTTAATTATAAATAGTAAATCTAATATAGTATCTGTTTATTTATTTTTGAGCAAGCAGCATGAACTGATGTGCCTATAGCACTCAGTTTACTCTAGATTTGAAGATATTTAATTTTTAGCATTAAATTAATTATCTAACACCTGCTGTTGTTGCTATCACCATGTTTCTTTAAAATTTAAGTATAATTAATTAAGCTGGTTACTGTTGCTTGAAGCTAATGTTTTTTGACCTGGGTTTTTAAATATGCACTAGGTACTAACAGAATAAGACAGTTTTGGTGATATATCACAAGGAAGTAGTGCCAATACTGGTTAGTATTACTTTTTGCTATGGAAAATATGGGTAAACTTAAAGGCACAGGATTGCTAAGGAAGTAGCAACAGTACTTACAGCAAATATCGTGTTTTGAAGCCCGAACGGCAGAGGAGTCAGTCGCGCGAAGAACACGATCTTGAAGGCCTGAGGGCCCGAAATCACTTTGAGCAATGCCCTGGCCGTATCATGCTTCAGCAGCCAGCCCAGCGGCAGATAGTTCCTCAACGCTTTCAGCGTGAAATGGGCCACCGCCACGCCAAAATTAGCACTCACTAACACAGTCCCTAAACCTTTCACAATCCCAAACAAATATCCACTAGTTATAATCAACAGTAAATAACCGATCGTTATTGGAAAACTGACCAGCAAAAACAGCCCCATGAACAACAAAAATATAATCCAAGGGTTCTGCTCGTCCACCCATACTAATATCACTCGTAAATACTCCTTGAAAAAATACAACACCAGAACGAGGCATGTAAGCAATAACACCGATACTACGATGTTGAATAAATAGCTGAAACACGGCCTTTTGTTAATTTTAGCCCATAAAGTTTTCTTTCTTGAGACCGCGACGGAGTCGGGTTGGCATTCTTCGATGTCCACGACTGCCATTGTGCTCACAATAGTGGTATTCGGCGCTGTTTATTTATGGTAGTAAAGCCATGTTTCACACAGTTTATAAATCGCCATGGCCCAGTTTCAGAAATTGTTTGTTTTACAGAGAATTGCACGGGATTAGAAATTATTCACAGAACAATGCAACGCCAGCCCTCTAGGGGTGCGTTCCAAAACATTTAGCTGTTTGTCGGGTGAATTTTACCGGATGAATTTTGGTTTCGGAACTAGGCTGTAAAGGGTGAAAATCACTCGGAACGAATTATGTTTTGGAACGATCTTGGAAACAAAGAGTTACCTAAGTGTTACCATTTATGCAATAAATGTACCTTTTGTTTCTTTACCGATACTTTTTCTACATGGTTGCTTTTTTGTTTTTATTTATGTAGGTCATCATTTCCTAAAATGGTATATAAATTCTCAGTAAAAATTCTTCTGTAAATAGGTACTTATCATTAAATTATCCTTTTTCACGGAAAATGTTACTCTTCGATCTGTCGTACGTTTAAATCGCACAAAAACTCTGGTAGCACCGGCAATAGCGTCGATCGGCGCGCGAAATTCAATTTTTCTTAGGTTTTATGTCAAGATGTGTATGTGGAGATACATTACAGTCTGTTTACAGTTGTTTTGCCTCTGATATTTGTCACTGTCTCTGCCTAGTCATTACACACAATCTTGAATCATCAATAAAGAAAGCTACTTCACGTAGCTGTGAACAGAGTGTACTCATGTATAGTCATTTTGCGAAAATGAGTAGTTTTGACTTAGTACATACATAAAATCTGAAACAGTGAACAATCTTTATACAAAACTGTATCAACCTGATAATTTCTAGTTGAAGAGAATTTGAATTTCGCGCGCCGATCGAGGATATGCCCAAAAAAGATCTTTAATTAACAACAGCATTAACTTTTATATAATAACTAGTTTCATCTTTATCTAAAATGATTATAATATTTTGCCGTCGCAGAACACCTAGTTTAGTGTGAATTGGAATGATAAAATTTTCAACTTATATTTCCTCAACCCTTGTTTTCATCATTGAGGAAGGAAGTTTTCATTATAACTTCTCTCGTTACGTCAATTTTGACAGCCGAGTGAAATTCAACTCTGATTTTACCAGGGTGAATTATTTACACTGTCAGGTGGAATTTCACTCTGTCGGAGGCGTTCCAAAACACTAGAGTAAAATTCACCGTTGTGTTTCGGAACCAGCATCGAGCGAATTTCACCCTTCACCGAGTGAATATTGCCTGTTTTGGAACGCACCCTAGAACTCGCGAATTTCAGTCAAAGACTGTCAAAATCAAAATAATTGAATTGAAATGCAATCAGCTGTCAAGTGACTTGACAAACTCCATTCGGATTACAGTTCCAAATAAACCAACAGCGCTACTTACGCTAACGACGCTAATAGAAACTTATATGAACTTAATACACTTTCTAACATACCATGCCGCTAATGATTAGCGCTACGAAAAGTACAAAAAATAAATTTGGCAGAAACTAGTATATTTCGGAACGCATTTTATTTTTATTGACATTGACAAGCACTTGACAATAAATAAATGTCAATAGTTACCACTAGTAAAAAATCATATATAAAATAATGTAATAAACGTGTAAGTCATGAAACTACGAGGTTTGCTCTAGTAAAAATCTTGAACTAACTTTTCTTGACAAGTTGGGGTGGCAATAAAGAACATAGAAAGAGAAAGCCTACTACATTGATTGGATAGACAAATAAAAAATAATTATTTTAAAATTAAAACAGCGCTAGAATTGAAGCTTGCAACACAAGACCTTTTTTTTTTCAGATTTTTCATGAACGTGGACGGCTGTGTGTTGTGTATTTTTGTTTAAAAATACGGAATAAAACCAGTTTTAAGGCACTAATCCTGTTGAATTAGTGCACAAACAATCTATGTTTGCTATATTTGTGGTGGAAGAAATTATTTCGTAATATAGAAGTTTGAGCAAAACATAACCATGCCACCGAAAAAGACCAGTGCCCCTGGGGCCAGTAAAAAGACTGAGACGAAGAAAAAGGAGAAAGTTATTGAGGTAACGCACCAACAATATAAAGAGTTAATAATTTCCACACTAATCGCTTTTTACAGATTTCACATGAAAACTGCTTCATATATTTGAATGAATTCCAGGTTTAGTACTCTTTTGGGTTAATACACAATTATTTTGTCGATCCAAGCTGGCCTACTACTCGTCTGACCGGTGTTGTTACCCATATTTAATACATATGATGTTCAATAACCTTATAAGAGCTCTACATATGGCACCACAACTATTCAGTGCATTTGTAATGGGATCACTGGCATTTTTGGCATTTGAAAATTGGTGTTGCTGTAAACTGCTCTTTTTCTCACTACCCAAAACAAACGCTAAAACATTAAACTAAATGTCAGAAAACAATCACAAAAAACCCAACTCCGCGGGTGAGTCGAAAGTGGGAGTTCACAATGGCATTTTTAGCTGTTTTCGTTATTCAAATGGTAAATGAAAACAGTTAGAAATGCCACATTTGCTTACACATTCTCAAAACAAAACGCTGAATGTGGTCGTTTTTAACTGTTAATTTTGCCACCAGTAGGCTATCCGAATGCACCTAATATCACTAACTATACCATGATTGTACAGGACAAAACATTTGGTCTGAAGAACAAAAAGGGCGCCAAACAGCAGAAGTTCATCCAGCAAGTGGAAAAGCAGGTAAAGTCTGGTGGTATCCACCCGGCCGCTCCAGTGCAGGACAAGAAAAAGGAGAAGGAACTAAAACTACAACAACAAAAGGAGCTTGCGCTGTTGTTCAAGCCCGTGCAAACACAGAAAGTGGAGAAAGGTGGGACATTTATATTACTTCTTCTCTTAATGTTAGTCCTCTTAGTGTAGTTTGTTTCGTTTGTTGGCATTCCCCAAAGAATCTTGATATCAGGCAGGCAAAAAATTTTTTTGCCAAAACCATTACAGCACCATGAATAAAAGGGATAATAATAATGGCGATAGGACTAGGGCGTACCTCCGAGGTGACGTGTAGTTGCAGCACCCGGCAGTATGATAGAGTAAAGTGGCGATAGGAAACATGCAACCCCACCTATTGAATAAGGGCAGGATGATGATGATGATGAGTGTAGTTTGTCTTGGTGTTATCAGCCAACATAAGGCTTACTTTTTTCTGCATGAAACTCTCTTTCTGCTAATCTATCTTAACTTATTTATAAGGTAAAGCCACTATGTACTATCCAGGGTGACTGACTTAGCATTTGTTTGAGACATGCTGTTTTCATCTGTGTGATGTGTTTCCCATATCTGGCCACTTTCAGGTACGGACCCGAAGTCGGTGGTGTGTGCCTTCTTCAAGCAAGGCCAGTGCACTAAGGGAGACAAGTGCAAGTTCTCACACGACTTGACTATCGAAAGAAAGGTATGACTCAAATTAGGACTTCTTGAAACTGAATACTTTTTATAACCTATGCGGGATGTCTGGACCGTATTTAACTATTCTTTAGATCAGAATGTCTTAACCTTTTTCAGTCTGCAGAAGACTAAAAAATGAAGCACAATTTCAAGAATCCTTAATACTAGTAGTTCTTCAAACAGTAGACCTCACATCTGTTCAAAAAGTCTTCATAAGCACATATCTTAATGCGCTCTTGACTGATTTAATTCATACACACAAATCTTGTGCAGATTGCAGGCGGTACAAGACTTGCTGGTGTTTATTTCCTATCAAAATATTCATAGATAAGATGGTAGACCCCCACACTCATACTCGCGGACTCCCAGGGGTCTGCGGACCACAGGTTAAGATATCCTGATGTATACATATGTAATGATTGAATTGCGTAGTGTTGTTGTGTTGTATTGGTATATTCATTATAAAAAGGATCTTTGTTAAAGTGTGGACAACAAACCTGTAACACCTCTGATGTTACAGTTATCCATAAGTGACGGCTGCCTCCGATGATCAGGGAATTAGTCTCTTTGCATCTTGATTACTTAAAAAAAAAAAACAATGGATTACGCTCTGGACGGCAGAGGTGAAAACTTGAACATCAATATCACACACGCACTCTCACGCAAGCGCCCTCAGCCGTCTTATGATTTTTCGATCAGGTCACGTGACCTGACGCGAGTGTTAACATTTTTTACCTACAGTTTTCACTTCAAAAACTTGTTTGAAACAGTATGATATGTATATGTTTTGACCGCCTTGGTAGCTCAGTGGTTTGTGACCCTGACTCTTGGGTCAAAGTGGCATGGGTTCGATTCCCACGCAGCGCAAATATTTATGTGATGAACATAGGTGTTTGCTCTGTGTCTGGGTGTTATTTAGGTTTTATCTGTAAAAGTATGTATTTAAAAATATCTATATGTAGTATATCAGTCTCTGGCAGCCATATCACAAGCTTTGCTTAGTTTGGGGTCAGAGACCATGTGTCAGATGTGGTCAGATGTCCCCTAATTTTTATTTACATTTATTTATGTGTATGGATGTGGCAGTAATTTGCCTATAGTATAAACATAATCAATTAAAATCGTGAACAACTCTATTGTAGGCTGAGAAGCGGTCTCTGTATGTGGACATGCGAGATGACGACAACATGGAGAACTGGGACGAGGACAAGCTCAAGGAGGTGGTGGAGAAGAAACTCGCCGAGGAGAAACAGAGGCCCACCACTGATATTGTAAGTCCTAATATTACTTTTCTGCAACATGTTAACAAGATCTTAAAGATATCATGGAAATCTCATTGAAGTGGCCATATTTTGGTCAAAATATCTGAAAAAAAAAAAAATGTATATGATAGGCCTCTATAGATGATGATGATAAAATGAAACTCATCCTATAATGTCATTAGTTGGTTGGATACTAGACGAAAATATTTGACAATGAAATTTATTTCTAAGGTCAATGAGCTACGAACACGTTGAAATAAAAATTCATTCCTACTTTCCTTATTATAATATGGAACCCAATAAAGAGAATGCAGATGCAAAACAAAACACTTTATTTAGGCTGTTATGCTATGTTATACATCGCAGTGAAATACTATTGACTGCCTCGGTGGCTCAGTGGTTAGTGACCATAACTTCTAGGACTCAGACAGTTCTTACCTACCGTCCACCTCCTGAGACCACCTGGGTGAGAGGCGTGGGTTCGATCCCCACCCAGGGCAAATATGTGATGAATATAAGTGTTTGCTTTGTGTCTATCTATATAAGTATATATTTAAAAATAAGTGTATTATTATGTAGTATATCAGTCTCCGGCAGCCATATCACAAGCTTTGCTTAGTTTGGGATCGGAGGCCGTGTGTAAGATGTCCCAAAATATTTATTTATTTAAAAAAAAAATAAAGACGAACCGTCCTTACTGCGCTGCATGGCGCGGCAACATTTTTGTTTACAGTAGCACCTATTCTTTTCGTCTTTAAGCACGCTGTTTTGAGCGTTTTGGCTTAGAAAATATATATTAAATATGTGTCTCAAGATATTTTATTACAGTTGTCAAATGTGGTTTGGTTTGAAACATGTCCAAAATATGTTTTAATCATCCAAGATCACCCAAAATGATATTATTGAAACAATTTTTTCATTTCAGATCTGCAAACACTTCTTAGAAGCCGTAGAGAAGTCCAAATACGGTTGGTTTTGGGAGTGTCCCGCTGGCTCCAAGTGCATCTACCGCCACGCCCTGCCTCCCGGCTTCGTTCTCAAGAGAGATAAGAAGAAGATGGAAGAGAAGAAGAATGAGATCTCTCTCGTGGACCTGATAGAGAGAGAGAGAGCAGCTCTAGGTCCGAACCAGACTAAGATTACACTGGAAACCTTCCTCGCCTGGAAGAAGAAGAAGATTAAGGAGAAACAGGTATTTTTATTCATAGTCAGTTTCCTTTTTTAAACCTGCAATGAAACCTTGAGCTATAAGCAAACCAAAAATCATACTGAAATAACTTTCCCTTCATGCAAGAATATAAAAAGGAACAGGTATTTATTTATTTTGGAGACAAGAGACTTAACTTAGAGTTTAATTTTTATGAAAATGTTAAGCAGCAGTGGTGGCTTAGAGGTAGTGACACCTGCCTTACAATCGTGAGGTCGTGGGTTCAAATCCCGGTCCCGTACCAATGAGTTCTTTGGAATTTATGTACGGAATTTCACACCACTGGCTTTTCGGTGAAGGAAAACATCGTGAGACAACCTGCATAATATGTCTGTAGAAGAAATTCGATGGCGTATGTGAATCCACCAACCCGCCCCCCGACCGCCTAAGCAATAGCAATCGTTTATGACCTCATTTTAGTCATTTGGCACCGCCCATGTGACTTTAGCCATCAATTGCTTTGTGCGGATTGCGAAAGCAATCGTTGAATGAACAACTTTGATGGCTAACGTCACATAGGCGGTGCCAAATGACTAAAATGAAGTCATAAACGATTGCTATTACGATTGCTATTGCTTAGGCGGTCGGGGGGCCGCACTGGGCCAGCGTGGTGGATATGACCTAATCACCCTTCGTGGGTAGGCCTATGTCCTGCAGTGGATTATTGAAAAGACTGATATAGTACAGTAGTACAGTGAGCAGCAGTAGAATAATTATGAATTTCTTCTTAATAATCTTGTATGATAAATACTAATCTTATTATTTTTTTAATTTTTAGGAAGCATTGAGCAAGGCGGACGAGCAGCGTCGCAGCGACTACAAGGCAGGCCGCGCGGTCGGGCTCTCCGGCCGCGAGATGTTCTCGTTCGACCCGGCGCTGGCGGCCGCCGACGATGATGATGATGACGAGGCTGTCGACCTCGCCACCTACGACCGGGAAGAGGATGAGGAGCAGTATCGAGAGTTGCAACTGGACCTTATTGGGATGGAGGCTGTCGAGGTCAGTACTGATGATGATGGTGGTGATGGTGATGAGCTACCTACGAGCGGGACGAGGACGAGGAACAATATCGAGAGCTGTAGCTGGACTTTATTGGGATGGAGGCTGTCGAGGTCAGTACTGATGATGATGGTGGTGATGGTGATGAGCTACTTACGAGAGGGACAAGGACGAGGAACAATATCGAGAGTTGTAGCTGGACTTTATTGGGATGGAGGCTGTCGAGGTCAGTACTGATGATGATGGTGGTGATGGTGATGAGCTACCTACGAGCGGGACGAGGACGAGGAACAATATCGAGAGCTGTAGCTGGACTTTATTGGGATGGAGATTATCGAGGTCAGTACTGATGATGATGATGGTGGTGATGATGGTGATAAGCTACCTACGAGCGGGACGAGGACGAGGAACAATATCGAGAGTTGTAGCTGGACTTTATTGGGATGGAGGCTGTCGAGGTCAGTACTGATGATGATGATGATGGTGGTGATGGTGATGAGCTACCTACGAGCGGGACGAGGACGAGGAACAATATCGAGAGCTGTAGCTGGACTTTATTGGGATGGAGGCTGTCGAGGTCAGTACTGATGATGATGGTGGTGATGGTGATGAGCTACTTACGAGAGGGACGAGGACGAGGAACAATATCGAGAGTTGTAGCTGGACTTTATTGGGATGGAGGCTGTCGAGGTCAGTACTGATGATGATGGTGGTGATGGTGATGAGCTACCTACGAGCGGGACGAGGACGAGGAACAATATCGAGAGCTGTAGCTGGACTTTATTGGGATGGAGGTTATCGAGGTCAGTACTGATGATGATGATGGTGGTGATGATGGTGATAAGCTACCTACGAGCGGGACGAGGACGAGGAACAATATCGAGAGTTGTAGCTGGACTTTATTGGGATGGAGGCTGTCGAGGTCAGTACTGATGATGATGATGATGGTGGTGATGGTGATGAGCTACCTACGAGCGGGACGAGGACGAGGAACAATATCGAGAGCTGTAGCTGGACTTTATTGGGATGGAGGTTATCGAGGTCAGTACTGATGATGATGATGGTGGTGATGATGGTGATAAGCCACCTACGAGCGGGACGAGGACGAGGAACAATATCGAGAGCTGTAGCTGGACTTTATTGGGATGGAGGCTATCGAGGTCAGTACTGATGATGATGATGGTGGTTATGATGGTGATAAGCTACCTACGAGCGGGACGAGGACGAGGAACAATATCGAGAGCTGTAGCTGGACTTTATTGGGATGGAGGCTGTCGAGGTCAGTACTGATGATGATGGTGGTGATGGTGATGAGCTACCTACGAGCGGGACGAGGACGAGGAACAATATCGAGAGCTGTAGCTGGACTTTATTGGGATGGAGGTTATCGAGGTCAGTACTGATGATGATGATGGTGGTGATGATGGTGATAAGCTACCTACGAGCGGGACGAGGACGAGGAACAATATCGAGAGTTGTAGCTGGACTTTATTGGGATGGAGGCTGTCGAGGTCAGTACTGATGATGATGATGATGGTGGTGATGGTGATGAGCTACCTACGAGCGGGACGAGGACGAGGAACAATATCGAGAGCTGTAGCTGGACTTTATTGGGATGGAGGTTATCGAGGTCAGTACTGATGATGATGATGGTGGTGATGATGGTGATAAGCCACCTACGAGCGGGACGAGGACGAGGAACAATATCGAGAGCTGTAGCTGGACTTTATTGGGATGGAGGTTATCGAGGTCAGTACTGATGATGATGATGGTGGTGATGATGGTGATAAGCCACCTACGAGCGGGACGAGGACGAGGAACAATATCGAGAGCTGTAGCTGGACTTTATTGGGATGGAGGCTGTCGAGGTCAGTACTGATGATGATGGTAGTGATGATAATGTTGGTGATGATGATCGAGATTCGTTTGAAAAATGCGACCTGAAGTCTTAGTACAGGTTTCACGTAAATTGAAACTACAGTAGTCTATGTACGGCTCTATACATTTTTATACAGCGCGCCTGGCGAAAACGAGGAAGAACCATCCAAAATGTATGGAGCCACACGCAAACACGCAAGTGTAAGAAGCTACGCATAACCTGTACTAAAGGCTATGTAGAGTAGAAAACCAACACCTGGACAGACAAAAGCAAAATCGCTGTGTTAAAATGGAGATCTTCGCTTTTGCTCGATCAATTATTCTTCTGCGACAAAGATTAGAATTAAGCTTGACTAGTCGTGTCATTGTGTCTGGTTTTTTGAAATGGAAATGAATGTCTTGTTCTGTTTCTAGGCGGATGACACGGGCACCAAAGCCCAGAGCGACCGACTCGAGCAGCTGCACAAAGACCTGCCCAACGGGGACGCGGAGGAGCCCGAGGGCGAAGCCCCCGCCGTGCCCATCAACGAAAACCTTTTCTTGGACGAGGAGTTGGATGAAGAGCTGGAGAATTTGGACTTGGACGATTAATGATGGGACAATATCGGTAGTGAAAATATCGACATGTCGATAGTGATAATATCGCCATGTCGATAGTAAAAGAATCGATATATTGGTGTGAAAATATTGATATATCGGTTGTTAAAATATCGATAGTGAGAATATCGAAATGTCGATAGTGATGTGAGAATTTCTAAAAATATGACAGTGTAATGTGAGAATAACTACTAGCTGTTTTGCGTGCTTGCCATGTTTACTATTCTAACTCATCGTTATGAACAACTTTACGTAATAGTCTGAAAAGCTTCATAGTTAGTCTCGAGCTCACCAAAGACCTGCCCAACGGGGACGCGGCGAAGCCCCCGCCGATGAGGAACTCTATGAAGAGCCGAAGAATTTGGACTTAGATGACTAATGATGGGAAAATATCGGTAGTGAAAATATAATAGTGAAAATATCGATAGTGAAAATATCGATAGTGAAAATATCGATAGTGAAAATATCGATAGTGAAAATATCTATAGTGAAAATGTCGACAGTGATGTAAAAATGTCACCTTGTGATGGTAATTCGTAACTATGAGTAAAGATGCAAAACAACAAGTATAGATCGTATCAAAATTCTTTGCTTCTGTGAAGTTAGCCACTAGTTCCGCGATACCCAATCCTCGCAGCTGTTGTGTAAGTTTCAGTCAGGATTGGGGTATCCGCAGCTTGTAGCTGACATTACAGCCGCCAAGTTGTATGATTCGGCTTATACTCAGCCGAAGGGAGATGAGTTATACTCTATAAAATTTAACTTGATCTCTGCGACAGCTGTCAGAAAAATCACGCCTATGAAGTCCTGAATTTCTTAATAGTACAGACAGTACATGTCAATGTCATACTTTGTGGGCATGCCGATTAGTGATGGGCGACGAATGATCGTGACCACAGAGTTTTATGTAAAATATCCATAGTTTATACTAACAATATTTTAAATAAAACTTAATTTATCTTTAATTTTTTTGTATATTTTAATATCATAACATTTTTTACACGTGTAATTAAATTAAACCCAATTATATGTTACATTGGCATCGATAATAGTGAAAAACGTCGATAAATACTGTTGTAACATTATTATGAGTATTTAATTAATATCATAACATTATTTACATGTGTACATACTTGATCTTAAATAATAGTAAGTAAATAAAATCCAATTTCTCACCTTCAACTACTCATTCGATTTCATCACAACATTGTTTGAAAATCGAATTTTTCCACCACTATCTCAACTCTAAAAATGTCAATGTTCTATGTCAATGTCACTGTCGCAGAGATCAAGTTAAATTTTATAGAGTATAGACTATCATAATGACAACTTTTACTAAGGGCAACCCGGAATCAATTAAATATAATACATAATATGTAGTGCGTGGAAACCCTCCGCATGGAAGAAGTGAAATTTCGACGCCACATTGCTTTCATACCCCCTCCATGGTAGCGTTAAGGCGCCATAGTATCAGCGTAATTTTTCATATGAGCAGGCGAAGACCAATACGCCCACGGTGTCGCCCGATTTTTGCATTCAAAAATCAATATAAAATTGATATTACCACATTTTCCTAAAGGTGACGTCCACAAGTGGTATATTATTCAGAGAAAAATCGAACCAAGATAGTATACACATCATTTGAAAGCTTGTTTTATGGGCTTCCAAAAAACATTTGATTTAGATTTTTTCACCCCTCCAATTTTTTTTTAATGCGAAGAATAAATTGTATGAAAAATAACAATACAGCTTATTATTTTGTCTAGTTTAGCATTTTACTTACATTCGTAGCTGATTCTTCCACATTCATATCTTAATTTGCTAAAATTATATCCTACCAGTGTGACCAGTTAGTAACTTTCTCGAAATGTAACGAGTGTTGTGGTTAGAATTTTTGATTATTATTATACCAGCCTCCATACATTTTGTGGACATGTCCTTTATGGATGAAAGCTATAGTTCGATTCATGTGCATAAATAACAGATTAAAAAAAATTGTTAACGTGTAGAAAAGTGCCCAAAAAGCAATATACTTTCTTAGAAATCATGAATGTGTTTTAAAAAGCGGTATCTTCGCATTTAATTTCTATCGAGCGAAGTTTTTTGAATTGTGTTTTGAGTTATTGAATCCCCTGCCGTACAGTTTTGAGAATATTGTGTATTTTATTTTTATTCGACAACTTCAAGGTTTGATGGAGAAAAGTCAGTTTAACTGGGGCTCTATGCAGGTATTTTGAGATTGATGGCGGCTTAAACGTTTAACGCAATCTTGTTGGAAGACACATAGAAGCTTCACTCATAAAAATCGACTGTTTAATACAATTTTTCGATTTTGAATTTTGTATGGAACCAGGGACATTTATCTCCGGACTAGAAATGCGCTGCGATTCGCATTCACTACATTCTGTCAGCTTTACGCGAGACGCGGGGGAGGAGGTTTTCATTGAACACCTCCTCCCTACTTTTCGACCTAAAACGTATAGAAATAAAGTCGAAATGTTAACGGGTGACGGGCTTATGAAGCGGAGCGAGTGAGAACAATGCAGCCCAGTTGCTGATAATCCATTTTCGCCTTAATTGCTTAGATACTAAAGTCTAAAATTATGCAATGAAATATCTGGTGTCTCGTATATGCGTAGGTAAAATTTTTTCTTATAGGTTTATTTCTAATCAATAAGCATCCTTCTAGGGGCTTATTATGTACATCAAAACTAACAACTTTTGTTCTACAACTTTCGTCAAAACTAAAAAAAAAAATCTGCTGTTCCATACGTTTTGTCGCGGGTGAACTAAGTAAATTTTTCTATGGAATAACAAACATTTTTTTTTTTAGTTTTGACGAAAGTTGTAGAACAAAAGTTGTTAGTTTTGATGTACAGAATAAGCCCCTAGAAGGATGCTAATTGATTAGAAATAACCCTGTATACCATGACAGATGGGTACGCGCGCTGAATTCTTCTCCAGTAGCTAAATCCTCCAAGTAAGGAACAGTTGATTATTTTTTAATTCCGGGTTGCCCTCATAGTAAAAGTTGTTCATATTGAAGGTCTTAATAACCGCCTGCTGGCTTAGTACAAACAGATAATCCTGTATATCGATAATAATGTGTAAATATCACCAGTGCTTACCCACCATCCATCTCCCGAGACCACCTGGGTGAACCGTGGAACGTTTTTTTTTACAACGGCTCACCTTTGTCCACCTGGGTGTACCTTGGGAAATATTTAGTATCCACCGTCCACCTAGTTATTGAATCTCTATTCAATAATGAATAAATTAAGCCATGTTGTTTTTAAACTATCGCGATTTGAACACATTATTATTATATACTACGGGACTAATCGTCTACCCGTGACACGGGTCGATGCAACTCGGCCGAAACGTCGGGATGAGGAGGTATTTATTTATCTCGTAATTTTAGTGCGCGATTAGTCCCGTAGTATATAATAATAAATTAAGACATGTGATTAATAATATGAGAAGTGTGATGAATGGCTAATTACATAAAATAGGTTTAGGAACATATTTTATTTTATATCCATAGATGGCCAGCACCAAATTTTCTCAGGTGTACCGTCACCAATATCACATTAGGAGCTTTCAAGTTTTATCCGAGAGGTGAGCCGTTGTAAAAAAAAACTTTCCATGGTTCACCCAGGTGGTCTCAGGAGGTGGACGGTGGGAAAGAACTGAATATCACCTTGGGAAAGTAATTCATAACTATGAGTATAGGTCGAATCATACAAGTCGGCGGATGTGAAGTTAGCTACAAGCTGCGCAATATTCAATGACTGGAGCTCACAAAGCTACGCGTTGATTGGGTTATAAGCCCAGCCCCCTTACCGCATAAAGCAATAGCAATCGTAATAGCAATCGTTTATGACTTCATTTTAGTCATTTGGCACCGCCTATGTGACGTTAGCCATCAAAGTTGTTCATTCAACGATTGCTTTCGCAATCCGCGCAAAGCAATTGATGGCTAACGTCACATAGGCGGTGCCAAAAGACTAAAATGAAGTCATAAATTAATTTTGACTGCCTCGGTGGCTCAGTGGTTAGTGACTCTAACTTCTGGATCAAAGAGGCGTGGGTTCGATCCCCACCAGGGCAAATATTTATGTGATGAACATAAATGTTTGCTCTGTGTCTGGGTGTTATTTAGTTACTATCTATATAAGTATGTATTTAAAAATATGTTTATGTAGTATATCAGTCTCTGGCAGCCATATCACAAGCTTTGCTTAGTTTGGGGTCAGAGGCCGTGTGTAAGATGTCCCAAAATATTTATTTATTTATAAACGATTGCTATTATGATTGCTATTGCTTAGGCGGTAGGGGGGCCGATGTGGCCATCGCTATGGCTAGCGAGGGTGCTGAGAGAAGCCGCCCGTCCTTGCGGACGGGAAGGACTCGCACCCTCCCAACATTGCCCCTCAGTTCGATAGCTGAGGCGTTCAGCCTCCGAAAAGAGTGCAAGCGCGAGTCGGGACCCTCACTCCCGCCAAACACGGGGGAGAAGAACCCGGATGATGATGGTTTAGCGCAGCTTGTTGCTAACTTCACATCCGCCGACTTATAAGATTCGGCCTTAAATAGGAAAGATGCAAAACAATAGTAGTATGTATAAAACAAAAAAATACGAGAATTTTAGCAGTTTTGTTATCAAAATTCTTGTAAATTCTTTAAATTGATACAACTCAGTCCCACTAAAAACACTCTATAAAATTTAACTTGATCTCTGCGACAGCTGTCAGAAAAAACACGCCTATGAAGTCCTGAAATTCTTAATAGTACAGACAGAACCTGTCAATGTCATACTTTGTGGGCATGCCGATTAGTGATGGGCGACGAATGATCGTGATCACAGAGTTTTAGATAGAGTTTTAATCAATATATAAATATAGTTTATACTGACGATATTTTAAATGAAACTTAATTTATCATTATTTTTTTTGTATATTTTAATATTATAACATTTTTTACATGTGTAATTAAATTAAACCCAATTATATGTTACATTAGCATCGATAATAGTGAAAAACATCGATAAATACTATCGTTACATTATTATGAGTATTTAATTAATATCATAACTTTATTTACAT
Organism: Hypomecis punctinalis; assembly: GCA_949316475.1. Classification (NCBI taxonomy): domain Eukaryota; kingdom Metazoa; phylum Arthropoda; class Insecta; order Lepidoptera; family Geometridae; genus Hypomecis; species Hypomecis punctinalis. Next base: position 21,654,976 of record OX438810.1, read on the forward strand.
GTGTACATACTTGATCTTAAATACGAGTAATAGTAAGTAAATAAAATCCAATTTCTCACCTTCAACTACTCATTCGATTTCATTACAACATTGTTTGAAAATCGATTTTTTCCACCACTATCTTAACTCTAAAAATGTCAATTTTCTATGTCTATGTCACTGTCGCAGAGATCAAGTTAAATTTTATAGAGTATAACATAAGAAAAGTTGAACGGTAGTTCTTAATGTATTTGTTAGGAGCGCTAGCATCGTCTTTACCCGACTGCTTGCGAAGGGAGGGTAAAATGTTCTTTCGAAAATGTAAATAAAGCAATAACTGAAGTAACAAATGGTAAACTAGATAATGTTTTCAGATTTTGTGAAATGCTATTCTAATATTTATTTATCGGCATCAATAAAATAAAACATTATTTTGTAAATTATTTTATGTTTCATTTACCTTTATAGACTTATATTCGATAACACTATTACAATACTTATTCAATAAATGCAATAAAATACTCAAAAGTTATAAGAGATTGTAAGTAATTCATGAATAGATTTGCAATACAAATCTAGAGTTCGGGTTTGAGGCGAAAAATGGACCGCCAAATTGAACCGGACGCGTTAAGCAATTACATAATATTTTTACAAAATACATCTTGTAAATGTTACTCGAAATTATCTCATTTGTATAATAATAATAATAGAAGATTCTCGACCACCACCTTAAGAGGCTCTCGCTAGACGGTTGGGTCAAGGGTCAGATACAGAAGGCGGTCGTTCTGGACACAGCGCGCATTGTCAGAAGGTTCCTCTCTCTGTAGGCCCAACCACCGGTAGCTTGAGCCCCGCCCCGCTGCCGGCGGCACTCTAGGTTTAGGTTTTTTTATAGTATTTTGTTCTTTTATATAAATATTGTAAAAAAACTTAGATTTAAGATAATAAATGAATATATAATAATAATAATGTATAATCCGCGCCTCACAATTCGGCGGATGAGAAGTTAGCAGATGACACTTCGCCGTAATTTGCTAATTACTGTGCACAATGCCGACGCCTCGTGGCGTAGTGGTGAGCAGTAACGAGCGCGCGGGAGGCATGAGGTTGGCGGGCAGGTGTGCCCCGGCGCGAGTCTCTCTGACTCCCGCGCATACTTGTGTTGCACGGACTTTTAAAACCCAGTATGTTTGTACAAAATATTTCCAAGTTTAGGTATCTGTAAGTATTAGTTGTGTACGGTAAGCCATGTCGCCGGGTTGGTGATAGAGATCCGGTCTATGGTCTCCTGCGCTATCCCTTTCGCCCTCATTCTGGGCAAGACGTTGTTTATTATATGGGAGTAACCGTGCCCGCCAAAATCGATCTGAAACAGAAATAGATAAATTGGGCGATCAGATTTGTCATAGCTATACAGGCGTACCAGTGTTGCAATATTTATTCCGATTGTGAACATTTTCATAACATAACGACTACAGAGGTAACGACCGCCACTGGCTGCCGTTGACACATAAAATAGTTATTTGTTATACAAGAGTGCAAAGTTGATTTTTAATCGCGTGCTCAAATATGATGACTGAACAAGCTAAGGAGTCTAAATCCATATCGTTAGCGAGGGAATCAAAAGAGCACAAGGTAAAAAATCTTTGCACTCGAGTGCAACACGTAATTTTTCATCCCACCTCCGGTTCCGTGTCTGAGTTAAGGATTTAACTCAGACACGGAACCTTCTTGCTGTACTTTTTGTAATTTGCTTTGCACGCGCCATTTTCTTATCATGCATGTCGTATTGTTAAACGTTTTAAAAATAAGAAACTTGAAAACAATTGAAAAACCTAAAATGAGTGATTCTAGCGACGAGGAAGTTTATTTGATGCCAACAGAATTGACTGAAACTGTTAATCGTGCGCAAATGAGCTTTCTCCCTTTAACAATCACGCGAGAAGTATTTGAAACAGTGCGGTAAGTAGACGACTTTAGTCATTTCCTCGCTGAGGTGGGATGAACGTGTTGCACTCGAGTGCAAAGATTTTTTACCTTGTGCTCTTTTGATTCCCTCGCTAACGCTCAGGATTCTATTTGTCGCTTCGCTTGCTCGGTCATCAAAATTGAGCACGCGGTTAAAAAACAACTTTGCACCTCTTGTACAGCAAATAGCTATTTCCCAACGTCTACCAGTGGGAGCTGTTGGGAGTAAATCAACAATAGAGAGGGGTTTACTCCCAACAGCTCCCACCAAAACTGCCACCACAGGTGGACGTTAAGAGAGTAAACCTTATTTTTACCCTCGTGGGAATAGCCCATAGAACAGCAGGAATAGCCAAAGAGAATAGAAGTCACGGGTGGGCAGTACCCATCCTTAGAAACTTGTTTACCCACTCCAGAAAACTCTCTCTCTCTGTCTCTAAAGTCATTTATTAAAAGTCAAAAGTTCAAAGTTGGGTGGGTAAGAGTCCACAGCTGCCCCTGACCCACAATTTTTTTTTTAGCTATGTCATTGCTTAGTTATCCCTTAGGGAGGTTACTCGACTTTGGATTATAGGCTTATTTACTAGTATCTGTTTGGCGACACCATTATTTTGTGAGACACTGATACTCACCAGTCGATGCTTGGTATGTATATCATGCGACATAAGCACTCTGTTAGCCTTTCCCTCGTCGAGAAGTATAGCGATCTTGTCAATGCGCTGCGAGTCTGACGGCATGTCGGTTAGCTCGTTCAGTTGGTAGTACGACACCTCTATACCGAACAGGTCGAATTGGCAGTACGTGCCGAAGTCAGCGAATTCTAGAAGCTTCTCCGGCTCTAGAAGAGTTCCTGAAAAAATGTTTTGTGACAAAATTGTGAAAACCCATTTGAAAACAGTGTAGGTAACAACTGAGAACAAGTATGATACCCTGTGTGACACCGAATCAACATTGTTTAACGCATTTAGTTGAATATGATGATATGTTACAGTAGAGGACAAAAAACATCGTAGAGCTCAAAAAAATAAATATATACTAGTATATATTTATGGCGTCTGTGGACACGAGTCATTGCGCAGTATCAAATTCGTTATGTGGGCTGCACAAAGAGAGGGAATCTGCGCAGCTTGTAGGTAACTTCACAGACGCCATTAAGTTTGATTCAGCCTATACCAGTTCTTCGTTATGCTCTATAAAAACTTTAATATTTATGTAGATACTTAAAAGCTGAAGACTTGTTTTAGCTTCATGCTATTTTAGATCCTGGAGGAAGTAACATTGATGGTTAATATATACCGGTGAGATATTAGTCTCCTTATACTTACTGTCCAAATGCGACATGACAGCCTTGTCTGCTCTGCCTCCAGCCTCCAGGTACAGGCGAATAATCTCGAAAGGCGCGTCGGGTTCCCGATGAGGATGGAACGACACGCCGAACCCGGTCTGCTCCTGTAGCTCGCCCGCCGCCTGGATGGCGCGACGCTCGAAATCTGGAAATCAGAATATAATAGTAGTTTCTACCTTGGCAATACTGGGCAAGTACCGAAGGTTGCAAGCAATCGAGAGAAGCCTTCCCGGACTTAAATCCGAGATACTCTCGACGTCTACTTAACCCTTAAATGCATGATTTTAACTTTTAACATTGCAAAGGACAGACTTCGACGCTTAGTTGGAGTTGTGACCGGACATTGCCCTCTAAACAAGCACCTATTTAAAATTGGTGTTACAGACAGTCCCCTATGCAGAGGATGCATGGAGACAGAAGAAACAGCCGCGAATCTGCTGCTAGAGTGTAGCAGCGTGGCAAACAACGAACGAAGATCCTCGGGTCACCGAGGACGCTCCGGGTGGCCTGCGGCTTGCTTCTTGCTTGCGCAACAGCGTCAGCGAGTTGCTGGACTTCCTGGAGAGCACCGCGTGGCTGGACTAGCCACGGCCGGGCTGTCACGCAATTAAGGGCCCGAAGAGGCCCGTCTTGCGGAAAACGCCCGCTCATCAAGTATCAAGAAGTACCTTGGCATTACGTTATGCTGAACTTGACTAAAGCTCACTTAACAGGTGAGCGAGGATTGGATTATCCACAGGTTGATGCTAACATCAAGCCGTCAAGAAGTTTGATTCCATATGCAAGTTGCCTTATGGTAATTACCTACCTATACTTTAAAATGTCGAATCACTATACGAACAAGTTAATACCAATCTGTTTTTCATCCCCCATCTCGGAAAGAGTAGTTTTGCTATTCGATATCTGAGTGCAAAAGCCGTTTTTATCCGCTAGAGCACTGGTCGTCACACTTTTCTGGTCAAGGGCCATATAGGACAGTGCGAAGTATCACTGTGGGCCGCACACTGATGAACTTTATTAGGTATACGAGTAACATATTAGCCCGCGTTGTTTTAGGTTACCACGTTGTCTACGCAACATGGCAAGGAAATTTATATGCGCGAGCGAAGCGAGCGCGATGATTTTTAAGGTTTTTTCAGTAATTTCAAAACAGACATAAGCAAAGCAGACAAGTTCACTGCTTTTATGTGCGAGCGCAGCGGACGACAAAACTTTGCGGCTTTTTTTAGTAAGTTCAAAACAGGCATGAACAAAGCAGACCACGTTACTGTATACGGAACTCCGAGGCGCGTAGGCATGATTCACGTTCCGACCGTTTGTATTTAAACGGAATACTGTTATAGATACCATTACTGTGACCGGGTAGTCCATAAACTGTATATAGTGTTCCTAATTTACCTTTAATGGGCCAAACGCTGGCGATCTCCCCCATAAAGCCGGCCTTCGCATCAGGAGACTCCACACAGCCCTCAGTTAGCTCCCGCAGCATGTGGCTGTGCAGTTCTTCTACAGAAGCAGTTTGCGAAGCCTGCAGATAAATGCAAAATACATCTCTGTACAATACTTGTTAGTGGCTCGAGCTGCCTAACCTGGTGTAAGATGTGGATCGTGTAAGAATGAATTAGTTCTTTATCAGTGACCCCGCCAACACTGGTTTTGAGGAAAAAGGTGTGAATTCCTTTTCCTCTCCACTTTTATGAAGAAATTCAATGGCTTGTTTATGTGAATCCGACGACTAAACCAGCTTGGTGAGTCAATCTTCCGTCTATAGTAGCTGAGACACAGGCCATCATTATGAACTTCAGATAAGACCTGGATGCGCATTGCATTCAGCGAGATCCTGCCGTTTTGATAAAATCGTTGGTTGACGACCTCCGTTGGGCTACCTACATGGCAAGCTCAGGATGGCCTAACAGTCACCAGCCTAGTTGACGTAAAAGTAGAGTAATCGGGATTACTCTAGCTCGTTACATATTTTACGGGTAGTGGAGCCTTAAATTGAGTCCAGCAGTCATGTCTTGCAGGGATGTCTTGCCTTGTGGCTGATATGACGATGACTGTAAGTCGTACTTCGTCTTTTCAGTCATAGGATGTACACTGCTGGACATATGCCTCGTAGATATTCAATATTAGTTAGAAGCGGCTTGGCCAGCTCGAGCATGATCCAGCGGTATTGATGAGATCATCCGTTTATTTTGTGGTAGACGTTCTACGTTGCTCTTGCCGGCACGTGGTCTCCATTCGAGAATAATACAACCATACCTGCACGTCTGCGATGTAGTGGCCAGTGCCAGCCACGATATGTACGCCGGTCTGCTGAGACACGTGTTTGTAGAAGTTCACGTCGCGTTGGAGGCCCTGCGTCGAGTTCTCCACTATTGTGCCTGGAAAGTGACGATACCATTTGAATAATTTTACTAACAAAATACCGTGGGGTATTGGCGTAGTTGTGACTTTTTAAGAGGGGCAGCGGCCTACTTTGTACCACTCAAGGAAATTAGAATTTATTGACTTTCAAGTTTTCTGGCTTGGGCAAAGAAGTTTCATTAAGGGTGGGCAAAGCGATAAGGACGATGAGTGCAATTTACAATTTACCATGACGTATTGTCTAACAACACAACACAGTTAAAGTTACAAAAGACTTAAAAAGGTAAAAAAGACAAGGAGAAGAAAACTTACCACCCCCATACTTCTTATACGCAGCTACGTCATTCAAAACCGCCTTCTTTCCATCATCATCGTTCAGGATTAGGTTATCCTTCCAAGAGTAGGGGTACTGCCGGATGAAGCCCACGGTGTTGAGTCGAGGTGGCTTCTCGAATTTGTCGGCTAACTGAGGGGGTGGTGAGCGGTAGAAGTGGGTGAACTCCATAGCAAGGTGCTCGTGAGTGAGGGTGCGGCCCAGCGCCTCGGGCTTCACATCGCCTAGAACTTTTTGGAACAAAAAGTTTAAACATTTTAAATCGTAGTTTATATGGAGAAGAACTTTTTTCTTAGGGATCAAATGAGAAATCACAGACTGCTTGAATTAACGTTATAGATCGAATCTTAATCTAAGCTACCCCATTTCTGGGCAAAGGTCTCCCCTACTTCCTTCCATTTATAGCGTTCTGTAAATTCTTGCCAAATTTCGCCGAATTCAACTTGGCTAGGCAGCGTTCGGAAAATTGCGTAATATCTTCTCGTCCGACATACCTCAGTGCCTCAAGTCGAAAATGTTCGATTAGTGCGTGTTACCAGTGATGACTTATGGCACTGAAACGTTGTTTCTTACTATGGGCCTTATTAATAAGCTCCAAGTAGCCAAATGAGCTATAGAGAGGGCTATGCTCGGAGTCTCTGTGCGAGATCGAATCAGGAATGAGGAGATCCGTAGAAGAACCAAAGTTACAATGGCAACAAGTTGAAATGGCAATGGGCGGGGCACATAGCACGGAGGACTGATGACCGATGGGGTCGAAAAGTCCTCGAGTGGAGACCACGTACCGGCAAGCACAGCGTAGGATGTCCAACCACAAGGTGGACAAGGAAAGATGACCTAATTAAGACCGAAGCGCAGGGTCACTGGGACGCTGGCTGCAAGCTGCAACCGGTCTTATTGGAGATCTTTAGGTGAGGCCTATGTCCAGCAGCCGACGTCCTATGGCTGCTAGATAGATAGCCAAATTTCGCTAACCTTCCCGGAAAGTGTCAAAATTGATTATATTTTAAAAAATAGGTCGAATCACACATTTTGGCGCCTGTGATATTAGCTACCAAGAAGGTGTGGATAACCTAATCCTTGCGCAGCTGCTATGTGAGCTTCAGTCAGAATTAGGTTATCCGCAGCTTGTACCTAACATGGATTACAGCCGCCAAGAAGTTTGATTCGGCTTATAATAGTTAACTCATTTGCAGAATTTGTGTTAGGTAGCTCTTTTCTACAGTTCGTCGACGTCTTGTTATCATGATCATTGAGATAAAGTGTGACAGTTGCTCAGTTGCTGCTGATAACTATTATTTATATATACTTCAAAGTGAGTTACAATGTCATGTTCTTGCTCTGTCCGAGCATTGGCTTACTGATGACAAACTGAAATGTGTGCAAATTGATGGCTACGTTCTGGCTTCCAGCTATTGTAGAAAGACATTGCAGCATGGTGGGTCCTGTATATATGTACGAAAGGATATTAAGTGCTTGGAAAATCAGTCGTTACGCTCACTTTCCATAGAACAATTTTGTGAGATCTCAGCCGTCGATTTACCAGACTATAACGTAACAGTTGTATGTATATACAGGACAAACCTAGTTAGCGCTAGCATATTTTTTGATAAATTGGAACGTTTGCTCGAAAAGATCAGCGATTTGAGTATTGATTGCATTGTAGTAGGTGATATGAATGTAAGTACTATAGGGGAAGTGAACAGCAATGTCACACGGCTCAACAAGTTGCTGGTGGACCATAACATGACGAACGAGGTCGATTTTGCTACCCGTATCACTGACTCTACGTCTACCAATTTGGACCATGTATACTCTAATCTGCCCGCGGGTTCGGTAACCGCTTCGCCTTTTGTCACCAATCTCAGCGACCATGTCGCTATCAAGTGCGAGGTTGTATGTACGATAGATGATCAAGCAAAAGAGCTGCAATATGGAAGGAGTTTTTCACAGGTTAATCTGTGTAACTTTGTATCGGCGTTGGGCAGTGTCGATTGGGGAGAAATCCAAGAAAATAACATATCGGCAGCTAAACTAGTGACGTCGGTGACAAATATCCTAAAAAATAAGTATGAAGTCTGCTTTCCACTTAAAAAGATTTGTAGCAGAAAAAACTCTAACTCATCGTGGATAACGCCCGAAATTAAAAGCTATAAAATATTATTATTTGACATTATAGAAATTGCGAAATTGGATCCTAATAATCATTTAAATAGTTCGTTGATTTCAGAAATGAATGATCATTACAATAAATTGGTAAGATACGCTAAAGCTAATTACTACGCTAACGCTTTAAAAAATGAAAAAAATGCTGCTAGAGCCATGTGGACAATAGTTAACAAAGAAAGAGGAAAATATAATTCCCCATTTGTTGACTTTACAGATGTTGTGAAAGACTTCGATGGCTCTCCGTTTCCGACTAAGCAAGTAGCAATGGATTCTATGAACGCGTATTTTCTCAGCGCAGCAGTCGCGAGTAATGCACCTCGCGCTGACGTTGCTCTTGTGACTGAAATGTTGCACGCAGCGCGCCCGCCCGCCGACCGCTCTATGCGAATGAGGTTGTTTAGCGCTGATGAGGTTACCCGCATAGTAACCACTCGAATTCCCGCAAAAAAGTCGAAGGATATTTATGGAGTATCAATGAAAATTTTAAGGAACGCAATACATCTATTAGCTCCCGTATTAGCCGAGTGCTTTAATAGGTGCTTAAGAGAGGGTACGTATCCTACCGCGTTAAAAACCAGCAAGATATCTCCGCTTTACAAAGGTAAAGGCAAGCGTGAAAGTATCGATTGCTACAGACCGGTGTCGATAATCCCAGCCATGGCAAAAATTTTCGAAAATGGCTTGAGTGCCCGATTAGTCGATTTTTTATCAACAACGGAAGCTCTCTCTGATCGTCAATATGCGTACCGGCAGGGCCGATCCACCACGTCACTAACTAGGGAGGTAGTACATCGAGTGCTGCGTGCCCGGGAGAGTAAGAAGCATGTGGCTCTACTTTGCTGTGATTTGTCGAAGGCTTTTGACGTCGCCGATCACGCGGTGCTTGCCGTGAAACTGCAGCATTATGGCGTGCGAGGTGCTTCGTTTGCATTATTAAAGGATCTTATGCAGAATAGATCTCAGACAGTGGTCGCCTGTGGCGGAATGGAGAGATCTGAGCCTCTGAATTCTGTGATGGGAGTAGCACAAGGCTCTTCTGTCTCTAATATAGAGTTTTCGCTGCTACTCAATGATCTACCGGATGCTGTAACGGCAGCGGAGATATTTTTGTATGCCGACGATGTGGCGGCAATAGTTGCGGCACCCACAGTGAGTGTGTTGGAGCAGAGACTGAATGAGACGAGCACTCAGCTGGCGGCATGGTTTAGGGTGAACGGACTAGCGCTTAATCTCTCCAAAACACACTTTATACATTTTTGCCTCTCAGGTCACCAGACAAGATCTCTTGACATCAAAATTGGTGGAAAAACCATTGAACAAGTAGCCTCTACTACCTTTCTTGGCTTTGAAATAGATCGGAGTTTGTCATGGGAGAGCCATATCAATAAACTTTGCGGGAGATTGGGTAGCGCATGTTTTGCCCTGAGACGTGTAGCTAAAGTAGTTTCAGGTGAGGCAGTTCGGTCATGCTACTTTGCCACAATACACTCTACCCTTCTGTACGGCGTGGACTTGTACGGTAGAGCTGCGGATTGGAGCAGAGTATTCACACTCCAAAAGCGCGCAGTACGTGCAATTGTCGGAATACCGCAGGATTCCTCCGTGCGTCCGCATTTTAAGAGGCTTGGGATCATGACATTGCCTGCACTTATTATATTTCAGGTTGCAGTATATGTCCGATTTAACCAAGCTTCCTATGAAACACGTGTCAGCGCTCGTTATAAGGATAAGCTAGCGGAGGTGTCCCGCACATTAGAGAGATCGGCCAAGTCGACTCATGTAATGGGTCCAACCGTGTACAACAAACTGCCGGGGAATATCACCACTGCGCCTACACTAAGCAGCTTCAAATCACGACTCAAGCGCTGGCTTGTCGAGCAAGCTTTTTACAGTTATGACGAATTCATGAACTTGAAATTGTGATCATATTATGAGATTCTGTAATTGTTAGATAATTTATTGACATCTTGTATTATTATTACATAAGTATATTGTTATTTTTTATTTTAAATTCGTATTTTGTTATACGTTTGAATTAATGTGTTGACATAATTTTGTGAGAAAATAATTGAAATTTTTATTTTTTGCAATTGTGTGTCTTTATTATTTATATAAATGTTAAAAGCACGTAACTTTTTTAATGTAACTTTATTTTTATTTATTATTTCAATGACTTGTAACAAAATGTTATTAATAAAGTGAATATGAATATAATATGAATATGAATATGAATATGCACGGCGCGGCGAAGCAACTAACTTGCGATATGGTTATTATTAACCATTATCTATTTCATTGAGTAGGTATTGATTCCTTTACACGCTTCGAAGAACATTATTAAGTTGTAGGCCTAGTGGTTTTGACAGAGGTCTTCAGACAGCTTATAAACTGTGACACTAGGGCGAACCACTCCCCCCCTCGAGGGTTCCCGCCTTATCGAGGCGGGGGGCTTAGTAGCCAGGTACCTACTGTTCCAACCTGGTAAAGCTAACAGGGAACCCGTGATGGGGCCGCCTCCCTGGGTCTGGGCCCTGGACAAGCCCATGAGGAGGCTGGCCAGTAGGTCGGTTCGTCTGCGGTGTCGCGCTTGTTGCGATGTCGCGGCCGACCCCATCGAGGCGGGGGCGGTGTGATAGTCGCTGCCTGTCCTACCTGCCAGCGGCCCTAACGAGTGCCGCCAACGTGTTGGCGGAGGCGGTGAGGCTGCAGGGGAAAGAGGAGTGTCGGTATCTCGTCTGCCGTTCTCCCTATCCTCTGCAGCCGTAGTGGCAGACGCGGGGCTATTTAAATTGACCCGTTGCATCGGGACTAGGGCTGTCGGATACGGGTGCTGTCCGACGCCCCGTCCTGGTTGGTCTCGGGTGGTTGATGACGATGTGTCTGGTGTTAGACACATCCTCGTTCTGGAGGGAGCGCAAGCTCCTTGGTGGGGCCCGAGTTGGGCCAGCGCTGTCGGGTGCTGCGGAGGAGTGAGGAAGCTTGCCCGTAGCCCCGATACCAGGCGCAGTGGTGGAACTACCAGGGGTTTTGGTGGGTATAAAATAAAATAAGTAAGTATTTTCAAAGTAAAAAAGCCAAACAATTTAAAAAAACGACACACACTCACACATTTGCCTGAATGTGTGTGTGTTTTTTTTGTATGCCACTGACTAGCGGTGGAGACTCCCACATAACCACCCGCCTGCCCTCGAGGCTTGCTCCATAAAGGATTTCTCCTAGTAAAAAAAAGGGCTATAACCACTCGCCTGTATAAACTTGTAGCGTAGCGCTATCATGTGGCGAATGTAGCGATGTTAGTCTTGATGTTAGAATAAAGATGGAGGGACAAATCGGTAACGCATGATGACAAAATATCATCCATCAGCCAAAGGACGTCCACTGGACGTGGACATATAGGCCTCCCCTATGAATCTCCAATAAGACCGGTTGGTAGCGGCTTGTATCCAGCGTGATCCTGCGGTCACCTTGTGGGTGGACGTCCTATGCTGCGCTTGCCGGTACGTGGTCTCCACTCGAGAACTTTTCGACCCCATCGGTCATCAGTTCTGCGCGCTATGTGCCCTGCCCATTGCCATAATTTTAACTTGCCAATCCGCTGGGCTATGTCGGTAACTTTGGTTCTTCTGCGAATCTCCTCATTCCTGATTTGACGAAATATACATAACAATAAACATATTTTATCTTATTAGTTGCAATACCTACTTGTAATCGAGCGACACCATTCACCGCCAAGGTTGAACCGACGCCGACTGAACTCAAAATAAACTAAAATACTTACCCGTCTGTATTTTCGACACCATTTTTCTTGAAAAACTGTCTCCACCTCAGTTTAAATTAACTATTAGATAATTTAAATAACTGCTCAGATAAAAGAGTTGTTTATTATGTAAACGCTGGTAGATAAGTAAAAGTAAACATTAAATAAAAGGGCGATATGTGTTCGCTGCGTGGCCGCCTCTGCTCTACTGTACTATTACATTCTCTTTGCTCTACTGATAGTGATAGGTAGGCGTGATAAATTGATTGAGACCAGCCGGGCTAGGATGCGCACCACGCAATACGATTTCTTTCGACATCTCAGAACGAGACAGAGTTATGGTGTATTTAGTAGGTATACAGGATTATTTCTAATCAATTAGCATCCTTTTAGGGGCTTTATCTGTACATCAAAACTAACAACTTTTGCCAAAACTCAAAAAAAAAATTCAGCTGCTCCATACATTTTGTGGCGGGTAAACGATATTTTTCTATGGAAAAACAATTATTTTTTTAGGGTTTAACAAAAGTCGCAGAACAAAAGTTGTTAGTTTTGATGTAATAATAAACATAATTGATATTATGTATTTTTAAATTGTGATAACAATTCTGATTCTAATTAGGTATGATTGTTTTTTGTACAATGTTATATTGTACTGTACTGTATCAGCCTTTTAATAGTCTACTGCAGGACGTAGGCCTACCCACGAAGGGTGATTGGGCCATATCCACCACGCTGGCCCAGTGCGGGTTGGTGGATTCGCATACGCCATTGAATTTCTTCTACGGAAGTATGCAGGTTGCCTCACGATGTTTTCCTTCACCGAAAAGCCAGTGGGGCCATATCCACCACGCTGGCCCAGTGCGGGTTGGTGGATTCGCATACGCCATCGAATTTCTTCTACGGAAGTATGCAGGTTGCCTCACGATGTTTTCCTTCACCGAAAAGCCAGTGGTGTAAAATTCCGTACATAAATTCCAAAGAACTCATTGGTACGGGACCGGGATTTGAACCCACGACCTCACGATTGCAAGGCGGGTATCACTACCTCTAGGCCACCACGGCCATATGTTATATTAAATGTAGTTAAATTGAATTTTATAATAATATGTAATAAGTTTTAAATGTTATTATTATTATTACTATGACATGTAACTGAAGTTACCAATAAATAAATTGTATTGTACAGAATAAGTCCCTAAAATGATGCTAATTGACTAAGAATAACCCTGTTTATCTGTCACTATCTCACACGTAGAAAAGAGTTCTTTTCGTGGTCGTATGCTTGGCCTACTACTTAGTATATGTAGGTGCTATTATATATTGTGGTATCGCACTCCCTAGAGTTACCTAGTATTTTGTAAGGATAGTCTGTCTGTTTGTTTGTTATTCATTCAGTCTAATAAAGTCATCTATCCAACCTTCAGCTATAGGTCTATCACCACTGGACACTACTATTATTTAATTTTCAATTATTTTTTAAGTTCTATGTTTTTTCGTAATTCTAAATGTATTACAATATTGTATTGTATGTTTACTATGTACCTATACATATAATGTGACGTGTAAATTGCCATTTTACGAACAAATGACTTATGACTTAGGACAGGTCTTCCTGGTGGATCTCCCATAAGACCGGTTACTCTCATCTATCCACATTGTGAAGACACATTGTAGAACCTCCACCCACATTGACCAATGTGGGTGGAGGTTCTACGCTACGCTTGCTGGTACGTGGTCTCCGCTGGAGTTTTCGGCCTCATTAGTCAACCGTGCTATGCCAATCCGCAGGGCTATATCGGTGTTGTCGGGGCCGCGGAGGAGTGCGGAAGCGTGCCCGTAGCCCCGACATAATGGCGCAGTGGCGGAAACACCCCAGGTTTTTAGTGGGTATGCCACCGACTAGCGGTGGAGACTCCCACATAACCACCGGCCTCCCCAGGTTTGGTGGTATCCATAAAGGATTTTCCTGGGTCAAAAAAAAAAAAAAGAGCTATATATCGGTAACTTTGGTTCTTCTACGGATCTCCTCGTTTTGATCGATCTCGCAGGGAGACTCCGGGCATAGCCCTCTCATAGCTCGAGCTACTTGGAGCTTATTGATAAGGCCCATTGTAAGTCACTTAAAAGGACGTAATTAAAATTTCTTTATCTTAATTAGTCAAATGTTGAAATAATAATGCTACCTACCTATCTCCTAAGAAAGCATTTTAGTCGGGTTATAAATGATTACCTAGGTATAGGTATTAGGATTATTCGGTACCTACCCAAGTATTAGAAGGATATTTTTTCACTGAAAATGATACCTACTCTACGTAGTTACCTAACCTAGTTCATAAAATAATCATCTCAGTGATCTCAGTCAACGAAACTAAATGTACAGAAGAACATTAGTCCTCTCATACAGATTTATTTTAACCGGTTTCGATAGAGGAAGCAGCATGTTGCTGCGACTTAAGAATGATCTGAAAGAATCATCTTGACTGCCTCGGTGGTGGCTCAGTTAGTGAGCCTAACTTCTGGGTCAAAGAGGCGTGGGTTCGTTCCCCACCCAGGGCATGTATTTATATGCTGAACATAGGTGTTAGCTCTGTATCTGGGTGTTATTTAGTAACTAAGTATCTATACATATAAGTATGTATGTATTTAAAAATATGTATATGATGTAGTATATCAGTCTCTGGCTCTGGCAGCCATATCACAAGCTTAGATCAAAGAAGATATAATAATACTACGTATTAGATAGAGACCGTGTGTAAAAAAAATGTTCCCAAATATTTATTTAAGTATTATGTATTTATCTTATTTTATTTTTGACAGAAAGATTTGAGCTCACTGAATTGTTAACGTTTGCTCTTATTTTAACGTGAAATGAACCGTAGTCTGTAAGCTGTTAAATGCCATGGCAACGCATACTTATTTGTTTAATTATTCGCGCCTTGCCAACGGTTGCCACTGTCACGCAGAAAATAAAAAAATACACCAAATTATATACACGAAAATACAACGCTATTTTGAATTAACAAAGGCTTAAGAATAAAGCCTTCTAAAATGCCCATACTAGTGAAAGACTTCACCTGGACTCAAACAGCCAATACCGTGCACATCAGGATTCCCCAGAGAGATGTTAACCGAGAAAAAGTTGACCTATTCACTACAGACTGCTACATAAAGGCCCATTTCAGTCCATTTTTATTCGAGGTTTTTCTTCTACACGACGTTGATAACGACAAAAGCACCTGCTTAGTCAAAGACGATTTAATCACTCTAGATTTACGCAAAAGAGATGAGATAGAGTGGGAGAGTTTAGAAAAAGAACTGACTAAGCCTGAAAAGATGAAATTACGGAAAGAAATTCACGAAAAATGTCAAGAGGAAGCTAAACAGGCTTTCGAAGACAAAAAAGTGAAGAAGAGCCAATTAGACCGGTTCACAGTCCAGCAAGCGATGGAAATAGACAGTCAACAACATGCTCTAATGGACTCTAGAAGAGATGCAGAAAGAAAGAATGCTATGGATGCTTTAGAAGACTGGAGAGTGAGCGCCGATAAAGAGAAGACTAATATTAGTAATAATGCTATAGAAATTAAGGACAAGCCCAGTAATGTCACAATTACTGAACTGACCGATGATGTTCCAAAAAACGAACACAAAGGGGTAAAAATTATTGAACTTCCTCCGTCTGACGATGAAAGCGACAAGAAAGAGTCTAAAACGACACCACAACCACTAAGTCCAATCGCAAAACGTCCCCAGAAACCTCGAAAACCAGTCAAGATACCAGTAAGATCAGAATACGTGGACAAGAAGAAGGAAGAAGCAGCAAAGCGAGTGCTGCCAAGGTTACGAGAGACAGCTGTGCTGGAGATCACCCATACACCGAGGACGTTTCCAACGCCCAGTCGAGAGTCTAAAGCTGATGAAGAGAACGCTTGGTTGAAGAACATCACTCTCGCTAGGAGAGCGACTGGTAAGATATCGGTTTCATGTTCGACTTGACAGGATAACTTTCGATATTTGGAAAGAAGCTAAAATCATAAGGAAAAAAAATAGCTATGTTTCCAACCTACTTCTTTCCTACTATTGTATATCTCAATACCACAGCACTTCCTACTCATCTCTATGCAGAGCTTGTTTGCACCGTCGTCGCGATTGACGATCCACATAGGGCCATTCAGCCATGAGTATAGCAGCATGTTTCCAACCTACTTCTTTCCTACTATTGTATATCTCAATACCACAGCACTTCCTACTCATCTCTATGCAGAGCTTGTTTGCACCGTCGTCGCGATTGACGATCCACATAGGGCCATTCAGGCATGAGTATAGCAGCATGTTTCCAACCTACTTCTTTCCTACTATTGTATATCTCAATACCACAGCACTTCCTACTCATCTCTATGCAGAGCTTGTTTGCACCGTCGTCGCGATTGACGATCCACATAGGGCCATTCAGCCATGAGTATAGCAGCATGTTTCCAACCTACTTCTTTCCTACTATTGTATATCTCAATACCACAGCACTTCCTACTCATCTCTATGCAGAGCTTGTTTGCACCGTCGTCGCGATTGACGATCCACATAGGGCCATTCAGCCATGAGTATAGCAGCATGTTTCCAACCTACTTCTTTCCTACTATTGTATATCTCAATACCACAGCACTTCCTACTCATCTCTATGCAGAGCTTGTTTGCACCGTCGTCGCGATTGACGATCCACATAGGGCCATTCAGCCATGAGTAACAAGTAAATAAAAACTCCCGACGCTACTTATACCACCTCTAAGCATATCTCCAAATGATATTATGATCACTATGGTTCTCACTGAGAACCATAGTGATCATAATATCATAATAATATTATGATATTATGATTCTGGGGTATTATTTTTGACTATTAACGGATGTTAGGAAAGTTTATATGGAGAGATCCGTAAAAACATACGCCCTAACCGTCTCCATACAAGTTCCGTATACATCTGAGCCATTCGAAAGTCTATAATAATTTTTCGCAAAAAATGGCATGACCGACTTCAACACAGAATTCGCGAATATTTCGCACGGGACCATGTAGCATTTTTCACATTATTGTTGATTTATCAAAAATGGCTAAGCCGATTTTGATAAAATTTAAATGGAATCAATTTCGAAGTATACTCTTTCCAATAAAAAAATAATTATCGAAATTGGGCTACTATGTAAAAGTTATGCGTGGTTATACATAAAAAAATATACGCGTCGAATTGAGTATCTCCTCCGTTTCGTTTGTAAAAATAAAGCCCTTGGTTTCTTTCTCCCAGGTTTCGTATCAGAAGACCTACGGCCAGAGGAGCAGGACCCGCAGTGGTGCAAGGAGAAAGGCGACGAGTTCTTCCGAAGCGGGAATTTTCTCGGGGCTATCAGCGCGTACACCCATGGCATCAAGCTGTCGGACAAACTGCCGAGCTTGTACGCGAACCGATCTGCCACGCACTTCGCTCTGGGGAATTTTAATAAATGTGTAAGTGCTAAACACCTAAACATATTTGAATGGAAGTTACATTCATGAAATAAGATCTGATTCCGGACAATCTAACTCAAGACTTCGTGATATCTAACCAAAATGGCGTGTAGTGAAATTTGCTATTCGAGTTTTTCAGGCGCTTTAAAAACTCGTCAATAAAGTAGGTACATTCGCAAAACTACTGATTCAAAGCCGTCTAAAAGTAAAATATAAAATTCAATTACTCATTTGAAAAGAAACACGATCCAAAAATAGCTGAAAAATCGTGTAGCACAGTTACAGTAAGTTAGTTCAGTAGACATATTGTTATTTAATTTCATCGAGACGCTTCCCTCTAATATTAGATTACGACACCTTTATTATCCATAGTATTAAGTTAGTTTAGTAACACATTTATAATTTTATATAAGTATCTTATTGATAAGAAGCGCCATATCGCCATAAAACATTTACAATGCCCGGAAAGGGCGACTAAGTTTGTAAGTGCAATTTTTAATATAAGACCTATGTAACACTTAGTGGCAAATAAATGAATATGAATACAAAATAAAAAAATCATGGCTATCCAGAACTGGTATAGTAAGCCGAAAGGAGGTGATTCAGATCATCATTATGCACTTCTTTACAGTATTGTTAACCCTGGATGGTTCCATAGTAAAATTAGTTCACAAAGATGGTCTTACACCACAGAAGAGAGTGTGTCTTAAACCCACTTCTCGGCTTAGTACAAGTCGCGGCACGTAAGTGACGTAAGTCTAGCGCTGAGCGAAGTGTGGAGGGGATGGTTGCTCATGGGTTTAATATGGTGGTCACCATCCCCTCCACACTACCCTCAGCGCTACACTTACGTGCCGTTAAGCAGATAACCCCGTAGTCTGCAAAATAGAGGCAAGTGTAAAATATCACAAACCTACCTACATAATTTACCATTCCAGATGGAAGACTGTTCCACAGCTTTAGACCTGATGAAGCCAGCCTGCGAGGGTAACCGCCGGAGCCGCGCCAAGTGCATCGCGCGCCGCGGCGCCGCCCTCGCTCGCCTCGGCTACCTCAGCAAGGGCATCGACGAGATGAAGGCCGCCGCCAAACTGCTGCCTGACGACGACGCCATCAAGAAGGATATATACGATATGGAGCGGGCTTGGGAGCAGAATCCAGATTCCGATTAATTTGGCTATGCCATTTCTTTTTCGTCGGCGTATGGTCTACCGTATTGTATGTAGGTACATCTCTATGTTAGCTACTTCATAATCGAAGCAAATTAAAATCTTGATTTTGGTCTCGCAATGACTTGTTATGCTATCAACACAGAACACAGTTCAATTTCATCTAAAAAAAAAGCCAAGGGCAATATGGCACAATTTGCGATTTGTTTTTAACTAGTCATTTAATATTATATTTATTTTGCGCCTCATTCGTATGTAATGATTTGAATATGAACTGCTTCTACAATGATTAAGCAAATAGTTCTGATAGGCGATAATATGAATAAACTATTATTTATCATATTCCAAACTAGTTTGATTTGAAAACTAATATAGCTTACTTTTTGTAATGAAGCAAATAAAAAATTCACATACACATAACAGAACATTATATTAATAGGAATAATTTACATTTCTACTTTGAACATCAGTTTAATTCTTCTATGACTTTCTTGGGCAGGCCCAGGTTCTTCAGCAGCGCATGTGGTGAGGGATCCCTACCACGGAATCGTCGGAAAACCTCACTCGGGTGACAGCTTCCTCCCACCGCCAAAAACGTGTCTCGGTACCTTTTCCCAACGGCCAAGATATCTTGGTCCGCACTCCTAGCCTCCTCAAATGCACTGTAAATGTCCGCTGCGATCATTTTGGACCATAAATGACAGAAATACGCCGCCCCCCATTCTTCAGACATGATATTTGTGAACGAAAGCACATGCGAGTCGTATTTGTCGAAAGCGAACGCGTGGTACTTCGGCCATAGCTCGCGGACAATATCTCGCCAGAATGTCTTCTTCGAATGCAACTCTAAATCGAGTTTTGAGAGGTACAGTTCTTTAGACAAGTTGTAGCCGGCCATGTGGCTTCGAATGTTTTGAAGGTTCTTGATAATGTCTTCGGGTAAAGGTTCATCGCTGCTGAAATGTCCGCTGACCGAGCGTATTGTGTGGGGGTCGAACAGCCAATGCGTCATCACTTGACCGCAAACTTCTGCCGCATCCCATTCTACATTGGAAAGACCTGCCACTTCTGAGTAGTTCGCCTTCGTTAAGAGATGTCGTAGCGAGTGCCCGAATCTCTGAAATAAGTACCCGACTTCCTTAAACGTTAACAAGGATGGCTTGCCTTCAACTGGTGGTTGGAAATTGAAAATCAGGGCTGATAAAGGATTCGTATTCGTTGACGTGCTTTTGTTGCGCATAGCGATGTGCCAGCCGGCGTCTTCGTACACTCGAATCTTGAGGTCCTGTCGTGCGTAAGGATCGAAATAAAAGCCAGCGATAGGGGCATTGCCGCTGTCTTCATCGTAAATATCGTAGAATTTCACATCTTTATGCCATGTGTTGACATCGGATCTCTCTACGATCTGAATTTTGAACAGTGTGCTACAAAGATTGAAAAGACTCGTCAGTACTCGAGGCAGAGGGAAATACTCCCTAATTTTATCCTCATCAAAGCCATAAAGAGACCACTTCTGTTTTCTCTGCCAGTATGGCACATCCCACTGCTCCAATTTTGTGTCAAAGCCTCGTTCTTTGGCAAACCGTTGGAGTAGTTCAATTTCTACGTCCTGCATAGATATGGCGCTATCCAGCAGGCTGTCAAACACATTGTTGACATTCTCCACAGAACCTGCCATTTTCGTCTCCATGCTCATGTCCACAAAAGTATCATATCCGAGTATGTTTGCCTGCTCCATGCGGTATGAGCGAATGTTCTCCACATTTGTGCCAGTTTCGATTTCCTTGTTGACGTAGTTGGAGCAACGTTGCACATAAGCTTGCCAGGCATTCCATCTCAGCTCTCTATCAGGACAGTATTGCATAAATGGCTCATAAATATGAGGCTGTAGCGTTACCTTCCATGGGCCTCGCAGTGGGTCATTCGTAGTTGCCATAGCCCTCACTAGAGACTCTGGACACTCTCGCAAGATGCTGCCATCTTTGATTGTGCTTGTGAACACTTTATTAGCAATGTTCACCTTGTCTCTGAAAACCTGTCGCTCTTGTTGTAGCGATACTAAGACATTGTTGAGTCTATCCTTCTTAATGCCGGTCACATCTAGCCCATTTAGTTTTCCTTCCAAAATGTACTTGTCTAACAGTCTCTGTTCTTCATCTGTTAGCTTTTTGAGGCGGTTTTTTTCCTTGACGGCTGCTTGGTAGATTGGTGCACTGTGGAACTTTGAAGATCTAGCCTTGTGGGCTCGCTCGTGAATGTGTATGTATGATTTTGTGGGCATCAGAGAGCTGTTACCGAGATACAAGGACTTTGCCATGCCCCAAGTAAGTTCTAACTGAGTGTCTAACTTCTCCAGTGGTTGAAATATCTCAGAGAAAGCATTTTTGCAGTTTGGTGCTGATTGCTCAATCTGGCTGACTCCGTTTTCATATTCTAAGCTTTGCTTGCTGATGGTGGCGATGCATTTTTCTATGGAGATGTGGTCAAACTGCGGTAGACCATTATCGGATAGCAGCGAGTTTTGGTCTGCATCTTCACCGATTTCTGGAATCCTGAAATAGTTTAATAAAATTTATTCTATTATATTCTGTTTTTTATTTATAGATACTGCTCATAATATATTTTATAACTAATACTACAATCCTCACAGGTTATTAAAGCTTAGGGCTTTAATAACCTGTGAGGACTTTAATTTGATGTTTTGAAACCAGTATAATTTTTTTTTTTTTTTTTTTTTTTTTTTTTTATATTATTTCATAATTTCCGCTTGAAATTTTCTTTCAAATGAAGTAGAGCGGTTACTTTTTGTTAAAATGCTTCCAAATTAAGTAATTGTTATACTTTTGTAAGCTAGATTTTTATTCATTTTTGCAAAGGACATGTTCTTTTTTGTACGGGGCTTTGGCTCACTGACTGTCCGTAGACCATAATAGGGAGAAAAAACAACTTAATTCGATGCGACATAGTGTTTCGTAATCAAACCGTTAATTAAAGAGCACACATTTATTTTTAGTTGCACATTATTGCCATACTGCCCGCCATAGAGACATCCACCATGTTGTGGATCCATGGATGTAAGAGTTTCGCGAGAGGAATTACATCCATGTGTACAACATTAAACATTATTTAAGTGGTAGAATGATTAGTTATATTGTATTTTCGCAATCACTATGATAGAAAAATATCGTAGCCCATACTTAATTATGTGTGTTTTCGGCAAACTCCTTATGGTGCGTCCACACACTCCGCGACGCGACACGAGCACCGCAGCTGTAGCTAACTTCACATCGTAAACAAGTATATAAGTCGGCGATGTGAAGTTACTTATGAAGTTTGTTTAGAAACTTCTGTAGCTACTTGTTTACGATGTGAAGTTAGCTACAGCTGCGATGTTCGTGTCGCCTCGCGGAGTGTATGGACGCACCATTAGATTTTTACGAAAAACTGTTCATCAAACCGTACTATGACTTTCATAACATTTAGCATGGAGGTCCTTTATTATATTGAAATATTAATGTCTCATATTGACAAAATAATCAGGAAACAGTTTAAATAAATACTAGTGTTTTTCTCGGATAACGTCAATCCCCAATCGAGTTCAGATTCCCCACAATTCGGGTATTTTCCCACAAAACGGCAACGCTGAAATGACTTTTTTATTCTCTACGGTACATAAGATGGCGGAAAATTCAAAACATGAGTTGCTAGGCCTGAAATAATGATAAATGGTGTGCATCTTTTTAAAAGCGTCTGGAAATTTTTCAGTATTTTTTCGTGTTTCGTTTTATTTTTTTATATAATATAAACTTTGGACGGATTTGAGCCAGGTTCGAGAACATCACCTTTAATACGCAACTGTCTCACTCATGCGGCATGTCGTCACGTCGTGGTGATCGCTGACAGCCATAGACGTTCCAGCCTCCGCCTTCGAGCATAGAGTATATCTATAGAGTCACAATCGTGCAAAAAAAGTGCCCGAGCCAAAACTCTGCCCAAGCTGTACCTGCCCCATGTAGTGGGCAGGCTTTTTAGTTAGTCGTAAGGTGATTGCAAGCCGACTACAACGCTGAGCGATACCAAAGTGCTCGGTTACAAGCACTAATTAGCTGTCATAACGTCGAGATTCGAGAAAAAGGGTCATTGTGAATTATTTAACGTAAATATCTAAGTCGGTATGTGTGACGACGCTCGGACATTTTTTTACTACTTTCACTTAGGGACTGTGGCTCTGTAGATGTTTGCTCGATGCGTTCCGCACGCAACTGCACGTGTAGCGACCGTGCGTATGTGTGTTGTCTGTGAGTAAGTACTGTGTAGTGTGCGTAAGACAGCAGATTTTGTATGAAAAATTGCGGAGTGTCCGGGCTGTGGTCTGGCCCTACGGCGAAATATATTCCGTAATAACAGGTCTAACTCTATCAAGTAATCGGTACTGACATTTTTAAATGTTAAAACATTACGAGAAAGTAAAAAAATGATAAAACATTTTAAAAATCTGTTTTAAAAAATCGGTGCACCGTGCAAATATTTCCTAAAATCTGAATTGAAAAAGAGTAGCAAATAGAGCCAAGATGCCGAAATGAAGTGAA